>NW_026844367.1:27242564-27582969 GCF_025583915.1 Anolis sagrei ordinatus | reverse complement strand
GGAAGGAAGGAAGGAAGGAAGGAAGGAAGGAAGGAAGGAAGGAAGGAAGGAAGGAAGGGGAATATCTATATATAGAGATATGTACAGATATATACCCACACAAAGAGAATAGGAAGAGGGCAGGGAAAAGGGCGAGAAGAAAGGAAGAAGTGTGTGTATAATGCTCTGTTCGTTTTGAGTGACATCATAACTCAAAATCCGCTGGACAACTGGCCACCAAATTTGGCCACAAGACACCTGCTAACCCAAGGAGTGACCATCACTAAAAAAAATTGAATTTGTCATTTGGGAATTGTAGTTGCTGGGATTTATAGTTAACTACAATCAAAGAGCATTCTGAACTCCACCAATGATGGAATTGAACCAAATTTGGTACACAGGACCAAATACAAAATACTGAAAGGGTTTGGTGGGCATTTACCTTGAGTTTGGGAGCTGTAGTTAACCTACATCCAGAGAGCACTTTGGACTCAAAGAATGATGCATTTGGACCGAACTTGGCACAAATACCCAATATGCCCAAATGTGAACACTGGTGGAGTTTGGGGGAAAATAGACCTTGACATATGCGAGTTGTAGTTACTGGGATGTATAGTTCACCTACAATCAAAGACCATTCTGAACTCCACCAATGATGGAATTGAACCAAATATGGCACACAGAACTCCCACGACAAACAGAAAATATTGGAAGGGTTTGGTGGGCATTGACCTTGAGTTTTGGAGTTGTAGTTCACCTACACCCAGAGAGCACTGTGGATTCAAACAAAGAAGGATTTAGACCAAACTTGGCACAAATACTCCATGTGCCCAAATATGAACACAGATGGAGTTTGGGAAAACAGACCTTGACATTTGGGAGTTGTAGTTACTGGGAGTTATAGTTCACTTACAATCAAACATTCTGAACCCCACCAACGATAGAATTGGGCCCAACTTCCCACATTGAATCCCCCATGACCAACAGAAAACACTGTTTTCCGGTGGTCTTTGGCGACCCTTCTGACACCCCCTCCCGACCCCCAGGTTGAGAAATGCTGCCATCCAGACCAACTCCCTTCAGCAGGGCAAGAAAACATAATCAAAGCCCTCCTGACAAAGAGCCATCCAGCCATAGATCTAGAGGGTCGATCTCAGAAGGTGTTGTTGGGGGACACCTGTTCAACCCCACAACCATTGTCTTGTGGGGTTCCTCAGGGCTCAATATTGTCTCCCATGTTGTTTAACATCTACATGAAGCCGCTGGGGGAGATCATCCGGAGTTTCGGGGTACGGTGTCATCTGTACGCGGATGATGTCCAACTCTGTCACTCCTTTCCACCTGCTACTAAGGAGGCTGTCCAGGTCCTGAACCGGTGCTTGGCCGCTGTGACGGTCTGGATGAGGGTGAACAAATTGAAATTGAATTCAGACAAGACAGAGGTACTCCTGGTCAGTCTCAAGGCCGAACAAGGCATCGGGTTACAGCCTGTGTTGGATGGGGCCGCACTCCCCCTGAAGACGCAGGTTCGCAGCTTGGGTGTGGATTCATCGTTGAGCCTGGATCCCCAGGTTTCAGCGGTGACCAGGGGAGCATTTGCACAGCTTAGGCTCGTGCGCCAGCTGCGCCCGTACCTCGGGAAGTCTGACTTGGCCACGGTGGTACACGCTCTGGTCACATCCCGCCTTGACTACTGCAACGCTCTCTACGTGGGGCTGCCCTTGAAGACGGCCCGGAAGCTGCAGCTAGTCCAGCGCGCAGCAGCCATGTTACTAACGGGAGCGGGACGCAGGGAGCACACAACGCCCTTGTTGTCCCAGCTCCACTGGCTGCCGATCTGCTACCGGGCCCAATTCAAGGTGCTGGTGTTGGCCTACAAAGCCCTAAACGGTTCCGGCCCAAAATACCTTTCTGACCGCATCTCGGCCTATGAGCCCACGAGGGCCTTGAGATCGTCTGGGGAGGCCCTTCTCTCGATCCCGCCTGCCTCACAGGCACGTCTGGCGGGGACGAGAGATAGGGCCTTCTCGGTGGTGGCCCCCCGGCTGTGGAACACCCTCCCTGTAGACATCAGACAGGCGCCCTCCCTTATGTCATTCCGCAAGAGCCTAAAGACATGGTTATTTGAGAAGGCGTTTAACTAAGTGCTACAACAATTGGCAATGACGACTGGAATGGAATATGGATTACGAGATTGGTTTATGATTCTACGATGAGACGGCGCGGATGATTTAGTGTAATTATATTATTGTTGTATTATTGATAGTTATGTTGATATTTCGTTGTGCTATTGCTTTATTGTAAACTGTTTTTATATGTTGTACACCGCTGTGAGTCGCCCTAGGGCTGAGAACGGCGGTCAACAAATGCAGTAAATAAAATAAAAAATGTAATAAGCGACACAATATAAAATCGGACTTGCCACAATTTATAATACCCATTTACTGATTTAACTACTTGCAAAATGAGCTGCTAAACTTGCTGACCGAAAGGTCGGCAGTTTAACTCCAGGGAGCAGGGTGAGCTTCTGCTGTTAGCCCCAGCTTCCGCCAACATGGCAGTTCAAAAACATGAAAATGTGAATAGAGTAATAGGTACCGCTTTTGTGGGACGGTAATGGCGCTCCATCTAGTCATGCTGGCCACATGATCTTGGAGGTGTCTGTGGACAACGCCGGCCCTTCGGCTTAGAAATGGAGATAAGCGCCAGAGTCGGACACGACTAGACTTCACATCAAAGGGAAACCTTTCACTTTCCCTAAAATGATTTCCCTACTAGTGAAATGAAGGGCTTCCTGTCCAATAGAATCATAGAATCAAAGAGTTGGAAGAGACCTCATGGGCCATCCAGTCCAACTCCATTCTGCCAGGAAGCAGGAATATTGCATTCAAATCACCCCTGACAGATGGCCATCCAGCCTCTGTTTAAAAGCTTCCAAAGAAGGAGCCTCCACCATACTCCAGGGCAGAGAGTTCCACTGCTGAACAGCTCTCACAGTCAGGAAGTTCTTCCTCATGTTCAGATGGAATCTCCTCTTTTGTAGTTTGAAGCCATTGTTCCGCCTCTTAGTCTCCAGGGAAACAGAAAACAAGCTTGCTCCCTCCTCGCTGTGGCTTCCTATCACATATTTATACATGGCTATCATATCTCCTCTTGGCCTTCTCTTCTTCAGGCTAAACATGCCCAGCTCCTTAAGCCGCTCCTCATAGGGCTTGTTCTCCAGACCCTTTTAGTTGCCCTCCTCTGGACACATTCCAGCTTGTCAATATCTCTCTTGAATTGTGGTGCCCAGAATTGGACAGGTGTAGTCTAACTAAAGCGGAATAGAGGGGTAGCATGACTTCCCTGGATCTAGACACTATGCTCCTATTGATGCAGGCCAAAATCCCATTGGCTTTTTTTGCCGCCACATCACATTGTTAGCTCATGTTTAACTTGTTGTCCACGAGGACTCCAAGATCTTTTTCACACCTACTGCTCTCGAGACAGGCCTCATTATCCCCCATTCTGTATCTTTGCATTTCGTTTTTTCTGCCAAAGTGGAGTATCTTGCATTTGTCACTGCTGAACTTCATTTTGTTAGTTTTGGCCCATCTCTCTAATCTGTCAAGATTGTTTCAAATCCTGCTCCTGTCCTCTGGATTATTGGTTATCCCTCCCAATTTGGTCCCGTCTGCAAACTTGATGATCATGCCTTCTAACCCTTCTAATAAAGATGTTGAACAATTTAATGTATTGGGTCTGAGCGGCCTTTGTTTGGAGGCGATGCCATGGAGTCCCGTCAAGACACTCCTGCCGGCTCCCTCGGCTGCCCGTGGATGTGTCGTGGCATTTTTATGACAAGGTTCCCAGTAAAGCGAGATCCTTTTGCAAACAAACGTGACTCATCCTGTCATTTCTCAGATAGAAAGATTATTTCCTACACAGCATAACAAAATGTTTCTCAGAGACAATCCGTTGCTGCTGGAGGTTTCGGTGACGTCGTCATATAATTTTTTTTTTTTTTGCATCAGTTTAGCGTGCCTGTTTGTGATGCAAAACCGAGAGATCTAGTTTGTATGAGCCGTTACCATGGCTGCGCATCTCAAATGAAAGCCGCTCGAAGGACAGGTAAGAGACTTTTTAAAAAAATATATGCAACAAACTGATTGTATCTACTAGAATTCTGGAAGGTGCTTGAAGCCAACTCTGGAACATGCAGCATATCATTGTCCTTCTTTAGGGATCCCTTTCAAATCTATGATACTATATTTGTGTGTGTGAATTATATCTATCTATATCTATGGCTGGATGGCTCTTTGTCAGGAGGGCTTTGATTACGTTTTCTTGCCCCGATGAAGGGAATTGGATTGGATGGCCTTAAGTATATTCTGTTGGTCATGGGGGTTCTCCGTGGGAAGTTTGGCCCAATTCTGTCGTTCATGGGGTTCTGAATGCTCTTTGATTGTAGGTGAACTGTGAATCCCAGTGGCTACAACTCCCAAATGTCAAGGTCTATTTCCCCCAAACTCCATCTGTATTCATATTTGGGCGTATTGAGTGCTTGCGCCAAGTTTGGTCCAGACCCATCATTGTCTGAGACCACAGTGCTCTCTGGATGTAGGTGAACTACAACTCCCAAACTCAAGATCAATGCCCACCAAACCCTTCCAGTATTTTCTGTTAGTCATGGGAGTTCTGTGTGCCAAGTTTGGTTCAATTCCTTCATTGGTGGAGTTCAGAATGCTCTTTGAATGTAGCTGAACTAGAAATCCCAGAGACTACAACTCCCAAATGACAAAAACAATCCCCCTCCCAACCCCACCAATATTTAAATTTGGATATTTGTGCCAAATTTGGTCCAGTGAATGAGAATACATCCTGCCTATCGGAAATTTACATGACGATTCATAACAGTAGCAAAATGCCAGTGATGAAGTAGCAATGAAAAAAATGTTATGGTTGTGGTTCAGCACAACATAAGGTTGTATTAAGGGGTCGCAGCATTCAGAAGGTTATGGTTGTGGTTCGGCACATGAGGTTGTATTAAGGGGTCGCGGCATTCGGAAGGTTGAGAAATGCTGTGCTCGATGGAAGAGATGCAGGAGGGCTTGCCCTCGATATTTTGCTGCTTGAAGTGAAGAGCAAGACTATTTCCTTGAAGCTCTTTTCCTCCAAATATTTGCTTACATCTCTCAGCATCAGGTGACAGAAACATGTAACAGTCTCATCTGTCTAATAGTAAGGATGGACCTATTGTTGTTGTGTGCTTTTGAGTCTTTTCCAATGTATAGTGGCCCTAAGGCAAACATAAAGCAGGGGTATGAGAGGCAGAGAGAGTGTGACTTGCAAGTGAGGATTTTCATGGCCAAGCAGGGGTCCAGAGCAGTCGAACACTCCAACCATGTATTGTCAAAGGTTTTCATGGCCGGAATCACTGGGTTGTTGTAGGTTTTTTCGGGCTATATGGCCGTTTTCTAGAGGCATTCTCTCCTGACGTTTCGCCTGCACCTATGGCAAGCATCCTCAGAGGTAATGGGGTTTGTTGGAACTAGGAAAAGGGGTTTATATATCTGTGGAATGACCAGGATGGGACAAAGGACTCTTGTCTGCTGGAGCTAGGTGTGAATGTCTCAACTAACCACCTTGATTAGCATTTGATTTGTCGTGTCAGGAGTGAGAGAATTGGCCGTCTGCAAGGACGTTGCCCAGGGGACGCCTCAATGATTTTGATGTTTTTATCATCCTTGTGGGAGGCTTCTCTCATGTCCCCGCATGAGGAGCTGGAGCGGATAGAGGGAGCTCATCCGCCTCTCCCCAGATTCGAACCTGCGACCTGTCGGTCTTCAGTCCTGCATTTGATAGGAGCCCCCAGTGGCGCAGTGGGTAAACCCCTGTGCCAGCAGGACTGAAGACCAACAGGTTGCAGGTTCAAATCCGGGGAGAGGCGGATGAGCTCCCTCTATCAGCTCCAGCTCCTCATGCAGGGACATGAGAGAAGCCTCCCACAAGGATGATAAAAACATCAAATCATCTGGATGTCTCCTGGGCAATGTCCTTGCAGACGGCCAATTGTCTCACACTAGAAGCGACTTACAGTTTCTCAAGTCGCTCCTGACACGACCAAAAAAAAATTAGCATTTGATGGCCTGGTAGTGCCTGGGGCAATCTTTTGTCCTTTGTCCCACCCTGGTCATTCCACAGTTATATAAACCCATTTTCCTAGTTCCATCAGACCTCACTACCTCTGAGGATGCTTGCCATAGATGCAGGTGAAACGTCAGGAGAAAAAGCCTCTAGAACAGGGGTCCACAAACCTTTTAAACAGAGGGCCAGGTCATAGTCCCTCAAACTGTTGGAGGGCCAGATTATAATTTGAACAAAAAAAAAGAATTCCTATGCACAGTGCATGTATCTTATTTGTAGTGCAAAAAACACTTTATAACAATACAATAATTAAAATGAAGAACAATTTTAACAAATATAAACTTATTAGTATTTTATTGGGAAGTGTGGGCCTGCTTTTGGCTGATGAGATCGGATTGTTATTGTTGTTGTTGTTGTTGTACTTGTGCGCTTTCAAGTCATTTCAGACTTAGGTTGACCCTGAGCGAGGGCCGGGTAAATGACCTTGGAGGGCCGTATTCGGCCCCCGGGCCGTAGTTTGAGGACCCCTGCTCTAGAATATGACCATATAGCCTGACAAAACCTACAACAACCCACTCCAACCATGCTTACTCCACACTGAACGAATGAGTAGCTTGGATGTTTATTTGAATGGCACTTTCGTATTTATTTATTTATGACATTTATATCCCACCCTTCTCACCCCGAAGGACACTCAAAGTGGCTTACAAGTTATATGTCCATACAATATATTGTATTATTAGCATAGCACAATATTAATATTATATATTACTATATTGTACTATACTACTATAATGCGATATTATTATTATCGCAGAAGCTCTCCGAATCTCTAGGTGCCCTTACTGCCTATTACAGGGAAAACCAGCTGATCCCTAATCCATCTAAAACACAGACATGTGCTTTCACCTTAAGAACAGACAAGCATCCCGAGCTCTGAGGATGACCTGGGAAGGAATCCCACTGGAGCATTGCAGCGCACCCAAATACCTGGGAGTCACTCTGGACCGTGCTCTCACCTACAAGAAGAACTGCCTGAATATCACGCAAAAAGTGGGTGCTAGAAACAGTATCACAAAGCTGACTGGCACAACCTGGGGATCACAACCAGAAGTGACTGGCTTGACAAGGAGCTCTGGCATGGGATGGTCCAGGAGGGCAACAAGAGTCGGAAGCAACTGAATGAATAAACAACAAACCTATGGATGCGAGAGCTGAACCACAAGGAAGGCTGAACAAAGGAAGAGGGACACTCTTGAACTGTGGTGTTCGGAGGAAAATGCTGAGAGTGCCTTGGAACACATGAAGATCCAACCAGTCCATCCTCCAGGAAATAATGCCTGGTTGCTCACTGGAGGGAAGGAGATTAGAAACAAAGATGAAGTCCTTTGGCCACATCATGAGAAGACAGGAAAGCCAGGAGAAGATAGAATCCTAGAGTTGGAAGAGACCTGGTGGGCCATCATGGGAGTCACTCTGGACCATGCTCTGACCTACAAGAAGCCCTGCCTGAACATCAAGCAAAAAGTGGGCGCTAGAAACAATATCATACGAAAGCTGACTGGCACAACCTGGGGATCACAACCAGACACAGTGAAGACATCTGCCCTTGCACTATGCTACTCTGCTGCTGAGTACGCATGCCCAGTGTGGAACACATCTCACCACGCTAAAACAACAGATGTGGCTCTTCATGAGACATGCTGCATTATCACGGGGTGTCTGTGCCCTACACCACTGGAGAAATTATACTGTCTAGCCGGTATTGCACCACCTGACATTCAGCCAATAGTGAAAGGACCAAGGCAGTGACATCTCTAGCCCATCCATTGTTTGGGTATCAGCCAGCATGTCAACAACTTAAATCAAGAAATAGTTTTCTAAGATCTACAGAGACACTCGCTGGAACACCTCAGCAAGCGAGAGTCCAAAAGTGGCAGGCTCAAACCCAGCACCTCAATCCATGGGTGATAACAGATGAGAGACTCCCCCCTGGGCACACAGAAAACTGGGCGACTTGGAAGGCACTGAACAGACTGTGCTCTGGCACCACGAGATGCAGAGCCAACCTCAAGAAATGGGGCCACAAAGTGGAATCCACGACATGCGAGTGTGGAGAAGAGCAAACCACTGACCACCTGCTGCAATGCACCCTGAGCCCTGCCACATGCACCATGGAGGACCTCCTTGTGGCAACACCAGAGGCACTCCAAGGGGCCAGACACTGGTCAAAGGACATTCAATCAACTACCAAACTTGCAAACTTTGTGTTTTGTATGTTTGTTTGTTTTTGTTAAAAATGTAATACAAATGTCTGGTTGCTGATGACACGATAAATAAATAACTAAATCTTGTTTGTAGCGTGGGCACTGCCTGTGTATACAAAATACCACACAAACGCATTCCAATTGAAGGGCATTTTGTCCAATGTCCAGAACCAACATTGGGCCACCAAGCAAGAAAATGACATATTGCAGGCCTTTGTCCTCCTTTCCTTCGCCTTCCCATTTGCACACCGGCTTACAAGAATAAGGAAATCTGGGGATGGCCCTGACCCCCAAAGAGTGTGACTTGGCTGCGGTTCCGTTCAGTGTTACTGTGATTGGAAAGAGTTTCTGTCGTAAGAAGAAAATAGTACATTTGAGCAGCAACGTGACATTTTTGGGGAAGATTTCCACTAAGCCTGAGTTTGTGCCAAACAGGTGCGGGGAAAGTGCCGCTGCAGATCACGCCGCTTGTCTGTATTTTTCCTTTGGCTGAGCAAAGTTCAAACCATCCTCCCCGTGAGGCCAGGAAGTCGTGCACACCGGAGGAGGAGGAGGAGGGGAAAAAGGAACTCCCCATGGAGGTGGTTGTACCCCAAGGTGCAATATTTGGAGAGGGGTGTTTTTAGAAACACAGAAGGCTGCCGAACAGCATGGCGCTGCTCCACGGCTTGCCGCCATCTGTGCCTCCCATCCGCCCGCATTCCACATTTGGAAAGCAGTCGTCATCTATATATATAGGTTAATGATCTAGTGCAAATCTATTCTCTTGTTGCATTCACATTATTATTCCTAAAAACACGTGAAGGAGCCAAGATAAAGGGAACGGGATAATCTATCTATATATAAAAAATGTAAGGTTCGTTTGTGGGATTGACAGAACTCAAAAACCGTTGGACGAATTGACACCAAATTTGGGCACAAGACACCTAACAACCCAATGTATGTCCTTCACTCAAAAAAAATAAAATGATTTTGTCATTTGGGAGTTGTAGTTGCTGGGATTTATAGTTCACCTACAGTCAAAGAGCATTCTAAACTTCACCAATGATGGAATTAGGTCAAACCTAGCACACAGGACTCCCATGACCAATAGTAAACACTAGAAGGGTTTGGTGGGTATTGATGCTGAGTTTGGGAGTTGTAGTTCACTTACATCCAGGGAGCACTGTGGACTCAAACAATGATGGATCTGGACCAAACTCTACACGAATACTCAATATGCCCAAATGTGAACACTGGTGGAGTTTCGGGAAAATAGAATCTTGACATTTGGAAGTTGTAATTGCTGGGATTTGTAGTTCACCTACAATCAAAGAGCATTCTGAACCCCACCAACAATGGAATTGAACCAAACTTGGCACACAGAACTCCCATGACCAACAGAAAATACTGGAAGGGTTTGGTGGGTATTGATGTTGAGTTTGGGAGTTGTAGTTCACCTACATCCAGGGAGCACTGTGGACTCAAACAATGATGGATCTGGACCAAACTTTACACGAATACTCAATATGCCCAAATGTGGTAGAGTTTGGGGAAAATAGAATCTTGACATTTGGGAGTTGTAGTTGCTGGGATTTATAGTCCACCTACAATCACAGAACATTCTGAACCTCACCAATGATAGAATTGGGCCAAACCTCCCACACAGAACCCCCATGACCATCAGAGTGGGCCACAGCAATGCGTGGCAGGGGACGGCTAGTACACAAATATATGCACATGTATACACACATAAATATACACATATACATACACACAAACACACATATATACACATATACACACATATATACACAGTCATAAATAAATATATACACACACAAAACACATATACACAGACTAGGCCAAAGCAAGGCATGGCAGGGGACAGTTAGTCTTCCATATAAATAAAAATGTAATGTTCGTTTGTGGGATTAACAGAACTCAAAAACCACTGGGGGAATTGACACCAAATTTGGACACAAGACACCAATCAGGCCAATATATGTCCTTCACTCAAAAAAATTCGATTTTGTCATTTGGGAGTTGTAGTTGCTGGGATTTATAGTTCACCTACAATCAAATAGCATTCGGAACTCCATCAACAATGGAATTGAATCAAACTTGGCACACAGAATTCCCACGACCAACAGAAAATACTGGAATGTACTGCAAGTTTGGTTTTGATCAGTCATTGGATGAGGTTGCAGTGGTTTCAGTAAGTGAGTGAAGGTACTGCAAGTCCCATCATCCATGGGTCCATCCTCCTCCAAACTGCAGCAGGATGTAGAGTAGGTCATGGGGGCTCTGTGTGCCAAATTTGGTCTTGATCGGTCATTGGACGAGGGTCGCAGTGGTTTCAGGAAATCAATAAAGGTACTGCAAGTCTCATCATCCATGGTCCACCCTCTGTGTGCCAAGTTTGGTGGGCAGTGTCCTTTGGTTTTTGGATTTGTAGTTCACCTACGTCCAGAAATCACTGTGGACTCCAAAAATGATGGATCTGGTCCAAACTCTACACAAATACTCAATATGCCCAAATGGGAACACTGGTAGAGTTTGAGGAAAATAGAATCTTGACATTTGGGAGTTGTAGTTGCTGGGATTTGTAGTTCACCTACAACCAATGAGCATTCTGAACCCAACCAACAATGGAATTGAACCAAACTTGGCACACAGTTCTCCAAAGGCCAACAGAAAATACTGGAAGGGTTTGGTGGGCAGTGTCCTTTGGTTTTGGAGTTGTAGTTCACCTACATCCAGAGATCACTGTGGACTCAAACAATGATCGATCTGGACCAAACTCTATAAGAATACTCAATATGCCCAAATGTGAACACTGGTGAAGTTTGGGGAAAATAGAATCTTGACATTTGGAATTGTAGTTGCTGGGATTTATAGTTCACCTACAATCACAGAGCATTCTGAACCCCACCAATGATAGAATTGGGCTAAACCTCCCACACAGAAAACCCATGTGGGCCACAGCAACGTGTGGCAGGGGACGGCTAGTATACATATATATATATATTAGGCCTGTGCGGTTTCGTTCGTTAATTCGTTATTAATTCGTTAATTTTCGAATATACGAAACGATAACAAAACATATCTTCAAACCCGGAAGGGTTTTTAAATATCGAAACGGCAACCCCCACAGTATTAACGAGCTTTCGCCCGTTTCGTAAATGGGGCGGGCGGGGCGAAGGGGCGGCGCAAGCGCGCACCCAGTGAGCCAAGCCCCGCCCCTGCCTGTTGGGCGCGAGCGCGGCTCCCGATTGGCCGGCCCGCGCGCGCTCGCCCTTAGGGAGCCAAGCCTTGTTCCTGCCTGTTGGGCGCAATGACATTCTGAAGATGATGCCAAAAAAACCAGCCTGTTGTTCTGCTCCAGTTTAGGGTTTTCCTTTCCCTCACTGGATGTTGGAAATAGCAACCTCCACTAACTGTAAATATAATAAATATGCATAATTGTTAACCTATATCAGCGGTCGGGAACCTTTGGCTCTCCAGGTGTGGTGGACTTCAACTCCCACAATGCCTTGAGGCTCGGCACTAGCGTGCGGGGCCGAAGCGGCGAGGAGGCGCGTTGCCCGCAGGGGTTTCCGCCCGCTCTCCCCCTCCGAGGCCAGCCTTTGCTGCCCGTCCTCCATGAAAAAGAGCCAAGGCTTCCACTTTGTAGCCAGTGGCTGCCATACATGCAGGCAAAACGTCAGGAGAGAATGCTTCTAGGACAGCCTCGGAGGGGGAGAGCGGGCGGAAACCCCTGCGGGCAACGCGCCTCCTCGCCGCTTCGGCCCCGCACGCTAGTGCCGAGCCTCAAGGCATTGTGGGAGTTGAAGTCCACCACACCTGGAGGAGAGCCATAGGTTCCCGACCGCTGTCCTAGAAGCATTCTCTCCTGACGTTTTGCCTGCATGTATGGCAGCCACTGGCTACAAAGTGGAAGCCGTGGCTCTTTTTCATGGAGGACGGGCAGCAAAGGCTGGCCTCGGAGGGGGAGAGCGGGCGGAAACCCCTGCGGGCAACGCGCCTCCTCGCCGCTTCGGCCCCGCACGCTAGTGCCGAGCCTCAAGGCATTGTGGGAGTTGAAGTCCACCACACCTGGAGGAGAGCCATAGGTTCCCGACCGCTGTCCTAGAAGCATTCTCTCCTGACGTTTTGCCTGCATGTATGGCAGCCACTGGCTACAAAGTGGAAGCCTTGGCTCTTTTTCATGGAGGACGGGCAGCAAAGGCTGGCCTCGGAGGGGGAGAGCGGGCGGAAACCCCTGCGGGCAACGCGCCTCCTCGCCGCTTCGGCCCCGCACGCTAGTGCCGAGCCTCAAGGCATTGTGGGAGTTGAAGTCCACCACACCTGGAGGAGAGCCATAGGTTCCCGACCGCTGTCCTAGAAGCATTCTCTCCTGACGTTTTTCCTGCATGTATGGCAGAAATAACGAAGCTTCGGAAGTGTTTTTTTACGCATGCGCGGGGGTCCGCCATCTTTACAAAATGTTTTGTAAATATTTACGAAATTTCGTAAATACCAAAACTCTTTTTGGGAAAATTTTGTAATTATTTTAAATATCGAAACAAAAAAACACCCCAATTACAAATCGATTTTAGAAACAAATTTTTTCTTGATCAAACAGGCCTAATATATATATATATATAGGTTAATGATCTAGTGAAAATCTCTTGTCTTGTTGTATTCACATTATTATTCCTAAATGAAGGCAGTTAATGTAAAAACAAGTGAAGAAGCCAAGATAAAGGGAACGGGATCCTATCCAAATGAATGCCTTGCATTAGGAGGCAACTGTGCTCAAAACATTGGCTCAGCTGGTGCCTTCAAGTAATTCCTGAGCATAGAAGGCACTGTTACTCAACCTGGGGGTTGGGACCCCTGGGAAGGGGGTCGCAAGGGGGTTTCAGAGGGGTCACCAAAGACCATCAGAAAACATAAATTTCTGAAGGTTTTAGGAACCCCTTTGGCAGAGAAGGCTGAAGATCTCATTCATGTCTCCTCTCAGCCTTCTCTTCTGTAGGCTAAACATGCCCAGCTCTTTAAGCCGCTCCTCATAGGGCTTGTTCTCCAGACACTTTAGTTGCCCTCCTCTGGACACATTCCAGCTTGTCAACATCTCCCTTCAACACATATTTCTGATGGCTTTAGTAACCCCTTTGGCAGAGAAGGATGATCTCATCAAGTCTCCTCTCAGCCTTCTCTTCTGCAGGCTAAACATGCCCAGCTCTTTAAACCGCTCCTCACAGGGCTTATTCTCCAGACATTTTAGTTACCGTCCTCTGGACACTTTCCAGCCTGTCAACATCTCCCTTCAACACATATTTCTGATGATCTGAGGAACCCTTTTGGCAGAGAAGGCTGAAGATCTCGGTTATAGTATGAAAGCTGAGGTCCAGAAGCTCTGAGCGCGAGGCTGTTTCTGCTTCACTCCTTCAGGAGCACTGTTTGCGCAACGCGGAACGGAACACAGATATTATAGAAGGAATGTAAGAGGTCGGTAATGGCAAAACCCTTATCCAAACCATAACCCTTCAATTTCAATTAGGCGATCCCTCGTAGTCCGAGGATGATGGTCCTCCAAGGTCGGTGTCCTGGGAGTGGGTCCGTAGGTGACTGTGGAGCCCTATTCTTGATCTGCATCATCTCCCGCAGTGAGGGCATCAGTTTCCAGGTGGAAGGCGGTCCCGGTCGGGGTTGGCTTGACGCGCCTTCCTCTTGGCAGGTTTCTCTCTTTCGCCCTCCATTCGTGCCTCTTCAAATTCCACAGCACTGCTGGTCACAGCTGACCTCCAGAAACAGCCCTCCCCTTGGCTGAGAGTGTGATTTATGTGTCCACTACACTATCTTTAGTGCTTGTTTGTCGGACATATGCATTTCCAGAGAAGATCTACCTAATTCCGGAGACATACATATTTTTGCATGTTCATTTTCCACAACCTTTGCGGGTTTATGATCCCACCAATTCTTTACTACTGGCAGGTGGTCCTTGTGACATACGTTCCAGTGAATCATCTGGGCCACAGAGTTGTACCTCTGTTTGTAGTCCGTCTGTGCAATTTTCGTGCAACAGCTGAAGATATGATCCATGGTTGCATCAGCTTCCTTGCACAGTCTGCATTTTGGGTCATCCGCGGATTTTTCAATCCTGGCGGATGACCCAAAATGCAGACTGTGCAAGGAAGCTGATGAAACCATGGATCATATCTTCAGCTGTTGCAAGAAAATTGCACAGACGGACTACAAACAGAGGTACAACTCTGTGGCCCAGATGATTCACTGGAACGTATGTCACAAGTACCACCAACAGTGAATATTGTAAAAATATACTGTACTTTCAGAAGAAACTGAAAATTTTCCTTATTCTGGGAAGGCACACTGGAACAGCCACGTTTCCAGGCTCCTCCTCAAGACTGCCAATGTTGGGGCCTGCCTGATGTCCTTGGGAAGTGAGTTCCAGAGTGGGGGGCCACCACCGAGAAGGCCCTCTCCCTCGTCCCCACCAATCGCGCCTGCAAAGGAGCCGGGAGCGCGAGCAGGGCCTCTCAGAACCACTGGTTTAGAATGTAGTCTTCTTTTCCTGCTGCCTACATACTTGTACATGTGTATGTGTTTCTATCCTGACGTTTGTACATTTTTGTATAAGTCAGGTTCAGAAAAAGCGGGTTATAATTGCTATGCAGATGACACACAACTCTACTACTCCTTACCACCTAATCCCAGGGAAGCCCCTCGGATGCTGGACGAGTGCCTGGCCGCTGTGGTTGTCTGGATGAGGATGAACAAGCTGAAGATTAATCCTGACAAGACAGAGGTCCTTCTGGTCGATCGTAAACCAGATCGGGGTATAGGGTGGCAACCTGTGCTGGATGGGGTTACACTCCCCCTGAAGTCACAGGTACGCAGTTTGGGTGTCCTCCTGGACTCATCACTTACGCTTGAGGCTCAGGCGTCAGCGGTGACCAGGAGGGCTTTTGCACAATTGAGACTTGTGCGCCAACTGCGACCGTACCTCGTGAAGGCAGATCTGGCCAGGGTGGTCCATGCCTTAGTCACCTCCAGATTAGACTACTGTAATGCACTCTACGTGGGGCTGCCCTTGAAAATGGCCCGGAAATTCCAACTGGTCCAATGGGCGGCGGCCAGGTTGTTAACTGGTGCTCCTTACGGAGAGAGGTCAACCCTCCTGTTTAAGGAGTTCCATTGGCTGCTGTTCATTTTCCGGTCCCAATTCAAGGTGCAGGTGCTTACCTACAAAGCCCTAAATGGTTTGGGCCCCTCCTACCTGTGTGACTTCATCTCCGTATATGAACCCACACGATCTCTTTGATCATCTGGTGAGGCCCTGCTCATAATCCCACTTGCGTCGCAAGCGTGATTGGTGGGGACGAGGGACAGGGCCTTCTTCGTGGTGGTCCCCCGATTCTGGAACTCTCTCCCCAAGGATATCAGACAAGCAGTCTTTAGGAAGAGCTTGAAGACGTGGTTGTTCCAGTGTGCCTTCCCAGAATAGGAAACTCCAAGCATCATGTCCCAATTGCACTTTACTAGAGATTAAGATTGTCTGCACACTGCACTTATCTCCAAAAACCTATCCATCTCACCTGTCATGTTCAGCATTTTAAAATTTTAATCATTACATTTGGCCCGGACTTAGTTTTAAATGTGTCATGGTGTTATTGTCTAATGTTTATTGCTATTGTTTTATTGTTGTATTTGTTATGCTGTTGTTTTACTGATGTGTTGGGCCTCGGCCTCTTGTAAGCCGCACTGAGTCCTTTGGGAGATGTTAGCAGGGTATAAATAAAGGATTATTATTATTATTATTATTATTATTATTATTATTATTATTACTAATTCTGCATGCAAAGCACATGCAAAGCAGAAACCTTCCACAATTTGGGAATGCAAGCAGTCTTATGTTTCCTCACCAAATCAAGGTAAATGCAGGTTTTTTGTGAGCCCACCTATTTCCCTCAAAACATGTATGTATGTACGTCTCCGGAATTAGGTAGATCTTCTCCGGAAATGCATATGCCCGACAAACAAGCACTAAAGATAGTGTCGTGGAGACATAAATCACACTTAGGCAAGAGCTTTTCCTAAAGGCACTTGCAGAGATCTGATCAAACCACTTACAGGAACGGGCCGGAGAGATAAATGCTGCGCCTAGATACCATCTGGGGCGCGGGAGCTGGTTTGCCATGTAGGTCACGAAACCCAATCTATTAACTGGCAATAACAGCGCAGGCCTTTGCGAGTAGTTTGGCACTATCTGCGCAAGGGATCTCCACTCTTGCTGGAGTTGAAACAAACAGAGAGATCGGTGAGATTTGGGCTGGAGAGGGAAAACAAAACAAAACAAAACTGGGCTTCTTTTTTTGGGGTTGCTATTTGGGAGCTGTTTTGAAGTTCAAAGAAATGTCACGGAGACGGCCTTTCCATTTTACGAGATCGAACCCTGTCAGAACAAAGGGGCGGTGCTCTGGCCCTTACCTGGCCCCTGTGCACACCTTGGCTGGATGCAGCCCTATAAATCTCCCGCTTGGAGCATCCTCGGGTGCATAATGCCAGACCTTGGCTGGTGAAGGCGCTCCCTGATCTCGGCCTTAATGCTTTGCAAAGCTGTTCCAGGTAAATTGCTTCTGCCGACTGTTTTCAACTGTATTTACCTGTATATCTGATAAGAGCAAATGAGGGTTTTGAAAAAGAGAGAAAGCTATGATTATGTAATCTGTGTAAGGCAGTGTTTCTCAACCTGGGGGTCGTCGCAAGGCGGTGTCAGAGGGGTCGCCAAAAACCATCAGAAAACACATGACCATCAGAATACACTGTGTATTCTGATGGTCATGGGGGTTCTGTGTGGGAATTTTGGCCTAATTGTACAATTCATAATGCTCTTTGATTGCAGGTGAACTGTGAATCCCAGTGACTACAACTCCCAAATGTCAAGATCTATTTTCCCCAAACTCCACCAGTGTTCACATTTGTGCATATTGATTATTTGTGCCAAGTTTGGTCCGGATACAACATTGTTTGAGTTCACAGTGCTCTTTGGATGTAGGTGAACTACAGCTCCCAAACATAAGGTCAATGCCTACCAAACCCTTCCAGTATTTTCTGTTGGTCGTGAGAGTTGTGTGTGCCAAGTTTGGTTCAATTCCATTGCTGGTGGAGTTCAGAATGCTCTTTGATTGTAGGCAAACTATAAATCCCAGCAGCTACAACTCCCAAATGTCAAGGTCTCTTTTCCCCAAACTCCACCAGTGTTCACATTTGGGCATATTGATTATTTGTGCCAAGTTTGGTCCAGATACATCATTGTTTGAGTTCACTCAACTACAGCTCTCAAACTCAAGGTCAATGCCCACCAAACCCTTCCAGTATTTTCCGTTGGTCATGAGAGTTGTGTGTGCCAAGTCTGGTTCAATTGCATCATTGGTGGAGTTTAATTTAAATGTACCATAAATCCCAGCAACTACAACTCCCAAATGACAAAATCAATCCCTCCACCCCACCAGTATTCAAATTTAGGCATATTGAGTATTTGTGCCAAATTTGGTCCAGTGAATGAAAATACATTCTACATATCAGATGTTATGACGATTCATAACATTAGCAAAATTACAGTTATGAAGTCGCAACAAAAATAATGTTGTGGTTGGGGGTCACCACAACATGAGGAACTGCATTAAGGGGTCGCAGCATTAGGAAGGTTGAGAACCACTGATCTAGGCCTTAATTCCCGCTTCTCTTTGCAGGACCCATGAAGAAGCAATAAGGAAACGGAGCCCCCATCATTTCTCCAAATAGAGTCAAACGGTAAGTCCCAATCTTTGTCCACCTCCTGCGGACACTTTGTGCTACACCAAACTACTCAAAGTGAACAAACACACCCAGGCATTTCCTCTTCTCAGGGTTGTAAATATACTCCCAGGTTGTAAATGCAAGTGTATTTCAGGTGAAACGCTTGGATGTGGGCTGAAGTGCATAGTCTTCCTTCCACTCGGCATATCTGCTACCAAGGAGACTGTGTTGGGTATCTGTCGCTCGCTGGCGCAATCTTCTTGGGTCTCATCTTGTTTGGATTCAAACGAGCAACTATGTCTGCAATGGTGGGCTCTAAACCAGGGGTCCTCAAACTTTTTAAACTGGGGGCCAGTTCACTGTCCCTCAGACCGTTGGAGGGCCGGACTATAGTTAAAAAAATCAATTAAAAAATTCCTTTGCGCATTGTACATATCTTATTTTGCTGTGTGGAAGGGTTCTTTCTAGCCCTCTTTAGGCAGTAATTCCAGGAGCAGAGAATGTGAAATCTTCCTCTTTCTAGTCTGAACAAAATCTGGCTACCAGTATAAAAAAACTCTAAAATTATAACTGTAAATAAAGAACAACACTCAAACACAGGGGAACTCCAGACAAGAAACAATCAGGGCCAGCTAATCACCTCTCAACAAAGGATTCTCCCTAAAAACTGTCAGGCTATGAAACGGTAATCAAGGTGGCCAACTGAAACATTCATACCTACCTCCAACAGACAAGAGTTCTTTCTCCCACCCTGGATCTTCCACAATTTTCCTAGTTAAAGGTTTTCCTCTGACATGAAGTCCAGTTGTGTCTGACTCTGGGGTGTGGTGCTCATCTGCATTTCTAAGTCGAAGAGCCGGCTTGTCCGTAGACACCTCCAAGGTCATGTGGCCGGCATGACTGCATGGAGCACTGGGGCAGCCTCCCTTGGTTGGCTCATGGTGCCCATCGGGCCCAATGGGCAGCATGAGCCTGCCAAGGGAGGAGCAACCCTGTGCGGCCTACTCTCGTGTAAAGCACCTCGAGAGGTGCTTTACGTGAGAGTAGGCCGCGTGGGGCAGCCGCCCTTGGCTGGCTCACGCTGCCCATCGGGCCTGACGGATAGCGTGAGCCAGCCAAGGGAGGGCACTGTGTGTGTGTGGGGAGGGGGGGCGCTCCTCCTCTGTGGCCGGATAAGTGCCCTTGGTGGGTCTGAAGTGGCCCGCGGGCCGTAGTTTGAAGACCCCTGCTCTAAACCAAGTTAGAAAGGTGCTCAATGGAAGAGATTCAGCAGAGCCAACCTTCGAGATTTTGCTGCTTGAAGTGAAGAGCTAGGCTGTTGCCTTGAAGCACTTTCTCCCCAAATATTTGCTCAGCATCATGTGACAGAAACACGTAATATCCTCACTATCTTATTATTTATTTATTTATTTATTATTATTTACATTATTTGTATATAGCTTTTCTCACCCCAAGTGGGACTCAAAGAGGTTTACACGTAAGTAATGGCAAAAATTCAATGCCAGTACAAACAATTACAATTATATACTACAATTAGACATACATTAAATTAAAAAGTACAATCATTAAAACAATAAAACAGTCTCGTCCGTCTAATCGCCGTTCCAGTAATTGTCTTTCCAAAATGCTGCATACATTTACTTCTACTGCCCGAAGGCCTGGTCCAAAAACCATGATTTTAATTTTTTCCCCTAAAAGCCAGGAGGGAGGGAGCGGATCTTACCTCAATTGGGAGTGTGTTCCATAGGTGGGGGGCCACAGCCAAGAAGGCCCTGTCTCTCGTCCCCGCCAGGCGCATCTGTGCTGTTGACGGGAACGAGAGCAGGGCCTCCCAGATGATCTTAGACAGAGGCAGCCCTAGGTAATTTTCAACGGTAAGCAAACAGTATTTTGGCGCCCCCCCCCCCCCAACCAATCATTGATATATATTTTCTGTTCATCATGGGAGTTCTGTGTGCCATATTTGGTTTAATTCCATCATTGGTGGAGTTCAGATTTCCCTTTGATTTTACGTGAACTATACATCCCAGTAACTACAACTTGCATATGTCAAGGTCTATTTTCCCCCAAGAGTGCCTCAAGAGCACCCCTGGGCAAAATCAAGTATACTGCAAATTACTTTGCGTAATGGGTTGAGCCGCCCCTGATCTTAGATTACGAGGTAGGACGTAGGGGTGGATACGTTTGGACAAGTAAGCTGGGCCAGAACCGTATAGTAAAGGTGGCCCTGTTGTTGTGTGCTTTTGAGTCTTTTCCAATGTGTAGTGGCTCCAAGGCAGCATTTCTCAAACTGGGGGTTGGTACCCTTGGAGGGCTGCAAGGGGGTTTCAGAGGTGTCGCCAAAGACCATCAGGAAACATATATTTTCCAGAGGCAACGCTGATGGAATCGTTCCAGAAGTTGCATGTGATGTCTGTAGACAGTCCAGATTTCGCAGGCGTATAGCAGGGTTGGGAGGACAATCTATATATATAAAAATGCTCTGTGCATAATGAGTACCTTAAAAACAAAAGAATCAATGAACGAAATCAAACCAAATTTGGCAACAAAATGTCTCACAACACAAGGAGTGATCATCACTCAAAAATTATGATTTTGTCATTTGGGAGTTGTAGTTGCTGGGATTTATAGTTCACCTACAATCAAAGAGCAGAACTCCCATGACCAACAGAAAATACTGGAAGGGTTTGGTGGGCATTGAACTTGAGTCTGGGAGTTGTAGTTCACTGACATCCAGAGAGCACTGTGGGCTCAAACAGTGATGGATCTGGACCAAACTTGGCACAAGCACTCAATACGCCCAAATAAGAACACAGATGGAGTTTGGGGAAAATAGACCTTGACATTTGGAAGTTGTAGTTAATGGGATTTATAGTTCACCCACAATCAAAGAGCATGCTGAACTCCATCACCGACAAATTTGGTCCAAACTTCCCACACACAACCCCCATGACCAAGAGAAAATGCTTAAGGCCATCCAGTCCAACTCCCTTCACCAGGGCAAGAAAACGTAATCAAAGCCCTCCTGACAAAGAGCCATCCAGCCATAGATATAGATAGATAGATATGATTCACATACAGAGAGGTATAGTAACATAATTTTGAAAGGGACTCGTAAAGAAGGACAATTATATGTTGCATGTTCCAGAGTAGGCAAACCAGACAATCTCCACATCAAAACTGACAAAAAAAACCCCAGCAAGAAATATTGTTTACCCACAAGCATAAAGAGATTACATATATTAGAAACACCTCATTATTTTCCAGACTGGGCCACAGCAACATGTGGCAGGGGACAGCTAGTAGCTTTATAAACAAGCACCTTGGTCTCCCTACGGACACTCTCTGCTTCATTCGGAAAAATGCTGCACTCGCAGAGCTCAGGCGGTGTTGTATTTCAGTCTCAATGTTGACTTTTGTGGCGAGGTGGCTGCCAAGGGAGCAGAAATGGTCCACATTTTCTAATGTTACACCATTAAGTTGTATCTCTGGCATTGGAAAGGGATTGGCTGTTGAGTGCTGGAAGAGCACTTTGGTTTCCTCGATGTTGAATGACAGGCCGAGCTTCTCGTATGTTTCTGCGAAGGTGTTTAGAGTTTCTTGTAGGTCTTCTTCTGAATGCGCACAGATGATGTTGGGGGGAAAAGAAGGGGTCTGAAGCTGCCAGGCCCAAGTTTGCCCAGGCCTGATCTATCACCAACTTGTGGACGTAGACAGAAGAGTGCCGCACATGTATATAATGCATATATTAAAATAAGTATATTACGATTGAAATTTGTAAGCATTGACTTCAAGTATAGACTTGTATTCAGGTTGTCAAAGAAATAGCAGTTCTTGAACCTTGGAAAGAGAGCTGCTCTTCTTTGGAATGCTTTTCTCTTCAATCTCGTGTTTCAAGTTGTGTTTACTCCCGATAACCCGAGAGACGTCCTCGAGGTCCAGGTTCGCTCTTGGGTCACGCAATTGGCTGGGAGGGTTTTTACCCTCCGTCTTCCCTCTAGCCTTCGCAAAACAGAATTTTCCATATCTGGTTTTAGTTTCCAGAGTTAGAAGAGCACAGAGGTTGCGTGCATCTCTGTGGAGCTTCAAAACCACTTTGGAAAGGCAACTTTGGGTTACATTAATATAGGAAGGAAACAAAACGATACTTTGTGTTGTCAAATGATACTTTGTGTTGTCAAAGGCTTTCACGGCCAGAATCACTGGGTTGCGGTGAGTTTTCCGGGCTGTGCGGCCATGTTCCAGAAGCATTCTCTCCTGACATTTCTCCCACATCTATGGCAGGCATCCTCAGAGGTTGTGAGGTTTGTTGGAAAATAGGCAAGTGGGGTTTATATATCTGTGGAAAGAACCCTTGTCTGTTGGAGGCAAGTGGGAATGTTGCAAATGGCTACCAGGCAGGAAGCAGCCAGGCTTTGAAGCTGAAAAGCCGTTCCGTGCTAATCAAGCTGGCCGATTACAACATTCACACTGAAAAAGCAGACAAAAGTTATAGTTGTCCCTCTGTGTTCGTGGATACTCCATCCATGGATTCAATAGCCCTTTATAGGCAACCATGAGGCTGATGCAGCCAGATAAATGAGCAAAATACATCTCTCCAGAAGCTGAGGTCTTTCTCCCTCATTCCACAGATTTATAAATCCCACTTGCCTAGTTTCCAACACACCTCACAACCCCTGAGGATTTTTTTTGTCATGTCAGGAGCGACCTGAGAAACTGCAAGTCGCTTCTGGTGTGAGAGAACTGGCCATCTGCAAGGACGTTGCCCAGGGGACGCCCGGATGATTTGATGTTTTTATCATCCTTGTGGGAGGCTTCTCTCATGTCCCCGCATGAGGAGCTGGAGCTAATAGAGGGAGCTCATCCGCCTCTCCCCAGATTTGAACCTGTGACCTGTTGGTCTTCAGTCCTGCTGGCACAGGGGTTTAACCCACTGCGCCACCGGGGGCTCCATGCCCCTGAGGATGCCTGCCATAGATGTGGGTGAAGTGTCAGGAGAGAATGCTTCTGGAATATGAGCAGACAGCATGTAAAATTCACAGCAACCCAAAACGATACTTCATAAAAAGATGGCTGGTCCACTGCTTGGCCCCTTTCTTGGTTTCTTATGGAGCTCGATCTCCTCTATATATTGTAAGGTAAAGGTAAAGAGTTTCCCTGACATTAAGTCTAATCAAATCCAACTCTGGGACTCTGGTGCTCATCTCCATTTCTAAGCTGTAGAGCCTGCGTTGTCCGTAGGCACCTCCAAGGTCATGTGGCCAGCATGACTGCATGGAATGTCATTACCCGCCCGCTGGAACAGTACCTATTGATCTACTCACATTTGCATGTTTTTGATCTGCTAGGTTGGCAGAAGCTGGGGCTAACAGTGGGAGCTCACCCCGCTCCCCCTCCGACCTTTTGGTCAGCAAGTTCAGCAGCTTAGTGGTTTACCCAACCGCGCCACGGAGGGTCCCTCTATGCATTGTAGAATGCAATATTTTTATATTTCCCTCTAATTTGAACACATGTGCATGGATCACGTGTGTCAAACTCAAGGCCCACGGGCCAAATCCGGCCCACCATGTCATTGTACGTGGTCCTCCTCCAGATGCTGGACTCTTCATCATTAGACCTAATGACTAGGGATGATGGGAGGTAGGATATAGTCACATCTGTATCCTGTTTAGTCAGGAGAGTAGAGTTTGGATTTAGATGCAAGGCTTGTGGATATGACTTCAAAATCTTTTCTAACCTTTCCCCAACCTCAAAGCCACGAGTGCTGTTGAGTTGCAATTCCTATTATCCCCAGTCTACAAGGGAGATAATCAGAAGTGATGGGAGCTGTCGTTCAATGACATCTGGGGACCTCGATGTGTGCATTTCACAGGGACCATGTAGGAGAAATGAGGAAAATGCAGGTGGACTACAATTCCCATTTTCCCATCCATTGGTAACTGGAGATGAGGGACATTGGGAGTTGCAGTCCAACAATATCAAAAGCCACCATTTTCCCACCCCACTTTGCAGCCATAATCTGATTTATTGTCGAAGGCTTTCATGGCCGGAATCACTGGGTTGTTGTAGGTTTTCCGGACTATATGGCCATGTTCTAGAGGCATTTTCTCTTGACGTTTCGCCTGCATCTATGGCAAGCATCCTCAGAGGTAGTGAGGTGAGGATGCTTGCCATAGATGCAGGCAAAACATCAGGAGAAAATGCCTCTAGAACATGGCCATATAGCCCGGAAAACCTACAACAACCCATAACCTGATTTTCTAAGCTTTGGAAGAAGTGTTTGGGATGGAGACATTCCCTAGTAAATACTCGACTTGTTGCTGCCGCCGAGTGTGCCTGCAAAGGTCTTTTAGGGCCAGAGTCAGGTGTATCTGACAGGTTTCCCGAAGGTTATATTTGAGCTGAGATCGATTTACAGCTGACGTGTGATATCAGCACTAAAAATAGCTGAGTGCCGGTAGAAACACCTGAAGTTGTGTGTTGCAAGGCTCTAGCTGCGTTCCTGGAGAGTCCTGGAGAGGAATCCAGATGGGAACGGCGCACTGACGTTACCGGAAAGAGGAATTTATGGAATAGTTTATGCACCATGGCACCGCCAAACACCACCAAAAACGTGCTCCTCAAGGGATGGATGTAAATACGTTTTGGAAATAGATAACTTCATCTTAGCATTGAGGCCCCTTTAAAACGCAAACACACATACGCCTGGTGATGAATGCTACACACCATCTCCATTAGAGCTATAGTCATCCATATGCTGAACACGGAGCACACCGTAAGCTATATAAGCAGCATTAGTACAACTTGAGTATCTGAAATACTTGAAACCAAATGGCTTTGGATTTTGGAATATTATTTGCATATACATCATAAGACCCAGGTCCAAACATGACACCAATTTATACTTCATCTGTACTTTATAGACATAGACCAGGGATGGGAACACCCAGATGTGGCCCCTTGGGCTCTTTTCTCGGGCCCTCCTCTCTTTCTCACCATCCTATCCTTTCTTCCTTCTCTCTCTCTTTCCTTCCTCCTTCCCTTTCTTCTTTCCTTCTTTTTTTCCTTCCACTTTCCCTTCCACCCTTCCTTCCTTTTTGTCTTTCCTTCCTTCTCTCTTTCATTCTTTCTTCTTTCTCTCTCGCCCTCTTACTCCTTCAATCCTTCCCTTCTGCCCTTTCGTCCTTCCTTCCCTATTTCATCCCTCCTTCCCTTCCTCTCTTTTGTCCTTCCTTCTTTCCTTACTTCCTGCACTCTTTCCTTCCTCCTCCCTTTCCTTCCATTCTTCTCTTTCTTCCTTCCTTCTCTCTTTCCTCCCTCTCTTCCTTCCATCCTTCCTCCCTTCCTTCCTTCTCTCTTTCCTTCATCCTTCCTTCCTTCCTTCCTTCCTTCCTTCCTTCCTTCCTTCCTTCCTTCCTTCCTTCCTTCCTTTCCTTCCTTTCCTTCCTTCCCATCCATCCATCTAGCCAGCCAGCCAGCCAGCCTTCTCTTCCTCCCTCCCTTCTCTCCTTCCTTCTTCCCTTCCGTCCATCCATCCATCCATCCATCTCTTTCTCCCTTCCTTCTCTCTTTCCTTCCTCCTTCCCTCCCTCTCTTCCATCCATTCATCCTTCTCTTCCTCCATTCCTTCCTTCTCTCCTTCCTCCTTCCTTTCCTTCCATCCTTCTCTTTCTCCCTCCCTTCCCTTTCCTCCTTCTCTTCCATCCTTCTCTTCCTCCCTCCCTCCCTTCTCTCTTTCCATCCTTCCTTCCTTCCTTTCCTTCCATCCACCCTTCTCTTCCTCCCTTCCTTCTCTCCTTCCTTCCTTCCTTCCTTCCTTCCTTCCATCCATCCATCCATCCTTCTTTCTCCCTCCCTCCTCTCTTTCCTTCCTCCTTCCCTCCCTCTCTCCTTCTCTCTCCCTCCCCCTCCCTTCTCTCTTTCTTCCTTCCTCCTTCCCTTCCTTCCTTCTATCAGCAGTCAATCCTCTTAGCGGGGAGTGCTATCATGCATCCCCCAAGTTAGAAAGTTTACCTATACCTGTTCTGGAGCATGGCCATACAGCCCGGAAAGCTCACAGCAACCCAACATAAGTCAACATTAGACGACTATTGCACATAGATCCAACATGTTTGACATTAATAAACAAACAAGTAACGTCCACTTGGATTTATATTTCTAACGTATTTTCTGCTGGTCTGGAGACCAGGGCACAAAAAGGGTACAATGGGTCCACATGGCAGGGAATGAGATTTGACTGAAAAGGTGAGGAAGAACTTCCTGAGAGTAAGAGCTGTTGGAGAGTGGCCTGGGCTGATTGGGAGTGTGGTGGAGGCTTTTCCACAGAGGATGTCTATCAGGAGTGCTTTGATTGTGCCTCTCTGCATGGCAAGGGGTTGGACTGGATGGCCCTTGGGGGTCTCTTCCAGCTCTAGGATTCTATATCAGGAGTAGGCAAGACAGGGCCTGATTGAAAATACTGGAGGGGTTTCAGTTAAAAAAATCCAACTATTCTTTGGTATTCCTTTGTTACTCGACATGTTACCCCAAACTTAGTAAACTGTTACAACGAAAGAAAGACTTAAAAAGTCAAGTTGGTGTTTTGGTGAGTTTTGAAATCATTCCCACTGGTTTTGTTTTGTATAGATTTTGTATGTTTGCTGTTAAGCTTTCAAATGAATGGCGTCCACGCAGAGGGTGAGCGGTATTTGCCGTCCGCAGCAAGGGAAGCCATTCTTCCAGTTGTGAAGGCATAGCGGGAATAATCAGCCAAAACAAAAGACGTTTGGATTGAAACAAAGTGTTTTTGTCTTTAGGGCAGTTTTCGAAGAATAGCCCGCGGCCAAGAATTGCAAGTTGCGGTCGGAATAATATGCGAACAGGTAATGATTTCATTAATCCCATTTTGGAATAACGTACACCAATACAGATCTGAATACTTAATGTATGGGTTTCATGGTGATTTGTCTAAGCCAGCCAACCATTTTGAGTGTGTTCATGTAATGATCTAAACCAGGAGTAAAAAGCACTCGTGAACTAACCCAAAGTTCCTCAGCGGAGAGCAATCTCCCATAGCGGAGAAGAGCACGCAGGCAAAGGCACGCAGGCTGAGGCATGAGGTTCAATGGCTGCTGCGGTCTGCTGGAATCCCTGTTCTTTCTGTTTAGGCCAATGGTTCCCAACCTTTTTTTGACCGAGGACCACTTTTCCAGGGACCACTTGACCAGGGACCACTCTCTAATATTAGTATCAAAAGTTTTATAAACTGGTTTTTGGTCAACTTTAGAATCAGTTTGGTTATTTAGGGTGCTGACTCGGAAAATTGCACTGGACAGACTACATCAGTTCTAGTTTCTGATACAGAATGCATGCCATCCTGTAGTCCACAGAAAACCATATTTAATAATCTAGAGGCTGATGTGGTACTATTAATCTTTCGTGAATAGTTTAGCTTCACAACTCTGCTTGTTTTTATGAGTTCCCTGCAAATAACCTGCTCCTATTTTTTATCTCATTAGATTTTATTCATTTTATCTTGTACATGTGGCCCGCCCATTGTTATTGTGATTGTGTTTATTGGAATGTTATTTTATGACTATGTTATACTTTTTTTCTCTTTTTTTCTATGAAATTTTGATGATGTTGTTTGTTGTTTATGCTTTGCTTTTATTCTGCTGTAATATGTTGCCCAGGCTTGGCCCCATGTAAGCCGCTCCGAGTCCCCATTGGGGAGATGGTGGCGGGATATAAATAAAGATTATTATTATTATTATTATTATTATTATTATTATTATTAGTCAGCCTCTCCCCTACCGACTTCCCGGTTGCCTTGGCACTATAAGAGGGTTGCGTGAAACCAGTCACTCACGTTGCCACATGATTTTGAGGCAACGGTGTAGTAATGGTAAGGCCGCGGACCATTTTTTCGTTCTTGCGGACCACCGGTGGTCCACGAACCACAGGTTGGGAACCATTGGTTTAGGTTGAGGTTCTGCTGCACTAGGGTGGTCTGCAAGCTCTGGAGTAGATTTCCCCTCCCAGAATATTCAGGGGAAACAATCACAATTAGGAAAGCCCCTACTCTAGAAACCTTAAAAAAGGACCTTAAAACCTGGCTCTTCTGCTGTGCTTTTGATAAATAGGTTTACATTCTCACACTATTGCCTAGCCTCAATGTTTTATCCTTGGAGTACATGTCCCGTCCCCCCTGTCCCCCGCTTGTGGGAAAGTTTGATTCCACAACCACCACTATAATGAGCCCTCCTCCGCAAATAATCTGTCTCTTTCTTATCTCGCCATGTAGCCCGCCCATTGTCATTGTGATTGTGCCTATTGTAATTTTATATTGCTATGTTTTCACATGTTTTATGTAATTATGCTGTTGTTGTTTATTGTTTGCATTTTCGGTTTTATTTTATTGTAATTCGTCGTTTGGGTTTGGCCTTGTGTAAGCTGCTCCGAGTCCCCATTGGGGAGATGGTGGCGGGGTATAAATAAAGATTATTATTATTATTATTATTATTATTATTATTATTATTATTGAGCCAGAGTTTCTGCTCCAATTAGGCATCCAGTCCAGATTTGGTTTCTCTCTGCCTTGCTGTTAGAACTGGTTTAGGAAGAAAAGAGGCCTCTTCTCCACTGTCCGTAGGTCAAAACAGTGTTAGGATGTCAAAACATCATTCTAGGCCAAACTTGCAAACTCTGTATCTTTTGTATGTTTGTTTGTTCTGTCAGAAATGTAATATGACTGTTGGGTTGCCTGACATGATAAATAAACAGGTCAAGTGAGGATTTGTAAGTTAAAGCGTACTTATGTTGGGACATTCTTATGTAGAGGTTCTAATAATAATAATAATAATAATAATAATAATAATAATAATAATATAAAAATACTCTATCCCCAATACAAAGATATAAATGAGATATCTTGGGGATGGGACCCAAGTCTAAATACAAAGTCCATTTATGTGTCATATACATATAATACCCATCGCCTGAAGGTAATTTAAGGCACGACGTCTTAAATAATTTTGTGCATGAAACAAAGTTTGTAGACTATGAGCTATCAGAAAGCAAAAGTGTCACCATCTCAGCCACCTATGGGGACCATTTTGGGTACTCCTCTATTTTCCAGTTGATACTTAGAGCCAGTTATTTGCCTGAAGCCATTTATTCTTGGTATGGACTGTACTTCTGATGAGGGACTTCATGTTTGGAGATTTCCTGATTTATATCACACTATATTATATTACCAGCTTCACAAATGTATATGGTGCTATAAAAAGCCACACCTGCAGAAATAAGGAATTGGCACCTGATCCACGACTTCCTTCCTTTGCAAGTTTAAGTGATATTAGTTGACATCAAGGTTTAGCAGTATAGTAGAGTCTCGCTTTTCTGACCTTTGCTTATACGACATTCCGTCTTATCCAACGTCCCCTTTTCCTCCAGCATTTCAATTAAAGAAGCACATTTCCGCAACACTCTCTCCATTCCCAACAAGTGAAAAAGGCATGAGAAGAAGGAGGAGGAAGAGGGAGGAAAGGTGGAAAATAGGCAGCTCTGGAAGCGGAAGCATCCTCCCTCCTTCCCTCTGGGATTTCAATGCTACTTTTCCCTCATCCAGGCACTTCCTGCTGGGCCCATCTAGCCCCAGGGCATTGCCTTGCCTTAACTCTTTGAATCTCGGTTGTTAGTATTCTGGGTGTCTGGCGCTGCATCAGACGGGTAACAGTCGGAGACTCCCTATTAGCCAACGTTTTCATTTATCCAACATTCTGCCAGTTGGATAAGCGAGGCCCTACTGTATTTCCAATGGCTAAAATTTTCTATTCCACATTTCCACATTTACGTTTATATTTCTTTAACCATATTCAGCTGAGGTTGACCTATACATTGCACAGCAGGAAAATATAGAATCATCTATGCAAGGGAGTCGAACTCTTTGCAATCCCTTTGCTTGTGGGCAATATCGTTGTCCTAAATCGGATAAAATGGCGAGGATGATATTCATTGTTGATTGGATTCAAATTGTGTAGGAGATTGGATTAAAGACTCGCGCGTTAACAAAATCGGCACATACCTTCGTTAGGAGGAATGGCTAAAACCAATGCCATTCGATGTGCAGAAAGAGTCCCTCTGTTTAATGACATCTTCCTACTGCGGAAAGCCTGTTTCTGGTGGAACGTGGTATGCTCTCTTCCTGCAAAGGTCCAAGGACAACTTGTAAAGTTTCCTCTTCAGGGGGAAAATAACTAGATCGCAAGTTTCTTTGCTAATACTAATTTGTTTAAACTTCCATTTTGCCTTTCCTGTAAGAATAGCGTTCCATTCCAAAGTTGTCGCTATAATGTACTGTGTGGCATAGGCAAAAACTGCACCTCTCATTGTTGAGATTAATTTCACAACTCAGCAGCAGATCAGTTGCACAACTTCAGTGCTTTCCAGTAGCTTCTTCCTGCACAGTATTTTCAGTCAACTGCTCCCACAAACTGCAGTCACTCTGGAATCTTTTACATACACTTGAGCACATGCCCGGCCATTGTCAGTTTTACCATTGTTTTCCCCCCAGTCTAGATGACACTACAAACTTACCACAGCACATGGTTATATCTTGCCTTAGCAGACAGGTTTGTTTAATCAATTGCATAGAGCCTTCAACAAACAAGGAGAAAGTATACACTGTACATGACTTCCTTATATACAATTCTATACAATTACACATAGCAATCACTGATTGGTTCCCAACTCATTAACTTAACTCAGACCCAGGATTGCATCATTCACAATCACCTGGACTAGGCCAGAACACATTCCCCAAATGAAGTTCTATATACAGTTATTGCATGACTCAGCATTTCCAATAGAAGCCCATTAGCAGTGCATGACTCAGCTATATTACATTACAATACATTGTAAAACCTGACAAGAATGAATACAGTTTGACACCACTCCATACTATATAATCCTGAGAGTTATTATGCAAGAGGTTCACAGTTCTTTCTCTGTCCAAGCAATGAGCCCGAGCTTCGCATCAGGACATTTGCTTTACAAGCAAAAAAGCCAGAATTTCCGTTAAAAATTATTTCCAGCTATATAAATAAAAATGTCATGTTCATTTGTGGGATTAACATAACTCAAAAGCAACTGGACGAATTGACACCAAATTTGGACACAAGACACCTCTCAGGCCAATGAGTAACCATCACTCATAAAAACACTTTGGAAAGGAATTTAAAAGCCAATATACAAGATTACATTACAACACATGCGCAAAACCACATATATACACAAACACATACATACACACACATATAAAAACACAAAACACATATACACAGACTGTGCCGCAGCAACGCATGGCAGGGGATGTCTAGTCTATATAAATAAAAGTGTTCTGTTCGTTTGTGGGATTAACAGAACTCAAAAACCACTGGACGAATTGACACCAGATTTGGACACAAGACACCTCTCAGGCCAACGAGTGACCATCACTCATAAAAACACAGAAAAACACAGTGGAAGGGACTTAAAAAGCTAAAAAAGCAAAAAGACTCTACAGCACATGTGCAAAAACGATTCTGGCAAACAAAACACACAACAGCATAGCCACACTCTCTTCCGGACTACAGCTCCCAGCATCTCCTAGACCAGGCCCTTTAGGAGAGGAGGATGATCCAAATGCACTGCTTCCAAGAGGCAAGCTTTCTTCTCCCTGGATTTTTTTTTTTTTTTTGAGAGAGCATCCCAATCCTGGCATATTTCCAATTTCCTATTCCTGGACCACAACTCCCAGCAATCTTCCATATAGATGGATTAGATAGAGATAGATAGGTGGATAAATTGATCAGGAGGAGTGCTGGGAGTTGCAGTCCATGAATAAGTAGAGAAGGAAGAAAGAGGAAGGGAGAGAAAAGGAGGGAAGGAAGGGAAGAAAAAGGAAGGGAAGAAAGGAGAGAAGGAAAGAAAAAAAAGGAAGGAGGAAGGAGGAAGGAAAGAGAAGGAGGAAGGAAGGAAGGAAGGAGGAGAAAGGAAGGGAAGGAAGGAAGGAAAGGAAGGAAGGTAGGAAGAAGGAAGAAAGGGAAAGAAAGAGAAGAAGGAAAAGGAGGGAAGGAAGGAAGGAAAGAAAGGAAAGAAAAAAAGGAAGAGAAGGAAGAAAGAAAAAAGAAAGGGAAGGAGAGAAGGGAAGGAAGGAAGGAGGAAAGAAGGAAGAAGAAGGAAGGAAGGAAGGAAGAGGAAGAAGAAGAAAGAAAAGGAAGAAAAAAAAGGAAGAAGGAGAGAAGGAAAGAAAAAAGGGAAGGAAGGAAGGAAGAAGGAGGAGGAAGGAAGGAAGAGAAGGAAGGAAGGAAGAGAAGAAGGAAGAAAGGAAGGAAGGAGAGAAGGAAAGAAAAAGGGGAAGGAAGGAAGGAAGGAAGGAAGGAAGAGAGGAAGGAAGGAGAGAAGGAAAGAAAAAAGGGGAGGGAGGGAGGGAGGAAGGAAAGAAGGAAAGAAGGAAAGAAGGAAGAAAAAAGGGGAAGGAAGGAAGGAGAGAAGGAAAGAAAAAAGGTGAGAAAGAGGAAGGAAAGGTTGGACACAGCAACACATGGCGGGTACAGCTTTTATATATATATCACATCACACACACACACACACAAACATCTATAGATACATCCTGGTGGCTACTTCTAACTATAAGGTACTAAGAGGAGGGCGTCTGTTCCAAATTCTACTCAGCCTGGAATAAACCCAAATGCAGCTCTTTCCAGCTTCTGGGAGAAGGGAGACTTCCAATGAGGAAGGGCCAGAGTGGAGATGGCACCTTCTTTTTCTTCTTTTCCACTTCCCTGAAATAATTTTAGCTGCCGCCCTGGATTCTGAGTGGGTTGTTGTCGCCATTGCTTTACTATTTCATGCGAGTGGGATTGTGAAACCTAATGGCGAGGGCTTTTTTCCAAACCCAATCTCTGAAATCAAACAATGGAGTTGTAGTTGCTGGGATTTATAGTTCACCTACATTCTGAACCCCACTGATAGAATTGGGTCAAACTTCCCACACAAAACCCTTATGACCTTCAGAAAATACTGTGTTTTCTGATGGTCTTTGGCGACCCCTCTGACACCCTTCCTCATGACTCAGCAAATTCAACTCCCACAATTTCTAACAGCCTACCATCATTTGGGAGTTGTAGTTGCTAGGATTTATAGTTAACCTACATTCAAAGAGCATTCTGAACTCCACCAACAATGGAATTCCATTGAACCAAACTTAGCACACAGAACTCCCATGACCAACGGAAAATACTGGAAGGGTTTGGTGGGCATTGACCTTGAGTTTGAGAGTTGTAGTTCATCTACATCCAGAAAACACTGTGGACTCAAACAATGATGGATCTGGACCAAAATTGGCACTAATACTCAATATGCCCAAATATGAACACTGGTGGAGTTTGGGGAAAATAGAATCTTGACATTTGGAAGTTGTAGTTGTTGGGATTTATAGTTCACCTACAATCACAAAGCATTCTGAACTCCACCAATGATAAAACTGGGCCAAACGTGACACACAGAACTCCCATGGCCAATGGAAAATACTGGAAGGGTTTGGTCGGCATTGACGTTGAGTTTTGGAGTTGTAGTTCACCTATTGTGGACTCAAACAATGATGGATCTGGACCAAACTTAGCACGGATACTCAATATGCCCAAATATGAACAGTAGTGGAGTTTGTGGAAAACAGACCTTGACATTTGGGAGTTGTAATTGCTGGGATTTATAGTTCACCTACAATCAATGAGCATTCTGAACCCCACCAACGATATAATTGGACCAACCTTGGTGCACAGAACTCCCATGACCAATGGAAAATACTGGAAGAGTTTGGTGGGCATTGACGTTGAGTTTTGGAATTGTAGTTCACCTATATCCACAGAGCACTGTGGACTCAAGCAATGATGGATCTGGACCAAACTTAGCACGGATACTCAATATGCCCAAATATGAACACTGGGGGAGTTTGGGGAAAACAGACCTTGACATTTGGGAGTTGTAATTGCTGGGATTTATAGTTCACCTACAATCAAAGAGCATTCTGAACTCCACCAATGATAAAACTGGGCCAAACTTGGCACACAGAACCCCCATGACCAACAGAAAGTACTGTTTTCTCTTGTTCGTTGTCGACCCCTCTGACATCCTTTGCAACCCCCCAGTGGTTTCGACCCTCAGGTTGAGAAACGCTGCTTAAGCTGATCTATAAGTAAAACAATATAATAAAACAGAACTTTGGCTCTGTCAGGAATTACCTCCAACCATTATCACCATCTTTGTTTATTGCTTTGAGCATTGAACCTATGATGATGGAGAGCAGGGCTTAAATCCCATCTCGTCCATGGGAACCTGTTGGGTGACTTTGGGCAAGTCACCGTGACTCAGCCTCCAAGGAAGCCATTGCAAAGCTCTTCCCAAGACAACCCTGCAAGAGGGCCAGTTGAGGTTGGAGTTGACTCGAAGGCCACAATGATTGTCATCGAAATATATTGTTTCTGAATACAACGTCTGCATTTCCGTCAGATTGTTAACTAAGGTTGTAATAAACACTTTCCTAAAACCGGATCCACAGAGGTTTCCCGACAAATTTTGCAGGATCCAAATAAAAATAGAGATTCAGGTCGGGTGGGTTTATTTTCTCAGCGAGAAACAGCACTGGAGGAACAAGCCAGTCGGGTTCGGATTCTATAAAAACAACTTTTCCCTGTGTAAAAGGGGCTGAGATATCCTCCTCCCTTCTGGCAAGACACTCTTTCGACTCATCAGAATGGAAATATAATATTTCTGTGGCACAGGACGTTTCTCCACTGTCACAACATCAAACTTCTGGAGAACTGAATCCTAGAGTTGGAAGAGACCTCATGGGCCATCCAGTCCAACCCCTTTCTGCCAAGAAGCAGGAAAATCACATTCAAAGCACACCCGACACATGGCCACCCACCCTCTGCTTCAAAGCCTCCAAAGAAGGAGCCTCCGCCACACTCCTGGGGCAGTGAGTTCCACTGCTGAACAGCTCTCACATTCAGGAAGTTCTTCCTAATGTTCAAATGGATTCTCCTTTCTTGTAGTTTGAAGCTGTTGCTCCATTGCGTCCTAGTCTCTAGGGCAGCTCCCTCCTCCCTACGACGCCCCCTCACATATTTATACATGGCCCTCATCATGTCTCCTCTCAGCCTTTCCCTTCTTCAGGCGAAACATGCCCAGCTCTTTAAGCCGCTCCTCATAGGGCTTGTTCTCCAGACCCTTCATCATAGAATCCTAGAATTGGAAGAGACCTCATGGGCCATCCAGTCCAACCCCCTGCCAAGAAGCAGGAAAATCATATTCAAAGCACCCCCAACAGATGGCCATTCAGCCTCTGCTTCAAAGCCTCCAAAGAATTATTATTATTATTATTATTATTATTATTATTATTAACAACTTTTATATTCCGTCCTTCCCATCCCGCGGATTACAGTGTACACATATATGGCAAACATTCAATGCCAATTTTGACATACAACATATACAGACATAGACAGAGGCTATTTAACTTTTTCTGGTCGCCAGGGGAGCTGTCGCTTTCATCGTCCATCTGCGACACTGATGAAGTACTTCCGCATTCCCCGCATGCTTTTTGCTGGAGTGCTTGTTGGAGTCTTTTTTATGGCCTCATAAATTAGTTAATTTAGCCTCCCCACACTTTAAGGTGGTACCTAATTTTCCTACTTGACAGATGCAACTGGCCGCCAGGGGAGCTGTCGCTTTCATCGTCCATCTGCGACGCTGATGAAGCACTTCCGCATTCCCCGCATGCTTCCTCGCTGGAGTCTTCTTTATGGCCTCATAAATTAGTTAATTTAGCCTCCCCACACTTTTTAAGGTGGTACCTAATTTTCCTACTTGACAGATGCAACTGTCTTTCGGGTTGCAAATGTCGACAACAGGCTACACAATTAGTTGGAAATCCACTCCAACTCGGGCTGGCTTCGAACTTATGACCTTTTGGTCAGAGTGATCTTAATGCAGCTGACACTCAGCCTGCTGCGCCACAATCCCGGTGGCAGAGAAGGAGCCTCCGCCACACTCCTTGGGCAGAGAGTTCCACTGCTGAACAGCTTTCGCAGTCAGGAAGTTCTTCCTTATATTCAGATGGAATCTCCTTTCTTGTAGTTTGAAACCATGGCTCCAGGGAAGGAGAAAACAACCCATCTTGATCCATGGCCCAGAACGTGTCTCCTCTCAGCCTTCTTCTCTGCAGCTAAACATGCCCAGCTCTTCAAGCCGCTCCTCATAGGGCTTGTTCTCCAGACCCTTGATCCTTTGAGTCACCCTCCTCTGGACACATTCCACCTTGTCAACATCTCCCTTCAATTGTGCTGCCCAGAATTGGACACAATATCCCAGATGTGGTCTAACCAAGGTGCAAAAGAGCATGGGGAGCATGACTTCCCTGGATCTAGACACTAGACTCCTATCTCATTGGCTTTTTTTGCTGCCGCATCACATTATTGGCTCATATTTAACTTCTTGTCCACGAGGATTCTGAGAATAGTTTGTACATATGTATAGGAAGCGTCATAGACGAAGTTGTATTTTGCACCCAGTATTTGAGAAGTTAAAAATTGCTGTAATTTTCCAACGATGTGGAAAGAGGTATAATCTCCCCTCGCTCTGTGTTTCCAGATAAAGACGTTCTGCTGTTCCATTTTAAGGTGCTGCTAGAAATAACAGCGACGACGACACCTGATGTGTAAGTTCGCACGTCGCTTGCCAATGTGTGATGCCAGAAATTGACTCTCTTTTAAAGGAAATGCTTAGCCTGAAAGTTTAAAAGGAGGGGAAGAGGGATATCTTACTCTCCCTTTGCTGAAAGTCAAGTGGTTTAATTGAAGTAGGAGTAAAGGTCACCCTTGAACACTTCGTCAAAAGACAACGAGGAACAAGAACAGCTTGCGCATCCTTGATCTAGCAATCCAAAATCCGAAATACAGTCGAGTCTTGCTTATCCAACGTAAATGGGTCAGCAGAACGTCGGATAAATGAAAATGTTGGATAATATGGAGTCTCTGTTACCTGTCCAATGCGACGCTAGACAACTACGAGGGTTGAATGAAAAGTAATGCCTCCACCTTCGTAACTCCTCAACAGATGGCAGTACTGGTATGCAGCAGGTCCTGGTTTGTTCAGTAGACTCTCCTCTACAGCTCCATTTTGGTGGGAAGCCTTAGCATTGAACGGTTGTGTTGTTAAGTGTGAAGTATGGAACCCTGCGCAGGCAGTCATTCAATGCGACTTAAGCAACGTATGTGGCAGGCATTGGCTTGTTCAGTAGACTCTCCTCTACAGTTCTATTTCAGTGGGAAGCCTTACAGTTGAACAGTTGTGTTGTTAAAGTGTGAACTATAGAACCCTGTGCAGACGGTCCGTCAATGCGACTTAAGCAACGTATGTTGCAGGTACTGGCTTGTTCAGTAGTCTCTCCTCTACAGTTCCATTTTGGCAGGAAGCCTTAGCATTGAATGGTTGTGTTGTTAAAGTGCGAAGTATGGAACCCTGCAGATGGTCGGTCAATGCGACTTAAGCAACGTATGTGGCAGGTACTGGCTTGTTCAGTAGACTCTCATCTACAGTTCCATTTCGGTGGGAAGCCTTAGCATTGAACAGTTGTGTTGTTAAAGTGTGAACTATGGAACCCTGTGTAGATGGTTGGTCAATGCGACTTAAGCAACGTATGTGGCAGGTACTGGCTTGTTCAGTAGACTCTCATCTACAGTTCCATTTCGGTGGGAAGCCTTAGCATTGAACAGTTGTGTTGTTAAAGTGTGAACTATGGAACCCTGCACAGATGGTCAGTCAATGTGACGTAAGCAACGTATGTGGCAGGTACTGGCTTGTTCAGTAGACTCTCATCTACAGTTCCATTTCAGTGGGAAGCCTTAGCATTGAACAGTTGTGTTGTTAAAGTGTGAACTATGGAACCCTGTGTAGATGGTCGGTCAATGCGACTTAAGCAACATATGTGGCAGGTACTGGCTTGTTCAGTAGACTCTCATCTACAGTTCCATTTCGGTGGGAAGCCTTAGCATTGAACAGTTGTGTTGTTAAAGTGTGAACTATGGAACCCTGTGTAGATGGTTGGTCAATGCGACTTAAGCAACGTATGTGGCAGGTACTGGCTTGTTCAGTAGACTCTCATCTACAGTTCCATTTCGGTGGGAAGCCTTAGCATTGAACAGTTGTGTTGTTAAAGTGTGAACTATGGAACCCTGCACAGATGGTCAGTCAATGTGACGTAAGCAACGTATGTGGCAGGTACTGGCTTGTTTAGTAGACTCTCATCTACAGTTCCATTTTGCGGGAAGCCTTAGAATTGAACGGTTGTGTTGTTAAAGTGTGAAGTAAGGAACCCTGCGCAGATGGTCAGTCAATGTGACTTAAGCAACGTATGTGACAGGTACTGGCTTGTTCAGTAGATTCTCCTCTACATTTCCATTTTTCAGGAAGCCTTAGTATTGTTATTTATATACTAGCCGTCCCCTGCCACACGTTGCTGTGGCCCACATGGGGTTTCTGTGTGGGAGGTTGGCCCAATTCTATCGTTGGTGGGGTTCAGAATGCTCTGTGATTGTAGGTGAACTATAAATCCCAGCAACTACAACTCCCAAATGTCAAGATTCTATTTTCCCCAAACTCCACCAGTGTTCACATTTGGGCATATTGAGTTTTCGTGTAGAGTTTGGTCCAGATCTATCATTATTTGAGTCACTGCCCACCAAACCCTTCCAGTATTTTCTGTTGGTCATGGGAGAACTGTGTGCCAAGTTTGGTTCAATTCCATCGTTGGTGGGGTTCAGAATTCTTTGATTGTATGTGAACTATAAATCCCAGCAACTACAACTCCCAAATGACAAAATCAAAAAATTTTGAGTGAAGGACATATATTGGGTTGTTAGGTGTCTTGCGTCCAAAGTTGGTGTCAATTTGTCCAGTGGTTTTTGAGTTCTGTTAATCCCACAAATGAACATTACATTTTTATTTATATAGAAGTGTGAAGTATGGAACCCTGTGCAGGCGGTCGGTCAATGCGACTTAAGCAATGTATGTGGCAGGTATTGGCTTGTTCAGTAGACTCTTCTCTACAGTTCCATTTTGTGGGAAGCCTTAGAATTGAACGGTTTTGTTGTTAAAGTGTGAAGTATGGAACCCTGTGCAGACGGTCAGTCAATGCAACTTAAGCAACATGCAGTCATTAAATTCTTGACCGCAGAAGGTGTCACCTCAACATTTTAAAACTTACTCACCCAACAACGCACAGTACTCACATCAACACAATCGCCATAAACAGCTTGCATTCTCTGATTAATCTCCTTTGGGGTGACACCTTCTGCTCTCAAGAATTCAATAACTGCACGTTGCTTAAGTCGCATTGACTGACTATCTGCGCAGGGTTCCATACTTCACACTTTAACAACACAATCGTTCAATGCTAAAGCTTCCCGCCAAAATGGAACTGTAGAGGAGAGTCTACTGAACAAGCCAGTACCTGCTGCATCCGTTGCTTAAGTCGCATTGACCGACCGTCTACGCAGGGTTCCATACTTTGCACTTTAATAACACAACCGTTCAATGCTAAGGCTTCCCACCAAAATGGAACTGTAGAGGAGAGTCTATTGAACAAGCCAGTACCTGCGGCATCCGTTGCTTAAGTCGCATTGGCTGACCGTCTGTGCAGGGTTCCATACTTTGCATTTTAACAACACAACCGTTGAATGCTAAGGCTTCCCACCAAAATGGAACTGTAGAGGTGAGTGTACTGAACAAGCCAGTACCTGCCGCATCCATTGCTTAAGTCGCATTGACTGACCGTCTGCACAGGGTTACACACTTTGCACTTTAACACAACTGTTCAATGCTAAGGCTTCCCGCCAAAATGAACTGTAGAGGAGAGTCTACTGAACAAGCCAGTACCTGCAGCATATCAGTAGTGCCATTTGTTGAGCAGTTACAAAGGTGGAGGCATTACTTTTCATTCAGCCCTCGTAGAATACTAACAGCAGGGACTCAAAGGGTTGAGGCAAGGCAACACCCCGGGGCCAGAAGGGCCCAGCAGGAAGTGCCGGGATGCGGAGAAAAGTGTGGAAATCACAGAGGGAAGGAGGGATGACACTTCTGCTTCCGGTCCTGCCTCTTTCACCCCCTTCCTCCCTCCTTCTCCTCCTTGTTTTGCCTTTTTCGCTTACTGGGAATGGAGAGGGAGTTGGGGAAATGCGCTCCTTTAATTGAAATGCTGGAGCAAAAGGAGGGCGTCGGATAGGACGGAATGTCGGATAAGCGAAGGTCGGATAAGCGAGACCCTACTGTAATCAAAACTTGTTGGCTGAGAGTGACAACTTTACTTTCTGATAGTCCATTGTATTAAAAATATTTCATGGAAAAAATATTAAATCTATTGCATAAAATTAACATCAGGCTACAAGAGGCAGTAAATGAGATTTAAATCCTATCTCCTGGACAGCTAGTTATGTGCAAAGGCAGCTGTTGCAAAATCCGAAAAAAAGGAATCTGAAATCCAACATAGTTCTGGTCCCATGCATTTTGGACACGGGATACTAAGCTACACAATACTGTGTTGTTGAAGGCTTTAAAAATTTTACGGTCTCTGTTTTTTGATATTGGAATTGAATATTTACCTTTGTTTTGTTGGAAACCGCCCTGAATCCCCATGGAGAGATAGGGCAGCATACAAATGAAATTATTATTGTGTTGTCGAAGGCTTGCATGGCCGGAATCACTGGGCTGCTGTGAGTTTTCAGGGCTGTGCGGCCATGTTCCAGAAGCATTCTCTCCTGATGTTTCCCCTGCATCTATGGCAGGACTCCTCAGAGGTTGTGAGGTCTGTTTGAAACTAGGCAAGTAGTGTGTGTGTGTGTGTGTGTGTATAGTTAGTTAATTAGTTAGTGAGATTAACATAACCCAAAAACCACTGGACGAATTGACACCAAATTTGGACAAAAGACACTCCTCAGGCCAATGAGTGATCATCACTTATAAAAACACTGAAAAACACTGCAGAAGAGATTTTAAAAGCCAAAAAAATACATTACAACACATGTGCAAAACCACATATATACGCATACACACATATATACACATATACACTAATATATGCACACACATCTGCATATCTATACACACACAAAGCACATATACACCGACTGGGCCACACAACGTGTGGCAGGGGACAGCTAGTACACACACACACATATACACACACATATATACATATACACAAATACAGACACATATACACATATATACACATATTCACAAATACACACACACACACAAAACACATATACACAGTCTGGGTCACAGTATGTGGCAGGGGACAGCTATACACACACACACACACACATATATATATACACGCATACACACATATACACAAATACATACACACATATGCACATATATACACATATTCACAAATATACACACACACACAAAACACATATACATAGACTGGGCCACAGCAATGTATGGCAGGGGACAGCTAATACACACACACACACATACACACACATATACACACATATATACACATATACACAAATACATACACACACACATATATATGTGTGTGTGTGTATGTATTTGTGTATATGTGTATATATGTGTGTGTGTACACATATACGTGTGTGTGTGTGTGTGTACACATATTCACAAATATATACACACACATATACACATATACACACACAAAACACATATACACAGACTGGGCCACAGCAATGTGTGCCAGGGGACAGCTAGTATATATATGCACACACACACACACACACACTTGTGGAACACTATCCAGGGTTGGAGAAAGAACTCTTCGTCTGTTTGAGGCAAGTGTGAATGTTGTAATTGGCCACCCTGACTATCACTGAATGGCCTTTTGTATTCAAAGTCTGGCTGCTTCCTGCCTGGGGGAAGCTCACTTGCCAAGTTTCCAACAGACCTCCCAAGCTCTGAGGATGCCTGCAAAATGTCAGGAGAGAATGCTTCTGAAACACAGCAATACAGCCCAGAAAACTCACAGCAACCCATAACCAATACTGTTCTCCTTTTCTGGTGCTTTGTGCGGAGGACGGAGAGGTAATCCATCATTTCCTTGCCTCAATTTATGTTTATATATGAATGGGAATGAGGCCTTCAAAACATTTTGTGAGATCTTCTACCCCTGATTTCATTCCTACGAGAAGAGCAAGCGATGATAAATCTCTCTTTGCATTTCCTTAGATCATGAAGAGCTCTGTGGCAGCAGTTATGGATCTTTCTGTCTAAACGGTGGGATTTGTTACATGATACCAACGGTTTCCAGTCCTTTTTGCAGGTACGGTACACAGCTGAGAATTGCATTTTTGCTTGAAGGCAGCTGCTTGTGTTACAAGCCAGAAACCCCTCGAGGTCGGGAGCAATCAGCTACTCTAAAGAAACCAATGCTTTCGTCAACATACATAGTTTCTTATTGCTTAAGCGTGCGCTGAATTCATTTACGATAATATATACAAAGGCCAGCTCCAGGTATTTGTAGGGAAGAGACTCGTAGTGCTAGCCATTTAGGAGAGCAAAAGGTGGTATTGCCTGTTCAGCGCCTTCCAAGTCGCCCAGTTTTCTGTGTGCCCAGGGGGGAGTCTCTCATCTGGTATCAGCCACTGATTGAGGTTCTGGGTTTGAGCCTGCCACTTTTGGACTCTCGCTTGCTGAGGTCTTCCTGCAAGTATCTCTGTAGATCTTAGGAAACTATTTCTTGATTTAAGGCGTTGGCATGCTGGCTGATATCCAAACAGAGGATGGGCCAGACATGTCACTGCCTATACGGCACCGGCCCAGCGTACCTGTCCGAACGTATCTCCTTCTACGTCCCGCCTAGGAATTTAAGGTCTTCTGCTCTTGGCCCCGCCCTTGTCACAAACGAGATTGGCGGGGACGAGGGACAGGGCCTTCTCGGTGGTGGCCCCCCGCCTGTAGAATTCACCCCCTGGGGAAATTAGATCATCGTCATCCCTCCTCGCTTTCAGAAGGAAATTAAAAACATGGATATGGGACCAGGCCTTTGGGTAATCTGGCAGACTGACAAAGATCAATGACGACTAAAGTTTTGGAAACGGACTGTGATAAGCGGAATGAATTTATTAATTACGGACTTGGCGAAATGATGGCCACCAGGATTGCTTTTTACTGTATTAATGTAATGTTTTAACTGTCTATAATTATTGTTACTATGTATTTTATTGTGTTGAATTGTAGGCATCAAACACATGCCGGTTGGAAGCCGCCCCGAGTCCCCCTTACGGGGTTGAGAAGGGTGGGGTAGAAGTACCCGAAATACATAAATAAATAAATTGGTCCTTTCATTGCTGGCTGCTACTTCCCGGCAGATATCAAGTGATGCAATACCGCCTAAACAGTATTATTACTTCAGTAGACATTCTGTGATAATGCGGCATGTCTCATGAAGAGCCACATCCACTTTTTTTAATGTGGTGAGATGTGTTCCACACTGGGCATGCATACTCAGCAGCAGAGTAGCATAGCACGAGGGCAGATGCCTTCACTGTGTCTGGTTGTGATCCCCAGGTTGTGCCAGTCAGCTTTCGTATGATATTGTTTCTAGTGCCCACTTTTTGCTTGATGTTCAGGCAGTGCTTCTTGTAGGTCAGAGCACGGTCCAGAGTGACTCCCAGGTATGGTGTGCTGTAATGCTCCAGTGGGATTCCTTCCCAAGTCATCCTCAGAGCCCGGGATGCTTGTTTGTTCTTGAGATTAAAAGGACATGTCTGCATTTTAGATGGATGAGGAATCAGCTGGTTTTCCCTGGAATAGGCAGTAAGAGCACCTAAAACTTTGGAGAGCTTCTGTTCCACCATTTCAAAGCTCCCTGCTTGAGTGGTGATGACGCGATCGTTGTCATAGATGAAACTCTTGTAAGTCAGGGCACGGTCCAGAGTGACTCCGAGGTATTTGGGTATGCTGCAGTGCTCCAGTGGGATTCCTTCCCAGGTCATCCTCAGAGCTCGATAGGCTTATAACAGTGTTTCTCAACCTTCGTAATGCGGCGACCCCTTAATGCAGATCCTCATGTTGTGGTTTTTTAATTATTATTATTATTGTCATGTCATGTTGTTATTTATATAGATGGAGGAAGCTCTGTCCTTGATGAAACTTGGCAACCTTAGATGGGAAGTGGACATTCCAGGTTGAGCTACTGGCAGCATTTCCCAAAATACGGAGTTTCCCAAAGGGCCGATCTTCCTTTCCCTGCCTCCCCTCCTTAGTCAGGGCTGTACTTTCCCTCTTGCTGATTCAGCCCAGGATTGTTTTCTGAGAACTAGGCAAATGCGATACCCCAGCTCCAGAACTCTTTCCTCAAGGGCAGGCTTCTCGGTCCTTTGAAGCAACTGAGGGCCCTTTCTGTTTCAGATCCAAAAACCTTTCTTGAAGGACTCTAAGCAAGAATGAACAATTGTTGTTGCAATGACCATTGGATTGCAATGACGGTTGGATTGCAATGACCATTGAATTGCAATGACCGTTGGATTGCAATGACCATTGAATTGCAATGACTGTTGGATTGCAATGACCATTGAATTGCAATGACGGATTGCAATGGCTGTTGGATTGCAATGACGGTTGGATTGCAATGACCATTGGGTTGCAATGACCGTTGGATTGCAATGACCATTGAATTGCAATGACCGTTGGATTGCAATGACCATTGAATTGCAATGACTGTTGGATTGCAATGACCATTGAATTGCAATGACTGTTGGATTGCAATGACCATTGAATTGCAATGACGGATTGCAATGGCTGTTGGATTGCAATGACTGTTGGATTGCAATGACCATTGGGTTGCAATGACCGTTGGATTGCAATGACCTTTCAAATACAATAACCATTGGGCTGCAATGATCATTGCATTGCAATGACCACTGAATTGCAATGACCACTGAATTGCAATGACCTTCGAATTATAATGACCACTGAATTGCAATGACCATTGGATTGCAATGACCTTTGAATTACAATGACCATTGGATTGCAATGACCTTTGAATTACAATGACCATTGGGTTGCAATGACCATTGGATTGCAATGACTGTTAGATTGCAATGACCGTTGGTTTGCAATGACCGTTGGTTTGCAATGACCGTTGGATTGCAATGACCATTGGATTGCAATGACCATTGGGTTGCAATGACCGTTGGATTGCAATGAGCGTTGGATTGCAATGACCATTGGGTTGCAATGACCACTGAATTGTAATGACCTTTGAAATACAATAACCATTGGATTGCAATGACCGTTGGATTGCAATGATCGTTGAATTGCAATGACAATTGGATTGCAATGACAATTGGATTGCAATGACCGTCAGATTGCAATGACCGTCAGACTGCAATGACCATTGGATTGTAATGACCATTGGATTGCAATGACCGTCAAATTGCAATGACCGTTGAATTGCAATGACCATTGGATTGCAATGACCATTGGATTGAAATGACCGTCAGATTGCAAAGACTGTCGGATTGCAATGACCGTTGGATTGCAATGACCGTTGGAATGCAATGACCATTGAATTTATTTATTTGGGGTTCTTTTACCCCGCCCTTCTCACCCCGAAAGGGACTCAGGGCGGCTTACAGAACAAGGCACAATTTGATGCCTGCATCATAAACAATCGTACACAAAATTACAACAATTCACAGTTGACATGCATGCATTATAACCATAAAATCAATAAAATCAATAAAATCATTAAAACCAAATACAAACCCAGTTTCTCCTCTTACATGGTCAGCGTTTGTTAACACCTAGATCTAGTTTTTCGTTCCATTCATCCATCCTGCTGGTCTTACTTGCCTGATTGTCTGATTTAATTGCCAGGGTGCCCAAAGGCCTGGTCCCATAACCAAGTTTTCACTCTCCTCCTGAAGGCGAGGAGGGATGATGATGCCCTGATCTCCCCCGGGAGTGAGTTCCACAGGTGGGGGGCCACCACTGAGAAAGCCCTGCTCCTCGTCCCCACCAGCCTCACTTGTGACAGTGGTGGGGTCGAGAGCAGGGCCTCCCCAGATGATCTCAACTCCGAGGTGGGACGTAGAGGGAGATACGTTCGGACAGATACACTGGACCGGAACCGTATAGGGTTTTGTAGGTCAAAACCAGCACCTTGAATTGTGCTCGGAACTGAACCGGCAGCCAGTGGAGCTGGCACAACAGGGGGGTGGTATGCTCCCTGTATGTCGCTCCGGTGAGCAGTCTGGCTGCCGCTCGTTGGACTAGTTGAAGTTTCCGAACAGTCTTCAAGGGCAACCCCACGTAGAGAGCGTTGCAGTAGTCTATTCGGGATGTAACAAGAGCGTGGACCACTGTGGCCAGATCAGACTTCCCGAGGTACGGGTGCAACTGGTGCACAAGTTTTAGTTGTGCAAAAGCTCTCCCGCCCACCGCCGAGACCTGGGGTTCCAGGCTCAGCGATGAGTCCAGGATCACTCCCAAGCTGCGAACCTGCGTCTTCAGGGGGAGTGTAACCCCATCTAACACAGGCTGTAACCCTATACCCTGTTCGGCCTTACGACTGACCAGTAGGACCTCTTTCTTGTCTGGATTCAATTTCAATTTGTTAGCTCTCATCCAGTCCGATACAGCACGATTCAAGGTCTGGACAGCCTCCTTGGTGACAGGTGAGAAGGAGTGACAGATCTGGACATCATCTGCGTAGAGATAACATCTCAATCCAAAACTCCGAATGATCTCCCCCAGCGGCTTCATGTAGATGTTAAATAACATTGGGGACAGGATCGAACCCTGTGGGACTCCACACAACAACGGTTGTGGGGCCGAACAGGTGTCACCCAGTAACACCTTCTGGGACCGTCCCTCAAGAAATGACTGGAGCCACTGCAAGGCAGTACCCCCAAGACCCATGTCTATGAGGCGTCCCAGAAGGATACCGTGATCGACGGTATCGAAGGCCGCTGAGAGGTCCAGCAGAACTAACAGGGACACACTCCCCCTGTCCAGTTCCCTGCGAAGATCATCTACCAAGGCGACCAAGGCTGTTTCCGTTCCATGTCCCGGTCTAAAGCCAGACTGTGCCGGATCAAGATAATCAGTGTCTACCAGAAATCCACGTTCCAGGACTTTGCCCAAATAGGAGATTGGAAACTGGCCGATAGTTGTCTAATTGAGTGGGGTCCAGTGATGGTTTTTTCAACAGCGGTTTGATAATAGCTTGTTTTAAGCTCGCTGGAATCTTGCCCTCCTGTAAGGAGGCATTAACCACCACCTTCACCCACTCTGCCAAACCCCCTCTGGCTTCTTTTATCAGCCAGGATGGGCAGGGGTCTAGGATGCATGTGGTGGGTCGCACCTCTCCAAGGATCCTGTCCACATCCTCAAGCTGAACCAATTGAAATGAATCCAACAAAGTCTGACAAGCAGATGCTCTCGTCACATTCTCAGAGACTGCAGGTAAAGTGGTGTCAAAAACCGACCGAATCCACGCAATTTTATCTGCGAAGAATCGAGCAAACGCTTCACAGCGAGCTCCAGAGCTGTCAGGGATCTCGCTTTTCGGCGGATTTAACAGACCCCTGACAACTCGGAAGAGCTCAGCTGGACGATTCTTCGCAGATGCAATATTGGCAGCAAAAGATGTTTTTTGTGCTGCCGCTATTGCCACATCGTAGGACCTTAAAAAGGCATTCAGATGTGTTTGGGCTGATTTAGTCGGATTCCTGCGCCACACGCGCTCTAGCCACCTCTTCTTTCGCTTCATTGCTGCCAGCTCCTCAGTAAACCAAGAGGCCGGGTTAGCTCGGTTACTCGAGAGGGGGCGTTCCGGAGCGATTGTGTCGATTGCCCTAGTCATCTCGGTGTTCCAATGAGAGACCAAGGCATCGACAGGGTCGCCAGTCAAGGAGGTGGGAAACTCCCCAAGAGCCGTCAGGAAACCATTTGGATCCATAAGTCTCCTGGGGCGGACCATTCTAATGGGTCCACCACCCCTGCGGAGGTTGGGAGGAACAGTAAGTCTAAACCTAATCAGGTAGTGATCGGACCATGACAATGGAGCGATGGTCAGCTCCTCCGCCCCGACACTGTCACCCCATCCCTGCGTAAAGACCAAATCCAGTGTGTGTCCGGCAGTATGGGTGGGACCAGATACTAATTGAATTGCAATGACCACTGAATTGCATTGCAATGACCACTGAATTGCAATGACCATTGGATTGCAATGACTGTTGGATTGCAATGACCATTGGATTGTAACGACCATTGAATTGCAATGACCATTGGATTGCAATGACTGTTGGATTGTAATGATCATTGGGTTGCAATGACCATTGGATTGCAATGACCATCGGATTGCAATGACCGTCGGATTGCAATGACCGTCGGATTGCAATGATTGTTGGATTGCATGCCCGAACTATACTGACAAAAATGCCCCCAAAAGAAAGTCAGAAGTGACCAGATGTACACTTCTGGCTTTGAAAGATGAACTTTTCCGGAGGTGAGGATGATGATGATGATGATTATTATTATTATTATTAGCCACCCCTGCCACGCGTTGCTATGGCCCAGTTTGGTGATTGGAAAAAAAGTAATGGGAAAGTGTTCGTTTTTAATATCTGTAATTTCTTTATGCTTGTGGGTAAACAGTATTTCTTGTTGTGTCTTTGTTAGAATGTTGGTTTGCCCACCCTGGAACATGCAACATATCATTGCCCTTCTTTAGGGGTCTCTTTCAAATCTATGATACTATATTTGTATGTGTGTGTGTTAATCTATCTATATCTATGGCTGGATGGCTCTTTGTCAGGAGGGCTTTGATTACGTTTTCTTGCCCTGGTGAAGGGAGTTGGACTGGATGGCCTTAAGTATTTTCCGTTGGTCATGGGGGTTCATTGTGGGAAGTGCCCTGAAATCTGTCATTGGTGGGTTCAGAATGCTCTTTGATTGTAGGTGAACTATAAATCCCAGTAACTACAACTCCCATATGTCAAGGTCTATTTCCCCAAACTCAATCTGTGTGCATATTTGAGCATATGTAATATTCGTGCCAAGTTTGGTCCAGATCCATCATTGTTTGAGTCCACAGTGATCTCTGGATGTAGGTGAACTACAACTCCAAAACCAAAGGACACTGCCCACCAAACCCTTCCAGTATTTTCTGTTGGTCATGGGAGAACTGGGTGCCAAGTTTGGTTCAATTCCATCGTTGGTGGGGTTCAGAATGCTCTTTGATTGTAGGTGAACTATAAATCCCAGCAACTACAACTCCCAAATGCCAAAATCAATTTTTTTGAGTGAAGGACATACATTGGGTTGTTAGGTGTCTTGTGTCCAAATTTGGTGTCAATTCATCCAGTGGTTTTTGAGTTCTGTTAATCCCACAAATGAACATTACATTTTCATTTATATAGATTATTATTATATTATTATTATATTACATGAAACGATACGGCTCCAAATCCAAAATAAACAAGGCAAACACTTTCAAAGTGAATGACTTCCAAGTAATTATGTAACGTCTCCTCTGGAGCAAAATATAGGGAATCCTTTGGAAAAGCAAACCTCTAAAAATGGAAGAGGAATGGGAAAAATGAGACAAGAAGTGGGGGTTATATACTTACTTAGGCGATCCTTCGTAGTCCGAGGATGATGGTCCTCCAAGTTCGGTGGGGGTGGGTTCGTAGGTGGCTGTGGAGCCCTATTCTTGATCTGCATCTTCTCCCACAGTGAGGATATTGGTTTCCAGGTGGAAGGCATTCTCTGTACGGGTTGGCTTGACGCGCCTTCCTCTTGGCACGTTTCTCTCTTTCCCCATCCATTCATGCCTCTTCAAATTCTGCAGCACTGCTGGTCACAGCTGACCTCCAGCTGAAGCGCTCAAGGGCCAGGACTTCCCAGTTCTCAGTGTCGATGCCAGTGTTTTTGAGATTGGCTTTGAGCCCATCTTTAAATCTCTTTTCCTGTCCACCAACATTCTGTTTTCCGTTCTTGAGTTCGGAGTAGAGCAGCTGCTTTGGGAGACGGTGGTCGGGCATCCGGACAACGTGGCCGGTCCAGCGGAGTTGATGGCGGAGGACCATTGCTTCGATGCTGGTGGTTGTTGCTTCTTCCAGCACGCTGACGTTTGTCCGCCTGTCTTCCCAAGAGATTTGCAGGATTTTCCAGAGGCAGCGCTGATGGAATCGTTCCATCATGTGACGCCTGTAGACAGTCCACGTTTCACAGGTGTACAGCAGGGTTGGGAGGGGAATAGCTTTATAGACAAGCACCTTGGTTTCCCTACGGATGTCCCGGTCCTCAAACACTCTCTGCTTCATTCGGAAAAATGCTGCACTCGCAGGGGTTATATATTCAGTAATAGAATAGGAGAAACTGCTCCCCACAAAAACCTGCACAGTTCAACATTTTTGCAATGTCAAACCTGAGATAGGGAAGTGGCGAGATTGCAGGAAATAATTTGCCTATTGTATATTTCGTGATATTAATTTAATGAAAGCACCTTCACTTTTCACATGCATATAAGAAACCTTAAGTCTGCCTGTGTCAATCCCTTGAGTTTGTGGCCAGAAGGACTCTTCCTTATTTCCGCCCGTCTGCTGCTTAAGAGGCACTGCACGCCCATCCGGGACCCCCGCGGCTTTCCTTCTGATTAGCGCCATTAATGAGAACAGAGAGCATTCTGTTCACAACTCCATTCTAATCAGAGAAATCAGGGGTTTTTCACCGTTCACGTGCCTTGTATGTAAATACCGACTCCGAGGGTGGCAAAAATAGCCTCTTGATTCTGAACTCTGCTCATGAATCCTTTTATGACCGATGCCGGGGTTGCGCGGCTCATGGTTCCACATTCAGGACCAATGGTGAAGATGTGAGCCAAATGGAAGGGATTCCCCCAGAAAGAGAATTTGTCACTTAATGGATTTTACATAATTCTTTGTTACAGTTCAACATGTGCGGTAATGAGATAAATTAATTGAGGAACGTGATATTGAACTCAGTTGGTCATCCGAGGCCACAATTGAAGGACAGACATTCGTTTGAGCTTTAGTCAGGTTGTTGCATGCAAAGTGTCCGGATGCAAAACAAGATGCGTCGTCTGCATCTGTGATAAGTGAGCAGAATAAGGAAATACAGGTCCAGCAGGTCATGCAAGTTACTCCAGCTGCTCTCTTTTCAATGGGGAAGAAATCCTCTCTCTTTTTTTGCATTTGGCTTCAATAGATGAACAAAATTGGGATTTCTAGTTTGTTGTTGTTGTTTGTTTGCTCAAGGAGATTCCACCAGAAAATGAGGAAGAACTTCCTGACTGTGAGAGCTGTTCAGCAGTGGAACTCTCTGCCCCGGAGGGAGTGTGGTGGAGGCACCTTCTTTGGAAGCTTTTAAACAGAGGCTGGATGGCGATCTGTCAGGGTGCTTTGAATGCAATTTTCCTGCTTTTTGGCAGAATGGGGTTGGACTGGATGGCCCATCAGGTCCCTTCCAACTCTAGGATTCTATGTTCAGTAGTGGAACTCTCTGCCCCAGAGTGTGGTGGAGGCTCCTTCTTTGGAAGCTTTTAAACAGAGGCTGGATGGCCATCTGTTGGGGGTGCTTTAAATGCAATATTCTTGCTTCTTGGCAGAATGGGGTTGAACTGGAGGTCTCTTCCAACTCTAGGATTTTATGATTCTAAGAATTTACTACTGTGAGAGCTGTTCAGCAGTGGAACTCTCTGTCCCGGAGTGTGGTGGAGGCTCCTTCTTTGGAGGCTTTGAAGCAGAGGCTGGATGGCCATCTGTCGGGAATGCTTTGAATGCAATTTTCCTGCTTCTTGGCAGAATGGGGTTGGACTGGATGGTCTCTAGGATTCTATCTTCTCTAAGCTTTCCTGTCTTCTCATTCTGTGGCCAAAGGACTTCATCTTTGCCTCTCATCTCCTTCCCTCCAGTGAGTAGCCAGACATTTCCTGGAGGATGGACTGGTTGGATCTTCATGTGGTCCAAGGCACTCTCAGAATTTTTCCTCCCAACACCACAGTCCAAGAGTGTCCCTCTTCCTTTGTTCAGCCTTCCTTATGGTTCAGCTCTTGCATCCATAGGTTTGTTGTTGTTTATTCATTCAGTCGCTTCCGACTCTTGTTGCCCTCCTGGACCATCTCACGCCAGAGCTCCCCGTCAGCCGTGGCCACCCCCAGCTCCTTCAGAGTCAAGCCAGTCACTTCAAGGATGCCATCCTTCCATCTTGCCCTTGGTTGGCCCCTCTTCCTTTTTCCTTCCCTTTTCCCCAGCATCGTCTTCTCCAAGCTTTCCTTTCTTCTCATGATGTGGCCAAAGGACTTCATCTCGGCCTCTACTATTCTTCCCTCCAATGAGCAGTCAGGCTTTATTTCTTGAAGTATGGACTAGTTGGATCTTCTCACGGTCTAAGGCCCTCTCTTAACTTTCCTCCAACACCACAGTTCAAAAGTGTCTATGTTCCTTCGCTCAGCCTTCCTTATGGTCCAGCTCTCACATCCTTAGGTGACTAGGGGGAAGACCATTGCTTTGACTATGTGGATCTTCGTTGCCAATGTGATGTCTCTACTCTTCACTATTTTATCGAGATTGGTCCTTGTTCTCTTCCCTTTCCTAGCTGCAGAAATAGAACCTAGAAATACAATCCCTGTCTCTGCCTCCACGTTTTCTCTCTCTATTTGCCAGTTCTCAATCAGTCTGGTTGCCATCACCTTGGATTTTTTGATGTGTAACTGCAACCCAGCTTTTGCCCTTTCTTCTCATGCCTGTTCTTAAATCATATGACCAGCTACCAACTCTGAGAGTAAACGTGGTACTTCTTCAGCATCATCCAAGTGATCATCCATCCAATAGTGAAAGGACCAAGGCAGAGACATCACCAACACATCCCTTGTTTGGGTATCGGCCAGCACATCAATGACTTAAATCAAGAAATAGTTTTCTAAGATCTACAGAGACACTTGCTGGAACACTTCAGCAAGCGAGAGTCCAAAAGTGGCAGGCTCAAACCCAGAACCTCAACCAATGGCTGATACCAAATGAGAGGCACTCCAAGTGGCCAGATACTGGTCAAAGGACATTTAATCAACTACCAAGCTTGCAAACTCTGTTTTGTCTGTTTGTTAAAAAATTGTTACAAATGTAATACAATTGTCTGGCTTGACACTGACACGATAAATGAATAAATCCATGTGCTCTGAAGAAGCAATCATATGTGTATTTCAGACTGCCATGTCTGCATCCTCCTAAGTCCCTTCTCGACCCTTCTTCTCAAATGAAACATTCCACTTAGGATATTATTTTGAAAGAGATTATTTTGCTTTATTCCGCAGAAGGAAATCAAAGTCCCCAAAGCGCAAGGGTGGAGAAGAGTGGGAGTTCAGAACGGCACCCTCCCTTCTCCTCGCTGAATTAGTCTAATTCCTGCTTAGTAGAGACTTGCAGGAGGATTTTCCCCAACACCATCTGCTGCCCATTCACATTTGCTTGGCCCTGGGATGGAGCGCATATTGATCCAGCCACCCAGAATTGGCGTTTTTAAGGTTTCAAATGCACAGATGCGTTTGGGAGTGAGATAAAATGCATTAAACCAAGTATATGCCTCAAGGGGAGCCAGAATGGGGCTGTGGTTGGAGCACGATTCTCAAGAACAGGTTCCACTTGGCTATGGAAACTCACTTAGTGAGAAGCAATGGAAACTCTCTTCTGGACAAATTTTGCAATGAAAATCCCAAGGTTTCCTTGAGAAAACCCTCAAGGTTTCCATAAGTCAGAAAAGTAATGATTGCACAGGTGACCACTAATGTTTCTCCAAGTGGTCACCTGTGAAACTCGCACATATGGTATTTTCTACGCAGGCAGGGCGCCTCAACCCATTACGCAAAGTAAGCATTTGCAGTATAGTTGATTTTGCCCAGGGGTGCTCTGGAGACGCTCTTGGGGGAAAATAGACCTTGACATATGCGAGTTGAAGTTACTGGGATGTATAGTTCACCTATGATCAAAGAGCATTCTGAACTCCACCAGTGATGGAATTGAACCAAATATGGCACACAGAACTCCCCCGACGAACAGAAAAAATATATATAAGTGATTGGTTGGTGGGGGGAGGCGGCGCCAAAATAGTGTTTGCTTACCGTTGAAAATTACTTAGGGTCGCCTCTGGGCGCAGGCAATACCATATGTGCACTTTCACAGGGACCGCGATGGAGAAGTTAACTTCTCTGAAGACAGGGTTTCTCAACCTTCCAAATGCCATGACCCCTTAATTCAGTTCCTCAAGCTGTGGTGACCCTCAACCATAAAATTATTTTTGTTACTATTTCATAACTTTAATTTTGCTACTATTATGAATCATAATCTAAATATCTGATATGCAGAATGTATTTTCATTCACTGCACCAAATTTGGCACAAATACCCCTGGGATTTATAGTTACTGGAAGGATTTGGTGGGCATTGACCTTGAGTTTTGGAGTTGTAGTTCACCTACATTCAGAGAGCACTGTGCACTCAAACAATGATAGTTCACCTACAATCAGAGCATTCTGAACTCCACCAACGAAGGAACTGAACCAAACTTGGCACACAGAAAATACTGGAAGGGTTTGTTGGGCATTGACCTTGAATTTGGGAGTCGTAGTTCACCTACATCCAGAAAATACTGTGGACTCAAACTTGGCACAAATACTCAATGTGCCCAAATTTGAACACTGGTGGAGCTTGGAGGAAATAGACATTGACATTTGGGAGTTGTAGTTGCTGGGATTTATAGTTCACCTACAATCTAAAAGCATTCTGATCCCCTCCAATGATAGAATTGGGCCAAACTTCCCACACAGAACTCTCATGACCAACAGAAAATACTGTGTTTTCTTTTGGCACCCCCTGGCGACCCCCTTAGGGCTCCCGACCCCCAGGTTGAGAAACACAGCTCTAGAGCAAGGTTTCTTAGGCCTGTTCTACACTGCCCTATAATCCAGATTATCAAAGCAGAAAATCCACATTATCTGCTTGGAACTGGATTATTTGAAAAGGAAAGGGCCTGACGCTGCTAGGAGTTGAAGTCCAAAACACCTGGAGGTCCAAAGTTTGCCTTTGTCATACACAGGAGAGGCAATAACAAAATGAGATAAAGGAAGAACTGATCAGAGGAAGAATACATACTGATCTCGGTTAAGAAAGCAACCAATTCATGCAAACCTTTGCATTGCAGGTGTGTTGAAAATTACACAGGAGCTCGGTGTGGGGAAATTTTACTTGCTAGCATCAAGAGCCATTCGAGAGGCGAACTGTTTGCGGCTGTTTTGGCTTCGGTGGTCGTTCTGAGCGTCTTGGTGGCTGGAGCCTTCTTCTTTCTTTACAGGTAAAACCGAACCCCCCTCCTCCATCTTCTATTCTAATTTTTTGTATATGCATTTAACTGCAATAGGGTATCTGTAATATATGAAAAGAACGCTTGTCTGTTAGAGGCAAGTGCGAATATTGCAATTGATCCCCTTGATTAGCATTGAATAGCCTTACAGTTTCAAGGCTTGGCTGCTTCCTGCTACAAGGCTATTCAATGCTAATCAAAGCAATAAATTGCAACATTCACACTTGCCTGAAACGTCCCACAGATATAGAAACCCCACTTGCCTACTTTCCAACAGACATCACAATGTCTGAGGATGCCTGCCATAGATGTGGGCGAAATGTCAGGAGAGAATACTTCCGGAGCATGGCCACAGAGCCCGGAAAATTCACAGCAACCAAGACAGGAGTCTTTCTCCCACCCTGGGCATTCCACATATCTATTAAATCCCACTTGCCTAGTTTCCAACAGACGTCACAACCTCTGAGGATGCCTGCCATAGATGTGGGTGAAACGTCAGGAGGGAATGCTTCTGGAGCATGGCCACACAGCCCGGAAAATTCACAGCAACCCAGACAGAAGTCTTTCTCCCACCCTGGACATTCCACAGATCTATAAACCCCACTTGCCTAGTTTCCAACAGACGTCACAACCTCTGAGGACGCCTGCCATAGATGTGGGCGAAACGTCAGGAGAGAATGCTTCTGGAGCATGGCCACACAGCCCGGAAAATTCACAGCAACCCAGACAGGAGTCTTTCTCCCACCCTGGACATTCCACAGATCTATAAACCCCACTTGCCTAGTTTCCAACAGACATCACAACCTCTGAGGATGCCTGCCATAGATGTGGGTGAAATGTCAGGAGAGAATGCTTCTGGAGCATGGCCACAGAGCCCAGAAAATTCACAGCAACCCAGACAGGAGTCTTTTTCCCACCCTGGACATTCCACAGATCTATAAACCCCACTTGCCTAGTTTCCAACAGACGTCACAACCTCTGAGGATGCCTGCCATAGATGTGGGCGAGCCACAAAGATAGGTGGACATAAGGACGACGACTATTGTAGGATTGAGGTTCATGATCACGCTGTGATGGCTGCATTCTTATTCTAGACACCAACTTGCATTGAGCAGATGGGAAAAACTATTAGCGTAAAGCTTTGGACTCCCAGTTTGATAATTCAAGTGACCTTCTTTGCAAGGTGCACTGCACAGAATTATCTGCTAAAGCCTCAGTAAACCAACACAAAGCTCCGTTTCAGGTGAACAAGTGATTTAAGGCACTTTGGTTCATGCAAGAAATAATTTCACGGGACTGAACAGACTCAGAAGTGGAGTGGGCAGGTTGAAAGACAACCTGGCAAAATGGCACTACGAAGGGCGTCCGTTAAAGACTTCCCCTGATCCACTTCCTATGGACTGAGAGCAATGAAATTTGGCCCAGTTCTGAGTCTTCGGGACCTCTGGACACACACTTCCCCCATCTTTCTAAACAAGTGTAAACATCTCGCTTGTAGAAGACGAGACGTTGCTCCAAAAGCCACGTTGTGATGTCGGAAATCATAGAATCCTAGAGTTGGAAGAGACCTCATGGGCCATCTAGTCCAATCCCATTCTGCCAAGAAGTAGGAATACTACATTCAAAGCACACTGACAGATGGCCATCCAGCCTCTTTTTAAAAGCTTCCAAAGAAGAAGCCTCCACCACACACTGCAGGGCAGAGAGTTCCACTGCTGAACTGCTCCCACAGTCAGGAAGTTCTTCCTCATCTCCTTTCTTGTAGTTTGAAGCCATTGTTCCATTGCGTCCTAGTCTCCAGGGAAGCAGAAAACAAGCTTGCTCCCTCCTCCCTGTGGCTTCCTCTCACATATTTATACATGGCTATCATATCTCCTCTCCGCCTTCTCTTCTTCAGGCTAAACATGCCCAGCTCCTTAAGCTGCTCCTCATAGGGCTTGTTCTCCAGATCATTTTAGTCGCCCTCCTCTGGACAAATTCCACCTTGTCAATCAGAGTCTCATCACCTGAGAGTCTCATCCGCCCTTCAAAAATAACATCATTGTTGGAAAGAGGTGGAAGTCCGATGGTGTGAAGTCGGGGGAATCAGGGGGGTGTGGTAGGATTTCAAAGCCACCGGAACATGCTTTTTCCATGTGTGCAACATATAAGCATAGAATCAAAGAGTTGGAAGAGACCTCATGGGCCATCCAGTACAACCTCCTGCCAAGAAGCAGGAATATTGCATTCAAATCACCCCTGACAGATGGCCACCCAGCCTCTGTTTAAAAGCTTCCAAAGAAGGAGCCTCCACCACACTCCAGGGCAGAGAGTTCCACTGCTGAACGGCTCTCTCAGTCAGGAAGTTCTTCCTCATGTTCAGATGGAATCTCCTTTCTTGTAGTTGGAAGCCAGAAAACAAGCTCTTCTTCAGGCTAAACATGCCCAGCTCCTTAAGCCGCTCCTCATAGGGCTTGTTCTCCAGACACTTGATCATTTTAGTCACCCTCCTCTGGACACATTCCAGCTTATTGTCAAAGGCTTTCATGGCCGGAATCACTGGGTTGTTGTAGGTTTTTTCAGGCTGTATGGCGATGGTCCAGAGGCATTCTCTCCTGACGTGAGGCATTCTCTCCTGACGTTCCTCACTACCTCTGAGGATGCTTGCCATAGATGCAGGCGAAACATCAGGAGAGAATGCCTCTGGACCATGGCCATACAGCCCAAAAAAACCTACAACCCAAATTCCAGCTTTTCAATCAGAGTCTCGTCACCTGAGAAATGCTTGCCCTTCAAAAATAACATCATTGTTGGAAAGAGGTGGAAGCCCGATAGTGTGAGGTCGGGGGAATCAGGGGGATGTGGTAGAATTTCAAAGCCAGAGGAGCATGCTTCTTCCGTGTGTGCAACAGGGAAGTTGTGAACTGGTGCATTGCCTTGCAGAAGATGGACACTTTTGGTGAGCATGCCACATTGTCTCTTTGGATGGCCTCCCGCAATGTCTGCAGGAGTGAAGCAAGTATGTCCCAGTGATGATGGTCCCCTTTGCTAGGAAATCCATCCATCCATCTCCGCGCTGGTCCAAAAATCCTCTGAGAATGACCTTGCCTGCCAAGAGTTGGGAATGTGCCTTCTTTGGAGGCGAGAGTCAGGATGCTTCCATGGCATCGACTGGACTTGAGTCTCAGGATCAGAGGGATGGACCCAGCTTTCCTCCTATGTGGTCAGTCTGTTGACAAAGTCCTCCATGGTTTCCATGGCACATCACTGTCAAGAGAGCTGGAGAGCATCCAACTCGTTCCTGCTCCTGGAAAGATGTGAGCGGCTGGGGAACCCAGCGAGTGGACACTTTAAGCATGTGAAGGTGGTCTTGGATGATGTTTTCCATGGACCCACACTCATCTTAACATTTTGGGATAGGTGGAGAATGTTTATGCGGCGATTTTCCAAAACGGGAACCTCCACTTGCTGGATGGTGTGTTCATCAAGAGAATGGAGTCGGAATTGGAGCTGTTTGCACCGAAATCCGACCACATTGGAATGGATGATGCCAGTTCTTGACTCCATCATCTGATGGGGAATCATCATCATAAATTTCATCCATCTCCTCGAATGTCTCCTTTGGTATGCGGCCTTTCAAGTCAAGGAATTGGAGGACTGCTCTGTATTACACTGAATCCATTCTCAAACCTCACTCCGCTTCAGCACCTGTCACATCAAGACCGTTGTCAGTTCTGAGTTGTAAATTGGAACGTAGCCTATAGAGACTTATATCATTACACATGTGCAATTTCAGCATCCTATGATAAATATAAGTGGGTCAGGGGAAATCTTTAATGAACGCCCCTCGTACCTAGAAGAATCCATCTTGTGCGACTGTGGAGCAGAACAAACAACTCCGCATCTGTATGCTTGTCCACAATGTCCTGCCTTATGTACAGAAGAATTGTTTAAAGCTACAGATAATGCAGTCGCTGTTGCCCATTTTTGGTCAAAAAATATTTAGCCGCTTGTGCGCCATCTATTTTTATCAGTTATATACTTTTTTATACAATGCTTTTGATACAAAATAAATAAATGGGACTGTGGGTCATTTAAAACTTGAAGGTCTAGCTATCCGATGGCATCGTAGTTGCAAAAGCCACAAGTACAAATTTCCTCCTATGATTTCGCTTAACACCTCGGATCCTCACGTTCTTCTTTTTCATGTCTCATTACCTGTCAGGAAGGGACAGATCTCACGGACCAGTTCAGCAGAACGTGGTGAAAGCCTTATCGAAGGCGACAACAGCGTTCCTCCCCAAAGTGAGTACAATTTTTTCAATTAGGCAAACCCTTGTTGTCCAAGTAAGATTGTCCTCCAAGGTCATTGTTCTGTCAGTGGGTCCGTAGGTGACTGTGGAGCCCATTTCTTGACCTGCATGTTCTCCCGCAGTGAGGGCATTGGTTTCCAGGTGGAAGGTTGTCCCAGTCGGGGTTGGCTTGACATGCCTTCCGCTTGGCACGTTTCTCTCTTTCGCCCTCCATTCGTGCCTCTTCAAATTCTGCAGCACTGCTGGTCACAGCTGACCTCCAGCTGGAGCGCTCAAGTGCTAGGGCTTCCCAGTTCTCAGTGTCTATGCCAGAGTTTTTAAGGTTGATTTTGAGGCCATCTTTCAATCTCTTTTCCTGTCCTCCAACATTCTGTTTTCCGTTCTTGAGATCGGAGTAAAGCAACTGCTTTGGGAGACGGTGGTCGGGCATCCGGCAATGTGGCCAATCCAGCGGAGTTGATGGCGGAGGACCATCGCTTCAATGCTGGTGGTCTTTGCTTTTTTCAGCACGTTGACATTTGTCCGCTTGTCTTCCCAAGAAATTTGCAGGATTTTCCAGAGGCAATGCTGATGGAATCATTCCAGGAGTTGCATGTGATGTCTGCAGACAGTCCACGTCTTGTAGGCATATAGCAGAGTTGGGAGGACAATAGCTTTATAAACAAGCCCCTTGGTCTCCCTACGGATGTCCCAGTCCTCAAACACTCTCTGCTTCATTCAGAAAAATGCTGCACTCAGAGAGCTCAGGCAGTGTTGTATTTCGGTGTCGATGTCGACTTTGGTGGAGAGGTGGCTCCCAAGGGAGCAGAAATGGTCAACATTTTCTAATGTTACACGATTAAGCTATATCTCGGCCATTGGAGAGGGATTGGCCAGTGACTGCTGGAAGAGCACTTTGGTTTTCTCGATGTTTAATGACAGGCCGAGCTGCTCGTATGCTTCTGCGAAGGTATTTAGTAGCTTGTAGGTCTTCTTCTGAATGTGCACAGACAACATTGTCATCAGCATACTGGAGTTCTATAATAGATGTTGTTGTAACCTTGGTTTTGGCTTTCAGTCTGCTGAGGTTAAATAGGTTACAAACCATGTATTGCTGGGGTGGGGTGAAACCATCTTGACTGAAAATAAACCGTTGGTGAAAATGTTTACTTCTTCACAGAAATCACGGAATAAAGAGATAAAAAGTAGGAAAGTTTGAACTAAAAGCGGAAATGATCCGACATCAACAACCAAAGCAGCCGTAGCAAAACTAAAACTGCGTCGGGGAATATGGTAAGACCACCAAACAGAGAAAAATCACCGAGATATATAGATAGATGTTGTGCTGACCAGAAAAAATTAGTGTTTTATCAAACCAAATTCGTTATATTTAAGGGGATTCTAATTCAAAAAGACTGCAAAAATTAAGAGATTTTCCCCTGATGTCTCTCATGCTGTTTTCTGTTTAATTACTATAGTTACTGTTTTATAACAGCAGTTAATAGAACAGGAACCGATTAGATGTCATTTGAAGAGAGCCAATGGCATGACACTTAGACCAATGCCCTTTCAACCATCTGAATATATCTCTATTTTTTAAACATGTGTAAATCAGCAAGGTATAATTTGGTGGCTCCCAACCTATAGTCCGTGGACCACCAGTGGTCTGCAAAACTAAAATATGGTCCGGGGCATTACTACAACGTTGCAATGAGCGACTGGTCTCGCAAAACCCTCTTATAGCACCGAGGCTTATGAAATATGGTTTTCTGAGGGTGAGCAGATGGCGACTACTGGGTGGCATATGTTCTGTATCAGAAAGTAGAGCTGATGTGGTCTATCCAGCATCCCAAATAACCAACCCGAATCTCAAGTTGACCAAAAACTGATTTGTAATCCTTTTGGTACTAATGTTGGAGTGTGGTCCCTGGTTAAAGTGGTCCCTACTCAGAGCGGTCCATGATCAAAGTGGTCCCTGGTCACGTGGGCCCTGGTCAAAGTGATCCTTGGTCAGAGCGGTCCCTGGTCAAAGTGGTCCTTGGTCAGAGTGGTCCCTAGTTAAAGTGGTTGGTGGTCAAAGTGGTCCCTGGTCAGAGCGGTCCCTGGTCAAAGTTGTCCCTGGTCAGAGCGGTCCTTGGTCAGAGCAGTCGCTGTTCAAAGTGATCCTTGGTCAGAGCGGTCCTTAGTCAAAGTGGTCCTTGGTCAGAGAGGTCCCTGGTCAAAGTGGTCCCGGGTCAGAGTGGTCCTTGGTCCGAGCGGTCCTTGATCAGAGTGGTTCCTGGTCAGAGCGGTCCTTGGTCAAAGTGGTTCCTGGTCAAAGTGGTCCTTGGTCAGAGCAGTCGCTGGTCAAAGTGATCCTTGGTCAGAGCGGTCCTTGGTCAAAGTGGTCCTTGGTCAGAGCAGTCCCTGGTCAAAGTGGTCCTTGGTCAGAGTGGTCCCTGGTCAAACTGGTCGTTGGTCAGAGCGGTCTCTGGTCAAAGCGGTCCTTGATCAGAGTGGTCCCTGGTCAATGAGGTCCCTGGTCAGAGAGGTCCCTGGTCAAAGTGGTCCCAGGTCAGAGCGGTCCTTGATCAGAGTGGTCCCTAGCCAGAGCAGTCCCTGGTCAAAGTGGTCCTTGGTCAGAGCTGTCCCTGGTCAACGTGGTCCTTGGTCAGAGCAGTCCCTGGTCAAAGTGGTCCTTGGTCAGAGCGGTCCCTGGTCAAAGTGGTCCTTGGTCAGAGCGGTCCCTAGTCAAAGTGGTCCCGGGTCAGAGCGGTCCTTGGTCAGAGCGGTCCTTGATCAGAGTGGTTCCGGGTCAGAGCGGTCCCTGGTCAAAGCGGTCCCTGGTCAAAGTGGTCCCTAGTCAGAGCAGTCCCTGGTCAAAGTGGTCCTTGGTCAGAGCAGTCGCTGGTCAACGTGATCCTTGGTCAGAGCGGTCCTTAGGCAAAGTGGTCCTTGGTCAGAGCAGTCCCTGGTCAAAGTGGTCCTTGGTCCGAGCGGTCCTTGGTCAAACTGGTCGTTGGTCAAACTGGTCGTTGGTCAGAGCGGTCTCTGGTCAAAGCGGTCTCTGGTCAATGAGGTCCCTGGTCAGAGAGGTCCCTGGTCAAAGTGGTCCCAGGTTAAAATGGTTCCTGGTCAAAGCGGTCCCTGGTCAAAGCGGTCTCAGGTCAAAATGGTCCCTGGTCAAATCGGTCCCAAAAAAAGGTTGGGAACCACTACTATAAATGATAAAGAATGGGCTTAGCCTGAATCATTGCACTGTATTTGATATGCCTTCCTAATATTTGGCCAAGGCTCTTTCTTGAATCCGTTCTCTCTCTGTCCAGACCAAAATCAGTCTATAAATATAGGCTTGGAGAGAAAGCAAGAGCATCAGGTGACTTGGAAAACTGGATTCTAGGCATTTTCAATTTCAATTTTTGGATAGTTATGTAGGTAGTTTAGTTTCAACTGTTTACGTGGGGATTAATGTTGTCTGGGCCACTTTCAACATAAAAAATAGCGGAAGATGCACGCAAGTAAACACCCATTTTTCAATAATTGCCTGTTCTGTATATTTTTTTTCCAGGAATCCAGAACACTATTCCAAGATACTGTGAAAGAAGACAATCTTGCTAATATTTCACAGGACGTGGTGTTTGAGCATAGCTGTACATTGATCATGTTGCCCTTGCCAGGCAGAGAAGGCCAGAGGTATGTGAAGCTGCCAAGAGATGGATTACAACCAGTTTCATCTTCACGAATAGAAACAGAGGAAGTACTGTTGAATCATGTCAGGACGCCATTCGGGAATCCCGAGAAAGCACTGCATTCCATCCCTTCCTTTTTATCAGAGGCAAAATGTATATATATTTTAAAAGATATGGAAAATAAAAAGGACCTTGATTGTGTGGAGTGGATCCTCATGGGTCAGAGAAGATGCAGTCAACAAAATAATAAAATTTACTTTTTCACATGATAAAACTTGCAGAATCGTAATATGTTCTCGACTCCTTTACTTTGAACTAGTTGGAAGGTTTCAGGCAACGAGGTTTTTGGGACACAATGGATGTCAGTCAACAGAACGTGTCTAGAACTGTGTTGAGCCACAAAGAATGGCGGCCAATGCCCACTGCTTTCCCCCAGAGTCACTGCACAATTTGGGAAAAGTACAACAGCTAGGATACTGCACAATACAACGCCACTCGTGATAATGAACTCTCTAAGAAATAGACTAAGATTTATAATTCAGTCCTGACCTGAGTGAATCAGATTATAAGGACATGCAACACTGTACTGAGTGCTATTATCAGTCACATTTTAATGTGCAAGCACCTTTATATATGTATGCATTTATTTATTTATCATATCAGGAGCAAACTAAACAGTTGTATTGCATTTTTTGACAAACAAACAAACAAACAAACAAAACACAAGGTTTGCAAGCTTGGTAGTGGATTAAATGTCCTTTGACCAGTATCTGGCCACTTGGATTGCCTCTGATGTTGCTGCATGTGCATGTAGCAGGGCTCAGGTTGCATTGCAGCAGATGGTCAGTGGTTTGCTCTTCTCCGCACTCACGTGTCGTGGATTCCATTTTGTGGCCCCGTTTCTTAAGGTTGGCTCTGCATCTCGTGGTGCCAGAGTGCCATCTGTTCAGCACCTTCCAAGTCACCCAGTTTTCTGTGTGCCCAGGGGAGAGTCTCTCATCTGGTATCAGCCATTGATTGAGGTTCTGGGTTTGAGCCTGCCACTTTTGGACTCTCGCTTGCTGAGGTCTTCCAGTGAGTGTCTCTGTGGATCTTGTAAAACTATTTCTTGATTTAAGTTGTTGGCATGCTGGCTGATACCCAAACAGATGAGCTGGAGATGTCACTGCCTTGGTCCTTTCATTGTTGGTTGCTACTTCCCGGCGGACGTCAGGTGGTGCAATACTGGCTAAACAGTGTAATTTCTCCAGTGGTATAGGGCGCAGACTCCTCGTGATAATGCGGCATGTCTCATTCAGACCCACATCCACTGTTTTAGCGTGGAGAGATGTGTTCCACACTGGGCATGCATACTCAGCAGCAGAGTAGCATAGCGCAAGGGTAGATGTTTTCACTGTGTCTGGTTGTGATCCTCAGGTTGTGCCAGTCAGCTTTCATATGATATTGTTTCTAGCACCCACTTTTTTGCTTGATATTCAGTCAGTGCTTCTTGTAGGACAGAGCACAGTCCAGAGTGACTCCCAGGTAGTCCCATGGACTTCGGAACTCTTATGGACCCTATACCAAACCTTTATGAACCTTTCTTAAGGTTGGCTTTGCATCAGGCAGATCTTTATGTGAAAGGTCATGGAGATAGATTTAAAGGACTCTATTCAGAATCTGGGTTGCTGTGTGTTTTCTGGGCTGTATGTCCATGTACCAGAAGCATTATCTCCTGATGTTTCACTTGCATCTATGGCAGGCATCCTCAGAGGTTGGGAAGTCTGAATCTTCTGCACAAAGGGACCAAAGGACTATCCTACATCCAACCACTCTGCAGAGTTTCATTATTCTGCCAACTTAAACCTGTATTTTCAACATATGACATTTATGGAGTGGGTTGGCTTGAGAGGCCTTCTAATCATTTCTTTTTCAAACATAAGAATTGTTCATCTCATAAGCCAATACAGATAGTCTTGTCCAGATCATTTTTTTGTATAGTAGAAATTAATCATTCCCAGGATTAAATCAGTATTGTGTCCGTACAGCGTTTCTCAACCTGGGGGTCAGGACCCCTGGGAGGAGTTGCAAGGGGGTATCAGAGCAGTCACCAAAGACCATCAGAAAAAATAGTATTTTCTGTTGGTCAGTTGGGTTCTGTGTGGGAAGTTTGGCTCAATTCTATCATTGGTGGGGATCAGAATGCTCTTTGGTTGTAGGTGAACTATAAATCCCAGCGACTACAACTCCCAAATGTCAAGGTATTTTCCCCAAACTCGACCAGTATTCACGTCTGGGCATATTGAGTATTTGTGCCCGGTTTGGTCAATCTCCATCACTGTTTGAGTCCACAGTGCTCTTTGGTTTTAGGTGAACTATAAATCCCACCAACTACAACTCCCAAATGTCCTGGTCTATTTCCCCAAGCTCCACCAGTGTTCACGTTTGGGCATATTGAGTATTTGTGCCAAGTTTGGTCCAGATCCATCACTGCTTGAGTCCACAGTGATCTCTGGATGTAGGTGAACTACAACTCCAAAACTCAAGGCCAATGCTCACCAAACATGTTTCATTTAGTCATGGGAATTCTGTGTGCCAAGTTTGGTTCCATTCCATCATTGGTGGAGTTCAGAATGTTCTTTGATTGTAGGTTAACCATAAATCCCAGCAACTACAACTCCCAAACGACAAAAGCAATATCCCCCACCCAACCCGAACAGCATTCAAATTTGGGAGTATCGAGTATTTGTGCCAAATTAGGTCCAGCGAATGAAAATACATCCTGCACATTGGATATTTATATTATGATTCATAACAGTAGCAAAATGGCAGTTATGAAGGAGCAAGGAAAATAACGTTATGGTTGGAGGTCACCAGAACATCAGGAACTGTGTTAATAGTTTGTGGCAGGTTTAGAGCCGCTGTTGTAGAGTCTCTCAACAGATGTAGGTTTAAGACATCCTGTGATTATTCTGCATGTTTCGTTCAATGCTATGTTCACCTGCTTCACGTGGGCAGACCTGGGATTCGATCCTGGGATATCGGGCTTGTCTGGAAGGGCCCTAACAAGACCAATGTTTCAATAGATCTCAAAACTCATTCTGCAAAACAGAACAGACACAGAGACCAGCAAATCAAGGCCAAAGTTTCCATACGGCAATAAATCCAAGTAAAATGGAGACCTCCAATCCACATATAAAGAAGCCCAGGAACTGTGTTAAGAGGTCGCGGCATTAGGAAGGTTGAGAGCCACTGTTGTAGAGTCTATCAACAGGTGTAGGTTTAAGACATCCTGTGATTATTCTGCATGTTTTGTTCAATGCTATGTTCACCTGTTTCACATGGGCAGACCTGGGATTAGATCCTGAGATATAGGGCTTGTCTGGAAGGACCCTAAAAAGAACAAATGTTTCAATAGATTTCAAAACTCATTCTGTAAAACAGAATGGACAAAGAGCCCGGCAAATCAAGGCCAAAATCTCCATACGGCAATGAATCCAAGTAAAATGGAGACCTCCAATCCACATACAAAGAAGCCCAGGAACTGTGTTAAGAGGTTGCGGCATTAGGAAGGTTGAGAGCCACTATTGTAGAGTCTCTCAACAGGTGTAGGTTTAAGGCATCCCGTGATTATTCTGCATGTTTCATTCAATGCCATGTTCACTTGGGATTCGATCCTGGGATATCGGGCTTGTCTGGAAGGGCCCTAACAAGACCAATGTTTCAATAGATTTCAAAACTCATTCTGTAAAACAGAATGGACACAGAGCCTGGCAAATCAAGGCCAAAGTCTCCATACGGCAATGAATACAAGTAAAATGGAGTCCTCCAATCCACATATAAAGAAGCCCAGGAACAGTGTTAAGAGGTTGCGGCAATAGGAAGGTTGAGAGCTACTGTTGTAGAGTCTCTCAACAAGTGTAGGTTTAAGACATCCTGTGATTATTCTGCATGTTTCATTCAATGGTATGTTCACCTGCTTCGCGTGGGCAGACCTGGGATATAGGGCTTGTCTGGAAGGACCCTAAAAAGAAGAGGCAGCGGCATTAGGAAGGTTGAGAGCCACTGTTGTAGAGTCCCTCAACAGGTGTAGGTTTAAGACATCCTGTGATTATTCTGCATGTTTCTTTCAATGCCATGTTCACCTGGGATTCGATCCTGGGATATAGGGCTTGTCTGGAAGGGAAAATAACACCACTCTAACAAGCAAAGGAAAACACTGGCATTTAAGACAGGGCTTCCGAAGTCTGTATTTAGAAGCAAAACAGCATTTGGATAAGAAAGAAATAATCAGAACGGCTTACAATTTCCGCCGGCAGTGAAACTCCCCCTCCTCCCAAGTCCCTAATATCTGCCTCTTGCTCCCGGCAGTGTGCTTTTTGGGAACAGAGGGGGGGAAAAATCAGACTTAATTGTATGACTCTCACGGGAACGGCAGTACAATCATAAGACAATATGTCAAGTCATAAATTATTGCCACAGATTTCAAGCAGCAGAAAGAGAGATTAATTTCTGGCACCCACATGATTCTTCTCCCATTTCTCTATCCTATCTCAATGCAAAACGGTGGGTGTTTTAAATGTTGCTGATGCCTGTCTCAGGATGGAAAACAAAACAACTCGTTAGGTTACGATCACTCAGCGTTCTCTGTGCTGCCGCAACTCAGCACTCTCCTCGCGGTCTCCATTTCCGACAAGTGACCTTAAAGGCTAGGTGTCAAAGGAAGGAGAAGCCAGGTCTGGTGCCAACAACAGGGCCAACTTTCAAGTAAAGTGTGCTCAGGAGTGAGGTATACAAAGTCATATAAGCAAGACGAGAGAGGGGTGGGTGCTCTCCTTTCTCAGCCATTGAGGACTGTGTGGTTACGTCAAACTGGGTGTTGTTGTGCTCTGCCACAGAGGGGATAGTTGCGATACATCTTCAAGGAACATTCAGACGGTTAGGGCAGCCGAACAATGCTTATAATGGGTTGTTGTAGGTTTTTTTCGGGCTATATGGCCATGTTCTAGAGGCATTCCCTCCTGACATTTTGCCTGCCTCTATGGCAAGCATCCTCAGAGGTAGTGAGGTCTGTTGGAACTAGGAAAATTGGGTTTATATATCTGTGAAATGACCAGGGTGGGGCAAAGAACTCTTTTCTGTTGGAGCTAGGTGTGAATGTTTCAACTGACCACCTTGATTAGCATCTGATGGCCTGGCAGTGCCTGGGGCAATCTTTTGTTGAGAGGTGATTAGATGCCCCAGATTGTTTCCTCTCTGTTGTTTTGCTATTATAATTTTAGAGTTTTTTTAATACTGGTAGCCAGATTTTGTTCATTTTCATGGTTTCCTCCTTTCTGTTGAAATTGTCCATATACTTGTGGATTTCAGTGGCTTCTCTGTGTGGCCTGGCATGGTGGTTGTTAGAGGGGTCCAGCATTTCTGTGTTCCCAAATAATATTCTGTGTCCAGATTGGTTCATCAGGTGCTCTGCTATGGCTGGCTTCTCTGGTTGAATTAGTCTGCCATGCCTTTCATGTTCCTTGATTCGTTTTTGGGCAATGCTGCTGCGTTTGGTGGTCCCTACGTAGACTTGTCCACAGCTGCATGGTATACAGTAGACTCCTGAATAAGTGAGAGGATCCCTTATTCTTATTTGAGAACACAGAAATGCTGGACCACTCGAACAACCACCATGTCAGACTACACAGAGAAGCCGCTAAAATCCATAAGTGGACAATTTCAACAGAAAGGTGGGCACATTGAGTATTTGTGCCAAGTTTGGTCCAGATCCATCACTGTTTGAGCCCACAGTGCTCTTTGGTTGTAGGTGAACTATAAATTCCAGCAACTACAACTCCCAAATGTCCAGGTCTATTTCCCTCAAACTCCGCCAGTGTTCACGTTTGGGCATATTGAGTATTTGTGCAAAGTTTGGTCCATCTCCATCACTGTTTCGGGTCCACGGTGCCCTTTGGTTGTACGTGAACTATAAATCCCACCAATTACAACTTCCAAATGTCCTGGTCTATTTCCCCAAGCTCCACCAGTGTTCACGTTTGGGCATATTGAGTATTTGTGCCAAGTTTGGTCCAGATCCATCACTGTTTGAGTCCACAGTGATCTCTGGATGTAGGTGAACTACAACTCCAAAACCAAAGGACACCCTTCCAGTATTTTCTGTTGGTCATGGGAGAACTATGTGCCAGATTTGGTTCAATTCCATAGTCAGTGGGGTTCAGAATGCTCTTTGATTGTACGTGAACTATAAATCCCAGCAACTACAACTCCCAAATGACAAAATCAATTTTTTTGAATGAAGGCCAAACATTGGGTTGTTAGGTGTTTTATGTCCAAATTTGGTGTTGATTCCCCCAGTGGTTTTGGAGTTCTGTTAATCCCACAAACGAACATGACATTTTTATTTATATAGCTAAACCTTTGGTGATTCTTAAAGATTGGACTCTGTATCTTTGCCTGCCTAAGGTCTTAAATTCTTATAGCCACAACCAATAGCACTTCATCCTCTGCTCGCAAATGAGCTGATGCTCAACTTTTTATCCTGTTTGATTTTTGGATGCTCTGCTCTATTTTAGGGTACTTTTCCCTAACAAAATGGGTTTGTGAAAGAAAAATAGGAAGGCTGAAAAGAGCAGAGAGGTTTCTTTAAAAAGGCTTTTGAAGTTTTTGGAGCATCTTAATTTTTGGAAGGATGCAAAGAATGGAAAGGAGACAAGAGTTCTCCCTGAATTTTCCAAAACTCGCAGAAAATGGGTCTAATTATTTGACTTGGAAGAAGAGATTGGAGCTACTTCTGGATTGAAAGCAAACCAAGTTCTGTCAACAAGATCCCCACCTCTTCTTTCCTCTTTATTCTCAATATATTTAATATCCTGAATAAAATATATATTTGAAGACTGGAAAAAAAGATCCACCCCAAGCTGATCATGATGAGTATGAAGCATAGACAAAAATCAACAGATGGCTGAGAGCCTTAATTGCAAATTCCTTATCTGAGAAGGCTTTTGAATATGTTAAGGATGATGCAACAGCTAAAGACACACTTGCACATCTGGAGAAAATCCACAGCAAGAGGTCTTTTGATGAAAGCACATGGATGTATCAGAAAATCTTCAAAATGGCTTATGGGACTACATCAACTGGTGCCCAACGAACACACAGTGGCTTAAACCTGACTTGCTCTTGCAGGGCCCAAATGAATCAGAGTCATGACCGTGGTGTAGGCATGGAGCAGGTCGTCCTTGGCGTCGTGATACTCTCGGAGTATGAAATTCCCCGTCACAATCCGATCGCAGCCAATCTCCCCGTGTCCAAAAAATCCAAAGAGAGGAATGTTGGGGAAGAACTTGCGGAAAGCATCGGCCTCCAGGTTCTGCTTGGTTTTGTAATGCTGGTACCCCCTGCCCACGCAGGCAAACATGAACCCAAGGCTGTTGTGTTCGGGGATGTTGGCAGCCTTGAGGCGCTGCATGGCAGCTTCGGCCGTCCTCTCGTCCACTACGTCCTGATCTAAGAGGACAGAAGCGCTTTGGATCTGGGCTCCGCTAAAAGCCAAGCCAACCACCCCACAGGACTCAGCAGCCTGAGAGTTACTGGAAGAAAGAAAGAAAGAAAGAAAGAAAGAGAGAGAGAGAGAGAGAGAGAGAGAGAGAGAGAGGGAGGGAGGGAGAGAGAGAGAGAGAAAGAGAGAGAGAAAGAAAGAGAGAGGGAGAGAGTGAGAGAGAGAGAAAGAAAGAAAGAAAGAAAGAAAGAGAGGAGAGAGAAAGAAAGAGAGAGAGAGAGAGGGAGGGGGAGAGAGAGAAAGAAAAAGAGATAAAGAAAGAAAGAAAGAAAGAAAGAAAGAAAGATAAAGAAAGAAAGAAAGAAAGAGAGATAAAGAAAGGGAGAGAGAGGGAGAGAGAGAAACAACATAACAGTTTAATCAGGATACGGCACAATAAGCTTACCACATTTGCTGGGGTTAGAGACACAGGATCCCATAAACATGGAAAAATGTGAATAATAATAATAATAATACTTTATTTATACCCCACTACCATCTCCACAAGGGGACTCGGGGCAGCTTACATGAGGCCAAGCCCATCAACACATCAGTAAACAACAAAGCAATAAGCAAATAAAACAATATAATTAATATAACACATATAAGCAGTAAAGGTAAAGGTAAAGGTAGTCCCCTGACATTAAGTCCAGTCATGTCTGACTCTGGGGTGTGGTGCTCATCTCCATTTCTAAGCCGAAGAGCCAATCGTTGTCCGTAGACACCTCCAAGGTCATGTGGCCGGCATGACTGCATGGAGCGCCGTTACCTTCCCGCCGGAGCGGTACCTATTGATCTACTCACATTTGCATGTTTTCGAACTGCTAGGTTGGCAGAAGCTAGGGCTGACAGCGGAAGCTCATGCCGCTCCCCGGAATCGAACCTGCGACCTTTTGATCAACAAGCTCAGCAGCTCAGTGCTTTAAACCACTGCGCCACCGGGGGCTCCATATAAGAAGTAACACACAAAAATTTAAAAACCTATGGCTGGGCCAGATGTAATAGTTTAAAATTTTAAAAAATAAACGCTGGGCATGAACAGCCACCCCGAGTCCCCCTTGGGGAGATGGTGGCGGGGTATAAATAAAGATTATTATTATTATTATTATTATTATTATTATTATTATTATTTGAAACACAACAAGATGAGTCCACAGAAGACACTCTGTTGGCTGTTGTTTTGGATCACACATCGGACACTTCCAAGTGTCTAGGACTGTGTGATGTATCGACGAATTATTATTATTATTATTACTATTATTATTTGGTCTTGTCAGGAGTGACTTGAGAAACTGCAAGTCACTTCTGGTGTGAGAGAATTGGCTGTCTGCAAGGACGTTGCCCAGGGGGCGCCTGGATGTTTTGATGTGTTACCATCCTTGTCCTCGCATGAGGAGCTGGAGCTGATAGAGGGAGCTCATCCGCCTCACCCTGGATTAGAACCTGTGACCTGTTGGTCTTCAGTCCTGCCAGCACAGGGTTTTAACCCACTGCGCCATCGGGGACTCCATATCAACGAATGATGCGTGCAGATCCCAGTAGGGTGGCCTTCTGCAGCTTGCAGATGGTAATGTTGTCAGCGCCGATTGTGTTTAAGTGCAAGCCAAGGTCTTTAGGCACTGCACCCAGTGTGCCAATCACCACTGGGACCTCCTTGACTGGCTTGTGCCACAGTCTTTGCAGTTCAATCTTTAAATCCTCATATTGTGTCAGCTTTTCCAGTTGTTTCTCTGTAATCCTGCTGTCACCTGATTAAAATATTTTCTCTAGGAACTTTCTAATAATAATAATAATAATAATAATAATAATAAGAAGAAGAAGAAGAAGAAGAAGAAGAAGAAGAAGAAGAAGAAGAAGAAAGTTCCTAGAGAAAATATTTTAATCAAATCTAAAAGGTAAAGGTTTGACTTTGCCATTAAGCCTAGTGGAGTCCGACTATAAGACTCTGACGCTCACCTCCATTTCTAAGTTGAAGAGCCGGCGTTGTCCATAGATACCTTCAAGGTCATGTGGCCAGCATGACTGAATGAAGCGCCATTATCTTCCCATTGATCTACTCACGTTTTCATGTTTTTGAACTGCTAGGCTGGCAGAAGCTGGGGCTAACAGAGGGATCTCACCCCATTCCCTGGATTTGAACCATCAACCTTCTGGTCAGCAAGTTTCTGCAGCTCAGTGGTTTAACCCACTGCACCACCAGATAATTAAATCCCCCAAAGTCAAGCCCACATATGTGGGGTGCTGACTGCAGTACCAACAAAATAAAACATAGCAAACCAAACAGAAATGTCATTATTCAGAAAACATGAAAAGTAGGCAGTTTGTGACCGCTGCAAACAACATGCCACTCGTTTCTCTTGGCACAGCACTCGACTCCTACTTACAGCTCTAACCACAAGATCTGTTTCGAGGTCATTAACAGGTCTGAATATCTAAGCTTTGCTAATCTACTTTTTGGAAAGAGAGTAAGTACGTATGGAAAATAATTGGGCCACAATTTGATTGACCACATTAGGCTGAAAGAATTTAAAATGAAGTGACAGAACCTTGAAGCTCTCTCTGCATATGCCTTTATATTGTCTTTTTTCATGTCATTTCTTAATTATGTGTATTATAATATAATATATTATGATATAATTGTATAATATATAGTAATATATATAATCTATATATATATATATAAATGCTCTGTGCATAATTAGTACCTTAAAAACAAAAGAACCAATGAACGAAATCACACCAAATTTGGCAACAAAACGTCTCACAACACAAGGAATAACCATCACTCAAAAAATTATGATTTTGTAATTTGGGAGTTGTAGTTGCTGGGATTTATAGTTCACCTACAATCAAAGAGCATTCTGAACTCCAACGATGGAATTGAACCAAACTTGGCACACAGAACTCCCTTGACCAACAGAAAATACTGGAAGGGTTTGGTGGGCATGGACCTTGAGTTTGGGAGTTGTAGTTCACCTTCATCCAGAGAGCACTGTGGACTCAAACAATGATGGATCTGGACCAAACTTGGCACATTCCATATGCCTAAATATGAACACAAATGGAGTTTGGAGGAAATAGACCTTGACATTTGGGATTTGTTGTTACTGGGATTTATAGTTCACTACAATTAAAGAGCATTCTGAAACCCACAAATGACAGAAATGGGCAAACTTCCCACACAGAACCCCATGTCCAACAGAAAATCCTTAAGGCCATTCAATCCAACTCCCTTCATCAGGGCAAGAAAACGTAATCAAAGCCCTCCAGACAAAGAGCCATCCAGCCATAGATAGATATAGATAGATAGATAGATAGATAGATAGATAGATAGATAGATATGATTCACACACACACGGATATAGTATCATAGATTTGAAAGGGACCCTTAAAGAAGGACAATTATATGTTACATGTTCCAGGGTGGGTAAACCAGACACTCTCCACATCAACACTGACAAAGAAACAAGAAGTACTGTTTACCCACAAGCAGAAAGACATTACATATATTAGAAACCAACACTTTCTCATTTACTTTATTTTCCAGATCAACAGATTGGGCCACAGCAACACGCGGCAGGGCAGCTAGTATTATACATAATACTTGTTATAGTATATTAAATGAACCTCTCATTTGCTTTGATATGTGTCATTTCTCTTTCTTGTTTCCAGTGCTATGCTAATAATATCAATATAATATAATATATTGTATATACATATAGTATTTATAATATTATAATATAATACAATATAATACTACTACTAAGAAGATGATATTGTAATTATATATTTATATTACATGTAATATGACTATTAATATTACAATATAATGGTATAGTACAATATAGTAATATTTAATACTGATATTGTGCTATGTTAATAATATAATATCAGCCATAGCAGAGCACCTGATGAACCAACCTGGACATAGCACATTATTTGAGAACACAGAAGTGCTGGACCACTCTCACAACCACCATGTCAGACTAGACATAGAAGCCATTGAAATCCACAAGCATGTGGACAATTTCAACAGAAAGGAAGAAACCATGAAAATGAACAAAATCTGGCTACCAGTATTAAAAAACTCAAAAATTACAGCAGCAAAACAACAGAGGGGAAACAAACAGGCACATGAAATCACTCTCAACAAAAGATTCCCCCCAGGCGCTTCCAAGCCATTGAATGCAAATCAAGGTGATCAGCTGAAACATTCACACCTAGCCCCAGCAAACAAAAGTCCTTTGTCTCACCCTGGTCATTCCACAGATATATAAACCCATTTTTCCTACTTCCAACAGACCTCATTACCTCTGAGGATGCTTGCCAGAGATGCAGGCGAAACGTCAGGAGAAAAATTGCCTCCAGAACATGGCCATATAGCCCGGAAAAACCTACAACAACCCATATACTAGTTGTCCCCTGCCACACACTGCTGTGGCCCAGTCTGGTGATCTGGAAAATAAAGTAATTACAACTCCCAAATGTCAAGGTCTATTTCCTCGGAACTCCATCTGTGTTCATATTTGGGCATATGGAGTATTCGTGCCAAGTTTGGTCTAGATCCTTCATTGTTTGAGTCCACAGTGCTCTCTAAACGTAGGAGAACTACAACTCCTAAACTCAAGATCAATGCGCACCAAATGCTTCCTGTATTTTCCATTGGTCATGGGGGTTTTGTATTAGAAGTTTAGGCCAATTCTATCGTTGGTGGACTTCAGAATGCTCTTTGACTGTAGGTGAACTATAAATCCTAGTAACTAAAACTCCCAAATGTCAAGGACTATTTTCCCCAAACTCCACTAGTGTTCACATTTGGGCATATTGAGTATTTGTGCCACGTTTGGTCCTGATCCATCATTGTTTGAATCCACAGTGCTCTCTGGATATAAGTGTACTACAACTCCCACACTCAAGGACACTGCCCACCAAACCTTTCCAGTATTTTCTGTTGGACATGGGAGTTCTGTGTGCCGAGTTTGGTTCAATTCAATCATTGGTGGAGTTCAGAATGCTCTTTGATTGGACGTGAACTATAAATCCCAAATGACAAAATCATAATTTTTTGTGTGATGGTCGCTCCTTGTGTTGTGAGACGTTTTGTTGCCAAATTTGGTGTGATTTCGTTCATTGGTTCTTTTGTTTTTAAGGTACTCATTATGCACAGAACATATTTATATATATAGATTGTATGTGTGTGTGTGTGTGTGTGTGTGTGTGTGTGTGTGTGTGTGTGTATATATATATATATATATATATGTATCTTGAGAGCCACTCCGAGTCCCCCTTGGGGTGAGAAGGGCGGCATATAAATACCATAAATAAATAAATAAATAAATAAATAAATAAATAAATCCATCCATCCATCCATCCATCCATCCATCCATCTGTTGAAGAGAACTTATTTTGGAATAGTGGACCTCCCCCATCCAGCCATGGAGACCCACTTGTGACCCCAGTCAAGTCACACTCTCTCAGCCTCAGAGGAAGGCAAATGCGAATACACTCTGTAGAAATCTTGCTGAGCAAGGCGATAAGAGAAGAGTCAGCTCAAAATCCCCTAACAACAACATCAAGGATCTGAGGGTGGAGCGCAACAAAATCAAATTTATCGCTTTTTTTTAAAGGAAATAATTTAAATACATTATATTCACATTTAAAACCAACTTCAGCACTAGAGGATCTCGACAATCACCAAGGCCTGTCGATGTAATAAAAAAGCTACACATGAGTCCATGGAAAGGCAAGGCTTCATGTGCCTTTAGGTGTTTGAGTGGTGAAGGAAAGGGGAACCAGTCCGCTGTTGACACGCTAAGAGGTTGTTCCTGAAACCGAGGGTTTCTGCCCTTAGCTGACAGTAATAAGATCAACAGATAAAGAGCTTGTCTCCTGAGGATGTTGTCTGCCAGTTCCAAATGCAACACAACACAAATGCAAGTGACTAATGCAACACAAGCATTGGGAAATGCTGAAATTTCACCCTTGAAAAGACCCTTTGGTGGGGGAAATGTCTGCAAATAACAACACGAGCCTAGAAATTGTACAGGGTGCAGCAGCATAACTTCCTTTTTTCAAAACTTAATAAAACCCATTGTATGAATCGGAATTTTTTTTTATAATGTAGGCACATACTTAAAGTTTTGTTTTACGTAGTTTTGAAAATCCAATGAGGTAGGTGACGTCCCCCATTCTCCATCCACTGAGTAAACCGATTTCTGGCATTTGTCCTGACTCTTGCCAGCATAGCAGGCATTATGTTGGCAATGTCTTCCTGGATGTTGGTTTTCAAATCTTGTAGGGTCCTTGGACAGTTCACATAAACACGGGATTTCAAAAAACCCATAGAAAGAAATCACAAGGGGTCAAATCTGGAGAGCGGGCCGGCTACTCCAAATCCCCCCTAATTGAGATGAAGTGTTCCCTCAAAACAGCCATCGATGCTCTTGAAGTGTGTGCAGTTGCGCCGTCTTGTTGGAACCAAGTGTCCCCTAAGTCCTACCCATCTAGCCATAGGAAAATAAATTCCTGTCACGTTTACATCCCGGTCCGAATTCACTGTAACTGCGCCTTCATTTTCCTCAATTATTATTATTATTATTATTATTATTATTATTATTATTATTATTATTATTATCTTAATTTGTACCCCGCTAGCATCTCCCGAAGGACCCGATGTGGCTTACAAAGGCCAAGGCCTCAATACAAAAATAGCATAACAAATACACAACTTAAAGCAAATCAAAAACAATTAAAGCAATATCAGAACAACAAAAACACTACAGCAGAACACGATAAAACTAGGGCCAGGCCAAATGTAATGGGTACAGATTAAAAGTGCTGGGTGTGAAGGGTGGTATGTGCAGTGTGCAAGCAATCTTAAACTCTAATAAAGTGCTTCTGGGACATATTACTGGAGTTTTCCTATTCTGGAAAGGCACATCGAACAGCCAGGTCTTCAAGTTCTTCCTAAAGACTGCCAACGTAGGGGCCTGTCTGATGTCTTTGGGGAGGGTGTTCCAAAGTCAGGGGGCTACCACAGAAAAGGCCCTGTCTCGTGTCCCCACCAAACGCGCCTGTGACGCAGATGGAATTGCAAGCAGGGCCTCTCCGGATGAACGAAGAGAACACGTGGCTTCATAAACGGAGATGCAGCCACGCAGGTAGGCTGGTCCCAAACTGTTTAGGGCACCTGCATCTTGAATTGGGCTCGGAAAATAAACGGCAGCCAATGGAGCTCCTTAAACAGGAGAGTTGACCTCTCTCTGTAAGGAGCACCAGTTAACATCCTGGCTGCCGCCCGTTGGACCAGTTGAAATTTCCGAGCCGTTTTCAAGGGCAGCCTCACGTAGAGCGCATTACAGTAGTCCAATTTAGAGGTGATTGGACTCAAAGAACCAGGGACCAAGAATTCCAGCTGAGGAAACTGCACACCACACTGTGATTTGAGGTGAATGCAAAGGCCTTGGATGCAATTCCCAAGGATTGTTGTGAGCCCAGTAGAACATATTTTCTTTGTTGACAAATCCACACAAATGAAAATGGGCTTCATCACTAAAAAAAACAAGAGCGTCCTCAGAGAAGAACCTCACATGCGTTCCTCTGAGAACTGAAGTCACATTCAGAAAGTTCCTGCACAATCGCCATCTTGTAAGGATGGAAATGAAGATCATCATGAAGAATTCTCCTCACAGAACGATCGGAAAGTCCAAGGGCAGGCGCATGTTTGCGTAGAACGCTGTGGTGATTGCAACATTGAAGCTCTCACCGGCCCTATGTTCTCAGGTGATCTCTGTCAGGATTAATTTAGTTATATATGTGTTTTCAAATGTGTTTCTATGTAATTTCAAGATGGAGTCTACTGTGTGTTAGAAATTGCTATGCAGAATGTTCATGAGGCTGTGATAAAGCAACCTTGGGAGAAATGAGATAATGTATGTCCTGGCTGGGAACAAAAGGGAGTCACCCGCCTCTGCCAGAGTGAAGAGAGATAAGCAGCTGTGCAGAGAGACTTTTGTTTTCCACTAGTTCCTGTTTGTAGCTCGCTGTGTTAAGACGTGTGTTTGATGTACTTAGTAAAACTTCGGGTTTTTGTAACTGAAAGACTGCAGAGTCCTTATTTCGCATACAGTGTCTGCTGATCTAGCAATCCTTCCACTGACAAACGTAAATACTCTGACAATCTCATGGGCCGAGGGACTCCAGTTCTTCGTCTTGCTGCACTTGCAGTTTGTCTGAATGTATTGACCCACGTCACAATTGATTTCCGGTCCGGGATGGGGGCCAATGGGGCTAAATTAAAGCAATTCCGAAAGGCGCGCTGGGTTGCGATCATCCGATCAAAAAGTAGGCCTCAACGGCAAAAGCACGCTCCTCACTGTTCCAACGCATGATGGCGACTGAACTGTGTCAGGACAAAACTTTATACTCCTGCCTCTCGAACGAGACCACTAGCGCTCCACTACGTCTTCAACCTTTAAAAAAGGAAGTTATGCTACCGCACCCTGTATTAGAAAGCCATGAACGAGTATCAAGAATTGTTGTGTTTAACCATGAGGAGGATACTTACGTGTCAGAGGTCAGTGACGTCACGCTCTCCACATGCCCACCGGCCAAGATGATGCTTTTTTCATTCAAGCGGTTAACTATTTGGTTCAGAAACCGCGTGGCTCCAGACTTCCAGGTGTTGTACCCAAACAGAAGGACCACTCTTAGGTCGGGGTTATTCTTTAGACCTAATAAAACACAGGAGAAGTGAATATGCAGAAGGTAAGCTATGGAATGCTAATTTTAATTTTTTTTGCCACAAAAAGGGAAACAAATAAGCCACCCTTGCATCTTCAACTGCTATATCACGCTCCTCTAAGCAGCCCTCTTCAACCTGCAGCCTTTGGACTCCAACTCCCAGAAGACCTAGCCAGCTTGTCCAAGGGCCAGAAATTCTAGGAGCTGAAGTCCAAAACATCTTGAGGGCCACAGGTCAAAGAGGCCTGCCCTACAATAAGTCTTCATGAGAACCACTCTGCCTTTGATGTTTACTATGCTTGCCTATGCTATGCTATTAGGGCTATGCTTGCCTAATAATAATAATAATAATAATAATAATAATAATAATAATAATACAACATCACACAGTCCTAGACGCTTGGGAAGTGTTTGACTTGTGATTTTGCGATATGAAATCCAGCATACAGATCTCGTTTGCTGTGACATACTGTGCTTTTGTGTCAGTAAAATAATAATAATAATAATAATAATAATAATAATAATAATAATAATAACAACAATAATAATACATGACACAGTCCTAGACGCTTGGGAAGTGTTCGACTTGTGGTTATGTGATATGAAATCCAGCATACAGATCTCGTTTGCTGTGGCATACTGTGCTTTTGCGTCAATAATAATAATAATAATAATAATCAACTTTATTTATATCCCGCCACCATCTCCCCAAAGGGGGCTCAGGGTGGCTAACATGAGGCTAAGCCCAAAGATACAACAAAATAAAATACAGAATACAGACAACAAAAAATTATGTAGAGTAGCAAAATAGGATAAATAAAACAAATTAACACACTATAAAATCGAACAGAATGGGCAGGCCAAATGGGAGGAGGTAAAATGATAAAACCCTGGATGAGGTAGGAAAGAAAATATGTAATTGTTTCAACTTACCAACAAAATCAGCTTAAAAACAAGCCTACAGACCCTATCTTGTTCATAACTTGGGGACTCATAAACTTGGGGTTTCTGCAAAGTCACCAAGAGTATGTTTTCTTATGTTTCGGACCTGCCAAACTTAACCAGCAGTGAACATTATATGTGTCAGAATGCACGAGGGCTGCAGCTCAGGAAGTAACCCAACTTCCTTGGCATTCAGGTAAACAACACACAAAGCCACACAGCCAAAGGATCTGAACTTTCACAACATGAAAAAAGGTCCAAAAACCCCCAAACCAAAACAAGTCGGACTAGTTGCCATTTGCAAGAGAGATGCTCCAAGAGGAACAACAAACCAATTATGCTCTTGAGCTCAGGCTGCCTGTTCCTTGAAGGCAAGGCTCTTGCCCTCATATTTTGTTTTGCCATTGCTGGGGGCAAGGGAGAGAGGAGGAGCCAAGAGATGCCCGGGAGGTCTCTTGCAAACGCCGCAACTTGCACGTAACCGAGAGCATCAACACCTGGGACAAATTGGGTCAACTTTTAAAAAGTATTTTGGAAGGCTCTGTAGCAAGAAGCATCATGGGAAGAGGAAGCCCGGGGATTGATAAAACTCTAGAATTGCTCCTGGTGACGAAAGATGCAGACAAAGGTAAATCAGACACTTTAAACCTTGCAGAGGACAAAGCAAAGGACAGCCACCTCCTTAGGCAGACGAGAAAGCAGCAATACAGAATTCAATCCTGTCCCCACCATACTGGATACCTTATACTCAAAACATCCTTGAAAAGTGCCGGGATGACTCTCCTGCTCTGGCACAAAGGGAACAATCCAAGAAGTCCCACAACATAACAACTCTCAAGAGCTTAACCTGCATATTCAGCACACAGAGCCAAGGTTGCTAATCTTTTTAACATTGTCCTACTGGGACCTTCCTGGTTGGCTCTGCATCTCATGGTGCCAGAGTGCATTTTGTCCAATGCCTTCCAGTTTTCTATGTGCCCAGGAGCGAGTCTCTCATTTGGTATCAGCCATTGGTTCTGGTCGTTTCTGCACTGCATCCTGTCAGATTCCCAAAATCTGAAGGAAAGCAAGAGTCAACGCCATCTTGAAGCCAGGCAAAGACCGTAATGATCCAAAAAGCTATAGACCAATCTCCCTGTTGTACCACCTCTACAGAGTTCTGGAGAGACTTATTTTGCATAGAATTATGGAAAAAATAGACCCATGTCTGATTCCACAGCAAGCTGGCTTCAGGAAAGACAAAAGCCGCACATCGCAAGTGCTGAACCTGACTCAGCACATAGAAGATGGCTCTGAAAGGCAGCAGATCACAGGAGCTGTCTTCATAGACCTGTCAGCGGCTTACGATACTGTAAACCACCACCTCCTCCTGAGAAAAATGTATAATATCAAAAAGGATTACCACCTCACCCGCCTCATAGGAAACCTGCTACAAAACAGGAGCTTTTTTGTTGAGTTCTAGGGCCAGAGAAGCAGATAGCGGAAACAGAGGAACGGTCTGCCTCAGGGGAGCGTGCTTACTCCATCCATGTTCAACATTTACACAAATGACCAGCCACTGCCAGAAGGGACAGAGAGTTTTATCTATGCAGATGATAGTGCCATTACTGCTCAAGCAGGGAGCTTTGAGATGGTTGAACAGAAGCTCTCCGAAGCTCTAGGTGCTCTTACTGCCCATTACAGGGAAAACCAGCTGATCCCTACTCCATCTAAAACACAGACATGTGCTTTTTACCTTAAGAGCAGACAAGGTTCCCGAGCTCTGAGGATGACCTGGGAAGGAATCCCACTGGAGCATTGCAGCACACCCAAATACCTGGGAGTCACTCTGGACCGTGCTCTTACCTACAAGAAGCTCTGCCTGAATATCACGCAAAAAGTGTGCGCTAGAAATAATATTATACGAAAGCTGACTGGCACAACCTGGGGATCACAACCAGACACAGTGAAGACATCTGCCCCTGTGCTTTGCTACTCTGCTGCTGAGTACGCATGCCCAATGTGGAACACATCTCACCACGCTAAAACAGAAGATGTGGCTCTGAATGAGACATGCCGCATTATCACGGGTTGACTGCGCCCTACACCACTGGAGAAATTACACTGTTTAGCTGGTATTGCACCACCAGACATCCGCCAGGAAGTAGAAGCCAATAGTGAAAGGATCAAGGCAGTGAAATCTCCAGCTCATCCCCTATTTGGGTATCAGCCAGCACGTCAACGACTTAAATCAAGAAATAGTTTTCTAAGATCTACAGACACTCGCTGGAACACCCCAGCAAGCGAGAGTCCAAAAGTGGCAGGCTCAAACCCAGAATCTCAATCCACGGCTGATACCAAATGAGAGACTCCCTCCTGGGCACACAGAATTGGGAGACTTGGAAGGGGCTGAACAGACTGCGCTCTGGCACCACGAGATGCAGAGCCAACCTTAAGAAATGGGGCCACAAAGTGGAATCCATGACATGCGAGTGCGGAGAAGAGCAAACCACTGACCACCTGCTGCAATGCAACCTGAGCCCTGCCACATGCACAATGGAGGACCTTCTTATGGCAACACCAGAGGCACTCCAAGTAGCCAGACACTGGTCAAAGGACATTTAATCAACTACCAAGCTTGCAAACTTTGTGCTTTGTCTGTTTGTTTGTTTTGTTAAAAATGTAATACAACTGTCTAGTTGCTCCTGATACGATAAATACATAAATGGGGATTTTATGTGAGAAGTTTTGCCCGATTATATCAATGGTGGGGTTCAGAAACAATCAATCAAAACTTTATTTCTATCCCGCCACCATCTCCCCAATGGGGACTCGGAGCGGATTATTATTATTATTATTATTATTATTATTATTACTAGCCGTCCCCTGCCACGCATTGCTGTGGCCCAGTTTGTGTATATGTGTTTTGTGTGTGTATATATGTATGTGTGTATATGTGTATATATGTGGTTTTGCGCATGTGTTGTAATGCATTTTTGTTTTTTGGCTTTTTAAGTCTCTTCCACTGTGTTTTTCAGTGTTTTTGTGAGTGATGGTCGCTCGTTGGACTGATAGGTGTCTTGTGTCCAAATTTGGTGTCAATTCGTCCAGTGGTTTTTGAGTTATGTTAATCCCACAAACAAACAAACATTACATTTTTATTTATAGATGATGATGATGATTATTATTATTAAGGTGAAAAGCACACGTCTGTGTTTTAGATGGATTAGGGATCAGCTGGTTTTCCCTGTAATAGGCGGTAAGAGCACCTAGAGGTTCGGAGAGCTTCTGTTCAACCATCTCAAAGCTCCCTGCTTGAGCAGTAATGGCACGATCATCAGCATAGATGAAACTGTCTCTTCTGGCAGTGGCTGGTCATTTGTGTAAACGTTGAACATTGATGGAGCAAGCACGCTCCCCTGAGGCAGGCCATTCTTCAGAAATGGGGCCACAAAGTGGAGCCCACGACATGCAAATGGGAAGAAGAGGAAACCACAGACCACTTATTACAATGCAACCTGGGCCCTGCCACATGCACGATGGAGGACTGTCTTACAGCAACTCCAGAGGCACTCCAAATAGCCAGCTACTGGGCAAAGGTCATTTAATATAATGCCAAGTTTTCAAACTTTGTGGGTTTTTTGTTTGTTTGTTTTTAAATACATTACACCTGTACCCTTGGTTCACTCCTCATACAATAAAGAAAGAAATACTGGGGCCTTCCAACTGTTACTTGCCTGCCTCGGCGAATACACTTTCGTCAAGGACCCTGGTCTTCAAATCTTTGAAGAAGTGAAATGTCTGAATCTTCACTCCGTCGATCCTGGGGAACAGCAATGCAAAACCAGCTTCTCCATCTTCAATTTCCAGAGGCCGGTTGCTCCGGGCCCCAATTGGGGTGACTAAAGGGAGGAAAGGTTCATCTTAATATCGATTCTGCCTGCCCCCCCCCCCCACAAGATCAGTCATGGGAGTTCTTCAGTAAAGACATTCTCATTCTGCCCTGTAGGAAAAAGATCCCAGATCAGAGTAGCTTGAATATGAGTGAAGAGAGGGGCCAGGCTGACAGTTCCACCTTGTCTTCTGTTGTCATCAATTGGGAGCCCCTCCCCACAACACCAGCTGCTGCTCTGGGACCAGAGTGAAGAGAGGGACCAGGAATACAGCTCCATCTTGTCTCCTGTGTCAGCAGTTGGGAGCCCCTCCCCACAACACCAACTGCTGCTCTGGGACCAGAGTGAAGAGAGGGGCCAGGAAGACAGCTCCATCTTGTCTCCTGTGTCAGCAGTTGGGAGCCCCTCCCGCCAACACCAACTGCTGCTCTGGGACCAGAGTAAAGAGAGGGGCCAGGAATACAGCTCCAACTTGTCTCCTGTGTCATCAGTTGGGAGCCCCTCCCCACAACACCAACTGCTGCTCTGGGACCAGAGTGAAAAGAGGGGCCAGGAAGACAGCTCCATCTTGTCTCCTGTGTCATCAACTGGGAGCCCCTCCCCACAACACCAACTGCTGCTCTAGGACCAGAGTAAAGAGAGGGGCCAGGAAGACAGTTCCACCTTGTCTCCTGCACTGTGATAATATAATATAATATAATATAATATAATATAATATAATATAATATAATATAATATAATATAATATAATATAATATAATATAATATAATATATATACATATAATATCGATAATTAATCAGCTGAGGGGGGAAAGGAAAGGGCTTGAGGCTGTTAGGAATTGTGGGAGTTGAAGTTCCAAACACCTAGAGAGCCAAAATATGCCCATGCCTGCTTTAACGGTTGTAATTCCCATAACACATTACAAGTGGCACAGGCTTAACCTACAATGTAGAATTAAAGCAATTCGATACAACTTTGAATGCCATGGCTCAATGCTGTGGACTCCTGAGAACTGTCATTCTTGGGCCAGAATCCCTTCACTTCAATAATGTCTCCCCTTCAGATACACGGGCCAATGGATTTTAATGCATTTGTTTATTTATTGATATGTATACGCTGTCAGAAATATGTAATATTAACTATATATTTTTAATTACAAAAATGTGAGTCAAGAACTGAAAGGGTTAAATGGATGCAATGGCTCAGCAAAAGCTGTAGTTTTATATAAAAAGGAGTGTCTGTTGCTTAGTAGGCCTCAGTGTTAACAGACCTCAGTGAGAGAGCCCTCAGTTTGTAAGAGGTCTCTGTGGGAGAAGAACCTCAGTGTGTTAGCAGCCCTCAGTAGGAGAAGGTCTCAGTGTTATTTTTCCTCAGTGTGAGGTAGGCCTCAGTGCTAGTAAGCCTGTTTGAGAAGGCCTGGTATGAGAAGCTTCGGTGAGAGAAGCCCCAAGTTGAAGGCCATTGTGTGTGAAGCTCCAGAGGCTTCAGTGTTAGTAGGCCTCAGTTTGAGAAGGCCTGTTGTGGGAAGCTTCGGTAAGAGAATCCCCAAGTTGAAGGCCATTGTGTGTGAAGTTCCAGTGTGAAGGCTACTGTTTGTAAAAAGCTTCTGTGTGAAGCTCCTGTGTAAGATCGGTGTTAGAAGAGGCTCTGTAAGAGAAAAACTGTTTATCTGTGTTGGAGTTCAGCCTGTGTTTGGGTTTCAAGATCAAGGTGCTTCTGATGTGGGGAATGGGAGAAGAGCCTCTCTGTGAGAGAAGAGCCTCAGTGTGTTAGTAGCCCTCAGTATGAGAAGGCCTCAGTGTTATTTTGCCTCAGTGGAAGAAAAGCCTCAGTGTGAGGTAAGCCTCAGTGCTAGTAGGCTTTAGTTTGAGAAGGCCTGGTGTGGGAAGCTTCAGTGAGAGAAGCCCCAGGTTGAAGGCCATTGTGTATGAAGCTCCAGTGTGAAGGCTTCATACACAATGTTTGTAAAACATTGTAAAACATACTGTTTGTAAAAAGCTTCTGTGTGAAGCTCCTGTGTAAGTTCGTTGTCAGAAGAGGCTCTGTAAGAGAAAAACTGTTCATCTGTGTTGGAATTCAGCCTGTGTTTGTGTTTCAAGATCAAGGTGCTTCTGATGTGGGGAATGGGAGAAGAGCCTCAGTATGTTAGTAGCCCTCAGTATGAGAAGGCCTCAGTGTTATTTTGCCTCAGTGGAAGAAAACCTCAGTGTGAGGTAAGCCTCAGTGCTAGTAGGTCTCAGTTTGAGAAGGCCTGTTGTGGGAAGCTTCTGTGAGAGAAGCCCCAAGTTGAAGGCCATTGTGTGTGAAGCTCCAGTGTGAAGGCTACTGTTTGTAAAAAGCTTCTGTGTGAAGCTCCTGTGTAAGTTCGGTGTCAGAAGAGGCTCTGTAAGAGAAAAATTGTTTATCTGTGTTGGAGTTCAGCCTGTGTTTGCATTTCAGGATCACGGTGCTTCTAATGTGGGGAATGATTTCCCTGAGTGTCAAGATGGAGATGGTTTGGTCAATGATATTAATGCAGAGGATGACATAGAGCCACTGGTTCCAAGTGTAGTTTCCCATGAGAATGTTCCTACAGGGTATAGGGATGATAGTTTACTCCCTGACCCAGAGAGTTCCCAAGATTTGGGGTTTGAAAGCAACTTGATACCTGGAGAAAATAATGAGCAGATAGATAATGAGCGCATAGACAGACGGCTGGATTTTAGCCAAAACAGACAGCTCAGTCAAGGCCTCCGCTGTTCTACTAGGCTTCGAGAGATAAGGGCGAGAGGCAGTCAAGTAAAATGAAGCCGATTTCTGGGTGTTGGGATATAAAGTTCTCACTAGGGAAAAACTAGTTAGATGAAGCATCGTTTTAGAATCCTGCTAAGTCCTAGTTCTATGGAAGCCTTGACTGGAAGATTCATGTTAAGGATTTAACATGAATCACGGTTTGACTCTTTGTCTCTTGGGATTATATACTCACGCTGTGGATTAATGTTTTCCTGTTTCTTTGGATTTTATTACAAAAGCCTGAACTTTGCTTTTGAACTTTGCTGAACCCTGCCTTGAAATACTTTGTTCCTGCTTATCTTCCTACCTTATTTGGACTTATCTACTTTCTTAAAGCATATATATTTTTTATCTTGCTGTATTTAATTATCTTTAATTTGAAAAAAGGATTGTTTTCCTACTCAACATGTGGTGTTTTAAAGTCAGAAGGTTATTCCTGTTCCGGAGTGCAACAATCTGCATGAGAAAGAAGCCCAGCATGGAAGCAAAGAAGGAAGTGTAAAGAACCTTATTTGTGTTTATGGAAACCTTGTTCTTGTAAATAGTGCAACCATATTATTTTGCTATAAAGAAAAGCCTCCTATGGGAGAGATAACATTGGTCTGTGTGTTTTTGTTCTTTGTATCACTTCTGGCTACTGGTGCTGGGTCACGCTGCTGCTAATAAATTACTCTGCTATACGTTTATGAGGAGGGTATTTCGTTAATAAGCCCACTCGCCCAACATATGCGGCATTGAATTGTTGCCATTGTAAAGCTGCCCCGAGTCCCCTTCGGGGTGAGAAGAGTGTGGTATAAGCGTGGTAAATAAATAAATACGAGGGATATTTTTTATGTAAGGTCCATTTTGTTGTTGACACTAGTAGTTCGCGCGCATACTGCAACGAGCGCATTTGTCGTGTACTGGCATGCCTCGGGAACAACTGTGCTCTGTTTCTGCTCTGTAGCTAACCTGTACGGTTCTGTTTTGTGCTTTAAAAATGTTTAAGACTATCAACTCACCCGCCGCATATGAGGTTCGCTCAGTGATACAGTTCTTGTCAGCAAAGAACCTGCCTGCTGCAGAAATTCATCGACAGATTTGTGAAGTGTACGGTGATACTGTTATGAGTGAAAGCAAAGTGCGTAAGTGGGTATGACAATTCAAAGATGGCCGTGACAACGTCCATGATGAGGACCGCTCCGGTTGCCCTTCTTTAATTACAGAAGGCAATGAACTCTTGGTTATCGGAGCAGGCGGCAAGTTTTTATGAAGAGGGTATTTTAAAATTGGTTCAGAGGTATGATAAGTGTTTGAACAAACTTGGCAACTATGTCAAAAAAATAGAGTGAAGAATGTACTTTCTGAAAATAAATTTACTTTTTTGAAATAAACTTTCGTTGTGTACTTATGTTCCAACGGACCTTACTTAAAAAAATACCCCTCATACCTTAGTAGCCAAAGAGTTATTTTTGCCAAGCTCTGGAAGGGTGCTTTTAACACAACTGTGCGTATTTACATTGTCAAGAAATGCTAATCCAAATTGGATAGGGTGCTCTCTTATCTCAAGTCCGGAGGAGGGCGACTAAAATCATCAAGGGTCTGGAGAACAAGCCCTATGCGGACCAACTTAAGGAGCTGAGCATGTTTAGCCTGAAGAAGAGAAAGCTGAGAGGAGATTTGATAGCCATGTATAAGTATGTGAGAGGAAGTCACAGGGAGGAGGGAGCAAGCTTGTTTTCTGCCTCCTTGGAGACTAGGACAAGGAACAATGGCTTCAAACTACAAGAGAGGAGATTCCATCTGAACATGAGGAAGAACTTCCTGACTGTGAGCCGTTCAGCAGTGGAACTCTCTGCCCCGGAGTGTGGTGGAGGTTCCTTCTTTGGAGGCTTTTAAACAGAGGCTGGATGGCCATCTGTCAGGGGTGATTTGAATGCAATATTCCTGCTTCTTGGCAGGGGGTTGGACTGGATGGCCCATGAGGTCTCTTCCAACTTTTTGATTCTATGATTCTATAAGTAGGCAAAGGGAATAATTTGAAAGGGAAATCATTCCAGTATTATTATTGTTTGCCCCAATGTATTCCTGTATTTTTTCTCTTACCTACAACTCCAGGTGTCACCAGTCCAAGAACTTGGCAGCGGCTGGGCAACAGCTTTTCTAGCGCAGCTGCTATTTCCTTGCTGTTTCTTCTGCGAGCTGCAAGTTCCAAAGAAAAACAATTAGTTTCGGTTCGCACAGGTTCAATGATACCATTGGGAGCAGCTGTCAGTTCAAGATATTGTAAATGGCGGCTGCAATAAGCACCGAGTTGCCACAGGAGTAAGCTACGCTGCTCCAAAGCCACACATTAATGGTTGAGCAGATGGTCTTCATTTCTCCAGGGCAGTTTTCCAGGAATTTAAAAAACAGGCACCATGTTGTTATGGCGGGCTTCCCACAGGACTGGAAATGAACATTTGTTGTGGGAAATGTAACACAACCTGATAGTTTTTCCAAGATTTTTGGCCAATTGCACCCTCTCAGCCTCACAGGAAGAGCAACTACACCTCTAAATGTATTTTGCCAAGAAAAATAGGCTCGTGAAAGCTTGCCATAAGTTTGGAGGCACAAAACAACATCAATAATAATAATAATAATTTATTTAGATTCCACACTATCTCCCTGGAGGGACTTGGGGCGGATTCCAAACATAAAAGGCAAACATTCAATGCCTGAACACAACAATACAGAATTTGGCAACCCAACATATAAAAACAAATTATGACTTAACAACTAAAATTAAATTAAAAACGTAGCCTATTCTATCAGACATAAGACAAAACATCAAACATCGAACGTAAGCATAAATTTCCCAGTTCCTTGGGGGCATATAGATTGATTGATCATTGCTCAAGACATCTACCGAGATGGTGGGACGAATATATTGTATATGTATATACAATAATATATTGTGTGTGTGTGTGTGTGTGTATAGGTAAAGGTAGTCTCCTGACATTAAGTCCAGTCATGTCTGATTCTGGGGTGTGGTGCTCATCTCCATTTCTAAGCCAAAGAGTCCGAAGACACCTCCAAGGTCATGTGGCTGGCATGACTGCATGGAGCGCCGTTACCTTCCCGCCGGAGCAGTACCTATTGATCTACTCACATTTGCATGTTTTCGAACTGCTAGGTTGGCAGAAGCTAGGGCTGACAGTGGAAGCTCACGCCGCTCCCCGGAATCGAACCTGCGACCTTTCAATCAACAAGCTTAGCAGCTCAGTGCTTTAACCCACTGCGCCACCGGGGGCTCTGTGTGTGTGTGTGTGTATATATATATTACTAATAAAATATAATTGTATATTATATATTACATGTAATATTACTAATAATATTGCAGAATAGTGGTATAGTACAATATAGTAATATATAATACCAATATTGTGCTATGTTAATATAATATATTGTATGTACATATAATATTGATCATAATATTATAATACAATATAATACTAATAAGAATATAGTAATTATATATTACATGTAATATTACTAATATCATTGCATTATAGTGGTGTAGTACAATATAGAAATATATAACAGTAATATTGTGTCATGCCAATATAATATATTAGGCTTGGGCAATCCATGGTTCTAAATGGTTCTAAAGTACTTACAAAACTAAAGTTCTGGTGGTGAAAATTTCAGAACTCTAACAAAACTTTCAAAATGTAATTATTATTTCATTATTGGCGATTTTTATGACAGAACCAATTAGGAACTGCCATTTATAATGAAATTTTGAGAGTTTTGTTAGAGTTTTGAAATTTTCATCACCAGAACTTTAGTTTTGTAAGTACTTTAGAACCATTTAGAACCATGGATTGCCCAAGCCTATAATATATTGTATGTACATATAATATTGATCATAACATTATAATATAATACAACATAATACTAATAATTATTATTATATATTATATATTACATGTAATATTACTAATAACATTGCATTATAGTGGTGAAGTACAATATAGTAATATATAATACTAATATTGTGCTATGCTAATAATGTAATATAATGTATATACATATAACTAAGTTGTTCTGAGTCCCCTTTGGGGAGAGAGAGGGTGGGGCATAAAAATATTAAATCAATCAATCAATAAACAAACAACAACAACCCAGCAGAGTAATGTTCTTTGAAGGATGAACAGTATTTACCTTTCTTTTGGCCATGGCCATGGCTTTCTTCATGTCCAGTGAAAGTCTCTGCATCTGCTATATACAACACGGTCTGGGGGAGGACTTGAACCTTCTGTAAAATGAAAGTTCAGTGTGACGAGGACAGATCCTGGGAACTGCCCATAAAGGAGCTTCCACTTCATGGGAAAAGCAAAGACAAATGCAAACGTAAATAGCTTGTCGTCCTTTTGGGTCACATAAGGATGAGTTAACACCCCTGTGGAGTTTGTTTTGCTGTCTGTGCCCCTGTTCAGAGGATTTCCCCTCACGTATTTATTTATTTATCTATTTATGACATTTATATCCTGCCCTTCTCACCCCAAAGGGGACTCAGGGTTGCTTACATGAGTAGCATTATTCCATGCCCAAACAACAATAATTAAAAGCAAAAGAGATATTGACAAGCCTGCTTTCACATATTTATACATGGCTATCATGTCTCCTCTCAGCCTTCTCTTCTGCAGGCTGGACATATTCAGTTCTTTACGACGCTCCCCATAGAGATTCATTGTCTCCAGACTTTGATCATGGCTGGATGTCCATCTGTCAGGGTTTTTTTATTGTGCTTTTCCTGCGTGGTAGGGAGTTGGACTGGGTGGCCCATGTAATCTCTTCCAACTCTATTATTCTATGACTAGCCGTCCCCTGCCACACGTTGATGTGGCCCAGTCTGTGGATATATGTTTTGTGTGTATTTGTGTATGCATATATATATGGTTTTGTGTATGCGTTATTTTTTTTTTGCTTTTAAAGTATCTTCTGCTGTGGTTTTCAGTGTTTTTATGAGTAATGGTCACTCATTGGCCAGATATGTGTATTGTGCCCAAATTTGGTGTCAATTCGTCCAGTGGTTTTTGAGTTATGTTAATCACACAAACAAGCATGACATTTTTATTTATATACTAGCCATCCCCTGCCACGCATTGCTGTGGCCCACATGGGGGTTCTGTGTAGGAGGTTTGGCCCAATTCTATTGTTGGTGGGATTCAGAATGCTCTGTGATTGTATGTGAACTATAAATCCCAGCAACTACAACTCCCAAATGTCAAGATTCTATTTTCCCCAAACTCCACCAGTGTTCACATTTGGGCATATTGAGTATTCGTGTAGAGTTTGGTCCAAGTCCATCATTCTTTAGAGTCCACAGTGCTCTCTGGATGTAGGTGAACTACAACTCCAAAACCAAAGGACACTGCCCACCAAACTCTTCCAGTATTTTCTGTTGGTCATTGCTGGTGAGGTTCAGAATGCTCTTTGATTGTAGGTGAACTATAAATCCTGGCAACTACAACTCCCAAGTGACAAAATCATTTTTTTTTTAGTGAAGAACATGCATTGGGTTGTTAGGTGTCTTGTGTCCAAATTTGGTGTCAATTCCCCCAGTTGTTTTTGAGTTCTGTTAATCCTACAAATGAACATTACATTTTTATTTAGATAGACTAGCTGTCCCCTGCCACATGTTGCTGTGGCGTAGTCTGTGTATATGTGTTTTGTGTGTATATGTGTGTGTATATATTTGTGTGTTTGAGCGTTTGCGTATATATGTGTGGTTTTGCACATGCGTTGTAACGTATTTTTTTTTAAAAAATGGCTTTTAAGTCTCTTTTGCTGTGCTTTTCAGTGTTTCTATGAGTGATGGTCACTTGTTGGCCTTATAGGTGTCTTGTGTCCAAATTTGGTGTCAATTCATCCAGTGGATTTTGAGTTAAACTATAAATCCCAGCAACGACAATTCCCAAATGACAAAATCGATTTTTTTTAGTGAAGGACATACATTGGGTTGTTAGGTGTCCAAATTTCAGTGTTTCTATGAGTGATGGTCACTCGTTGGCCTTATAGGTGTCTTGTGTCCAAATTTGGTGTCAATTTCCCCAGTGGTTTTTGAGTTCTGTTAATCCCACAAATGAACATTACATCTTTATTTATATAGATTCTAATTAGAACAAAATGTGCTGCAGCATGTCCATCCCACAAAAACAAAGTTTGGGCAGCTTCATAATTTTTCCCATGTTTGTTATGACAGAGACAATTAGGAAATGAGATTTGTAACCCAGCAACAAAAACCGTATTACATAGTGTTATCCCAGGCCTCCTCAACTCCCAAAAGCTCTTGCCAGCTTGTGTAATGGTCAGGAATTCTGGGAACTGGAGGCCGAAGCAGCGGGAGAGCTGCACTTTGAGGAGGCCTGGATTCTAACCCACTCACCTCCAGCTCCTCGGCCAAGGCGTGGACCAATGCGTGGCTGTTGGGGGGCCCTGGCTCCACGGTGGAGACCCAGGCGAGGCTCTGCTGGTTCCTCAGGATCCTGCGGGAACACTCTCTCCACAACCGACATACACTGGAACACAAAAGGCACCCATCAGTCTCCGCCCTGTGCAGCATGTAATAATAATCATAATCATAATAAAACTTTATTTATACCCCGCCACCATCTCCCCAAGGGACTCGGAGCGGCTTACATGAGGCCAAGCCCAACAACACATCAAAAATAACAAGCAATAAGCAAAATAAACAATACAATTAATATAACTCACAAGTAGACAATGAACACAAGAATTTAAAAACCTATGGCTGGGCCAAATGTAATAGTTAAAATTTTAAAAATAAATGCTGGACAGGAACAGAGGATGTATCTATTTGGAGGGTATTAAATCAAAAGTAAAGAGCAACCCAATGGGTAATTAAAGTGCTTCACAGAGTATTTGCAGGGGATTGTTTCCTTTCTTCAGGGAAGGCACACTGGAAGAGCCACATTTTCAGGCTCCTCCTAAAGACTGCCAATGTGGGGGCTTGTCTGATATCCTTGGGAGTGAGTTCCAGAGTCGGGGAGCCACCATAGAGAAGGCCCTCTCCCTTGTCCCCACCAATTGCACCTGCAAGAGCAGGGCCTCCCCAGATGAACGGAGAGATCGTGTGGGTTCGTTCACAGCTTAGATAGGAAACAGTGGCTTTGTTTTTATAATCATGCATCAGGGATCAGCACTCTCACCACTACTATTCATACTCTGCGTGGACACTGCTACAGCAGATTTGCAGACTATGCATCCCTGGGACATTACTATATGCAGATCACATAGCACTCGGCCACATATAATATTTATGATATTATAATGTAATGTAATATAATAATACGATATTATAATTATATGGGTTGTTGTAGGTTTTTCCGGGCTATATGGCCAACCTACAACAACCCATGGATGAAAAGCCTTCGACAATACATTATAATTATATATTTATATTACATGTAATATTACTAATATTATTATGATATAGTGGTATGGCATCTTCCCACCCCTAGAATGGCTAAATCCCATGGTTCCTCCCTGTTGGGCTCCTTTCCTACAAATGCACTTTTATCACTATCTCACCCAGGGTTTTAACTTTTTACCATTTTACCTCATACATTTGGCCAGCCCTCTGTGTCTGGTTTTACTATGCTGTTTTATATTGTTGAATTTGTTATGCTGTATTTTGTCATTGTGTGTTTATTAAGTTGTATTATTTTGGGCTTGGACACGTTAGCCGCACCGAGTCCCCTTTGGGGAGATGATGGCGGGTTATAAATAAAGTGTAGTATTATTATTATTATTATTATTATTATTATTATTATTATTATTATGGTGCAATATATATGTTTAATGATGATACTGTACTATGCTAATAATATCATATATTGTATGTAATATATACCTTGTAACCCGCTGTGAGTCTGAGTGTTTACAAATGCAGAATAAACGACATAAAGGAAATTGAATGACTTGACGATGGAACTGGACAATGCTTGATAATAAGGAGACGCTAATGATGCTGTTATTATTATTGTTGTTTTATACTGTTTTGATGTTTTAACTTGTTTTATGATATTATCTGTACTGTTTTGTTGGAAACCGCCTTGAGTCGCCGATCGGCTGAGAAAGGTGTTATACAAAAACAGTAAATAATATTTTTTTTGTCTTGTCAGGAGCAACTTGAGAAACTGCAAGTCGCTTCTGGTGTGAGAGAATTGGTCGTCTGCAAGGACGTTGCCCAGGGGACGCCCGGATGTTTTGGCCATCCTTGTGGGAGGCTTCTCTCATGTCCCCACATGAGGAGCTGGAGCTGATAGAGGGTGCTCATCTGCCTCTCCCCGGATTCGAACCTGCGACCTGTCGGTCTTCAGTCCTGACTGCACAGGGGTTTAACCCACTGCACCACCGGGGGCTCCTAGTAAATAAATAATAAATAAATAAATATAAATGTCATAAATAAATCTATATAAATAAAAATATAATGTTCGTTTGTGGGATTAACAGAACTCAAAAACCACTGGGGGAATTGACACCAGATTTGAACACAAGACACCTAACAACCCAATGTATGCCCTTCACTTATAAAAACACTAAAAAACATAGCAGAAGGGACTTAAAAAGCTCCAAAAAGCTAAATGACGAAAAGCTAAATGACAATACAGAAAAAAGGGAAGAAAGAGGGAAGGAAGTGGAGAAAAGAAAGAAAGAAAGAAAGAAAAGAAAGAGGGAGGGAAAAAAAGAAGGAAAGGGAGAAGGAAGCATGGAAGCAAAGAGAGAAGGAAGGAAGGAAAGAAGGAAGAAAAGAGAGACGTAGCGAACCTGGATTTCAGTAAGGCCTTCGACAAGGTCCCCCATGACCTTCTGGCAAGGAAACTAGTCCAATGTGGGCTAGGCAAAACTACGGTGAGGTGGATCTGTAATTGGTTAAATGGACGAACCCAGAGGGTGATTCTCCCCAAGGCTTCCTCTTCATTCTGGAAAGAAGTGCCATCCGCAGCGTTCTGTCCTGGGCCCGGTCCTATTCAACATCTTTATGAATGACTTAGATGAAGGGTTAGAAGGCAGGATCATCAAGTTTGCAGACGACACCAAATTGGGAGGGAGAGCCAATACTCCAGAGGACAGGAGCAGGATTCAAAACCGTCTTGACAGATTAGAGAGATGACTGGCCAAAACTAACAAAATGAAGTTCAACAGGGACAAATGCAAGATACTCCACTTAGGCAGAAAAAACGAAATGCAAAGATACAGAATGGGGGACGCCTGGCTCGAGAGCAGTACGTGTGAAAAAGATCTTGGAGTTCTTGTGGACAACAAGTTAAACATGAGCCAACAATGTGATGTGGCGGCAAAAAAAGCCAATGGGATTTTGGCCTGCATCAATAGGAGCATAGTGTCTAGATCTAGGGAAGTCATGCTACCCCTCTATTCTGCTTTGGTTAGACCACACCTGGAATATTGTGTCCAATTCTGGGCACCACAATTCAAGAGAGATATTGACAAGCTGGAATGTGTCCAGAGGAGGGCGACTAAAATGATAAAGTGTCTGGAGAACAAGCCCTATGAGGAGCGGCTTAAGGAGCTGGGCATGTTTAGCCTGAAGAAGAGAAGGCTGAGAGGAGATATGATAGCCATGTATAAATATGTGAGAGGAAGCCACAGGGAGGAGGGAGCAAGCTTGTTTTCTGCTTCCCTGGAGACTAGGACGCGGAACAATGGCTTCAAACTACAAGAGAGGAGATTCCATCTGAACATGAGGAAAAACTTCCTGACTGTGAGAGCCGTTCAGCAGTGGAACTCTCTGCCCCGGAGTGTGGTGGAGGCTCCTTCTTTGGAAGCTTTTAAACAGAGGCTGGATGGCCATCTGTCAGGGGTGATTTGAACATGATTTTCCTGCATCTTGACAGAATGGGGTTGGACTGGGTGGCCCTTGAGGTCTCTTCCAACTCTTTGATTCTATGACAGCAGAAGAGAAAGAAAAGGGGGGAAGGAAGGAAGGAGGGAAAGAAGGAGAGAAAGAGGGAAGGTTGGCCACAGCAACGCGTGGCGGGTACAGCTAGTAAATAAATAATAATACAGGGAGCAATGATGGGAGGAGGGGACCCATTCTGTAATGTCTGGGGAAGCAAAAGAAGTCCTGTGTCAGAGGCCCTCCAAGACTGCCCTATAACTCAGAATATCAAGGACGAAAATACCACAAACTCTGCTTTGAACTGGGTTGTCTAAGTCCACACTACCATATATCCCAGTTCAAAGCAAATAATGTGGGATTTTATTCAGCTGTGTGGAAGGAGCCGCTTGTTTAGCCTCCTCCCCTGCCTCAAAGCGCCTCGAGGCTCCAGAGTCAGGAGTAGGCCTCAAGCCTCGGCCTCGCTTGCTGTCGCCCGCCCAGGGAAAGCGGCGACGGCGGAGGAAGCCCTGGCCACTCACCAGGCCGCCCTCAGCAGCGCCTTGGCGGGCAGGAAGCCCAGGACGCGCTCCACCACCTCCGCCAAGCTGCTCAGCACGAGCACGCCGCCGCCTCCTTCTCCTCCTGCGCAGGCCTCCATCGCCCACCAAATGCACAGGCCTTCCCCGTTGCCCCGGCAACCGTTCCCGGAAGCGGAAGGCCGCGCCTGCGCAATGCGTCCCGCCTCCTCGTGATGCACACCAACGGGGGCGTGACTTAGAGCTCACGAGGCGGGATTGGTTCCTTCCCAAGCCCTGCCTCTTGGACTTCATTTCCCAGCAGCCCTTGCGGGGCTTGGCTTTTGTTGAGGTTGAGTCCCCGTGGGGAGAGAGGAGGGCAGAATACAAACAAAGCCTTCTTATTTTAATACATTATTATTATTATTCTAATAATATAATATAATATAATATTGTATATACATATAATATTTAGAATATTATGTAATGCAATATAATAATAAGATAAAATAAAAATAAGATATTATTTTAATACATTATTATTATTCTAATAATAATAATAGTGTGCTATTCTAATAATATAATGTAATATAATATAGTATAGTCTATATTGTATATGCATATATTTATAATGTAATGTAATGCAATATAATACTAATATTAAGATAAAATATTTTAATACATTATTATTATTCTAATAATAATAATAGTGTGCTATTCTAATAATATAATGTAATATAATATAGTATAGTCTATATTGTATATACATATATTTATAATGTAATGTAATGCAATATAATACTAATATTAAGATAAAATAAGATATTATTTTAATACATTATTATTCTAATAATAATAGTGTGCTATTCTAATAATATAATGTAATATAATATATTCTATATTGTATATACACATAATATTTATATTATAATGTAATGCAATATAATATTAAGATAAAATAATAAGGTATTATTTTAATACATTATTATTATTATTATTATTCTAATAATAATAATAGTGTGCTATTCTAATAATATAATGTAATATAATATAGAGCCCCCGGTGGCGCAGTGGGTTAAAGCACTGAGCTGCTGAGCTTGTTGATCGAAAGGTCGCAGGTTCGATTCCGGGGAGCGGCGTGAGCTTCCGCTGTCAGCCCTAGCTTCTGCCAACCTAGCAGTTCGAAAACATGCAAATGTGAGTAGATCAATAGGTACCGCTCCAGCAGGAAGGTAAGGGCGCTCCTTGCAGTCATGCCGGCCACATGACCTTGGAGGTGTCTATGGACAACGCCGGCTCTTCGGCTTAGAAATGGAGATGAGCACCACACCCCAGAGTCAGACATGACTGGACTTAATGTCAGGGGACTACCTTTACCTTTACTAATATAATATAATATATTCTATATTGTATATACACATATTTATATTATAATGGTATGCAATATAATAATATTAAGATAAAATAAGGTATTATTTTAATACATTATTATTATTCTAATAATAGTGTGCTATTCTAATAATATAATGTAATATATGTATATTCTATACGTAATATTTATAATATTATAATGTAATGCAATATAATAATAAGATAAAATAATAATAAGGTTTTAATACATTATTATTATTCTAATAATTTTTTTTGCTGTTTCAGGAGCGACTTGAGAAACTGCAAGTTGTTTCTGGTGTGAGAGAATTGGTCGTCTGCAAGGACATTGCCCAGGGTGTTTTGATCTTTTACCATCCTTGTGGGAGGCTTCTCTCATGTCCCCGCATGAGGAGCTGGAGCTGATAGAGGGAGCTCATCCATGCTCTCCCCGGATTCGAACCTGCAACCTGTGGGTCTTCAGTCCTACTGGCACAGGGTTTTAACCCTCTGCGCCACAAGAGGCTCCTATTCTAATAATAATAATAATAATGTGCTATTCTAATAATATAATGTAATATAATATATTCTATATTGTATATACATATAATATTTGTAATATTATAATGTAATGCAATATAATCTATATAAATAAAAATGTAATGTTTGTTTGTGGGATTAACAGAACTCAAAAACCACTGGACGAATTGACACCAAATTTGGACACAAGACACCTAACAACCCAATGTATGTCCCTCACTCAAAAATATTGATTTTGTCATTTGGGAGTTGTAGTTGCTGGGATTTATAGTTCACCTACAATCAAAGAGCATTCTGAACCCCACCAACGATGGAATTGAACCAAAATTAGCACACAGTCCTCCCATGACCAACAGAAAATACTGGAAGGGTTTGGTGGGCACTGTCCTTTGGTTTTGGAGCTGTCGTTCACCTACATCCAGAGATCACTCTGGACTCAAATAATGATGGATCTGGACCAAACTCTACACGAATACTCAATATGCCCAAATGTGAACACTGGTAGATTTTGGGGAAAATAGAATCTTGACATATGGGAGTTGTAGTTGCTGGGATTTATAGTTCACCTACAATCACAGAGCATTCTGAACCCCACCAACGATAGAATTGGGCCAAACCTCCCACACAGAATCCCCATGTAGGCCACAGCAACACATGGCAGGGGACGGCTAGTACTACTAATAATATATTATAATTATATATTTTATATTGCATGTAATATTACTAGGCAAAACGTCAGGAGAGAATGCTTCTGGAACATGCCCAGACGGCCCAGAAAACTCACAGCAACCCAGTGATTCCATCCATGAAAGCCTTTGACAATACAATAATTCACAGTAATGTACATTGGATGATTTTGGTTCCTCTCTCTGTGGTCATTAATCAGGATTGGACTTCAGCTTTTCACAGTTGACAGGTCTAACTCTGAGCATACTTTTCCTCATCTCCAAAACATCAGCCACATTAATATTTTTAAAAAATACCATACCAAGCAATCAAAAGCAGACACTCTCCAGAGAAAAACAGAATTCTTAATTCTTTATTCATAAACTTGATGCAAGTTTACAGATTGACCGTACACTGCTAAATAATTCTGCAATGAAAATGAAACTCGATAGAAGGAAGGAAGGAAGGGAAAAAAGAAAAACGCAAGCCGAGTGTGCACCCGTGGTTCTGCGTAGTCATTAGGAGACGAAAGGATCCCGTAAAGCACTCCAGGAGTTTTCTCGCCTCAGCTGTAGAAACGCAAGACTTGGCTTCTGACTTAAGGCTGCTCGAGAAGGGGTTTAGGGAGGAATCGTATGTACAACCAAATACGTGAGAAATTGGGGGGGGGGGGGTGGTGGAGAGAAATGTCATCTCTATCTCACCTCTAAAAGACTGCACATTTTTAGGCCAAATATTCTCATTTTCTGGATTTTTTTTGAAATAATAATAATGATAGAACAGGACATGAGACCGAATGGCCCGAAGCCAAAAAGAAAAAGAAAACACATTTATTTACTTATGTAAAGGGGCCAGAGCGAGCCAAGAAGAATCCGGACTTCTACCAAACACAAATGTGTAGACCAGGCAAGGGCACATTTGGGCCCTCTGGGTGTTTTGGACTCCAACTCCCACCATTCCTGGCAGCCTCAGGCCCCTTCTTTTCCCGTCAGCCGCTTAAGCACTGAGCTATTGACTGCAGTCACAAGATTTAGAAAAAGTCCTGCATACAAAACTGCCATTCAAGCAAACATCCAGGCTGACCTAACATTGGTTTTGGGCCCAACACTCAGCTTAAGCGGCTGAGAGGGAAAAAGGAAAGGGCCTGAGGCTGTTAGGAATGGTGGGAGTTGAAGGCCAAAACATCTGGAGGGTCCAACTTTGCCCATGCCTGGTCTACACACTGACTTAACCATGGTTATGGGCCCAGCACTCAGGTTAAGTGGTTGTGGGGGGAAAGGAAAGGGCCTGAGGCTGTTAGGAATGGTGGAAGTTGGAGTCCAAAACATCTGGAGGGCCCAACTTTGCCCATGCCTTGTCTACATACTGACCTAACATTGGTTATGGGCCCAGAACTCAGCTTAAGAGACTGGAAGTCCCAAGTTTGCCCATTCCTGGTCTACACACTGATTTAACCATGGTTATGGGCCTAGCACTCAGCTTAAGAGACTGGAAGCGCCAAGTTTGCCCATTCCTGGTCTACACACTGACCCCAAAATTGATTATGGGCCTAGTACTCAGCTTAAGCGGCCGAGGGAGAAAAGGAAAGGGCCTGAGGCTGTTAGGAATGGTGGGAGTTGAAGGCCAAATATCTGGAGGGCCCAACTTTGCCCATGCCTGGTCTACACACTGACTTAACCATGGTTATGGGCCCAGCACTCAGGTTAAGTGGTTGTGGGGGAAAAGGAAGGGGCCTGAGGCTGTTAGAAATGGTGGAAGTTGGAGTCCAAAACATCTGGAGGGCCCAGCTTTGCCCATGCCTGGTCTACACACTGACCTAACATTGGTTATGGGCCCAGCACTCAGCTTAAGCGACTGGAAGCCCCAAGTTTGCCCATTCCTGGTCTACACACTGACCGCAAAATTATGGGACCAGCACTCAGTTTAAGCAGATGAGGGGGGAAAGGAAAGGGCCCAAGGCTGTTAGGAATGGTGGAATTTGAAGTCCAAAACATCTGAAGGACCCAACTTTGCCCATGCCTGGTCTACACACTGACCTAACATTGGTTATGGGCCCAGCACTCAGCTTAAGAGACTGGAAGCCCCAAGTCTGCCCATTCCTGGTCTACACACCGACTTAACCATGGTAATGGGCCCAGCACTCAGCTTAAGTGGTTGTGGGGGGAAAGGAAAGGGGCTGAGGCTGTTAAAAATGGTGGAAGTTGGGAATCCAAAACATCTGGAGGGAGGGCCCAACTTTGCCCATGCCTAGTCTACACACTGATCTAACATTGGGTATGGGCCCAGCACTCAGCTTAAGCGGCTGACGTGGAAAAGGAAAGGGCCTGAGGCTGTTAGGAATGGTGGAATTTGAAGTCCAAAGCATCTGAAGGGCCCAACTTTGCCCATGCCTGGTCTACACACTGACCTAACATTGGTTATGGGCCCAGCACTCAGCTTAAGCAGCTGAGGGGGGAAAGGAAGGGGCCTGAGGCTGTGAGGAATGGTGAAACTTGAAGTCCAAAACATCTGGAAGGTCCACATTTACACATGCCTGGTGTGGACTCTTCTTTTGATCCTCGTGGACACAAAAGCTCTACACACAAATTCAACCACCAAAATGTAAATACCACACCTGATTCTGTTTTTTTTTTTTGGAAAGGTAAGGCAATGACATGACAGTGACCAACCCACAGCAGTGACAGAACCAGACTCCTAAAGAAAAAGAACGATACCCCCTCAATTTTATTTCCCCCCAACTAAAACCATGGTCATGACGATGGCAACGTTCCCGTTCCAAACAATGCTGAATTGAGAGAGTTACCTGGTAAGACTTCTGACGGTTGCATTTCTCTCAAACTGTGCAACCTCCCCTTTAAGAAAGGGCTTCTTTGTTGATTCTGGGGGAGGCCTGGGTGACTTCTTCTGCCAATGGCTCTTTCCAGTCTTTAGTCCACAAGTGATTGCAACAACCCGTCAACAGATTCGAATGCCAAGTATTTTAAATATCTTCAAGCCTTGAGAAGGAGGGCTTCTTCGAGCAAAGGAGCGAGCGGAGGAGAACAGCAAGCGCCGATATCCGAGCGGATCATATCCCACACAGTTCAACGGGCGCTGTCTGGCGTCCAGCGACAAGGTGACCGAAAGGGGCTTCTGTCCAGCAAGAGTTCATATCCTGAACACAGCCATGGAGGGGGGAAAAGAGTTTAATGATTCGACATTACACTTCTCCTATAGATCGTCGTTACATTTGGCAACCTTTACAAACGCTTTCGATTTTCAGCCAGGAAAATAAGAATAACACACCCATTGAACAAGACCTGGAGGAAAAAAAAACCCACCTCTGTATTATCAACCTAAATTTATTTAACTCAGTCAGCTTTAAATAAAAGGTATTGCCCTTCTCCGCAGCGTGGAGGAAAAACAAAGAGTTAAGTGCATACAAAAGTTGGCAGAGGAAAGTTCCTATTCACGGATGCTTTGACAAACTGGAAGCCGGGTTTCGAAGGCGTTGCCGTCGCGTTGGATCCCGAAAGGAGAATACAGCAAAGTCTTCTCGAACGGGTCAGTCCGCAACGCCGGGCGTTGGAGCAGAACTGCACGGCTGCTGCGTGTCCTGGACGCGCCAGGCCACAGTTTATCCATTCATTGTCTATTAACTAGAGTCTTCATTATGGCTGTTATGGGGCATTCATAGCTTGAGTCTGTGTTGGAAGGACTTTTTAAAAAAATGACATTGGTCCAAGGAGAGAAGAAGTCCACAGAATTAACCGTCTTCTTTTGGAGGCGTGAACCAGCCTAAAGGGAAGCACGGAAGAGGATTATTTATTTATTTTTATTATTTATTTCGAACATTTCTACCCTGCCCTTCTCAACCCCTGGGGGGACTCAGGGTGGCTTGCAATTGGCAATAATTCAATGCCGATCATAAAATACAGAATACAGAATAACAAATATAGCAATTCACATGAACATTAATAAATACTTACACTTTGATTAGCTATTGCCCGTCTGGTGGCTGTTTAGCTAGCCATCTGCTAATGAATACTTCGCTTAACTTATCCAAATCCTATTCCATGCCATAGTCAACATTATCGATTGTCCTTTAACCTGATTGCCCGAAGGCCTGGTCCCACAGCCACGTTTTAACCTTTTTTCTAAAGGCGAAGAGGGATGACGGTGACCTAATTTCCCCCGGGAGCAAATTCCACCACCGAGAAGGCCCTGTCCCTCATCCCCACCAAGTGTATTTGAGACACAGGCGGGGCCGAGAGCAGGGCCTCTCCAGACGTTCTTAAGTTCCGAGGTGGGACGTAGAAGGAGATGCGTGATCGCATCTCTGTATACGAACCCACACTATCCCTTCGATTATCCGGGGAGGCCCTGCTCTCGATCCCACCAGCATCGCAGGCGCGATTGGTGGGGACAAGAGAGAGGGCCTTTTCGGTGGTGGCCCCTCGACTCTGGAACTCACTCCCTAAAGACATCAGACAGGCTCCAACTTTGACAGTTTTCAGGAGGAACTTGAAGATGCGGCTGTTCCAGTGTGCCTTCCCATAGCACTTTGACGCCATAGCACTTTGTCCTCCAAAGCACTTTACATTTCTTTAGGTCTGCTCGTATGCCCTTCCACAAACACCAGTATCACGTTCCGTTCATGTCCCAGCATTATTTCCAATTTTAACCTAACATTTGGCCTTCCCACTGTTTTTAATTATGTGTTGTCTTATTGATAATGTTGTTTCTTATTGTCTATGTGTTTTTAATTGCTTTTGTTGTTGTGATTATTGCTTGTATTGTTGTGTTTGGGCTTGGCCTCATGTAAGCCGCACTGAGTTGCTTGGGGAGATGGTAGCGGGGTACAAATAAAGATGATGATGATGATGATTATTATTATTATGTTCGGACAGGTACCCTGGACCGGAGCCGTATAGGATTAGGCAAAGACACATGTGCAAGAAAATACAGACTCTAGATCAGTGGTTCTCAACCTTCCTCATGCCGCGACCCCTTAATTCAAATCAAATCAAATTTGTTTGCTACTTCATAACTGTATTTTTGCTACTGTTATGAATCGTCATGTAAATATCTGATATGCAGTTACAAATTGAACATAAATAAGCATAGTGATTACTCACAAAAACAATATGTAATAGTGATGTCAAACACTATTATGTAAATTTTTGTAAGTCTCTTTAGAATAATATCAATGTCGTATACTGAACAGTGCTGACAACGATAATTGCCGACCAAATTGGACCTAGTCAAAAATCTGTATCTCCTGAGGAAAACAAATTCTCAAGTGTATAACTTTGTAAGTACTTAAATGTGTTGTAACACATGGTGTTTAATGGATATGTTCAAGAAATATTGTTGTAATAACAAGTGTGAAGACTTAACAAATTTCTTTGAGTACATTTTAGTATAAGATGTTCTATATGTATTCAACTGGAGCAAAATATTGATTTATACATTAACTAGCTGTACCCTGCCACGCGTTGCTGTGGCCTATAGTAAATCTTTTCAAAGTAGAGGTAGATATCTGGAGTATTATGAAAGAGAGGTACCTACCTATTCCTTCCCCCTTTTTCTCCCCCTTTCTCTCCTTTCTTCCTTCTCTACCTCTTTCTTTCTTTCTTTCTTTCTTTCTTTCTTTCTTTCTTTCTTTCCTTCCTTCCTTCCTTCTTTCGCTCCTTGGTTTCATCCTTCTCTCTTGCCTTCATTCCCTCCCCCTTTCTTCCTTTGCCTCCTTTCTTCATGTTTCCTTCCTTCTTTCATTTTTTATTTCATTTTCTCCTTCCTTCTTTACCTCTTTCCTGTTTTTCCTTCCTTTTATTTTTCTTTCCTTTCTACTTTCTCTTCTTCCTTCCTTCGGTACCTCTTTCTTTCCTGCCTTCCCTCCTTCCTTCTTCCTTCCCATTGCTTACCAAACCCTTCTCGTGCTTTATGTTGGGTCTTGGGAGTCCTGTGTGCCACGTTTGGTTTAATTCCATCGTTGGTGGAGTTCAGAATGCTTTGATTATAGGTAAACTATAAATCCCAGCAGCTTCAACGGAGGGGGGTGGGAGGAGGAGGAGTGCAGGGGCGGGGGTCGGTGGGTGGGTGGGTGGGTGGTCAGCAAGGGGGGTGGAGGAGGAGGAGTGCAGGGGCGGCGTCGGTGGGTGTGGGCGGGGCTTCGGAGGGGGGTGGGAGGAGGAGGAGGAGTGCAGGGGCGGGGGCGTTGGGGGTGTGGGGGGGGCTTCGGAGGGGGGTGGGAGGCGATGCTTCAGCGGAGGGGGTGGGAGGAGGAGTGCAGGGGTGGGGCGTCGGTGGGTGTGGGTGGGGCTTCAGCGGAGGGGGGTGGGAGGAGGAGGAGGAGTGCAGGGGCGGGGCGCCGGTGGGTGTGGGCGGGGCTTCAGCGGAGGGGGGGGGGAGGGGGAATGGAGGGGTGGGGCGTCGGTGGGTGTGGCGGGGCTTCAGCGGAGGGGGGTGGGAGGAGGAAGAGTGCAGGGGTGGGGCGTCGGTGGGTGTGGGCGGGGCTTCAGCGGAGGGGGGTGGGAGGAGGAGGAGGAGTGCAGGGGCGTCGCGTCGGTGGGTGTGGGCGGGGCTTCGGCAGAGGGGGGGAGGGAGATGCAGAGGGTGCGTTGGCCATTTGGCCATGTGTGCGCGCCGGGCGCTTTGCGCCATTGCGCATGTTTAGCTGTTTTGTCCTTTTGTGAGTGTGTTGTTGTATTGTTTTTTATTTTGATTTGATTTGTTTGTACCTTGTGGGTTGAGGTATGTGCATGGGAATTTTGGTTAATTTTCGTTGGAGGGGTTTTGAGTTTTGCTGTCCCGTTGGATGCCCCTTACAGATTTATATATACAGATTTCAGTCCACCAGAAGAAGGCCTGAAGTACGGCCGAAACCGGTCGTGTACGGCTGATCTATAAGCTACTCAACATAAGAAGATACAACATTGAAATTATTCTAAAGAGACTGTACCAAAATTTACATAATAGTGTTTGACATCACTGTGAAATTGAACAGTACAATATGTCGATATAACTGCTTGTTGAATTCCATTATTGTTTTGATATTATCCTAAAGAGACTGTACCAAAATTTACACAATATTGTTTGACATCACTGTGAAATTGAACAGTACAACATGTCTATATAACTGCTTGTTGAATTCTATTATTGTTTACTCTGTATATAAGTGGTATTTTTGTTGTATATAACAATTCAATGCCCCAAATATACAACAGATAAAACAACAGTTAAATAATAAGTAAACAATAAATTAGATTAAAAAGAATTTAGAATAGTACAAATAGTTCAAGTTCAACAATCAACAACTTAATCCAAAGCCAGTCCACAGTCTGTTTTCCACTGCATTGTCATCACTGCAATGGAAAGAGAGTGCGGATGAGCTCCCTCTGTCAGCTCCAGCTTCCCATGCAAAGCAGACATGAAAGAAGCCTCCCCCTAAAGCATCATGGCGTTCCCTGAGCAATGTCCTTGCAATAAGCTCATCAATCTTGATATTAAACCTTGGTAAGTAACTGGATTTGCAACAAATGTTAGGTACAACTACTGAATTTCCAATACTCAATGCCTCCACTTGGATAGAACCAAAGGGGACATGAGAGAAGCCTCCCACGAGGATGGTAAACCAGATTGTGAGCAACTGCACATACCAGGATATTTCATATATACCAGTATATATGCAACCAGGATATTTAAATCACAGGGTGGCTTTGGGTGTGCTTTTCGGCCTCTCTTCTCTTTGCAATACTTACAAAACTACGTGCTTTACCATACATACCATACATACCATTTTTTTCATGTAACTGTACTAGGGATTTATAGGACTGCTGTGCTCTTGCTAGGTTATATTGGTTCTGGAAGAAAAAAAATTCAGTTTACATATTTGTCCAAACCATGGCAGAAATAATGCGGATAATGGGAACTGCTGGAGCAGGTCTGGGCAAACTCTAAAGCAGGCCTGGGCAAACTTGGGCCCTCCAGGTGTTTTGGACTCCAACTCCCACAATTCCTAACAGCCTACCTGGAGGGCCCAAGTTCACCTAGGCCTGTCATATAAAAAAGATATTTTTATATGACACGTGTTGCTGTGGCCAACCTTCCCTCCCTCTTTCTCTTCTTCTTTCCTTCCTTCCCTTTTTCTTTCCTTCTCTTCTTCCTTCCTTCTCTACCTCTTTCCTTCCTCCCTTTTTCTTTTCCTTCCTTTTCTCTTCTTTCTTCCTTCTCTACTTCTTTCCTTCCTTGGCTTTTTGATTCTATCCTTCCCTCCCTCTTTCTCTCCTTCCTTCCTTTTCTCTACCTCTTTCCCTCCTTCCATTGCTCCCTTTCCTTCTCTCCTTCCTTCCCTCCATCCATCTCTACCTCTTTTTCCTTCCCTTTTCTTTTCCTCTTTTTCTCCTTTCTTCCTTCTCTACCCCTTCCTTCCTTTGCTTTTTGCTTCCATCCTTCCTTCTGTCTTTCCTTCCCTACCTCTTTCCCTCCTTCCATCGCTCCCTTTCCTTCCTTCTCTATCTCTTTCTTTCCTTCCCCCTTTTCTTTTCCTTTCTCTTTTCTTCCTTCTCTGCCACTTTCCTTCCTTCCTTTGCTTTTTGCTTCCATTCTTCTTTCTGTCTTTCCTTCCCTCCCTCTTTCTCTTCCTCCCTTCTCTACCTCTTTCCCTCCTTCCATTGCTCCCTTTCCTTCCTTTCTTTCATTCTCTCCTTCCTTCCTTCTCTACCTCTTTCCTTCCTCTCTCTTTCTTTTCCTTCCCTTTCTCTCCTTTCTTCCTTCTCTACCTCTTTCCTTCCTTTGCTTTTTGCTTCCGTCTTTCCTTCCCTCCCTCTTTCTCTCCTCTCTTCCTTCTCTACCTCTTTCTTTTCTTCTCCCTTTTCTTTTCATTTCTCTCCTTTCTTCCTTCTCTACCTCTTTCCCTTCTTCCATCGCTCCCTTTCCTTCCCTTCTTCCTTCCTTCCCTACCTTTCTTTCCTTCCCTTTTCCTCTTTCTCTCCTTCCTTCTCTACCTCTTTTCCTCCTTCCATTGCTCCCTTTCCTTCTCTCCTTCCTTCTCTACCTCTTTCTTGCCTTCACCTTTTTTTCTTTTCCTTTCTCCCCTTTCTTCCTTCTTTACCTCTTTCCTTACTTCCTTTGCTTTTTGCTTCCACCCTTTCTTCTGTCTTTCCTTCCCTCCCTCTTTCTCTCCCTTCTTCCTTCTCTCCCTCTTTCTTTCCTTTTTTTTTCTTTCCTCCTCTCCTTCCTTCTGTACCCCTTTCTTTCCTTCCTCCCTTTTCCTCTTTCTCTCCTTCCTTCTCTACCTCTTTCCTACCTCCCTTCCTTCCCTCTTCCTTCCCTTTTTTCTGTATAATCATTTAGCTTTTGGGGTTTTTTAAGTCCTTTCCACTGTTTTTGGGGGGCAGTTATGAGTGGTGGTCACTCATTGGTCTTTTAGGTGTGTAGTGTCCAAATTTTGTGTCATTTTGTCCAGTGGCTTTTGAGTTCTGTTTATCCCACAAGTGAACGTGACCTTTTCATGTTTAGAGAAACACAAATGGGTTACCTTATTTGCTCCAAACTGGACTCTGGCTTTGCCTTTGACGAGCGTGGCATTGATCTGCATTATGACCGATTCCGTGGAGTAGGCGCTACTCCAACCCTGGAGAGGGAGAAAAAACGAGAATTGTGACACATATTCTCAGCCCAATAGGTGATTCAAAGATGTATTCTCCATGTCAAGCCAAACAATTTGAATTCACGTCCTAACTTATTTGCGGGGGGCACAATCCCCAAGAGAGGCGGAGTAGGAGAAGCAAAGCCAATCTGTACATACTTCCAAACGTTGGATGAAAAGCAACAGAACATATTTCTACCGTAGTCTCTGCAAACTTAAATCAAGAACTTTTGGCCGGCATCAAGAGGAGCCTAGTGCCTCGATCCAGGAAGTTATGCTACCCATGAGCTATTCTGCCTTGGTTGGACCACACCTGGAATATTGTGTCCAATTCTAGGCACCACAATTGAAGAGAGATATTGACAAGAAGAGAAGAGCAAACCACCTGCTGCAATGTGGCAACCTGGGCCTTGCCACATGCACAATGGAGGACCTTCTCACAGCCACACCAGAGGCACTCCAAGTGGTCAGCTTCTGGTCAAAGGACATTTAGCATAAGTAATATGAAATCATGGAACCACTTGATGACGCAATTGAATAATGACTTGACATGGAGACACTCATGATAATGTTTTGACAATGACTGGAACGGCGATTCGACGGACGAGACTGTTTTAATGATTGTTTTATTGCTCATGGATGTATTTTTTAATGTAATTTATGTCTAATTGTAGCGTATAATTGTAATTGTTTGTACTGGCATTGAATTTTTGCCATTACTTATGTGTAAACCGCTTTGAGTCCCCCTCGGGGTGAGAAAAGCGGTATACAAATACTGTAAATAAATAAAATAAATAAATTTTTGTACAGTTTTTTATATTCTTATATTGTATGCTAATGTTTGTAACAGTATTTTATTATTGTTTTACTTGTTATAATTGTTGAGGCATCAAATTGTTGCCAATTGTGAACCACTCCAAGTCACCTCTAGGCTGAGAGGGGCGGCATATAAATATGGCAAATAAATAAATAAATAACTTTGTTTGTGATTTTAAATATGTTACAACTGCACCCTGAATTCGCTTCTGACATGATAAATAAATAAGTTACCTGTTTAGTAAGAAGTTCCATGCATAATGCACCTCCACCCAGAACATACCTATGGGACAGAAAGAGATGCTGAGACCACCTTCTGAAAGAATGCACGTTTTCTTTGTATAGCTTTGCTACAACCCACAAACTCTGTATATCGAGGGATGGCACAGTGCTGACAAAGACAGAAGATCTCATGCTGGGTTGCAGTGAGTTTTCTGGGCTGTCTGGCCACATTCCAGAAGCATTCTCTGCTGACATTTCACCCACATTTATGGCAGGCATCCTCAGAGGTTGAGAGGGTGAAATGTCAGGAGACAATGCTTCTGGAACATGGCCAGACAGCCTGGAAAACTCACAACAACCCAATCAGGAGGCAGCTTGCTAAACACTAAAGCCACTAAGTTAATTAAACAACAACACAACCGCTGAGGATGCCTGCTTTAGATGTGGGCAAAACATCAGGAGAGAATGCTTCTGGAGCATGGCCAGACAGCCTAGAAAACTTAAAACAACCCAATCAGGAGGCAGCTTGCTAAACACTAAAGCCACTAAATTAATTAAACAACAACACAACCTCTGAGGATGCCTGCCATAGATGTGGGCAAAACGTCAGGAGAGAATGCTTCTGGAGCATGGCCAGACATCCCAGAATACTCACAGCAACCCAATCAGGAGGCAGCTTGCTAAACACTAAAGCCACTAAGTTAATTAAACAACACCACAACCTGTGAGGATGCCTGCCATAGATGTGGGCAAAACATCAGGAGAGAATGCTTCTGGAGCATGGCCATGTAGGTAGGTAGTCCCCTGACATTAAGTCCAGTCATGTCTGATTCTGGGGTGTGGTGCTCATCTCCATTTCTAAGCCGAAGAGCCAGCGTTGTCCGTAGACACCTCCAAGGTCATGTGGCCGGCATGACTGCATGGAGCGCCCTTACCTTCCCGCCGGAGCGGTACCTATTGATCTACTCACATTTGCATGTTTTCCAACTGCTAGGTTGGCAGAAGCTAAGGCTGACAGCGGAAGCTCAAGCCGCTCCCCGGAATCGAACCTGCGACCTTTCGATCAACAAGCTCAGCAGCTCAGTGGTTTAACCCACTGCGACACTGGGGGCTCCCTGAGCATGGCCAGACAGCCTGGAAAACTCACAGCAACCCAATCAGGAGGCAGCTTGCTAAACACTAAAGCCACTAAGTTAATTAAACAACAACACAACCTCTGAGGATGCCTGCCGTAGATGTGGTCAAAATGTCAGGAGAGAATGCTTCTGGAGCATGGCCAGGCAGCCTGGAAAACTCACAGCAATCCAATCAAGAGGCAGCTTGCTAAACACTAAAGCCACTAAATTAACTGAACAACAACACAACCTCTGAGGATGCCTGCCAGAGATGTGGGCAAAATGTCAGCCTGGAAAACTCACAGCAACCCAACAACGGAGACGGATACTCACCCTCCAGTAAGCACAGGAGAAACAACTCTTACAAATGGAGGATCAAAGGGGAAATTATCCTAAAACAAGCAGAGAAAGAAGTCACACCTTTTGACAAATGTGATTCCCAACCAGAGGTCAAACACTGTATTAATTCTGGAACCACACATTCCTCCCAATCCCCAGCAGACCATGAAATATATCTAAGCCCTGGGCACAAAGCATTTCACCCAGACTCTTCGGCATTTATGTGCTGATTGCAAAATAAATACCGTTTCGCCTTCTTACCTTAAAAGAGAAGTTGAGCAGAATATATTCGATGCCTTCTTTTTCTTTTAAGACTTGGAGATCACTATGTAGTGGGCTGTCGGGATCAACCCTAGACATGGGGGGAGGAGAAAGGGAGGAAGCAGAAGAGCCCAAGTCATTCAGACATTACTTTTTGCAAAACAATACCCTACTAGGTGAGAGAGAGAAAAGTCAGGGGTTTGCAGGGCGATGTTCCGCCTGAGCTCTGCAAGTGCAGCTTTTTTCCTAATGAAGCAGAGTGTGTTTGAGGACTCGGACACCCATAGGGTACCAAGGTGCTTGTTGATAAAGCTATTGTCCTCCAAACCCTGTCATATGCCTATGAAACGTGGACTGTCTACAGGCGTCAACATTGAGATTGAAATACAACAACACCTGAGCTCTGCGAGTGCAGCTTTTTTCCAAGTGAAGCAGAGAGTGTTCGAGGACCGGGACATCCGTAGGGATACCAAAGTGCTTGTTTATAAAGCTATTGTCCTCCAAACCCTGCCATACGCCTGTGAAACGTGGACTGTCTACAAGCGTCAACATTGAGACTGAAATTCAACACCGCCTGAGCTCTGTGAGTGCAACTTTTTTTTTTACTTTTTTTATTTGTAAGCCACTCTGAGTCCGCTTCGGGGTGGGAAGATTGGCATAGAAATTTCTTAAATAAATAAATAAATAAAACTATAAATGTGATAAAACATAATAGACTAAAATAATGTAAATGCAATAATAATAATAAATAAAGTAAAATAATAAAGATAATAAAATTAAGAAGAAGTTCATCATTTTTTTTGGAAAAAGAACAAATAAAAATTATTTTAAAATAGGAATAAAAGATAGACCTTCCAGACAAAGATAGAGTAGGTTTTAGATCAACTTACAATTTAATATTAAAATGTAACATAAAGAAGACAAATGTTCACTTGAGGTATCTGGAGGTTAGAGGGGAAGTGGTATATTTGTGGGTTTATGTACTGTGTTATAGTTGAATGATATGCATACGATGTAACCAAGTGTGTATGTCATATATATGTACAAATATGTGTGTGCAAATGTGCATACATATTGAACATATATAGTACATATATATGTGTGTTTTTATTGTTTCTTTTTTCTCTTTTGTTTTTGTTTGTTTGTTAGAGTTGTCATACTTGTCACTTTGTCATGTAAGTTAAATGTCTTTATTTTAAAAAATCCTAATAAATAAATAAATAAATGTGATAAAACATAATAGAGTAAAATAATGTAAATGAAATAATAATAATAAATAAAGTAAAATAATAAACGTAATAAAATTATTAATAATAACAGAGTAAAATAATAAATAATTTTGACTCTAGTATAAGCCGAGGGGGGCTTTTTCAGCCTAAAAAAGGGCTGAAAAACTCAGTTTATACTTAAGTATATACGGTACTCTTTGAATCTCCCAGCCAATGCAGTCATGATGGTTAGAGACCAATCTGGAAGTTGGAGCCCAAAAGGATTAGTTTACGTGACAAAAGCCACTTCTAGGTCTGCTTTAAGTGTGCAAAAAATAAAAAAAAATAAAAATCAGCTTGAATTCTCAAAGGACAAAAATTGGAAGGAGAGAAACCCAATTCCAAGCAACACAACTGTCATGCCTGGATTTGCTTTCATTGTATTGGCAGAGTGTTAACACACAGAGAAATATACATGTCTTTGGAATATATGCACCAATTTAGAATATAAATTCCTCTTTCCCACTGGAAGAAATGCTTTGCCCACAGTGATAACTATCACTGGCAGTTTACCTCCTCCCCAAAAAAGTCTACTTCAAAAATAAATAATGCAGAAGCCAATCATCCACCAAAAAGTTAAGGAAATACACAACGTTCTTTGGTGCAAAGATCACCCTTTAGGGCCCATGCCATTTATACAAAAGGAGCTAAAATCAAGGATTCAGGACACAAGCCTTGAGAAGAATGTGAACTTACTTTAGAAGTTTTACGTGCCATTCATACAAACTGTCATTTACGAGTTCCACTGAGTAAATCCCTACGGAAGACAGAAACAGCGCTTGATGAGACTCCTGCCAGAAAACAAACACTCTTTTTTTTCCCCAAGATGATAATTCGGAGCCTTAAGGGATTCACACATGAAGGAATTCTCCACAAGCAGAAATGTCTGAGCCAACATTTTCGCCCCCAAGTTCTCCCACTTTTTTCATAAGAAGGATGGGAAGGAGGAAGGAAAGACAGAAGGAAGAAAGGAAGGATAAAAGGGAAGAAGGGAAGGATTGAAGGAGTAAGAGGGTGAGAGAGAAAGAAGGAAGAAGGAAGGAGAGAAGGAAGGAAAGACAAAAAGGAAGGAAGGAAGGGAAGGGTGGAAGAAAAGAGAGAAAGAAGGAAGGATGGATGGATGAAAGGGAGGAAGGGAAGGATTGAAGGAGAAAGGGAGAGAGGGAAGGAGGGAAGAGGGTAGAAAGGACGAAAGGGAAGGATTGAAGGAGTAAGAGGGTGAGAGAGAGAAAAGGAGGGAGGAAAGAGGGAAGGAAGGACGAAAGGGAGGAAGGGAAGGATTGAAAGAGTAAGAAGGTGAGAGAGAAAGAAGGAAGAAGGAAAGAGAGAAGGAAGGAAAGCAAAAAGGAAGGAAGGGAAGGAGGAAGAAAAGAGAGAAGGAAGGGAGGGAGGGAGAGAAGGATGGAAGGAAGGGAAGGAGGAAGGAAAGAAGGGAGGAAGGATGGACAAAAGGGAGGAAGGGAAGAGTGGAAGGAGAAAGGGAGAGAGGGAAGAGGGAGGAAAGAAAGAAGGAAGGACGAAAGGGAGGATTGAAGGAGTAAGAGAGCAAGAGAGAAAGAAGGAAAAAGGAAAGAGAGAAGGAAGGAAAGACAAAAAGGAAGGGAGGGAGGGAAGGAGGAAGGAAAGAGAGAAGGAAGGGAGAGAAGAAAGGGTGGAAGGAAGGAGTGAGGGAAGGAGGGAAGAGGGAAGGAAGGACGAAAGGAAGGGAAGGACTGAAGGAGAAAGGGAGAGAGGGAAGGAGGGAAGAGGGAAGAAAGGACAAAAGGGAGGAAGGGAAGGATTGAAGGAGTAAGAAGGTGACAGAGAAAGAAGGAAGAAGGAAAGAGAAAAGGAAGGAAAGAAAAAAGGAAGGAAGGGAAGGAAGGAGGAAGAAAAGAGAGAAGGGAGGGAGGGAAGGATGGAAGGAAGGGAAGGAGGAAGGAAAGAAGGGAGGAAGGATGGACAAAAGGGAGGAAGGGAAGGGTGGAAGGAGAAAGGGAGAGAGGGAAGAGGGAGGAAAGAGGGAAGGAAGGACAAAAGGGAGAAAAGATTGAAGGAGTAAGAGAGTGTGAGAGAAAGAAGGAAAAAGGAAAGAGAGAAGGAAGGAAAGACAAAAAGGAAGGAAGGAAGGAAGGAAGGAAGGAAGGAAGGAAGGAAGGAAGGAAGGAAGGAAGGGAGGGAAGAGAGAAGGGAGGGAGGGAGGAAGAGAAGGATGGATGGATGGATGGATGGATGGGAGGGAGGGAGGGAGGGAGGGAGGGAGGGAAGGAAGGAAGGAAGGAAGGAAGGAAGGAAGGAAGGAGGAAGAGAGGAAGGAAGGACAAAGGGGGGAATGATGGAAGGAGAAAGGGAGAGAAGGAAGATGGGAGGAAAGAGGGAAGGAAGGAAGGATGAAAGGGAGAAAGGGTTGAAGGAGTAAGAGAGCGAGAGAAAGAAGGAAGAAGGAAAGAGAGAAGGAAGGAAAGACAAAAAGGGAGAAAGGGGGGAAGGAAAGGTGGAAGGAAAGAGAGAAGGAAGAAAGGACGAAAAGATAGAAGGGAAGGAAGGAAGGAAAGAGAAGAGGAGGGCCTGAGAAAAGAGCCCAAGTGGCCGCATCTGCCCCCTGGGCCTGGTTTTGACCATATCTATTCCAGAAGCATTCTCTCCTGACATTTCACCCATATCTATGGTAGGCATCCTCGGAGGTTGTGAGGTTTGTCTCCCACCCTGTACATTATTCCACAGATATATATAAACCCCACTTGGCTTGTTTCCAACAGACCTCCCAACCTCTGAGGATGCCTGCCATAGATGTGGGTGAAACGTCAGGAGAGAGTGCTTCTGGAACATAACCATGCAGCCTGGAAAACTCACAACAACCCAGTGATTCCGGCCAAATTGTTGTTGTTCTTTGGGCATGGAACAATGCCGCTAATGTAAGCCGCCCTGAGTGCCCTTCAGGGTGAGAAGAGCGGGATAGAAATGTCATAAATAAATAAATCAATAACAGATAAACAAACACTGTTTCTTTGCATAGTGTGCACTGAGGCCCCTAGATTTGGTAGTGGAAAATCACGACTGAAAAGGCCTTTCAATTCAATACAGAGGCTGCCCAAACCAAGCAATGCCCTTTCTTCCTCTGCTGGGCTATTTCAGGCAGAACGGGCAGTCAGATAATTGACCAGCCATGACAATCTATGGGAGGAAAACCGTATGTGATGGCTTATAAAACAAACATACAATTTCCTCGCCCATTTTCTTTCCTATGGCATGATCCTATTGAAACCGAAATCCTTGTCACAATTTGGTGTTTATTCACATTTTAGAGATCCAGGTGTTTGTTTACTACTATTCCATCTATTAAACTTGCAGAAAATGTAAATATTATTTAAATTTTAAAAGCAGTTTTGTGTATATGAATTTTTAAACGGCGTATAAGAGGAAGCAGAATGCTCTCAGCAAATGTATTAGGGCTGCTTAAATTAATTCTGTTTTAATATGTTTACAGTGCAAACTTATTCCAGATCTGTTCACAAATCCCAAAGGCAATACATATAGGCTCCCGTCCTTAATAATGCATACCGCAACGACTAGCCTATACCATTAAGGAGGTGCATCAGGCATATTTCCGCCCCATTACAAAAAGCGCAGAACACTTACCTGTTTTGTAACTCTGCGACCTATATATATCCCTGAGTTCTTTCATAAGTCGGTCTGAAGCTTGGACAGATCCAGAAACTGCGCCCTGAAAAGACACGACAAACTTGATTTTCTAGAAATTTTGAAGAAAGCTATTGAGACCATAAAAGGTCTCTTGTGAATTGGGTTGCTGGGAGTTTTACGGGCTGTGTGACCATATTCCAGAAGCATTCTCCCCTGACGTTTCCCCCACATCTATGGCAGGCATCCTCAGAGGTTGAGAGGTCTGCTGGAAACTAGGCAACTGAGGTCTATATATCTGTGGAATAAAGTCTACGGTGGGAGAAAGAACTCTTGTCTGTTAGAGGCAAGAGTGAATGTTGCAATTGATAACTGTAATTAGCACTGAATAGTCTTGCAGCTTCAAAGCCTGGCTGCTTCCTGTCTGGGGGAATCCTTTGTTGGGAGGTGATTAGTAGTAGTAGTCTATACATCCCGTATAGACTACTGCAACGCTCTCTACGTGGGGTTGCCTCTGAAGACTGCCCGGAAGCTGCAATTAGTCTAACGAGCGGCAGCCAGATTACTAACAGGAGCGGGGTACAGGGAGCATACGACTCCTCTGTTGCGCCAGCTCCACTGACTGCCAATTAGCTTCTGAGCACAATTCAAAGTGCTGGTGCTGACCTATAAATCCCTAAATGACTCCGGCCCAGTTTACCTGTCCAAACGTATTTTCCCCTATGAACCATCAAGGTTGTTAAGATCTTCTGGAGGGGCCCTGCTCTCGGTCCCACCTTCTTCGCAATCGTGTCTGGGGGGGACGAGGGACAGGGCCTTCTCGGTGGTGGCCCCTCAGCTCTGGAACTCTCTCCCGTTGGAGATTAGAACTGCCTCTTCTCTCCTGGTGAAAACTTGGCTCTGGAATTTGGCATTTGATGAGTGAGTCAATAACTCCTGACCACACGGACGAATGGCGATGAATTGTGACTTCGTTCTGACAACTTGGCCTTATGTAATTTTATGATTGTATTTTAATGTGTTAGTGTATTATGAGATGTGATGTTTTAAACTATTGTTTATGAATCTTTTGTTGTGAACCGGACTGAGTCCCTCTGCGGAGGTCGAGAAGTGCGGTATATAAAAGTTCTAAATAAACAAACAAATAAATAAATAATGATTAGCTGGCCCTGATTGTTTCCTGTCTGGATTTTCCGTTTTCTGAGTGTTTATTTACTACACTACACTTTTATCCCGCCCTTTTCAGCCCGAAGGAGACTCAGGGAGGAGTACAAGAAGGCAACAATTAGATGCCGAATATTTATTTATTTACTACGCTTTTAATTGCTCTTTATCGACTGTCCTGATTCTAGAATATGTATTCACTGTATATACTCGAGTATAAGCCTAGTTTTTCAGTCCTTTTTTTGGGCTGAAAAAGTCTCCCCTGGCTTATACTCGAGTCAATGTTATTTATTATTTTACTTTGTTATTGTTGTTATTATTATTATTACATTTATTATTTTACTCTATTGTTATTGTTACATTTATTATTTTACTCTATTATTACTATTATTACATTTATTATTTTACTCTATTTATTATTATTGGAGGACATGTAAGCATTGAAAAACATTTAACCCACTAATGCCTAAATTTATATAATTTTATTGGTATCTATTTTTATTTTGAAATTGACGAGTAGCTGCTGCATTTCCCACCTCGGCTTATACTTGAGTCAATACATTTTCCCAGTTTTTTTGTGGTAAAATTAGGTGCCTCGGCTTATATTTGGGTCGGCTTATACTCGAGTATATACAGTATTTATTTCTTTATTTACGGTATTTATATTCCGCCCTTCTCACCCTGCAGGGGACTCAGGGCGGATTACAATGTACATATACATGGCAAACATTCAATGCCATAGACACACAACATATATAGACAGACACACAGAGGCTATTTAACATTCCAGCTTCTGGCCACCAGGGGATCTGTTACTTAACTGTCTGTTTGTGACACAGATGAAGTACTTTCCTCATTCTTTACATACTTCCTGGAGATTTTTATGGCCTCGTAAATCAGTTAAATTATTTTCCCCACACACAACATATATAGACAGACACTCAGAGGCTATTTGACATTCCAGCTTCTGGCCACCAGGGGAGCTGTTGCTTCACTGTCCGTTTGTGACACTGATGAGGTACTTCCTCATTCTTTGCATACTTCCTGGAGATTTTTATGGCCTCGTAAATCAGTTAAATTAGCTTCCCCACACACAACATATATAGACAGACACTCAGAGGCTATTTAACATTCCAGCTTCTGGCACCAGGGGAGCTGTTGCTTCACTGTCTGTTTGTGACACTGATGAGGTACTTCCTCATTCTTTGCATACTTCCTGGAGATTTTTATGGCCTCGTAAATTAGTTAAATTTGCCTCCCCACATAAGTGGTACCTAAATTTCCTACTTGACAGATGTTACTGTCTTTTGGGCTGCAAAGGTCGACACCAAGCTACACAAATTGGTCAGACACTCACTCCGACCTGGGCTCGCTTCGAACTCATGGCCTTTTGGTCAGTAGTGATCTTAATGCAGGTGACTCCCAGCCAGCTTGCCCACAGTCCCGGTGCTGGTAGCCAGATTTCGTTCAGGAGGAAACCATGAAAATGAACAAAATCGGGCTACCAGTACAAAAAACCCTCTAAAATCAGGACAGTAAATAAACAGCAGAACTCAAAAACAGAGGCATTCCAAAGATATATAAACCCCACTTGCCTAGTTTCCAACAGACCCCACAACATCTGAGGATGCCTGCCATAAATGTGGGTGAAACATCAGGAGAGAATGCTTCTGGAACGTGCCCAGACAGCCCGGAACACTCACAGCAACCTACTGATTCCAGCGATGAAAGCCTTCAACAACACATTGAACACCTCCTTTGAATGTTAATGATAATTAGATTTGCTTTTCTGCGGGGGGGGGGGGGGGGGGGGGTGGTAGGCTGAGGTGCCCCCCCGAGGTTTTAATAATAATAATAATAATAATAATAATAATAATAATAATAATAATCTTTATTTATACCCCGCCACCATCTCCCCAATGGGGACTCGGGGCAGCGAAAATGAGGCCAAGCCCAAAAATATAATACAACACTATACAATACAGAATACAGAAAAATAAATCTACATCAGAAAATAATCACAATAGCAAAATAAAATAATAAAGCAAATTCACACAAAATAAAATCAAACAGGATGGGCAGGCCAAATGGACAAGATAAAATCCTAAAATAATAAAACCCTGGGTGAGGTAGGAATGAAAATATGTAGGTGAGGTTTTCTAGCATTCTAGCTTTTATTTACTTTATGAAGACTTACATTTAAGTGGTCCTGCCTTTGATTTTTCCGGATCTTTTCCAGAATGGCCAGATTCTCTTTCTCAATGCCATCATCCTCGGATTTCTTTCCATAGACCGGTTCTTCCTCCTTCATTTCGTAATGATCCAGATCAATGTCCTGCAAGGCAAGATTAAAGGCTCACTGAAGACGGATGGAAAAGCAGAAGGAAATCTAGGATTTCTTAAGATAGGATCACAACAAATGGGTAGTTTTAGGAGGGAGAAAAGATCAATGTATCCCTTCAGCCACCCAGTCCCTTCACCCCTGAAAAGGGCCAGAAAGAAGAAGGAAAGACGACGGCAAACACACGTACTTCACCCATATCTTCCTCTTCCTCTTCTTCCGATGTAACCTCTTCAGTCGTCCCATTCTGGAAGACAATAAAACAGTTTCCTTTGATGTCAAAAGAAAATCAGTTTTGTTGTTGTGGTTGTTGGAGCACCGATAACAAGGTAATGCACATGAAAGGAAGGTCCGTTCCCCCAAACCCCTCCAGGAATCAAATTTCGGCATATCAGGTACGTGTGCCAAGTTTGGTCCAGCTCCATTGGTGTTTGGGTTCACAGTGCTCTCTGAATGTAGGTGAACTACAACTCCCCCAAATCAAGGTGATTTTCCCCCAAAGACCCCCAGTATTATTTTTTTGCTGGTCATGAGGTCTCTGTGTGCCCAGTTTGGTCCAATTCCTTCTTGATTGCAGGTGAACTATAAATCCCAGTACTTGGAACTCCAAAATGTCCAGGCCAATTCCCCTCAAAACCCACCAGTATTCAAATTTGGGCATATCGAGTATGCGTACCAAGTTTGGTCCAGATCCATCATCAACTTACCTAGTTTCCAACAAGCCTCACAACCTCTGAGGATGCCTGCCATAGATGTGGGTGAAATGGCAGCAGAGAATGCTTCTGGAACATGGCCAGACAGCCCAGAAAACTCACAGCAACCCAGACAAGAGTCCTTTATCCCACCCTGGACATTCCACAGGTATATAAACCTCACTTGCCTAGTTTTCAACAGGCCTCACTACCTCTGAGGACGCCTGCCATAGATGTGGGTGAAATGGCAGGAGAGAATGCTTCTGGAACATGGCCAGGCAGCCTGGAAAACTCACAGCAACCCAGACAAGAGTCCTTTCTCCCACCCTGGACATTCCACAGGTATATAAACCTCACTTGCCTAGTTTCCAACAGGCCTCACAACCTCTGAGGATGCCTGCCATAAATGTGGGTGAAATGGCAGGAGAGAATGCTTCTGGAACACAGCCATACAGCCTAGAAAACTCACAGCAACCCAGACCTTCATGATAGTTAACTGAACATGCAGCAGAGGCGAATTTGGAACCCAAACATTTGTGCCCTCCCCCCCTCTCCCCCCAAGATTGAAATACTTACCTGGCCAGTCGGCAATGGCTGATCTAGCATTTCAACATCTGGATGCTGAGGAAGATTGTATAATCTGCAGAGGTCGCATATCAATCGCTTCAACTGTTGGAGAAGCTACAAAACAAGTTAAGGGCGTGTTAACTGTTTGTCCTTACATTCATTTTAAATCATGTTTATCAGCAGGAGAAGAACATCTTGTTTTTTCTGGAGCCACAGCTAACAAAAGAACCACCTCTTAAATAAACGTCCATAATGAAGTCCATAAGGAAGTCGTAATGGTTGGTGTTATGTTTTCTATACTCAGATTAACAAAGTATTTATGTATTTCCCCTACTGATTTGGGAAAAAGTAAAAAAAAGAGGGTGCACAGCCCACTGAAGAACTAAAGGTAGATAAATTGCTAAATGCAAAAGAAAAAACAAGTAAAGGAACAGTGGCAAAATTATATCATTTAACTAGCCGTCCCCTGCCACATATTCCTGTGGTCCAGTCTGTGTACGTGTTTTTACTTTTTGGCTTTTAAGTCTCTTCCAGTGTGTTTTTCAGTGTTTTATGAGTGATGATCACTTGTAGGCCTCATAGGTGTATTGTGTACAAATTTGGTGTCAATTCATCCAGTGGTTTTTGAGTTATGTTAATCCCACAAACGAACTTTACATTTTTTATTTGTATAGACTAGCTAACCCTTGCCACGCGTTGCTGTGGCCCACTCTGGTGCTCATAGGGGTTCTGTGTGGAAGGTTTGGCCCAATTCTATCTTTGGTGAGGTTCAGAATGCTCAGTGATTGTAGGTGAACTACAAATCCCAGCAATTACAACTCCCAAATGCCAAGATTCTATTTTTCCCAAACTCCACCAGTGCTCACATTTGGGCATATTGAGTATTCGTGTAGAGTTTGGTCCAGATCCATCATTGTTTGAGTCCACAGTGATCTCTGGATGTAGGTGAACTACAACTCCAAAACCAAAGGACACTGCCCACCAAACCCTTCCAGTATTTTCTATTGGTCATGGGAATTATGTGTACCAAGTTTGGTTCAATTCCATTGTTGGTGGAGTTCAGAATGCTCTTTGATTGTACGTTAACTATAAATCCCAGCAACTACAACTTCCAAATGACAAAATCTGATCCCAAAGCCACGTTTTTTTACGTTCCTTCTGAAGGATAGGAGGGAGGGGGTTGAGCTAATGTCGCTGGGGAGGGAGTTCCACAGCCGAGGGGCCACCTCTCCTCCCCCCCAACCCCACCAGTATTCAAATTTTGGTGTATTGGGTATTTGTGCCAAATTTGGTGAATGAAAACACATCCTGCATATCAGGTATTTACATTACGATTCATAACAGGAGCAAAATGACAGTTATGAAATAGCAACGAAAATAATATTATGGTTGGGGGTCACCATCACACGAGGAACTCTACTAAAGGGCCGCGGCATTAGGAAGGATGAGAACCATTGTGTTATATTTTCTGTATTCGGATTAATAAAGTGTTCCTTTGCACCTGGCACTTTGTGCTCTTCTGACTATTCTAGGACAGCATAAAGGACCACCTTCCCTGCAGGAAATTGCTCATTTGGAAGCGCATCCAAATGAGCCTTGGAAATCATGCCGGCAACAAGCCTTCTTTCTCACTTTGAAGTCTTCTCTCAACTAGATCTCCTGCCTATGACTTCTCAGCTGATATACAAAACCACTCTGATTTTTTGGACTTACATAATGTGATGCCTTGAAGTGTTGCTTCCTCGGCTGGCATGTAAATTCCAGCACTGTTTGGACATTCCCAAAACCATAGCTAGACATTTTGAGAGCGCGCCTGTCCACAAAAACCACGATTCGCGGAGAGAACTCCCGCTCGCCTAACAGCCTGCCAATGTTTCGCTGCAGGATTCCGGAGTAACCCAAACACCATTGCAATAGAGAGAATCATTAGCCATATGCTGCAAGAAAAAAGCCAGTTTGCTCACAGCGAAGACATTATTAACAGTCCCAGATCTGACGGCATCTTTGGCACCAGGAGCATGTTTTCTCTGCAGTCAGATTAGAGAGCAACGCGGGCTTGTTTTCCTCTCCTCCTGCTTCCTGAGGCTTGGCTCACTGGCTTGTGCCATCTGGAGCCACCTTCTTGGCAAGCAGATGGGCGCGCAATACCTTGCTTGCTCCAGCCCTCTGAGGTCAGGATTAAGTCTCCTTCGGCAGGCAAGAACTCTCTCCTCCAGACCCAGGGACACGACAGCTTTGCACAGGCAGAGAAGGAAGCCAGCAAACCAGAACATGGGTTTTTATTTCCAGGACACATTGAATAATATTTACTAGAAACTGAAGGAAGAACTGGGAAGAACACAACCCACCATGTCAGACTACACAGAGAAGCCATTGAAATCCACAAACGTGGACAATTTCAACAGAAAGGAAGAAACCATGAAAATGAACAAAATCTGGCTACCAGTATTAAAAAAACCTCTAAAATTACAACAGCAAAACAACAGAGAGTAAACAATCAGGCACATCAAATCACTCTCAACAAAATATTCCCCCCAGGCACTTCCAAGCCATTAAATGCTAATCAAGGTGGTCAGCTGAAACATTCACACCTAGCTGCAGCAGACAAACGTCCTTTGTCTCACCCTGGTCATTCCACAGATATATAAACCCATTTTCCTACTTCCAACAGACCTCACTACCTCTGAGGATGCTTGCCATAGATGCAGGTGAAACGTCAGGAGAAAATGCCTCTAGAACATGGCCATATAGCCAGTGATTCCGGCCATGAAAGCCTTCGACAATACATGTAGGAAGAACCTTTGCATGGGGGCGGGACAGAGGGAAACCCCACAAAAGACAACAAAAACAACAACAACATTTATTAAGGTCCACATGAAGTCGAACATGACCCCCCTATAGTAACTTATAACTATAGTAACTTATAGTTTTGCTAAGGGCACGGACACCAGACTGGATAACAACATTTATTAAGGTCCACATGAAGTCGAACATGACCCCTCTATAGTAACTTATAACTATAGTTTTGCTAAGGGCAAGGACACCAGACTGGATAATAAGGGTTAAGCCTTAGTCAAATTGGTGTGTATCATTTAATCAAGGATTTATGCCCTATTTTCATATGTTTATAGCAGAAGGTAACCATTTTATTACTGAAATTCATGCCACAAAAGTATTTGACTTTTTCCATCTGAGACACACCTGATGGTCCCCCATCTCACAAACAAGGGACTCTCTTTCCCCCTCATGGATATATTTCCCTTTATGGACCTTCTAATGATGGACACTGGGGGAGGGTAGTTGGGTTTACTTTCTGTATTATGATCTCTATATTTCCCTTCATGTATCTGACCTTGTCCTGACCCTTTTGCCCCCTTCCTATCTCCTTGAGGAAAATGTATATGGAAGTTGCCTTGCCTCTGAAAAAAAGCAATTAGCGATTGTGGAAACCCTTATCTAAGAACATTCCTTGCATGGACAAATAACAAAGAAATGTCTTCCTGACTTCGAAGGATTTGGCCATCAGGGAGACAATCGCTTGGCAGACTTTTAATCACATTACAACAGGAGAAAAGAGGATCTTCGGAAAGTTCTCCCCTCCTGACCCGTTTCCTTTCAAGCCTTTCCATTGAGGACATTCACCAAAATCTCCCCCCCATTGTGCCCCTGTCTGACCACAAGAGGAAAACCCGGATTAAGTGGTATCGCCCACATCAATGCTTATCTCAGATAAATCACGACACAATAGATTGGCTTTTCTTGAAGGCCGTTTCAGACTCGTTAAGCCCCCTGGACATTTCCTGTAACTCCATAATCCATTCAAGAATGCATTGTATTCCCTTGTCCCACCTCTCTCCCTCCTGATTTGTTGACGCGCCAAGGCGGCAGAAACCTTCCGACTGGCCCAGGCGCTCGAGGGGCAGACGAGCCTCCTCCCAGCTGTTGAGGCGCCAGCCAATCACCTTCAAGCCAGGCGTGGGAGATTCAAACCACACACTCTGTTTTTTCTATAAAAATGGCATTTATTTGTATTCATGCATGCTTGCCTGACGAAATATCGCGGCTATAACCTACAAAACCCTATACGGCTCCGGCCCAGCGTATCTGTCCGAACGCATCTCCCTCTACGTCCCACCTCGGAGTCTGAGATCTTCTGGGAGGCCCTGCTCTCGACCCCACCTCTATCACAAGTGAGATTGGTGGCGACAAGAAGCAGGGCCTTCTCGGCAGTGGCCCCTCACCTGTGGAATTCACTCCCCGGGGAAATTAGGTCATCGACATCCCTCCTCTCCTTCAGAAGGAAATTAAAAACATGGTTGTGGGACCAGGCTTTCGGGCAATCTGGCAGTTAGACAAGGACAATGATGACTAGACAATATGGAATGAATTTATGACTCTGAGATGGTGAACAATGAGTACTGACTGGTTTTATTGATTTTTATTGATTTTGTTGTATAAAGTGACTGTTTAATTGTTATAATTGCTGTATACATGTTTTATCCATTGTTTATGTTTATGTTGGCATCGAATTGTGCCTTTTGTAAGCCGCCCTGAGTCCCCCCTCGGGGGTTGAGAAGGGCGGGGTAGAAATGCGCGAAATAAATAAATAAATAAATGCATCCTTTCCAGCTGGATCGCAATAAACAACTCAGTGGCTTTTCTTCAACTTGGTGAGACCTTTTATTGGGAAAAATCAGGGAAAATATTGGGTGTTTCTTCTGTCTCGCCAGGGCAACGAACTCTTTCATGAGTCTGATTGGTCTTTGCCTCCTGGCAAAGACCTCTAAATTCCTGCATTATAACATTTGGATCCCCAGTTTGATCGCTGCGACAGTTTTTAGGTTCATTTTCAGAGTCCAGGCCCTAGCAGAAGACAGCCTTTTGCCGTTCAGCAACTCAGTGCAGCCTGAGCTGTGCATTTGTAAGGGCACAGATCAACCACATCTAAGAATCAAATGGCAACCTGTGATTACCTGGGCAACTCTGACAATGTGCCAGCAGATTGCTTCTTGACGTTCTGACCTGTGACAGACAGCGCTTGCAGGGTGCTCATTTTAGCCTGCAAACCCCCCCCCCCCACTCCCTGCATTTCTCTTAAATGCCTTTTCCATCAGGATTCTGACAAATCTCTAGATACTCAATAAATAGCAGTTACAAGGCAAGGTAAAGCTGCAATCCTAACCATGCTTCCTAGCAACTTGTATCCCATTATCCTCAATACTACTAAGTATTCTGAAAACTGGGTCATTAAACTAATGCAGACTTAGAGGCAAGAAGATTACTGGAACATGGCTTCCTTGTGCAGTGCCGCTATCCCACAGCTATGGCCAGATTCTACAAATTCTTAGGAATCGATAAAAATGGGAATAAATATGTTTTATACCTGATCCTTACTGGGGATGAGACGATGGGACCGGACAATGTTTTTAACAAGGAGACACTATGGATTTATGTTTTATTGATTTTGTTATGATTTGTACTATATGTTAATGTTTTTAATTGTATTTATGGTATTGTGGTCATTGAATTTTGTCCTGTAAACCGCCTTGAGTCGCTGAGAAAGGCAGTATAGAAATACAGTAAATAAATCTATATAAATAAAAATGTAATGTTCGTTTGTGGGATTAACAGAACTCAAAAACCACTGGACGAATTGACACCAAATTTGGACACAAGACACCTAACAACCCAATGTATGTCCTTCACTCAAAAAAAATGATGTTGTCATTTGGGAGTTGTAGTTGCTGGGATTTATAGTTCACCTACAATCAAAGAGCATTCTGAACCCCACCAATGATGGAATTGAACCAAACCTGGTACACAGTTCTCCCATGACCAACAGAAAATACTCCCTTGTCCCAAGGGAATACAGAAGGGTTTGGTGAGCATTGACCTTGAGTTTTGGAGTTGTAGTTCACCTACATCCAGAGATCACTGTGGACTCAAACAATGATGGATCTGGACCAAACTCTACATGAATACTCAATATGCCCAAATGTGAACACTGGTGGAGTTTGGGGAAAATAGAATCTTGACATTTGGGAGTTGTAGTTGCTGGGATTTATAGTTCACCTACGAATCATAGAGCATTCTGAACCCCACCAACGATAGAATTGGGCCAAACCTCCCACACAGAACCCCCATGTGGGCCACAGCAACGCGTGGCAGGGGATGGCTAATAAATAAATAAATAATGTTATGGTTGGGGGTCTCCACAACAGGAGGAGCTGTATTAAGGGATTGTGGCATTAGGAAGGTTGAGAACCACTGCTCCAAGTGAGCAGAGGGTGTCTCTCACATCTGCTGAGATAGATAATGGTTTTGAGTTGGGCGTTTTGAGGTCCCTCCCAGACAGTGTGGGAAGAGGCACACTAGGGAAAAACCAGACAATTGTACTTTTAATAATAATAATAATAATAATACTTTATTTGTACCCCGCTACCATCTCCCCAAGGGACTCGGTGCGGCTTACATGAGGCCGACCCCAAATACAACAATACAAGCAATAAAACAACAACATAGACAATAAAATATACAACATTATCAATAAGACAACACACAGTTAAAAACAATGGGAAGGCCAAATGTAAAGTTAAAATTGGAAGTAATGCTGGGACATGGACAAAAAGGTGATAATGGTGTTTGTGGAAAGGCATAAGAGCAGACCTAAAGAAATGTAAAGTGCTTTGGAGGACAAAGTGCTATGGGATCATTATTCCAGAAAGGCACACTGGATCAGCCACGTCTTCAAGCTCCTCCTGAAGACTGACAGAGTTGGGGCCTGTCTGATGTCCTTAGGGAGTGAGTTCCAGAGTCGAGGGGCCACCACCGAAAAGGCCAATTGCGCCTGCGATGCTGATGGGATCGAGAGCAGGGCCTCTCCGGATGATCGAAGGGATCGTGTGGGTTCGTATATGGAGATGCGGTCACGCAGGTAGGCGGGTCCCAAACCGTTCAGGGCTTTGTAGGTAAGAACCTGCACCTTGAATTGGGTCCGGTAAATGAATGGCGGCCCATGGAGCTTCTTGAACAGGAGGGTTGACCGCTCCCTGTAAGGAGCCCAGTTAACAACCTGGCTGCCACCCATTGGATCATCTGGAATTTCCGGGCCGTTTTCAAGGGCAGCCCCACGTAGAGTGCATTGCAGTAATCCAGTCTAGAGGTGACTAAGGCGTGGACCACTTTGGCCAGATCCGCCTTCCCGAGGTTCAGTTGCAGTTGGAGTACTTTTCTCTGATCCACTTCCTTAAAATGCAAAGTTCCAACTCTCGTGCTGCAGAATCAGAGCTGTTTTACCCATCTGTGGCCCTGCAGTGATGAACAACCTCCACCTAGCCCATCATCACAATCCAGTCTTATTCAAAATACATGAGGTGCAAGGAAAAACCATGCCGATCACAACTTAATAGTGTCAATGCGCAGAAATCTGGGCATCTCATTTCAAAACAATTTCAAACTCACATACTTTAACCGTCTTTTAAAAATTCTTTTGGTTGCTCTTCCTAATCCAGAAAAACTTGAGGTTCCTCACAGTTCAGCTGTTCCTTACAGGTAGGAGAACCCTTTGGGGGACTGTAACATCAAGCAAAGGCCCTTGCCTGCCTAGACTTCCCACCTAGAAATGGTTTGTTCTACATTCCGAGCACTTAGTCTATGGAGTGATACCACAATAGTGCAACTTGTTCAAGATTCCCAAACTCGATCTCAAGGAACGCATTCCGAATCTGTGCCAGGGACCAAAACTCACCAAACAGCTCAGTATGGGCAAAATGTGAGCTCTTTTGAACTATATGTAAAGAGGCATCCAGACAGGCTATTCCTGAAAGCAGGTTCCAAGGAACTATTGGGTCTCTTGAGAACAGCAGCCCAAAGGCCATAATCTGAATTTCGTCATCGACAACCCTGAGGCACAGAATTCAGGCAGCTGCAGCACAATGATAAGGAAGAAGGGGGTGTCTCATTTTAGTTTTGGCAGCATACAATAAAAAAAACGGGTGCAGTATTTGGAAATGACTGAAGAGAAAACATAGGGAATCCCTTCTGCTTACTACTGTGTATAGCAGCATTCCTCAACGCGAGGTGGGGGGCGTGAGAGGATTTCGGGGGGGGGGTTCCAATGCGGCCCTAGGTAATTTTCAACAGTAAGCAAACAGTATTTTGCCCCCCCCCCCCCCAACCAATCACTGATATATATTTTCTGTTTGTCATGGGAGTTCTGTGTGCCATATTTGGTTCAATTCCATCATTGGTGGAGTTCAGAATGCTCTTTGATTTTAGGTGAACTATACATCCCAGTAACTACAACTCGCATATGTCAAGGTCTATTTTCCCCCAAGAGCGCCTCAAGAGCGCCCCTGGGCAAAATCAACTATATTGCAAATGCTTACTTTGCGTAATGGGTTGAGCCGCCCCTGGGGTCGCCATTGACTATAGCAAACTCATTTTCTTACTCCTTTATTATCCTGGCAATTATCCCACCCTAGCTGCAACTAGGCCGCTCTGGGCCAGAGTGAAGAGAGCGGGGGGGGGGGGGGGGTGGAGGCAGGGGACAGTTCCACCTTGTCTCCTGTGCTATGCTAATAATATAATGTAATATAATGTAATGTAATATAGTATAATATAATGTATATACATATAATATTTATAATATTATAATGCAGTGCAATATAATACTACTAATTATAACATTTTATAATTATATATTTATATTACATGTAATATTACTAATAATCGATATAAATAAAAATGTAATGTTCGTTTGTGGGATTAACATAACTCAAAAAAACCCTGGGTAGGCCCTGCTCTCTGTCCCACCTGCAACACAGGCGCGCTTGGTGGGGACGAGAGACAGGGCCTTCTCAGTGGTGGCCCCTCGGCTGTGGAATGCCCTGCCTGCAGATATCAGATTGGCCCCCTCCCTGCTGGCGTTTCGGAGGAAAATGAAGACCTGGCTGTTCGAACAAGCATTTGATTAAACAGTGTAATTAAACATAGGAATACGGAATAATGGATGATGAGACTGGATTCTGATTTTACTGTTGAGGCGCTAATGATTGTTATACGGATGTTTAATGATTTATGTTACAATTATTTTTAATCGCCCCATACTTGTCTCGTGATGTTTTGTATCAATGTTGTTTACCGCTTTGAGTCACCTGAGGGCTGAGAAAAGCGGTATATAAATAAAGGAAATAAATAAAACCCACTGGACAAATTGAAACCAAATTTGGACACAATACACAATACACCTATCAGGCCAATGATACTTTACTCATTGAAACACTGGACAACACAGAAGAGACTTAAAAAGCCCAAAAAAAAAACCCCACAAAAATACATTACAATGCATGTGCAAAACTACATATATACGCAAACACACATACACACATATACATACACAAATATACATACACACAAAACACATATACACAGACTGGGCCACAGCAACACATGGCAGGGGACAGCTAGCATTACAATATAATGGTATAGTAAAATATAGTAATATTTCTTACTTTTTTGTCATGTCAGGAGCAACTTGAGAAACTGTATTTTCTCTTGGTCATGGTTATTCTGGGTTGCAAGTTTGGCCCAATTCTATCTTTGGTGGGGTTCGGAAAACTCTGATTGTAGGTGAACTATAAATCTCAGCAACTACAACTCCCAAATGTTAAGGTCTATTTTCCCCAAACTCCATGGGTGTTCAAATTTGGGCGTATTGGGTATTTGTGCCAAATTTAGTCCAGATATATCACTGTTTGAGTCCACAATGCTCTATTAGATTAGGGGAATGGGAGTTCTGTGTGCCAAGCTTGGCTCAATTTCATCGTTGGTGGAGTTCAGAACGCTCTTTGATTGTAGGTGAACTATAAATCCCAGCAACCGCAACTCCCAAATGACAAAATCAATCCCCTCCCTACCTCACACCAGTATTCAAATGTGGGCGTATCGGGTATTTGTGCCAAATTTGAATACTGGTGAATCAAAATAAGTCCTGCATATGAGATATTTACATTATGATTCATAACTGTAACAAAATTACAGTTGTGAAGTAGCAACAAAAATAATTTTATGGTTGGGTGTCACCACAACATGAGGAACTGGATTAAGGGAGTACAAAACTGGGGATTCTGGCAGACTGAAGAGGGACTTCTGGCTGCATTTAAACCATGTATACGCCTGCTGCAGATGGTGGGTATATACCGTATGGATATATGTGCCTTCAGGTGACATGCTGACTGATGATGACCTCAAATTTCATAGCATTATCTTTGGCAAGGGATATGGAAATGCCTTTGGGGTACTTAGGCGAGGCGGAGACAGGAAGCACCACCTGTTATAACTGACAGCAGTATTCATTTGAACTTAATTAACCCAAAAACAACACGGATGTGAGTTTTGACATGGAAAGAAACACAAGCCATCACCTACCAGAGTATTGCTCTTCTTAATATCCTCTAAGCGCTCCAATACGGAAGTCAAGTTGGGGTCATCTGATTCCACAAACCATATTGGCGATGAGGAAGGGTAAGATTCCTAGTCAAATAAAATAATGATATTTACATTCACTGAATAATAATAATAATAATAATAATAATAATAATAATAAACTTTATTTATATCCTGCCCTATCTCCCAGGAGAGAATGCCTCTAGAACATGGCCATATAGCCCGAAAAAACCTACAACAACCCAGTGATTCCGGCCATGAAAGCCTTTGACAATAATAATAATAATCTTTATTTAATGCCCCACCAACATCTCCCCAATGGGGACTTGGGCGGCTTACTCGAGGCCAAGCATATTACAATAAGGTAAAACCAAAGCACAATAACAACACAGTACGAAGACGATAAAGCAAAACCATACACAGTAAAATAAAATAACATAACATAGCAATGAGCGGGCCGCATGTGCAAGATAAAAACTAAGATACTAAAAATACTAAAATCAGGATGGGATGGGGATGGAGCAGGTTGTTTGTGGGGGAGAAACTCGTAACGGAATGGGGTCATAAATATAGACCCTCATACAGGTGGGGAATTATACTCTGGGGACAAAAACCGTTGAGGGGGAGCAACTGTGTATGATAATATGGCTACTCTCCAAAAGCGCAATGGAAAAACCAGGTTTTGAGATCCCTCTTGAAAATTTCTAAGGTGGGGGCCTTCCTAATCTCACCAGGCAATGAGTTCCAGGGTTGGGGGGCAACAAAGAAGGAAAAATGTTTTCCCCTATCCCCTTGGACACCTAAAAATGCTTGGGATATGCATGGAAAACCTGTTTTACAAATCTTTTACATCTCTATGACTTTCACCCTACTCACCAGTTATCAAACTTTCTGATACATAGGAGCTCTTCCCAGAAGACTTATTTAGATCCCACCTTACGGCTGCAAGCGGCTCCAAGTTGGAATAACCACAAATCCACTGTGCCAATGGAAGTCATGTACTGCATCCCAATATTATTCCTTATTGACCACTTTAAAGGAAAATACTGCATCAGAATTCTCTCCCATGGCATAAAATGATTCTAACTGCCTCTGACAAGCTGGCACAACCGTTTTCAATTATCCAGTGTGTCAACAGCTTCATCTGCTTATTGCATAAGAACCACGCACAAATGCAATTCTGTTAGCAGGGACAGTCGTTCCAGGCAGAACAGACCATTCCCTCTTGCAACAGTACGAGCAAAGGACATCCCATTTGCCGTAAACAGCACAACAGCTTCATACCCAAAGACATCCTGGAAATGGCCCCAAATGAAGAGGGGAGGAAAGGACTCTCATTCAGCTCGCATTTGTCTCAAGAGCCTCACGAGTCACATTGATTTATTGTGTCAGGAGCGAACCAAAACAGTTGTATTGCATTTAAAAAACAGACAAACAAACAAACAAACCACAAAATTTGCAGGCTTGGTATTCTATTAAATGTCCTTTGACCAGAAGCTGACCACTTGGAGTGCCTCTGGTGTTGCTGCAAGGAGGTCCTCCATTGTGCATGTAGCAGGGCTCAAGCTGCATTGCAGCAAGTGGTCTGTAGTTTGCTCTTCTCCAAACCCGCATGTCGTGGAGTCCACTTTGAGGCCCCATTTCTTGAGGTTGGCTCTGCATCTCGTGATGCCAGAGCACAGCCTGTTCAGCGCCTTCCAAGTCGCCCAGTCTTCTGTGTGCTCAGGGGGAGTCTCTCATTTGGTATCAACCGTTGATTGAGGTTCTGGGTTTGAGCCTGCCACCTATGGACTCTCGCTTACTGAGGTGTTCCAGCAAGTGTCTCTGTAGATCTTAGAAAACTATTTCTTGATTTAAGTAGTTGACGTGCTGGCTGATACCCCAACAGGGGGTGGGCCAGAGATGTCACTGCCTTGGTTCTTTCATTATTGGTTGCTACTCCTCGGCAAATGTCAGGTGGTACAATACCGGCTAGACAGTGTAATTTCTCCAGTGGTGTTGGGCGCAGACACCCCATGATGATGCGGCATGTCTCATTCAGCGCCACATCCACTGTTTTAGCGTGGTGAGATGTGTTCTACACTGGGCATGCGTACTCAGCAGCAGAGTAGCAAAGCTCAAGGGCAGATGTCTTCACTGTGTCTGGTTGTGATCCCCAGGTTGTGCCAGTCAGCTTTCGTATGATATTGTTTCTAGTGCCCACTTTTTGCTTGATATTCAGGCAGTGCTTCTTGTAGGGCAGAGCACAGTCCAGAGTCACTCCCAGGTATCTGGGTGTGCTGCAATGCTCCAGTGGGATTCCTTACCAGGTCATCCTCAGAGCTCTGGATGCTTGTGTGTTCTTAAGGTGAAAAACACATGTCTGTGTTTTAGATAGATTAGGAAACACCTGGTTTTCCCTGTAATAGGCAGTAAGAGCACCTAGAGCTCCGGAGAGCTTCTGTTCAACCATCTTAAAGCTCCCTGCTTGAGCGGTGATGGCACGATCGTCAGCATAGATTAGATGGATTAGGAATCAGCTGATTTCCCCTGTAATAGGCAGTAAGAGCACCTAGAGCTTCAGAGAGCTTCTGTTCAACCATCTCAAAGCTCCCTGCTTGAGCGGTGATGGCACGATCGTCAGCATAGATTAAATTTAGATGGATCAGGAATCAGCTGTTTTTCCCTGTAATAGGCAGTAAGAGCACCTAGAGCTTCTGAGAGCTTCTGTTCAACCCTTTCAAAGCTCCCTGCTTGAGCAGTGATGGCACGATCATCAGCATAGATTAGGCGGATTAGGAATCAGCTGTTTTTCCCTGTAATGGGCAGTAAGAGCACTTAGAGCTTCGGAGAGCTTCTGTTCAACCCTTTCAAAGCTCCCTGCTTGAGTGGTGATGGCACGATCGTCAGCATAGATTAAACTTAGATGGATTAGGGATCAGCTGGTTTTCCCTGTAATAGGCAGTAAGAGCACCTAGAGCTTCAGAGAGCTTCTGTTCAACCATCTCAAAACTCCATGTTTGTGCGGTGATGGCACGATCGTCAGCATAAATTAAACTTAGATGGATTAGGAATCAGCTGGTTTCCCCTGTAATGGGCAGTAAGAGCACCTACAGCTTCAGAGAGCTTCTGTTCAACCATCTCAAAGCTTGAGCAGTAAGGGAAACATGAGAGAAGCCTCCTTGCAGGATTGCATCCCCTGGGCAATGTCTTCATAGACGGTTGATTTTCTCACTCCAGAAGCGACCAGGAGAGTCACAGGGCATTGTGTTATCAACCACCGTGGCTGGCCAGTGAAAGCTTTTAACAAAATGCATTTAATTCTGTATTTGTGTTGAGTAATCCTACGCTTTTCCTATCTGAAACAGCATATTTTGGTGCCAAACAGAACTATGAACTTGCTATCACAACATTGTCATTACGAAGCTTTTAGGAAGTTGCCTGAACTCAGTGCTGCTACCACAGGCTCTCCCACCCCAGTTAACTTACGTGACTAAGAGGCAGAAAAATTAATGGTTCCTGGCACTCACCGTATTAGTTTCAATTAAACCTGACGTGCCAAGGAAACCAATTCCCCAAATATACATGATCTTGCACAGCCATTTTGACAGCTGTGCTGCCAGCGAACGCCAAGCTCTCCTGCGTTTGGTGACATTCTGAAGACAACATCAGAGTGTAGCATTAACAGCGTTCCCCTTCCACAGCAGCATTAAATGCTGTCTAATATGTTTACACAGCACCAAACACCCGCTCTGTTGGAAGCTATGACACAGAGGTACAAGTCTGCAAGGAAAGTTCCACCCACCCACGCCCAAATGTCACAGGGCTGCTTGACCAGAAGGTGTGGTAAGATGGAAGGCCACGTTGTTATTGGCTTCCTTCCCCTGAGATTCACTTTATAGGGCAAGGGACCAGGTTCTGGCCATTGGAAAGAAAAATTTCCCTACTATGAACTTGCTCAAATTCCAAGATTTCCAGGGAGGGGGATTCCCTTGAGCCCGCCACCCCCATAGATCAGCGTTTCTAAACATGGGAGTCGGGACTACTGGGGGGTCATGAGGGGTCACCAAAGACCATCAGAAAACATATATTTCTGATGGTCTGAGGGGGCCACCACCGAGAAGGCACTCTTGTCCCCACCAATCGCACCAGTGAAGGGGATGGGGGCCTCTCCAGATGATCGAAGAGATCGTGTGGGTTTGTAGATGGAAATGCAGTCACGCAGGTAGGCGGGTCCCAAACCGTTCAGGGCTTTGTAGGTAAGAACCTGCACCTTGAATTGGGACCGGAAAATTATTATTATTATTATTATTAATAATAATAATAATAATAATACTTTATTAGTACCCCGGTACCATCTCCCTAAGGGACTCGGCCCGGCTTACATGAGGCCAAGCCCACAACACATACAATAAACAAAAGCAATAACAATAATCAATACAAAACAGTTAAAATAAACTCAAAACAGAAAAGACACAATAAGCAATAACAATAACATATTGCAACATACAGCATTTAAAAACCTATGGCCGGGCCAAATGTAATAATTCAAATTTAAAATCAAAAAGTGCTGGGCATGAACAAGATAAGACAAATTAAAATAGGGCTTTCAGAGAAAGATGAGGGCGCGCAGACAACCCTGAATCCATATTAAAGTGCATTTGAGGACATATTGCTAAGAGTTTTCCTTATTCTGGGAAGACACACTGGAACAACCACGTTTTCAGGCTCCTCCTAAAAACTGCCAGCATTGGGGCATGTCTGATGTTCCTGGGAAGTGAGTTCCAGAGTCGAGGGACCACCACCGAGAAGGCCCTGTCCCTCATCCCCACCAATCGCGCTTGCGATGGAGGCGGGAGCACGAACAGGGCCTCTCCAGATGATCAAAGAGATCGTGTGGGTTTGTACACAGTGATGCGGTCACGGCAGCCAATGGAGCTCCTTAAACAGGAGGGTTGACCACTATGTAAACTATGTAAATATAAGGGTGGCATATGTGAGTATTTCGACCTAGCGCGGTTTTGCAATCAGTCTCCAATAAATTGAGACCCAGGGTGCACATCCGACCACAATATACTACAGAGAACCAACTCTTATGTATTTCTGTACCATAATTCCCACTTGCTTTTCCCTCGTGGGAAATCAGAAGCTGAACAGGGCTGTCTTTAACAAATGCGCAGAATAAGATGGACGGGTGGAACGTAGCTTGTCATGTTGGGGCCACTTTGCTAATAGCACTTTTAGCAAAATGCCACAAGATTCCCTTTTTGGCCAATTACACTTTGTCTCCTTGGATCAAGAATGGGAGACCAAGTGTCATTTCGCAAATGGGTCGGCTAATAAAACTAAAAAGGACAGAGTAGCCCCTAGAGAGCGGGATTAATGGAGTGACCGAAGTCGTGAATCAGGCTCTCCTTGGAGCTGTCATGAGCGGACTTAGTGGCACTAGACAAATTACTCTATCTCAGTCCGCTCATCTGTCATGTAAAGATGACAGTATCGTTCTACCTTACAGGATTGTTCTAATGACTTCATGAATAACTTTGAATACTCCAAAAGCATTTCAGGGAAACTAAAACAAAGAGATCTAGTGTGACTCAAGGACAGTTGTGCAATCGAGTGCTCTTGTGTGTTTACACCAAGCTCCCCTAAGTCCAAGGACTATTATTCTTGAGATTATGCTGGGATGCTATGGAATCCTGGACATTGCAGTTCCATAAGCTCTTGAGCATTCTCTGCAAATAGTGCTGGTGTCTCAGCAAATAACCCATGATTCCATAGCTTTGAGCCACGGCAGCTGACGATCGCGTCATCACAGGGAGCTTTGAAATGCTGGAACAGAAGCTCTCCGAAGCTTTAGGCACTCTTATTGCCCAATACAGGGAAAACCAACTGATTCCTAATCCACGTAAAACACTGACATGCGCTTTCCATATTAAGAATAGACAAGCATCTCACGCTCTGAGGATGACCTGGGAAGGAATCCCATTGGAGCATTGCAGCACACGCAAATACCTGGGAGTCTCTGTGGAACGTGCTCCTACTGATAAGGAGCTCTGCTTGAATATCAAGCAAAACGTGCTAGAATAAACGTCATACAAAAGCTGACTGGCACAACCTGGTGATCACAACCAGACACAGTGAAGACATCTGCCCTTGCGCTTTGCTACTCTGCTGCTGAATATGCATGCCCAGTGTGGAACACATCTCATCATGTTAAAACAGTGGATACATCTCTTAATGAGACATGCCGCCTCATCACAGGATGTCTACTGGAGTAATAATACTGTTTAGCCAGTATTGCACCATCTGACATCCGCCGGGAAGTATCAGCCAATAATGAAAGGACCAAGGTAGTGACATCTCCGGCCCATCCTCTGTTTGGATATCAGCCAGCATGCCAACACCTTAAAATCAAGAAGCAGCTTCCTAAGACAGAGATACTCGCAGGAACACCTCAGCAAGCGAGAGTCCAAAAGTGGCAGGCAACAACCTGGAACCTCAATCAGTGGTTGAGACCAGATGAGAAACTCCATCCTGGGCACACAGAAGACTGGGCAATTTGGAAGGCGCTGAACAGACTGCGCTTTGGCACAACAAGATGCAGAGCCAATCTTAAGAAAGTGGAGTTCATGACAAGGGATTGTGGAGGAGCCAACCACAGACCACCGACTACAATGCGACCTGAGCCCTGCCACATGCACAATGGAGGACCTTCTCACAGCAACTCCAGATGCACTCCAAGTGGCCAGCTTCTGCTCAAAGGAAATTTAGCAAATAGAGTAGAGTCTCACTTATTCAACATAAATGGGCCGGCAGAACGAAGGATAAGCAAAAATGTTGGATAATAGGGAGAGATTAAGGAAAATCCTATTAAACATCAAATTACGTTATGATTTTACAAATTATGCACACACAAAACACATACACAGAAAGGGGGAAGGGAGGGAGGGAGGGAGGGAGGAAGGAAGGAAGGAGGGAAGGAGAGGAGGAGGAAGAGAAAGAGAAAGAGGGAAAGAAGAAGGGAAGGAAAGAAAGGTAGTGAAAGAAGGAAGGAGGGAAGTAAATAAAAACGTGAAAGAGGAAGGGAGGGAGGGAGGGAGGGAGGGAGGGAGGGAGGGAGGGAGGGAGGGAGGGAGGGAGGGAGGGAAGGAAGGAAGGAAGGAAGGAAGGAAGGAAGGAAGGAAGGAAGGAAGGAAGGAAGGAAGGAAAGAGACAAGGAAGGAACCAAAGAGCAAAGGAAGTGAGAAAAGAAACAGATACAGAAGGAAGAAAGAAGGGAAAGAAAAAGAGAGAAGGAAGGAAAGAGAGAGGGAAGGAAGGAGAGAAAGAGGGAGGGAAGGTTGGTCACAGCAATGTGTGGCGGGCACAGCTAGTAATAAATAATAATAAACTTTATTTATACCTCGTCACCATCTCCCCAAAGGGGACTCGGGGCGGCTTGCATGAGGCCAAGCCCAGTAATACATTACAGCAAAAATAAATACAGAACGGAAAAAAAATAACATCACAATAAAATAAGTAAAACGTAAGAGCAAAATAAAACAGTGCAAAAAAACAAAGTGAAAAAAAATCAAACACAATGGGTGGGCCAAATGTACAACATAAAATGATAAAAGTCTGGATGAGATAGGAATGAAAACGGTATATTTGTAATTGTATGGTTGGGGGTCACAACAACACGAGGAACTGTATAATAATAATAATAATAATAATAATAATAATACTTTATTTTTATACCCCACCAACCATCTCCCCTAAGGAACTCGGGGTGGCTTACAAGGGACACGCCCCAGATTACAATTAAAACACACAAGTAAAACACTTTAACCAATTAAAACATCAGATAAAACAAATAACAACACAACTGAAAGCAATATAAAAACAATATTAAGGGGTTGTGGCATTAGGAAGGTTGAGAAACACTGCTATAATGCAAAGGTGGAAACTCTTTGCCTGTCCAGATATTGCTGGAGTACAACACCCAGCAGCCTTGGCCAGAATAGCCGGTGGTAAGGAAAGGTTGCAACCCACAACATTTGGAGGATGCACAACGTCCATGTTTGTTGTATTGGAAACCTCACTAGGTTAGCCATATAAACATCTAGAACAGTGGTTCCCAGCCTGTGGTCCTTCACGTGTTTTGGACTGACTTCAGAACCCACAATTCCTAACACCTAGAAAACTGCCTGGGATTTCTGGGAGTTGAAGTCCAAAACAAAGTTTTGGAACCACTGATTTAGAATATATTTTTGCAATGCAATCCCCATTCTTGTCCCAAATGTGTATTATTGGTTTGAAAAATAAAACATTTCCATAACTATTCATCTTATCCATATATGTAGAGTTTATTTACCTCTTAAATGACGGAGCATTCACCAGCTTGCGCTTTCACAGCTGGTAGAAAGGCAAGGAAACCCATTGAATCCTTGTTTCAAAAGCTAACCACACTCTTGGTAACACACCTTCCTTGTTCTCTTTGGGTTCTGGGTGGAGACAAATTACTCAATTTCACATCTAACTAATTAGGGAGGGGCATTCTTTCGTATGGTGACACTTTTGTTTTTGCCTTAATTGATGTGAAGAGAATAGAATCATTTTTTTCTCCTGAGGCTTCCCATTTCTTTTGTCTACAGCTGTCTGTTTTAACTCTGCATCTTGCTGTATGTCTTTCAATACTGTATTATCTCTTGTTTTAATGGTGTTGTATCCTGCTTTGAGCCGCAGGAAGAGGCGGGTAATAATAAATTCATTATTATTGTTGTTATGATTAGTTCTGAGGGGTCCTAAACTTGAATGGGGGGGGGGGGGCAACTAAAAGGGAGAACCACTTCTCAAGATTATGAACTCACCAAGTACCAATCCGCAAAGTGAACCAAGTTAATTCCACCTCTGGCTCTCTTTGAACTCTTAGCCCAGAAATAAGCAACAGCATGGACTTCCAGGGATTGCTAGGCGGGTCACCATTCTTTTTTTTCTAAGTTTTCTAAGATCTACAGAGATACTCAGCAAGCAAGAGTCCAAAAGTGGCAGGCTCAAACTCAGAACCTCAATCCATGGCTGACATCAAATGAGAGACTCCCTCCTGTGGCCACAGAAAACTGGGCGATTTGGAAGGCGCTGAATAGACTGCTCCAGCACCACAAGATGCAGAGCCAACCTTAAGAAATGGGGCCACAAAGTGGAGTCCACGACATGCGAGGGTGGAGAAGAGCAAACCACAGACCACCAACTACAATGCAACCTGAGTCCAGCTACATGCACAATGGAGGGTCTTCTTATAGTAACACCAGACCAGCTACTGGTCAAAGGACATTTACCGTATATACTCGAGTATAAGCCGACCCGAATATAAACCAAGGCACCTAATTTTACCACAAAAACTGGGAAAATGTATTGACTCGAGTATAAGCCTAGGGTGGGAAATACAGCAGCTACTGATCAGTTTCAAAATAAAAACAGATACCAATAAAATTACATTAATTAGGCATCAGAAAGTTAAATGTTTTTGAATATTTACATAAAACTGTAATTTAAGATAAGATTGCCCAACTCTGATTCTAACCTTCTTCAACGTAAATGTGCTTATGTATCCTTCCAATAAGAATAGAGTAACATAATAATAATAATAATAGAGTAAAATAATGGAAATGTAATAATAACAGTAATAATAGAGTAAAATAATAAATGCAATAACAATAATAGTCAAATAATACATGTAAAAATAACAATAATAAAGTAAAATAATAATGTAATAATAATAATTGAGTAAAATAATAAATGAAATAATAATAATAAATAGAGTAAAATAATACATGTAATAAAAATAATAATAACGGAGTAAAATATTAAATAATGTTGACCCGTGTATAAGCCGAGAGGAACTTTTTCAGCCTATAAAGGCTTCTACTAGGCTTCTACTTGAGTATATACAGTAATCAACTACCAAGTTTGCACACTTTTTGTTTTGTTTCTTTGTTTGTTTAATGCAATACACCTGTTTGGTTCGCTCCTGACACGATAAATAAATACCATTCTTCTTGTATTAGTTTTGTCACATTTCCAAGACAGTAAAAAGGGACAGCTTAAAGCCATGATGCGTAGGGCTGACAGTCGGAAAGCAGTGATTAACAAGTTTGCCTTCTACCTAAATGCCAAACTGAAGTTGTGAGTTAACTTAGCCATGTATTTCTCTCTAAAACTGACATCCTGCCCACCTTCCTAAATTACACGATGCACACTGGTCTAGCCCAGACCCACAAATAACAGGATTTTTGCATCCCATTCCGTTTTCTATCTCCCAATAAGGGGCACCTGCCATCCCTCCAGGGCACAGGCTCTCCAGACCCCAAATGAGGCACACATCCCTTATAAGAAGCCAGCAGCAAGCAACACCATAAGCAGTAGGCTTTCCAGATCTCAAAGAAGACATATTCCCTCCACCAAAGGATGCCTCACAAACCTATCAAAGACACACATAAATAAATAAATAAGCTGCATCCCTTATAATAACGGGCAGGAAATAACTCTATAAAGTACCCCAATTTACAAACAAGATAGGTTCCATAGGGGCTTGAAAACATGGATGTTCCAGTGTGCCTTCCCAGAATAACAAACCCTTAGCATTATGTCCCCAAAAAGCACTTTATATCGATTTAGGACTGCTTGTATGTCTCTATCACTTTATATCGATTTAGGATTGCTTGTATGTCCCTACCTCCTGTATCTTGTTCATGCCTAGCATTATGTTTAAACTTTAATTACATTTGGCCCAGCCATAGATTTTAATTGTGCACTGTATTTTGTTTTAATGTTTATGCTTTTTGTGTGATGAGATTTATTTTAATTGCTTTGTACTGTATTGTTATTGCTTGTATTGTTGTATTGTGGGCTCGGCCTCATGTAAGCCGCACCGAGTCCCGTGGGGAGATGGTAGCGGGGTATAAATAAAGTTTTATTATTATTATATTATAGGTTTGTTCTGAAGCTGAATTTGTATATACGTCAGAACAGGTGCATTGTAAGTGTAACTCTAACCAAATAAATGTGTGTGTATATATAGGCTTTGGATTGCATAGCAAAGGTTGTGTGTGTGTGTGTATGTATGTATGTACACATATATATGTGTGTATATATATTTAAAAACACAAGCTTTTGGATCGCATAGGGAGGTTGTGTGTGTGTGGGTGGGCATGTATGTATGTATGTATATGTGTGTGTGTGTATGTGTGTGTATATATATATATATATATATATATATGCTTTCGATCATAGCAAAGGCTGTGTGTGTGTGTGGTTGTGCGTGTATGTATATGTGTGTGTATAATATATATATATATATATATAAGCACGCCTCCCCCCCCAAATGAGTTTAGTTTCACAACCCTGTGTTTCTTTATGAGCTCCCTGCAAATAGCTTACTCCTATTCTTGTCTTATTCGAGTTTCTTAACATTTTATCCTGCACGTGTCCCACTGTCACTACAATTGTGTTTATTGTAATGTTATTTTGTTACTGTATTCATATGTTTTTTTTCTTTTTCTTTTTAATGTAACTTTGATGCTGTTGCTTATGGTTTGGTTTTATCTTGCTGTAATATGTTGTCCAGGCTTGGCCTCGTGTAAGCCGCCCCGAGTCCCTGTTGGGGAGATGGTGGCATGGTATAAATAATAATAATATTAATAATTTTTATTATTATTATTATTATTATTATTATTATTATTAGCTTTGGATCTCATAGCGAAAGTTGTGTGTATGTGTGTGTGATTTCATCTCACTTTCTGTCCCTGTGAAAATTTGGCTTGTTGTGGTAACAAGAATTGGGGAGAAAGCTTCAATGGAGACTCCATTTCCCCAGGGGTGAATTTCTCTTCCTCCCGAGGGGTCACTTTCTCTCACTTCCTGTTGCCTCAGCCCCGTTCTTAACTATGATTTGGAGGTAAGCCTGTCCCTTATGGGGTTGCGAGCTGCCCGCTTATCATCTGGGATGTGCCTAATTTGAGGTCTGGAAAGCTTGTCCTCTATAGGGCTGGCAGGTGTCCCTTATGGGAGTTAGAAAACTGGAAGATACAAAACAAATTCCTGTGGCATTCCCCAAGTTACAAACATCCGACTCACAGTGAAGGTGAGACAACAGGAAGTATAACTCCACCCAAATATATGTATGTATGCGTATATATGTGTGTTTATATATGTATGTAAGTAAAGGTAAAGGTTTCTCCTTGACAATAAGTCTAGTTGTATTCAACTCTGGGGTGTGGTGCTCATCTCCATTTCTAAGCCGAAGAGCCGGCGTTGTCCATAGACACCTCCAAGGTCATGTGGCCAGCATGACTGCTTGGAGCACCATTATCTTCCTACAGAAGCGGTACTTTTGAGCTACGTAAATTTGCATCTGTTCAAACTGCTAGGTTGGCAGAAGCTGGGCCTAACAGCAGGAGTTCACCTCGCTCCCCGGATTCGAACAACTAACCTTTCGGTCAGCAAGCACAGCAATTTAACCTGCTGCACCACCAGGGGACCTCTGTGTGTGTGTGTGCGTGTGTATAAAAATGCTCTGTGCATAATGAGTACCTTAAAAACAAAAGAACCAATGAATGAAATCACACCAAATTTGGCATCTAAACGTCTCACTACCCAAGGAGTGACCATCACTCAAAAAATTATGATTTTGTCATTTGGGAGTTGTAGTTGCTGGGATGTATAGTTCACCTATAATCAAAGAACATTCTGAACTCCACCAATGATGGAATTGAACTAAACTTGGCGCACAGGACTTCCCTGACCAACAGAAAACATTAGACTAGTTTGGTGGGCATTGACCTTGTGTTTTAGAGTTGTAGTTCACCTACATCTAGAGAGCACTGTGGGCTCAAATAATGATGGATCTGGACCAAACTTGGCACAAATATTCCATATGTCCAAATAGGAACACAGATGGACTTTGGGGGAAATAGACCTTGACATTTGGGAGTTGTAGTTGCGGGGATTTATAGTTCACCTACAATCACAGAGTATTCTGAACCCCACCAACGATAGAATTGGGCCAAACCCCTCACACAGAACACCCATGTGGGCCACAGCAATGTGTGGCAGGGGACGGCTAGTATATATATATGGTTCTCAACCTGAGGGTCCCCAGGTGTTTTGGACTTCAACTCCCAGAAATCCTAACAGCTGGTAAACTGGCTGGGATTTCTGGGAGTTGTAGGCCAAAACACTTAGGGACCCATAGTTTGAGAACCACTGAGATATATAAAAGCTTTGGATGGTATAGAGAAGGGTTAACACCCCTGTGGTGTTTGTTTTGCTGTCCATTCAGAAGATTTCTGTCCCTGTGGAAAATTTGGCTTGTTGTGGAAACAAAGATAGGGGAGAAAACTTCAGTGGAGGCTCCCTTGATCATAATTCTTTTTCCCCAGGATAATTACCGGTACTCTACACACCGCCCTGTTCTTAACTGTGAGTCGGATGTTTGAAACTCAGGGAATGGCAAAGGGATACTTGCCAACCCTACAAGGGACGAGCATTCCAGACCTCAAATTATAATAAGGGAACACTGTTAATAATATAGGGATATAGTAATAATAATATATTATATTATATATAATAACTAGCTGTACCCGCCACGTGTTGCTGTGGTCAGCTTTCCCTCGCTCTTTCTCTCCTTCCCTTTTCTTCTTTCCTTCACTCCTTCCTTCTCTACTGCTTTTCTTCCTCCCCCCTTTTACTTTTCCTTCTTCTTTCACTCCTTTCTTCCTTCTCTACCTCTTTCCTTCCTTCCTTCACTTTCTGCTTCCATGCTTCTTTCTCTCTTTCCTTCTTTCCTTCCCTCTCTTTCTCTCCTTTCTTTCTTCTCTACCTCTTTCCTTCCTTCCCTTTTTGCTTCCATCCTTCCTTCTCTTTCTGTCTTTCCTTCCTTCCTTCCCTCTTTTCTTTCCTTCTCTCCTTCCTTCCTTCCTTCCTTCTCTCTTTCCTTCCTTCCTTCGCTCTTTGCTTCCTTCTCTCTTTTCTTCTTTCGTTCTTTCCCTCCCTCTTTCTTTCTCCCCTTCCTTCCTTCCCTCCCTCTTCTTTCCCTTTTTTTCTGTATTGTCATTTAACTTTTCATCATTTATCTTTCTCAGGATTTTAAATTCTTTCCACAGTTTTTTTTTTTTGGGGGGGGGGTGGTTATGAGTGATGGTCACTTGTTGGTCTCTCAGGAGTATAGTGTCCAAATTTTGTGTCAATTTTTTATCTCTCAAGAAGGGATACCTGCCAACGCTACAAGGGACAAGCATTCCAGACCTCAAATTATAATAAAGGGACCCTGGCAATAATAAAGGAATATAATAATATTAATAATATTATATTCCTTTATTATTGTCAGGGTCCCATTATTATAATTATATATTATAATAATATATTAATAACATAATATATAATAATATATTATTCTATATTACTTATATTTATTTTATTTATTTACGACATTTATATACTGCCCTTCTCACCCCGAAGGGGACTCAGAGCAGCTTACAAGATATATATATATATATATCTTACCTGTCCGAATGCATCTCCTCCTATGAACCAGCTAGGACATTAAGATCATCTGGGAAGGCCCTGCTCTCAGTCCCGCCTGCATCGCAGGCGCGCCTGGCGGGAACGAGAGACAGGGCCTTCTCAGTGGTGGCCCCTCGGCTGTGGAACGCCCTTCCTACAGAAATTAGATCGGCCCCCTCCCTATTGGCATTTCGGAGGAAAGTGAAGACCTGGCTGTTCGAGCAGGCATTTGAATAGGCAGTGTAATGAATATAGGAATACAGAACAACGGATGATGAGATTGGATCTTGATTCTACTGATGAGACACTAATGAGATGTTACACTGATGTTTAATTGTTTACTATGTTATTGTTTTAATTGTCTCTTAACTGTCTTTATGATGTTTAGCATTGAATTTTTCCTATTATTAGCCGCTTTGAGTCACCTAAGGGCTGAGAAAAGCGGTATACAAATGAAGTAAGTAAATAAGTAAATATATACATACAATATCTTATATCATTAGCATAGTATAATATCAGTATTATACATTACTATGTTGCACTATACCATTATATTGTGATATTATTAGTAATATTACATGTAATCTAAAATATATAATTATAATATTGTATTATTATTACTAGTATTATATTGTATTACATTATACTATTATAAATATTATATGTATATACAATATATTACATTATTAGTAAAGACGAGATGGAAATTATAATATTTATAATATTTATAATGTAGTACAATATAATACTAGTAACAATAATACAATATTATTATATGTATATACAAGACATTATATTATTAGTAAGAACAAGGTGGAAATTATAATATTTATAATATTATAATTTAATACAATGTAATACTAGTAATAATAATACAATATTATTATATGTATATACAATATATTATATTATTGGTAAAGACAAGATGGAAATTATAATATTTATAATATTATAATGCAGTACAATATAATACTAGTAATAATAATACAATATTATTATATGTATCTACAATATACTATATTATTAGTAAAGACAAGATGGAAATTATAATATTTATCATATTATAATGCAATACAATATAATACTAGTAATAATAATACAATATTATTATATGTATATACAAGATATTATATTATTAGTAAAGACAAGATGGAAATTATAATATTTATAATATAGTACTAGTAATAATAATACAATATTATTATACGTATATACAAGATATTATATTATTAGTAAAGACAAGATGGAAATTATAATATTTATAATGTAGTACAATATAATACTACTAATAATAATGCTAATATTATTATATGTATATACCATATATTATATTATTAGTAAAGACAAGATGGAAATGATAATATTTATAATGTAGTACAATATAATACTACTAATAATAATATATTATTATATGTATATACAATATAATACTAGTAATAATAATAAATTATTATTATATGTATATACAATATACTATATTATTAGTAAAGACAAGATGGAAATTAGAATATTTATAATATAATGTAATACAATATAATACTAGTAATAATACAATATGTATATACAATATATTATATTATTAGTAAAGACAAGATTGAAATTATAATATTAATAATGTAGTACAATATAATAGTAGTAATAATACAATATTATTATATGTATATACAATATAATACTAGTAATAAGAATACAATATTGTTATATGTATATACAATATATTATATTATTAGTAAAGATGAGATTGAAATTATAATATTTATAATGTAGTACAATATAATACTAGTAAGAATAATACAATGTTATTATATGTATCTACAATATACTATATTATTAGTAAAGACAAGATGGAAATTATAATATTTATAATAATATAATGAAGGAACATGAGGGGCAAACTTTCCTGGCCCAATTTTGGGGGGGGGGGGTCCCAGGGTTTTGGGCCTGTATCTCCCACCCTTCCTCCTCGGTTGGGGGCTTCTGGGAGTTGTAGTGGGCCGTGAGGCCTGGTGGGAGTTGCAGGCCCCAGCCTGCGGAGGAGGCTCCTACTGCGAGGCAGGCTGGCGGGTGGGCGCTAGGCCGCGGGGAGGCCCGCTCCTTTTTTCCCTCCCTTCCCTCCCCTCATTCCTTCCTTCCTTGCTTGCTGGCTCTCACCGTGATGTTGCAGTGGATGGCGAGGGGCTGCTGAGGCGAGGAGGGCAGGAGGAGGAACTGGCAGTGGAGCTCGTCGAGGCGCCAGGAGAGGACGCGGAAGCGCTCGTGCTCCTTCCCGAAGATGGACTCCAGCAGCTTCAGCTCGGCCTTCAGCCCTGACACCGACGAGGACATCCTGGCCTCATCTCCGGAGAAAGCCCGCACGGAGGAGAAGCCTCTGGAAAGGCCTAGGCCGCGCTCGCCTTCCCTCCCGCCTTCCCTCAGCGTCGCCTCCGACGCCCCGGCTAGGCCTCGCCGCGATGGAATCATGGGAGTTGTAGTCGGGCGCGTCGGGAGCGCTCATTGGCGGAGGGGAGTCCCGACACTCCTTAAGACTACGGCTCCCGGCATGCCACGCGGGTGGAGGACATTTAAAGGGGGCGCGGCCTCCGTCCCCTCACTTCCTCAGTCTGGGGGGCTTTCTCCAAGCTTCCTGAACTCTCTCACACGCTTCCTACCTGGAGAGCCTCACGCGAGAAGGAACCCCAGGGGAACCAGCAAGGCAACTCCTTCAATCAAGAAACAGCTCCCTAAGACCTACAGAGATACTTAGAGGAACACCTCAGCAAGCCAGAGTCCAAAAGAGGCAGTGTTCCATCTTCCAGGAGCATGGTTTACATTGTCTTTTAGCTGCATGGGATAGCATTCCTTTGCATTTTCCCAGGGTTGCTACAGACCCAGCAGCACCCTGGAAGTTAAACAGTATCAGAGTCTGGAAAGCTTCCTGAACTATCTCACACTCTTCCCACCTGGAGAGCCTCACAGGAGAAGGAACCCCACAGGAGCCAGCAAGACAACTCCTCCAATCATGAAAACCCCACGGGAGCCAGCAAGGCAACTCCTCCAATCAAGAAACAGCTCCCTAAAACCTACAGAGATAATCAGAGGAACACCTCAGCAAGCAAGAGTCCAAAAGAGGCAGTGTTGCTGCAGACCCAGCAGCACCCTGGAAGTTAAACAGTATCAGAGTCTGGAAAGCTTCCTGAACTATCTCACACTCTTCCCACCTGGAGAGCCTCACAGGAGAAGGAACCCCACAGGAGCCAGCAAGACAACTCCTCCAATCATGAAAACCCCACGGGAGCCAGCAAGGCAACTCCTCCAATCAAGAAACAGCTCCCTAAAACCTACAGAGATAATCAGAGGAACACCTCAGCAAGCAAGAGTCCAAAAGAGGCAGTGTTGCTGCAGACCCAGCAGCACCCTGGAAGTTAAACAGTATCAGAGTCTGGAAAGCTTGCTGAACTATTTCACACGCTTTGCACCTGGAGAGCCTCACAGGAGAAGGAACCCCACAGGAGCCAGCAAGACAACTCCTTCAATCACGAAACAGCTTCCTAAGACCTACAGAGATACTTAGAGGAACGCCTCAGCAAGCCAGAGTCCAAAAGAGGCAGTGTTGCTGTGGACACAGCAGCACCCTGGAAGTTAAACAGTATCAGAGTCTGGAAAGCTTCCTGAACTATCTCACACGCTTCCCACCTGGAGAGCCTCACAGGAGAGGGAACCAGCAAGACAACTCCTTTAATCAAGAAACAGCTCCCTAAGACCTACAAAGATACTTAGAGGAACGCCTCAGCAAGCAAGAGTCCAAAAGAGGCAGTGTTGCTACAACTCCAGCAGCACCCTGGAAGTTAAACAGTATCACTGGAGCCAGCAAGAATACTCCTCCAATCAAGAAACAGCTTCCTAAGACCTACAGAGATACTTAGAGGAACACCTCAGCACGCAAGAGTCCAATTTGGCAGGGTTACTGCAGACCCAGCAGCACCCTGGAAGTTAAACAGTATCACAGGAGCCAGCAAGACAACTCCTCCAATCAAGAAACAGCTTTCTGAGACCTACAGAGATACTTAGAGGAACACCTCAGCAAGCAAGAGTCCAAAAGAGGCAGTATTGGTACAGACCCAGCAGCACCCTGGAAGTTAAACAGTATCAGAGTCTGGAAAGCTTCCTGAACTATCTCACACACTTCCCACCTGGAGAGCCTCATGCGAGGAGGAACTCCACGGGAGCCAGCAAGACAACTCCTTCAATCAAGAAACAGCTTCCTAAAACCTACAGAGATACTTAGAGGAACACCTCAGCAAGCCAGAGTCCAAAAGAGGCAGTGTTCCGTCTTCCAGGAGCATGGTTTACATTGTCTTTTAGCTGCATGGGATAGCATTCCTTTGCATTTCCCCAGGTTTGCTACAGACCCAGCAGCACCCTGGAAGTTAAACAGTATCAGAGTCTGGAAAGCTTCCTGAACTATCTCACACACTTCCCACCTGGAGAGCCTCATGCGAGGAGGAACTCCACGGGAGCCAGCAAGACAACTCCTTCAATCAAGAAACAGCTTCCTAAAACCTACAGAGATACTTAGAGGAACGCCTCAGCAAGCAAGAGTCCAAAAGAGGCAGTATTGGTACAGACCCAGCAGCACCCTGGAAGTTAAGCAGTATCATGGGAGCCAGCAAGACAACTCCTCCAATCAAGAAACAGCTTTCTGAGACCTACAGAGATACTTAGAGGAACACCTCAGCAAGCAAGAGTCCAAAAGAGGCAGTATTGGTACAGACCCAGCAGCACCCTGGAAGTTAAACAGTATCAGAGTCTGGAAAGCTTCCTGAACTATCTCACACACTTCCCACCTGGAGAGCCTCATGCGAGGAGGAACTCCACGGGAGCCAGCAAGACAACTCCTTCAATCAAGAAACAGCTTCCTAAAACCTACAGAGATACTTAGAGGAACACCTCAGCAAGCAAGAGTCCAAAAGAGGCAGTATTGGTACAGACCCAGCAGCACCCTGGAAGTTAAACAGTATCATGGGAGCCAGCAAGACAACTCCTCCAATCAAGAAACCGCTTCCTGAGACCTACAGAGGTACTTAATTGTGGTTCTCAACCTGGGGTCCCCAGATGTTTTTGGCCTACAACTCCCAGAAATCCTAACAGCTGGCAAACTAGCTGGGTTTTCTGGGAGTTGTAGGCCAAAAATATCTGGGGACCCCAGGTTGAGAACCACTGACTTAGCGGAACACCTCAGCAATCAAGAGTCCAAAAGAGGCAGTATTGGTTCAGACCCAACAGCGCCCTGGAAGTTAAACAGTATCAGAGTCTGGAAAGCTTCCTGAACTATCTCACACACTTCCCACCTGGAGAGCCTCACATGAGAAAGAATCCCATGGGAGCCAGCAAGACAATGCCTTCAATCTTCCTAAGACCTACAGAGATACTTAGAGGAACACCTCAGCAAGCAAGAGTCCAAAAGAGGCAGGCTCAAACCCAGAACCTTTTTGTCGTGTCAGGAGCAACTTGAGAGAGTGCAAGTGGCTTCTGGTGTGAGAGAATTGGCCATCTGCCCAGATGATTTGATGTTTTTATCATCCTTCTGGGAGGCTTCTCGATAAATTTTATCTCGATAAAATAGTGAAGAGTAGCACACTGGCAACGAAGATCTGGATAGTAAAAGCAATGGTATTCCCCATAGTCACCTACGGATGCGAGAGCTGGACCAGAAGGAAGGCTGAGCGAAGGGAGAGAGATGCTCTTGAGCTGTGGTGTTGGAGGAAAATTCTGAGAGTGCCTTGGACTGCGAGAAGATCCAACCAGTCCATCCTCCAGGAAATAAAGCCCGACTGCTCATTGGAGGGAAGGATACTAGAGACAAAGTTGAAGTACTTTGGCCACTTCGTGAGAAGAAAGGAAAGCTTGGAGAAGACAATGATCCTGGGGAAAATGGAAGGAAAAATGAAGAGGGGCCGACCAAGGGCAAGATGGATGGATGGCATCCTTGGAGTGACTGGATTGACCTTGAAGGAGCTTGGGGTGGTGACGGCCAACAGGGAGCTCTGACGTGAGATGGTCCATGAAGTCACAAAGAGTCGGCAATGACTGAACAAATGAACAATAACACACAAACTTGGCTGTGGGACCACGCTTTCAGGACAGGGCAATAAAGCAGCAATAGGAAAGAGGACCAGGCCAATTAGATTTGACATGGATGACTAGGATGGTTTTAAATGGTGTATTTTAATATTTTGATAAATGTTTTTAATGTTGGGTTGTTGTAGGTTTTTTCGGGCTATATGGCCATGTTCTAGAGGCATTTTCTCCTGACGTTTCGCCTGCATCTATGGCAAGCATCCTCAGAGGTAGTGAGGTCTGTTGGAACTAGGAAAAAGGGTTTATATATCTGTGGAATGACCAGGGTGGGGCAAAGGACTCTTGTCTGCTGGAGCTAGGTGTGAATGTTTCAACTGACCACCTTGATTTAGCATTTGATAGCCTGGAAGTGCCTGGAGCAATCTTTTTGTTGAGAGGTGATTAGATGTCCCTGATTGTTTTCCCTCTGCTGTTTTGCTGTTTAAATTTTAGAGTTCTATTTAATACTGGTAGCCAGATTGTGTTCATTTTCATGATTTCCTCCTTTCTGTTGAAATTGTCCACATGCTTCTGGATTTCAACGGCTTCTCTGTGCAGCCTGACATGGTGGTTGTGAGAGTGGTCCAGCATTTCTGAGTTCTCATATAATATGCTGTGTCCAGGTTGGTTCATCAGGTGCTCTGCTATGGCTGACTTCTCTGGTTGGAGTAGTCTGCAGTGCCTTTCATGTTCTAAAGTTCTCTAAAAACTCTAAAATTGCTAATCAAGGTGGTCAGTTGAAACATTCACACCTAGCTCCAGCAGACAAGAGTCCTTTGTCCCACCCTGGTCATTCCACAGATATATAGACTCACTTTCCTAGTTCCAACAGACCTCACTAGCTCTGAGGATGCTTGCCATAGTTGCAGGTGAAACATTTGGAGAGAATGCCTCTAGAACAGGGGTCCACAAACTTTTTAAACAGAGGGCCAGGTCTCAGTCCCTCAAACTGTTGGAGGGCCGGATTATAATTTGAAAAAAATGAATGAATTCCTATGCACGGTGCACGTATCTTATTTGTAGTGCAAAAAGCACTTTAGAACAATACAATAATTAAAATGAAGAACAATTTTAACAAATATAAACTTATTAGTATTTAATATATTGCCAGGCCATCAAATGCTAATCAAGGTGGTCAGTTGAAACATTCACACCTAGCTCCAGCAGACAAGAGGCCTTTGTTCCACCCTGGTCATTCCAGAGATACATAAACCCATTTTCCTAGTTCCAATAGACCTCACTACCTCTGAGGATGCTTACCATAGATACAGGCGAAACGTCAGGAGAAAATGCCTCTAGAACATGGCCATATAGCCCGGAAAAAAAAAAACCTACAACAACAACCTTATTAGTATTTCATTGGGAAGTGTGGGCCTGTTTTTGGCTGATGAGATAGGATTGTTGTGTGCTTTCCAGTCATTTCAGACTTATGTTGACCCTGAGCGAGGGCCGGGTAAATGACCTTGGAGGGCCGTATTCGGCCCCCGGGCCGTAGTTTGAGGACCCCTGCTCTAGAACATGGCCATATAGCCTGAAAAAAACCTACAACAACCCAGTGATTCCGGCCATGAAAGCCTTCGACAATACGTTTTTAATGTTTATGTATGTATATAAGAATTTGTGTCCCGCCATTGAATGTTTGCCGTAGATATACTGTGCTCCGCCCTGAGTCCCCTGAGTTGGGGTGAGAAAGGCAGAATATAAATGTTTTAAATAATAATAATAATAATAATAATAATAATAATAATAATAATAATCTGGGCTTTGCAGGCCAATGGAGGCTCCACCACAGGCATCAGAAGAGCCACGAGACCGAGAAGAAGCCACGAGAGTCAGGACAAAGACCCACCCAGAGGGAAAGGGTTCTTGCCAGACATCAAGGGAACCACCGACCACAGAGGGAAGCTGAGGAAGAAACACAACCTACAAACTATCTACAGACCCATTAAGAAAATCCAACACATTCAGCAAAGGACAAGAGGGATCCTCTTACTTCTGCAGGAGTCAACCATATACCATGCAGATGTGGACAAGTCTCCATAGGGACCACCAAACGCAGTCTCACCCAAACATGAATCCAGGAACGTGAGAGGCACTGCCGACTACTTCAACCAGAGAAGTCAGCCATAGCAGGGCACCTGATGAACCAACCTGGACACAGCATATTATTGGAGAACACAGAAAAAACTGGACCATTCTCACAACCACCACGTTAGACGACACAGAGAAGCCACTAAAATCCACAAGAAGCATATGGACAATTTCAACAGAAAGGAGGAAACCATGAAAATGAACACAATCTGGCTACCAGTATTTTAAAAAACTCTAAAATTAAAACAGTAAATAAAAAGCAAAACTCAAACACAAGGGGTCTCCAGACAATAAACAATCAGGAACACCTAATCACCTCTCAAGAAAGGAATTTCCCAGGCAGTAACAAGCCACACCTACAATTTAAACATTCACACCTACCTCAAACAGACAAGAGTTCTTTCTCCAACCCTGGACCTTCCACAGGTATATAAACCCAATTTTCCTAGTTTCCAACAAACCTCACAACTTCCGAGGATGCTTGCCACAGATGCAGGCGAAACGTCAGGAGAGAATGCTTCTAGAACATGGCTGGACAGCCCGAAAAACAACAACTTATTATTTATTTTATTAATAAATAATAAATTTATTTATCTATTATTTACGATAATTCTATCCCGTCTTTCTCGAATCCAAAGGTGACTCAAGGCGGCTGACAACCAGGCAGCCATTCGGTGCCTAACAATATACAATTAATAGAATTATAAATACACTAGCCGTCCCCTGCCACGCATTGCTGTGGCCCATATGGGCGTTCTGTGTGGGAGGGTTGGCCCAATTCTGTCATTGGTGGGATTCAGAATGCTCTGTGATTGTAGGTGAACTATAAATCCCAGCAACTACAACTCCCAAATGTCAAGATTCTATTTTCCCCAAACTCCACCAGTGTTCACATTTGGGCATATTGAGTATTTGTGTAGAGTTTGGTCCAGATCCATCATTGTTTGAGTCCACAGTGATCTCTGGATGTAGGTGAACTACAATTCCAAAACTCAAGATCAATGCCCACCAAAACCCTTCCAGTATTTTCTGTTGGTCATGGGATAACTGTGTGCCAAGTTTAGTTCAATTCCATCGTTGGTGGGGTTCAGAATGCTCTTTGATTGTAGGTGAACTAGAAATCCCAGCAACTACAACTCCCAAATGATAAAATCAATTTTTGTGTGTGAAGGACATAAATTGGGTTGTCAGGTGTCTTGGGTCCCAATTTGGTGTCTATTTGTCCAGTGGTTTTTGAGTTCTCTTAATCCCACAAACAAACATTACATTTTAATTTATATAGATTCAATAAACATATAAAGCGAACGCCTTCATTGTTAATCTCATTGTCCATAAATCGTCAATGTTCACTTTTGTCTAATTCCGGGTTTGACTGTTGCATTAGATGCCAAAGGCTTGTTCAAATACCCAAGTATTACAGACAGGAGGTGGCAGCAGAGTCATGTTAATAGAAATAATACAAACAACATCTCTATTTGTAGTTGAGGGCTTTCATGGCTGGAATAACTCTATTGCTGTCAGTTTTCTGGGCTGTATGGCCACTTTCCAGAAGCATTCTCTCCTGACATTTCGCCCACATCTGTGGCAGGCATCCTCAGGGGTTGTGAGGTCTGTTGGAAACTAGGAAAGTGGGGTTTATAAATATCTGGAATGATGTCCAGGGAGGGAGAAAGAACTTGCTTGGTTTCCAACAGACCTCACAACTGGGTTGTTGTAGGTTTTCTCGGGCTATATAGCCATGTTCTAAAGGCATTTTCTCCTGACGTTTTGCCTGCATCTATGGCAAGCATCCTCAGAGGTAGTGAGGTCTGTTGGAACTAGGAAAAGGGGTTTATATATCTGTGGAATGACCAGGGTGGGACAAAGAACTCTTGTCTGCTGGAGCCAAGTGTGAATGTTTCAACTGATAACCTTGATTAGCATTCGATTGCCAACTTGGTCTCTTTTCTCAGGCCCTTCTCTCTTCCACCATCCTGTCCTTCCTTCCTTCCTTCTCTCTTCCCTTCCTCCTTCCCTCCCTCTCTTTCCTTCCTTCCTTATCATCCTCTTTCCCCTTCCCTCCTTTCTTCCTTTACAACCTTTCGTCCTTCCCTATTTCCTCCCTCCTTCCCTCTCTCCCTCTCCCTTTCTTCCTTCCCTTTTGTCTTTCCTTCACTCTTTCATCCCTCCCTTCCTTCTCTCCTTCCCTCCATTCGCTCCCACACTTCCATCTTTCTCTTCCTTCCTTTCTTTCCTTTTTCCTCCCTCCTTCCCTCTTTTTCTTTCTCATTCCTTCTTTCCCTTTTGTCTTTCTTTCCCTCTCTCTTCCCTCCCTCTCTCCCTCCATTCCCTTCCACTCTTCTTTCCTTCCATCCATCCTTCCCTTCATCAATTTCTTCCTCTCTTCCTACTCTTTTCTTTCCTCCTGAAGTATACCTACAGCAACTACAACTCCCAAATGTAAAGGTCTATTTTATCCAAACTCCACCACAGTTCACATTTGGGCATATTGAGTATCCATGCCAAGTTTGGTCCAGATCCATCATTGCTTGAGTCCACAGTGCTCTACCTGGATGTAGGTGAACTTACTTTCTTACTTAGGCAATCCCTCATAGTCCGAGGATGATGGTCCTCCAAGTGTAGTGTCCTGGCGGTGGGTCTGTAAGTGACCGTGGAGCCCTATTCTTGATCAGCATCTTCTCCCACAGTGAGGGCATCGGTTTCCAGGTGGAAGGCGGTCCCAGTCGGGGTTGACTTGACGCACCTTCCTCTTGGCACGTTTCTCCCTTTCGCCCTCCATTTGTGCCTCTTCAAATTCTACAGCACTGCTGGTCACAGCTGACCTCCAGCTGGAGCACTCAAGGGCCAGGGCTTCCCAGTTCTCAGTGTCTATGCCAGTTTTGAAGGTTGGCTTTGAGCCCATCTTTCAATCCCTTTTCCTGTCCACCAACATTCTGTTTTCCGTTCTTGGGTTCGGAGTAGAGCAACTGCTTTGGGAGATGGTGGTCGGGCATCCGGACAACGTGGCCAGTCCAGTGGAGTTGATGGCGGAGGAGCATCGCTTCAATGCTGGTGGTCTTTGCTTCTTCCAGCACGCTGACGTTTGTCTGCTTGTCTTCCCAAGAGATTTGCAGGATTTTCCAGAGGCAGCACTGATGGAATCGTTCCAGGAGTTGCATGTGACGTCTGTAGACAGTCCACGTTTCGCAGGCATAGAGCAGGGTTGGGAGAACAATAGCTTTGTAAACAAGCTCCTGGGTCTCCCTACGATGTCCCGGTCCTCAAACACTCTCTGCAAACAAACAAAGACATCCAATCACCTCTCAACAAAAGTTTGCTCCAGGCACTGTCAGGCTATTATATGCTAATCAAGGTGGTCAGTTGAAACATTCACACCTAGCTCCAGCAGACAAGAGTCCTTTGCCCCACCCTGGTCATTCCTCAGATATATAAACCCTTTTTCCTAGTCCCAACAGACCTCACTACCTCTGAGGATGCTTGCCATAGATGCAGGCGAAACGTCAGGAAAGAATGCCTCTAGACCAGTGGTTCTCAACCTGTGGGTCCCCAGGTGTTTTGGCCTACAACTCCCAGAAACCCTAACAGCTGGAAAACTGGCTGGGATTTTTGGGAGTTGTAGGCCAAAAACATCTGGGGACCCCAGGTTGAGAACCACTGCTCTAGACCATGGCCATATATCCCGAAAAAACCTACAACAACCCACTCTCTGCTTCGTTCGGAAAAATGCTGCACTCGCAGAGCTCAGGAATCATTCCAGGAGTTCTGTGTGGGAAGTTTGGCCCAATTCTATCTTTGGTGGGGATCAGAATGATCTTTGATTGTAGGTGAACGATAAATGCTAGCAACTACAACTCCCAAATTAAAAAGAATCAATTCCAGCCACACCAGAATTCAGATTTGGGCATATTGGGTGTTCGTGCCAAATTTGGTCGAGTGAATGAGAATCCATCCTGCATCTCAGATATTGACATGACGATTCATAACAGGAGCAAAATGACAGTTATGAAGTAGCAACAAACATAATTTAATGGCTGGAGGTCACCACAACGTAAGGAACTGCATTAAGGGGTTGCAGCATTAGGAAGGTTGAGAAGAGAGCTCAAAGATCTCGTACTGCATCATGTGATCATATGTTTCAACTTGTTGTGTTCCAAGGAGTCCTGCAAAGAAGCGGCCTGCTGATGCTCCCGTTGTGTACTGGAGTGAAAAGACAGATGGCTGTTTATAGTCCACATATGTTTGCCCGAACATACGTAACTCTTTCCTTCGGAGTCTGCTGTGTCCTGAGAAGACCGCAATCCTTTGCAAGGCGGCAGAAGGAAGTCTGCAGAAGAAGGAGCTGCAAGAGGAGGCCAGAGGCGGGCGAGAGATGGTTCCTCCTGGCCTCCCCAGAAGCGATGTCTGTTGGAGGCAAGGCAGAAGTGACACGGCAGCTGCTTCCAGGGCAAACTCTTTGAGTATTCATGCCAAGTTGGGTCCAGATGCATAATTTGTTTGAGTCCACAGTGCTCCTTGGATGTAGGTGAACTACAACTCCAAAACTCAAGGTCAATGCCCACCAAACCCTTCCAGTATTTTCTGTTGGTCATGGGAGTTCTGTGTGCCAAATTTGGTTCAATTCCATCATCGGTGGGGTTCAAAATGCTCTTTGATTGTAGGTGAACTATACATCCCAGCAACTACAACTCCCAAATGTCAAGGTCTGTTTTCTTCAAACTCCACCACTGTTCACATTTGGGCATATAGAGCATCTGTGCCAAGTTTGGTCCAGATCCATCATTGTTTGTGTCCACAGTGCTCTGGACGTTATTTATTTATTTGTTTATTTATTTGTTTATTTATTTACAGCTTTTATATTCCGCCCTTCTCACCCCGTAGGGGACTCAGGGCGGATTACAGTGTACACATATATGGCAAACATTCAATGCCATTTTTTAAAATAATATGTTTATTGTAGTTTTGCTTACAAACATTTTAAAATGTTTGTAATGCCAATTTTTGACATACAAACATATACAGACATACACCGAGGCTATTTAACTTTTTCTGGCTGCCAGGGGAGCTGTCGCTTTCATCGTCCATCTGCAACGCTGCTGAAGCACTTCCGCATTCCCCGCATGCTTCCATATGCTTGCCATAGATGCAGGCAAAACATCAGGAGAGAATGCTTCTAGAACATGGCCATATGGCCTGAAAAACCTACAACAACCCAGTGATTCCATTCATGAAAGCCTTCGACAATAAATTGCCATACAACCCAGAAAACTCACAGCAACCCAGCCATGAAAGCTTTCGACAACAACAAAAAAGAATTGTTCACAAAATGCTTCAACATGTTGTTGTACGTAGTTGTGTCTTCAAGTTATTTCTGACTTATGGCGGAGCTTAGATGGGATTGAAGGTATGTGACTTGCCCCGAGTCGCTCAGTGCGTTTACACATTGGAGACCGGTCTCTGGAGTCATCGTCCGACGCTCAAACACGACGCCATGCGCCGCAGATTGAGCTCAAGCACATTCTTCTGCACATTTGGCTCCGAAAATGTCCATGTTCACCTCTGAGTCAGCATTGCTCAACTGCCATGTAACTCCACAAATGGAAACGTACTCCCACTCTCCTCGGTTTAGCATCTTCTGTTTTCCTACCTGGAAAGAACTTGGGGAGACAGTCACAGCTTCCAGCCCGCCTCTCCGTTTCTCACCAGCTCGTGTTAACAAGTCAAGTAGTTCCCTAATACCTGCAGAATTGCTTGCATTCATTATTTATTGGCCTTTGGGATCGCTATGCCACTCCGAACCAAGTTGCTTCCCCACATAAATCATTTAGCTCCTTACAGTTCAGTGCAACCACGTTCCGATCAGAGTACATGCATTTCACATAAGACGCGGATCGCTTAAGCTTTCTTTGTAGCTGTTCCGTTTCCCATGCACCATGTTCTCCTCGAATATCCCGCCATACGCTCTCGCCGCTGCCTCAGCATTTTGAGTCTGAAAGATTAATTTCACACTTGTCGAAGGGGGAAGATTTGCAGATAGGAAACAGAAGCTTTACCTTCAGCCGTGGGATGGATAGGGCACGTGGGATGGAGAGTGTTTGAGGACTGGGACATCCGTAGGGATACCAAGTATTTTCTGTTGATCAAGGGAGTTCTGTGCACCAAGATTGGTTCAATTCCATCGTTGGTGGAGTTCAGAGTGCTCTTTGATTGTAGGTTAACTATACATCCCAGCCAAGGCTGGCCCAGATCCATCATTGTTTGAGTCTAACAGTCCAAGCAAGGCTCTAAGTCAGTTTTTCTCAATGTGGGTGTCAGGACCCCTGGGAGGAGGTTGTGAGTTGGTCTCAGAGGGGTCACCAATGACCATCGGAAAACACAGTATTTTCTGTTGGTCATCGGGGTTCTGTCTGGGAAGTTTGGCCCAATTCTATCATTGGTGAGGTTCAGAATACTCTTTGATTGTAGGTATACTATACATCCCAGCAACAACAACTCCCAAATATCAAGGTCTATTTCCCCCAAACTCCACCAGTGTTCTCATTTGGCATATTGAGCATCCATTCCAAGTTTGGTCCAGATACACCATTGTTTGAGTCCACAGTGCTCCCTGGATGTAGGTGAACTACAACTCCAAAACTCAAGGTCAATGCCCACCAAACCCTTCCAGTATTTTCTGTTAGTCATGGGAGTTCGGTGTGCCAAGTTTGGTTCAATTCCATCGTTGGTGGAGTTCAGAGTGCTCTTTGATTGTAGGTTAACTATACATCCCAGCCAAGGCTGGCCCAGATCCATCATTGTTTGAGTCTAACAGTCCAAGCAAGGCTCTAAGTCAGTTTTTCTCAATGTGGGTGTCAGGACCCCTGGGAGGAGGTTGTAAGTTGGTCTCAGTTGGCTCACCAATGACCATCGGAAAACACAGTATTTTCTGTTGGTCATCGGGGTTCTGTGTGGGAAGTTTGGCCCAATTCTATCATTGGTGAGGTTCAGAATACTCTTTGATTGTAGGTAAACTATACATCCCAGCAACAACAACTCCCAAATATCAAGGTCTATTTCCCCCAAACTCCACCAGTGTTCTCATTTGGGCATATTGAGCATCCATTCCAAGTTTGGTCCAGATACACCATTGTTTGAGTCCACAGTGCTCAAGGTCAATGCCCACCAAACTCTTCCGGTATTTTCTGTTGGTCATCGGGGTTCTGTGTTCCAAGTTTGGTTCAATGCTATCGTTGGTGGGGTTCAGAATGCTCTTTGATTGTAGGTGAACTATAAATCCCAGCAACTACAACTCCCAAATGTCAAGATTCTATTTTCTGCAAACTCCACCAGTGTTCACATTTGGGCATGTTGAGTATTCTTGCAGAGTTTGGTCCAGATCCATCATTGTTTGAGTCCACAGTGATCTCTGGATGTAGGTGAACTACAACTTCAAAACTCAAGGTCAATGCCCACCAAACCCTTCCAGTATTTTCTGTTAGTCATGGGAGTTCTGTGTGCCAAGTTTCGTTCAATTCCATCATTGGTGGAGTTCAGAATGCTCATTGATTGTAGCTGAACTATTATTAAATCCCAACAACTACAACTCCCAAATGACAAAATCAATTCCCCTTCAACCCCACTAATATTCAAATTTGGGCGTATCGGGTATTTGTGCCAAATGTGGTCCAGTGAATGAAAATACATCCTGCATATGGGATATTTACATTATGATTCATAACAGTAGCAAAAGTACAGTTATGAAGTAGCAACAAAAATAATGTGATGGTTGGGGGTCACCACAACATGAGGAACTGTGTTAAGGGGTCGCGACATTTGGAAGGTGGAAAACCACTGCTTTAGAAGAATGGCAGTTATTCATCCAAGTATCTCATAAGACTCCTGTTCCCATGCAAAATCTTCTCCCTCCTGCTTGGGCCTTCCAACGTGGACAGAGGGATGGAGTGTCCTTGGGTCCCCTCGGCCTCTGCTTCCAGGGTCTTTTCAAGGCACCTCCACGTTCTCATCCTTGGAGAACTTCATTGCCCGACCATAAGCTCTCCAGCCAAGTCTTGAGCATGAAGCCATGGCTTATGTGCCGTCGCACCTGGAGGCTATAACTCTTAGTGAAAGAGACATTCCCAGGGGATTGCTTCTTGCCTTCCTTTAAAGAACTGGAACTCCCAAGGACCAAAACACTGTAGATAACTCAAAATAGATTTTATTGTTCACAAAGAGTTATCCCTTTAAAGCAATAAGCTTGAAGTTTCAAAGGGGGTAAAGGAAATATACATTACAGTCTCTGGTTGTCTTGGGTCCAAGGAGATTTCGCAGCTGAAAAGCTTTACCTGTTCCCTCTTTTCTCAATTGCTGTGAAGGTCAGAACAAACACAACCCCCAGTCCAATGGCCTATGTTAAAGGCACAGAGTCTTCCTTTTGATGCCAAAGGACCGGTTTGAAGGCGCTTGGGTCTCCTCAACGTTGTCCAGGGCGATCTGGACATAAAGCATGAGTCCCAAGGGTAAAAACCTTAGAATTGGTGATGAGAGGTAACAATTAAGGGCTTTAGAGCCAAGTCTCTTTCTCACGTCTATCTGATAGAAAGTTTGATGGTAGAATGGAAAAGGAAAAGCTCTGCCCTCCTCCAGGAAGAGGTGGAGCCAAGCATTTGAGCTGAGGAAGCAATATAACTGGTGCAAACAACATTGATTGACAGCTATAAATAACCAATCAATCCAACTATACATTTACAAAATAAGCAAGTATGGGCATGTTATACAGTTTAAACCTTTTCACTTTAAAGTTCTACACACAGGTGGTGCCACTCGCGCCGTCACAGCTTAAGCCGCCCTTCTGCTGCGCAGCAATCATACGGAAGAACATCTCCGTCCGACAAAAGCCTGCTCAGCGTTTCGTAACTCGGTGCGGTCTCTTTTGACAAGGGAAGCAATGTTCCTCCTGCGCTCCTTGAACACCCCTCCTCTAAATATTTCAGCAGGGATCCAGCCTCCAAGTGGCAGCAAGAGGCCAGATGCCAACGCGGACTCGCAAAGTTGGAGAGCAGCACCAACAGCCCAAGAGAATTCACCGCAGTTTGCCTCTCGGTTTTATGACATGACAAAGCATTTGGGGCAGTGAATTATTGAAGGGTACGGGGGGGGGGGGGGGGGGGGGGGGGGGGGGGGAGAGAGAGAGAGACATGCAAGGCGCTAGATCCCTCAGATTGTTAGTGGTGCGCCCTTATACCATGACGCAAGCTCAAGTCTTTGAAAAGACTTTGCATGAAAGTGATGTCAAAGTGCATTAATTCTACAGTGTAGATGCACCCCGGGACTCTAGTAGAACAGGGCTCTAATTCCTGCTTAGCCCCTGTTGGCGCAATGGGTTAAACCAGTGGTACTCTTCTGTCTTCCAGGAGCATGGTTTGCTTTACCTTTTAGCTGCATGGGATAGAATTCTTTTGCATTTCTCCAGGGTTGCTACAATTTCAGCTGCACCCTGAAAGTTAACAGCATCAGAGGCTGGAAAGCCAGCCTGCAGGTCTTTTTGTAGCGATTGGTTTAGAAAGTATCTCTTTGGGTTAGGAGTCCGCCTTTTTTTTGTCACTTGGGAGTTGTAGTTGCTGGGATTTCTAGTTCACCTACAATCAAACAGCATACTCAGCTCCACCAACATTGCAATTGAACCCATCTCAGAACACAGAACTCCCAAGACCAACAGAACATACTGGAAGGGTTTGGCGGGCATTGACCTTTACTTTTGGAGTTGTAGTTCACCTACATGCAGAGAGCACTGTGGACTCAACCAATGATGGATCTGGACCAAACTTGGAACAAATACTCAATATGCCCAAATGTGAACACTGGTGGAGTTTGGGGAAAATATACTTGTCATTTGGGAGATGTAGTTGAGCCCGAGCGCGGTGGGGAGCCCCGCCTTCACATTGGTATGAACCGCAGCGGAGAGTTCCGTAGTTCCTGGGTCAAGTTTTGGGACCAACAGATGAAATGTGCCCCAGCAGCCAGCTCAAAACCAGGAATGCCTGCAACTTTCCTTTGCTTTCCCCTACTCCCTACTTTGTATCATTTCCCTAATAAAGGTACTTGAAACTTGCAACTTTTAATCTCTCCGCATGCTACTTTTGTATCCTTTCTTGACTCTAACTAAAATAACATTGCAATAAACCTTTTTCCGGGCTCCGGAGAGCCGTGAGCCCACGGGAGGCGCCTCCAGGTGCCCCCCGGACCCCGAATCTGCGTCTGCCTAGACCGCGGATACGGAAACCGCCATTTCAGACCCCCTTATCCGCGAGAAAACGTAAAATTGTGGATCGCCACCGTTCCAATTTTGTATTTTTCTGCTACTAATCCTAAGCCTATCTGCCATCTCCCTTTTCTCATTTTGGGCTCCTTCACCCGGGAATAAATTGTTTTGTTTCAAGTATTTTACTTTGACAGAAATCAGCTGTTTGCCAATTCGGCCGGGTTCCTCCCAGACAGTTTGTTCCTTCTCAGCGGTGTTCGCTCCTGCCTGGATCCAGCAACCAGGGACCCACTGTGGCCACCCGCAGGAGACCCTGGGAAGGCAGCCAGGCATGGGTCCTAGTCTCTGACCTGGGAGACATAGTTTTCCAAAGGACAGACAAGAACATTGCCCCACTATTGCAACCCGGAAATCCTCCTTGGACCCTTTTTCCCTCTCCTATTGACTTTCTGCTCCACATCCCGGACTGATTTCTGCCATTTCTATGGACATGAACTTCCAGACCAGGCTTGCCATGAAGAGCAAGCAGCCTCCGTTTCCGTGTGCCTGCAGCAGGAGACCATGAATTTCTTCACAATAATAAAAGATCAAATGGTTTTTAATAAACTTTACTTGGGATGGGGATGGGATTGCTTTATGAAATATATATGAAATATATGGAATGTATGTAATGGAATATCACATAGAATGTATGTGATGTTTCCCCTTTCCCGCCTTTCCTTTTGACCCTTGCCCCATAAAGATGTGACCTGGGGATTACTGTCTTGAGGAGGAACTCCTTTGTCCTCCTGAAACTCCCATTGATTGTTTCATATGCATGGACTGTCCTGTTGATCCCTCGACCCTAGCCATCGGAGCAGGCCAGCGAGGGAAAGGAGGGTCAGCAGGAACTCGGAAACAAATATTGATTTAATCAACCAGGTATTGTTGATCCCCCCTTTTGAGGTCCGATACCGAAAAAAGCCTTTTCATATTTCTACCCAAATCCCATCAACAGACCAGGAAACTTATTGTTCCCCTATCAGACACCCCGCCGGGTGAGGACAAAGCCTCACATTCCATCTGGCGGATGCCCTAAAGGCTTGATCTTTGTCAGGCTTCGTCCCGCCTCCTGGCTGCCGATTGGTCCATCTTCCAAGGCGCTAGGAAGGCGCTGATTGGCCTCCCAGAGGCAGCGGAGCCCGCTGATTGGACCAGAGGCGAGGCGTGCTGCCAAGCCTCCTCCCAGCTGTTCCGCGGCCAGCCAATCAGGACGAAGCCAGCCGGCAGAGGGCGGGCGGGAGTTTTGAACTGTTTCCCTTTGTCTGAACCCTATAAAATGCTTGGAAAATTCTGTAAAATTATGCTTGTATGTGGATGATCACTACAATCGCATCCTTTTCAGCTGAATCGCAAAATAAACGCCTCGGTCACTGAACTTCTTCCGCCTCCGGTGAGATTAATTTTTAAATACTTTTATTCCTTGGATTGGCTTTTGCTGGCTGCTCACCGAGGTTCAAGGACCCCTTTAGCGGTCTTCGGGGATCTCTCCCGCTGGGAGGCCCCTTAAAAGAGCTCGATATCATTGTTGCTGGGATTTATAGTTCACCTACAATCAAAGAGCATTCTGAACCTCACCAACAATAGAATTGAGCCAAACTTCCCACACAGAACCCCCATGTCTTGAAGGGACTTGCTGGTGGGAGCCTCCTTCGAGCCTCGCACGCTCTCCCTCGCTTGCACATGAACACAATGCTGCCATGCGCTTAGCACGCCTGCTCTCCCCTCCCTGCTTAAAGTCTCAGAAAAAGCCTTCCCCTTGGCTGAGAGGTCAACCAATCACAGCGGAGGAGGACTTTTGGTGGGAGGATTTGCCTCTGTTTCCAAAAAGGAAGAGAAGGACAGTTGGAGAGATCATCAGCCTTCTCTGCCAAAGGGGATTATTATTATTATTATTATTATTATTATTATTATTATTATTATTATTTTATGCTATTTCTATCCCACCCATAGCAGCCTGAAGGCGACTCAGGGTGGCGTACAGAGTCGCCACAATTTAATGCCATATATAAAATACATACATTGATAAAAAGCAAAAAAGAAACATTGCAGTACATTTAAAATCATAAAAACAATAAACAATGAAATTTTTAAAAAACTATATATGCTTTCTGATGGTCTTTGGTGACCCCTCTGAAACCCATTCCTGACCTTCCTTGGGGTCCTGACTCCCAGATTGAGAAATCCTGGGTTAAGTCCTTGTGACCAAAAGGTCGGCAATTCGAATCTGGGGAGCGGGGTGAGCTCCCATCTGTCAGATCCAGCTTCCTATGCGGGGACATGAGATAAGCCTCCTACAGCAGTGTTTCTCAACCTGGGGGTCACGACCCCTGGAGGGGTCACAAGGGGGTGTCAGAGGGGTCGCCAAACACCACCAGAAAACACAGTACTTTCTGTTGATTATGCAGGAAGTTTGGCCCAATTCTATCGTTGGTGGAGATCAGAATATTCTTTGATTGTAGGTGAACTATAAATCCCAGCAACTACAACTCCCAAAGGTCAAGGTCTATTTTCCCCGAACTCTACCAGTGTTCAGATTTGGGTATATTGAGTATCTGTGCCAAGTTTGGTCCAGATCCATCATTGTTTGAGTCCACAGTGCTCTCTGGATGTAGGTGAACTACAACTCCCAAACTCAAGATCAATGCCCACTAAACTCTTCCAGTATTTTCTGTTGGTCATGGGAGTTCTGTGTGCCAAGTATGGTTCACTTCCATCATTGGTGGAGTTCAGAATGCTTTTTGAGTGTAGGTGAACTATAAATCCCAGAAACTACAACTCCCAAATGTCAAGGTCTATTTTCCTCAAACTTCACCAATGTTCACATTTGGGCATATTGAATATTCATGCCAAGTTTGGTTCAGATCCATCATTGTTTGAGTCTACAATGCTCTCTGGATGTAGGTGAACTACAACTCCAAAATTCAAGGTCAATGCCCACCAAACCCTTTCAGTATTTTCTGTTGGTCGTGGGAGTTCTGTGTGCCAAGTTTGGTTCAATTCCATTGCTGGTGGAGTTCAGAATGCTCTTTGATTGGAGGTGAACTATAAATCCCATCAACTGCAACTCCCAAATGACAAAATCAACACCCCCCAACCCCACCAGTATTCAAATTTGGGCATATTGGGTATTTGTGCCAAATTTGGTCCAGTGAATGAAATCAGATATTTACATAACAATTCATAATATTAGCAAAATGACAGTTATGAAGTAACAACAAAAATAATTTTATGGTTGGGGGTCACCACAACATGTGGACCTGTATTAAAGGGTCACGGCATTAGGAAGGTTGAGAACCACTGTCCTACAGGATGGTAAAAACATCCAGGTATCCCTTGGGCAACGGCCTTGCAGACAGCCAATTCTCTCACACCAGAATTGACTTGCAGTTTCTCAAGTTTTCTCCTGATGCGGGAAATATCTTTTTCCTTCGGCTCCTGGAACAACTGCAGCAATCGGACCATCGATAATCCAGCCCTGCAGATAAACAGCCATCTTGCATTTTGTTAAATGAAGCTGGGAGGACAATTCTGGATCCTTTAGTATAACATTTCGTTTGGTCCAAGGAAAGCATTCCTAAGCTGAAGACGGGAAAGCATTCCGCATCCAAACCACATCTGGTGTTTTGCAATTTTCTGCAGGGAATCAAGCAGAACGCTTGCAACACACGGGTGCAGACTTCCAGAAAGCAGCACTGGCACATCCCCCTCTTCTGTTCCCCTTTTATACCATCCAGAAGAGTCATGTCTCCTCTTCACAAAAACAAGAAAATGCTACCTTTTCAAACTTAACATGCATTTGAAGAGCTGGAATATAATTCTGCTATCTTTGCATAAAGCATATTTGCACAAATTAGCTGAAAATTGCATCAAGTGGGAGCCGGGTGAATTTTAGCATATTAATGTTATATTTGCAAAGTCGCACACTTTCCAACCACATTCACACAGGGTTGCTGTGAGCTTTCTGCGTTGTATGGCCAAGCTCCGGAAGCATTCTCTCCTGACATTTCGCCCACTTTTATGGCAGACATCCTCGGAGGTTGTGAGGTCTGTTGGAAACTATAATAATATATTCTCGTTTTCCGAGGAGGATTGCCTTCCAGTATTCTTGTGGGTCTGTATGTGGCTGTGGAGCCCTATTCTTGCTCTGCATCTTCTCCCGCAGTGAGGGCATCGGTTTCCAGGTGGAAGGCGGTCTCGGTCGGTGTTGGCTTGATGCGCCTTCCTCTTGGCACGCTTCTCTCTTTCATCCTCCATTCGTGCCTCTTCAAATTCTGCAGCACTGCTGGTCACAGCTGACCTCCAGCTGGAGCGCCCAAGGGCCAGGGCTTCCCAGTTCTCAGTGTCTATGTCAGAATTTTTAAGGTTGGCTTTGAGCCCATCTTTAAATCTCTTTTCCTGTCCCCCAACATTCCGTTTTCCGTCCTTGGGTTCGGAGTAGAGCAACTGCTTTGGGAGACGGTGGTCGGGCATCCAGACAATGTGGCCAGTCCAGCGGAGTTGATGGCGGAGGACTATCGCTTCAATGTTGTGGTCTTTGCTTCTTCCAACACGCTGACGTTTTTCTGCTTGTCTTCCCAAGAGATTTGCAGGATTTTCCGGAAGCAGCGCTGATGGAATCGTTCCAGGAGTTGCATGTCTGTAGACAGTCCATGTCTCACAGGCATATAGCAGGGTTGGGAGGACAATAGCTCTATAATAATAATAATAATAATACTTTATTTATACCCCACTGCCATCTCCCCAAGCAACACGGTGCGGCTTACTTGAGGCCAAGCCCACAACACATCAATAACAAAAGCAATAACAACGAGCAATGCAAAACAATTAAAATAAATATCATAAACAAAAATAAACAATAAACATGAACAATACCACAACAAACATTTATAAACCTACTAGCCGTCCCCTGCCACGCATTGCTGTGGCCCAGTCTGGTGATCTGGAAAATAAAGTAATGAGAAAGTGTTTTGTTTTCTAATATATGTAATTTCTTTATGATTGTGGGTAAACAGTATTTCTTGCTGTTTCTTTGTCAGTGTTGATGTGGAGAGTGTCTGGTTTGCCTACTCTGGAACAGGCAACATATCATCGTCCTTCTTTAGGGGTCCCTTTCAAATCTTTGATACTGCATCTGTCATATACAAATATGTGTGTGTGTGAATGGCTGGGTGGCCCTTTGTCAGGAGGGCTTTGATTATGTTTTCTTGCCCTGGTGAAGGGAGTTGGACTGGATGGCCTTAAGGCAGCATTTCTCAATCTGGGAAGTCAAGATCCGGGGGGGGGGGGGGGGTCACCAGGGAGGTGTCAGAATGGTCATCAAAGACCACCAGAAAACACAGTATTTTCTGTTGGTCATGAGGGTTCTGTGTGGGAAGTTTGCCCCAATTCTGTCGTTGATGGGGTTCAGAACGCTCCTTGATTGTAGGGGAACTATAAATCTCAGTAACTACAACTACCAAATGTCAAGGTCTATTTCCCCCAAACTCCATCTGTGTTTACATTTGGGCATATTGAGTATCAATGCCAAGTTTGGTCCAGATCCATCATTGTTTGAGTCCACAGTGCTCTATAGATGTAGGTGAACTAAAACTCCAAAACTCAAGGTCAATGCCCACCAAACCCTTCCAGTATTTTCTGTTGGTCACAGGAGTCCTGTGTGCCAAATTTGGTTCAATTCCATCGTTGGTGGAGTTCAGAACGCTCTTTGATTATAGGTGAACTATAAATCTGAGCAGACGACACGAAACTGGGAGGGAGAGCCAATACTCAGAGCAGGATTCAAAACGATCTTGATACATTAGAGAGATAAATCGCCAAAACTAACAAAATGAAGTTCACCAGTGACAAATGCAAGATACTCCACTTAGGCAGAAAAAACGAAATGCAAAGATACAGAATGGGAGACAATGCCTGGCTTGAGAGCAGTACGTGTGAAAAAGATCTTGGAGTCCTCGTGGACAACAAGTTAAACATGAGCCAACAATGTGATGTGGCGGCAAAAAAAGCCAATGGGATGTTGGCCTGCATCAATAGGAGCCTAGTGTCTAGATCTAGGGAAGTCATGCTACCCCTCTATTCTGCCTTGGTTAGAGCACACCTGGAATATTGTGTCCAATTCTGGGCACCACAATTCAAGAGAGATATTGACTCTAAGCTGGAATGTGTCCAAAGGAGGGCGACTAAAATGATCAAGGGTCTGCAGAAGAAGCCCTGTGAGGAGCGGCTTAAGGACTTGGGCTTGTTTAGCCTCAAGAAGAGAAGGCTGAGAGGAGATATGATAGCCATGTATAAATATGTGAGAGGAAGCCACAGGGAGGAGGGAGCAAGCTTGTTTTCTGCTTCCCTGGAGACTAGGACGCAGAACAATGACTTCAAACTACAAGAAAGGAGATTCCATCTGAACATGAGGAAGAACTTCCTGACTGTGAGAGCTGTTCAGCAGCGGAACTCTCTGCCCCGGAGTGTGGTGGAGGCTCCTTCTTTGGAGGTTTTCAAACAGAGGCTGGCTGGCCATCTGTCAGGGGTCATTTGAATGCAATATTCCTGCTAATTACCTCTCAACAAAAGTTTGCCCCAAGCACAGTCAGGCCATTGGATGCTAATCAAGGTGGTCAGTTGAAACATTCACACCTAGCTCCAGCAGACAAGTGTCCTTTGTCTCACCCTGGTCATTCCACAGATATATAAACCCCTTTTCCTTGTTCTAACAGACCTCACTACCTTTGAGGATGCTTGCTATAGATGTAGGCAAAACGTCAGGAGAGAATGCCTCTAGACCATGGCCATATAGCCTGAGAAAACCTACAACAACCCAATATTCCTGCTTCTTGGCAGAGGGTTGGACTGGATTGCCCATGAGGTCTCTTCCAACTCTATGATTCTATGATTCTATGTGGAGAATACTCTCTCTCTCTCAACATTGTCTTGAGAGATACACAACATTCCTGAATCCATCTTTACTCATCCAAACGAACGTAGACCCATTTGTATTGTCGAAGGCTTTCATGGCCGGGATTACTGGGTTGTTGTAAGTTTTTCTGGGCTATATGGCCATGTTCTGGAGGCAATTTTTCTCCTGACGTTTCGCCTGCATCTATGGCAAGCATCCTCAGAGGTAGTGAGGTCTGTTGGAAGTAGGAAAAATGGGTTTATATATCTGTGGAATGACCAGGGTGAGACAAAGGACTTTTGTTTGCTGGGGCTAGATGTGAATGTTTCAGCTGATCACCTTGATTTGCATTCAATGGCTTGGAAGTGCCTGGGGGGAATCTCTTGTTGAGAGTGATTTTATGTGCCTGTTTGTTTCCCCTCTGTTGTTTTGCTGTTGTAATTTTTGAGGTTTTTTTTAATACTGGTACAGATATATAAACCCATTTTTCCTACTTCCAACAGACCTCACTACCTCTGAGGATGCTTGCCATAGATGCAGGCGAAACATCAGGAGAAAAATTGCCTCCAGAACATGGCCGTATAGCCTGGAAAAACCTACAACAACCCAGTAGACCCATTTGTTAGAACGGACACAAGTGCCGATTGCATGCACCATCCTTCTACAGAGACCATTAAACCAGGGGTTTTGAACTCCAATTCCCACAATTCCGAACAGCCTACTGGCTGAAGTTCAAGTCCCCTGGAGAGCCAAAGTGTGCCAGCGCCTGCATTAAATCCATCATAAATCCAGGAAGGCATGGAAGCTGTTCCCTTCCCTGCTCGGAGGAATCAGGGAAAGGGCTCGATGAAGCATGAAGAGCGGTCCATGATCTCCTGCCAAGGAAATTTCCAACTCAAAGGGCTCCGAAGGTTGACACTTAGAGCGAGGAGAAGGCGGTGCATGCAAACTTTGGGACAGATGCTACACCAACTCCATCGTGACACCATCTCAAGGTTGCTGTCACAGCAGTTCCTATATTTATATAACTAGGGGTGAACAACGGTGACACGGTTCCCAGACCTGGAGAAATGGGAGCGATGAGACAAGCAGTGAACACTTCTCCATCTATATAAATAAAAATGTAATGTTCGTTTGTGGGATTAACAGAACTCAAAAAACACTGGACGAATTGGCACCAAATTTGGACACAACACACCTAACAACCCAATGTAGGTCCTTCACTAAAAAAAATGATTTTGTCATTTGGGAGTTGTAGTTGCTGGGATTTATAGTTTACCTACAATCAAAGAGCATTCTGAACCCCACCAACTATGGAATTGAACCAAACTTGCACACAGTTCTCCCATGACAAACGGAAAATACTGGAAGGGTTTGGTGGACAGTGTCCTTTGGTTTTGGAGTTGTAGTTCATCTACATCCAGAGGTCACTGTGCACTCAAACAATGATGGATCTGGACAAAACTCTACACAAATACTCAATATGCCCAAACGTGAACACTGGTAGAGTTTGGGGAAAATAGATTCTTGACATTCAGGAGTTGTAGTTGCTGGGATTTATAGTTCACCTACAATCACAGAGCATTCTGAACCCCACCAACAATAGAATTGGGCCAAACGTCCCACACAGAACCCCCACGTGGGCCACAGCAACAGGGGATGGCTAGTCTATATAAATAAAAATGTAATGTTCATTTGTGGGATTAACATAACTAAAAAACCACTGAACAAATTGACACCAAATTTGGACACAAGACACCTATAAGGCCAATTTATTTATTTATTTTTGTCGTGTCAGGAGCAACCGCTCCTGTTGTGAGAGAATTGGCCGTCTGCAAGGACGTTGCCCAGGGGACGCCCGGATGATTTCTGATGTTTTATCATCCTTGTGGGAGGCTTCTCTCATGTCCCCGCATGAGGAGCTGGACCCGATAGAGGGAGCTCATCCGCCTCTCCCGGGATTCGAATGAGTGATCATCACTAAAAAAATTGATTTTGTCATTTGGGTGTTTTAGTTGCAGGGATTTATAGTTAACCTGCAATCCAAGAGCATTCTGAACCCCACCAATTCAACCAAACTTGGCACACAGAACTCCCATGACCAACAGACAATACTGGAAGGGTTTGGTGGGCATTGACCTTAAGTTTGAGAGTTGTAGTTCCCCTGCATCCATAGAGCACTGTGGACTCAAAACAATGATGGATCTGGACCAAACTTGGCACAAATATTCCATATGCCCAAATATGGACACAAATACAGTTTTTGGGAAATAGACCTTGACATTTGAGAGTTGGGATTTATAGTTCACCTACAATCAAAGAGCATTCTGAATCCCACCAACGACAGAATTGGGGCAAATTTCCCACACAGAACCTCCATGAACAACAGAAAATACTTAAGACCATCCAGTCCAACTCCCTTCACCAGGGCAAGAAAACATAATCAAAGCCCTCCTGACAAAGAGCCATCCAGCCATAGATACAGATAGATATATATTATTCACACGCAGAGAGATATAGCACCATAGATTTGAAAGGATAAACAGTATTTCTTGCTGTTTCTTTGTCAGTGTTGATGTGGAGATGGTCTGGTTTGCCTACTCTGGAACAGGCAACATATCATTGTCCTTCTTTCCCAATCTTGAACCAGCCTGTTGTTCCATGGTCAGTTCTTCCTGTTGCTACTTGGTTGTGATACAGATTCCTCAGAAGAGAGACAAGGTGGCTTGGGATCCCCAAACCAATTTGTGAGTAATTGAAACCACAAAAGCCAAACCCGCGAATGTGGAGGGACAACTGTGATAACTTCCTTAGAAGGTCAAATGGATGAATGGATAAATGAATGAATATTAACATAATAAACATTTGCCTTGCTGCTGATCCTACTGAAAATCTCTGATGCTTCAGTTGACGAAAGGCTGAAATGACTGAGGGTTCAAAATCCCAAGGGAATATTTCTCCCGACTCTCACAGATGGAGAAGTTCCACTACTGAACATACAAACGAAGCCCGTGCTTTAAAACAAAGGCAGTCTCTTAGAAAACTCGCAGCCGAACAAGAATGCAGCATAAGGCCAGTTGGAGAGAAGGTATGAATCATCCAGCGTAGCCAAATCATTTATCACTGCTACGTGCTTTCAAGTCAATTCCAACTTACGGTAACGCTATGGTTGAGTTTTCTTGGCAAGCCTGATTCAGAGGTTTGCCATTGCTTTCCTTTAAGATTGATATGTATGACTTGACTATGGCTGTGTTGTAGATCAGCCTGAAGCTCCTGAGGCTGATGGGTTTGTTGATGATTTAGAGAGGATTGTTGGATTGCCTATGGGATTTCCTGGGGCTCAAAGTGATGAAGATATTAGCCAGAGGAATCACGCCTCTCTCTGTGAGAAATCAGACTCAGAAAGTGTAGGGCTTCAAGTCAGTCAGAGGAGCCAGAAAAGTCTTTGTTTACAGATCAGAGCAGAAGTCGGAGGAGCCAGAAACTGCAACATTAGATAAGGAGTTGGGCGAAGACCTGAATGATACGGAAGGATCTCATAGGAAAACACCTGGAGTTACGGAGATCAACAGAAGTCTTTGTTTACAGATCAGAGCAGAAGTCAGAGGAGCCAGAAACTGCAACAGTAGTGTCAGGTTTTACAATGTATTGTAATGTAATATAGCTGAGTCATGCACTGCTAATAGGCTTCTATTGGAAATGCTGTCATGCATTTACTGTATATAGAACTTCATTTGGGGAATGTGTTCTGGCCTAGTCCAGGTGATTGTGAATGATGTAATCCTGGGTCTGTGTTAAATTAATGAGTTGGGAACCAATCAGAGATTGCTATGTGTAATTGTATAGAATTGTATATAAGGAAGTCATGTAGAGTGTATACTCTCTCCTTGTGCTGTGATGTTGTTTGCCGAAGGCTCTGTGTAATTTATTAAAGGAACCTGTCTGCTAAGGCAAGATATAACCGTGTGCTGTGGTAAGTTTATAATATAATGTCATCTAGATTGGAGGGGAAAACAATAGTAAAACTGACAATAGCCGGGCATGTGCTCAAGTACCTGTAAAGAGTTCCAGAGTGACTGTAGTCTGTGGGAGCAGTTGACTGAAAATACTGTGCAGGAAGAAGCTACTGGAAAGCGCTGAAGTTGTGCAACTGATCTGCTGCTGAATTGTGAAATTAATCTCAACAATTAGATAAGGAGTCGGGCGAAGATACAGAATGATCTCATGGGAAAAAATCTGTAGTTACGCAGATCAACAAAAGTCTTTGTTTACAGATCAGAGCAGAAGTCAGAGGAGCCAGAAACTGCCACATTAGATAAGGAGTTGGGTGAAGACCTAAGTGATATGGAAGGATCTCATGGAAAAACATCTGGAGTTATGGAGATCAACAAAAGTCTTTGTTTACAGATCAGAGCAGAAGTCAGAGGAGCCAGAAACTGCAACATTAGATAAGGAGTCGGGCGAAGACCAAAGTGATACAGAAGGATCTCATAGGAAAACATCTGGAGTTACGAACATCAACAAAAGTCTTTGTTTACAGATCAGAGCAGAAGTCAGAGGTGCCAGAAACTGCAACATTAGATAAGGAGTCGGGCGAAGACCTAAGTGATACGGAAGGATCTCATAGGAAAACATCTGGAGTTACGGAGATCAACAAAAGTCTTTGTTTACAGATCAGATCAGAAGTCAGAGGAGCCAGAAACTGCAACATTAGGTAAGGAGTTGGGCGAAGACCAAAGTGATACAGAAGGATCTCATAGGAAAACATCTGGAGTTATGGAGATCAACAAAAGTCTTTGTTTACAGATCAGAGCAGAAGTCGGAGGAGCCAGAAACTGCAACATTAGATAAGGAGTCGGGTGAAGAACTAAGAGATACAGAAGGATCTCATGGGGAAACATCTTGAGTTACGGAGATCAACAAAAGTCTTTGTTTACAGATCAGATCAGAAGTCAGAGGAGCTAGAAACTGCAACATTAGATAAGGAGTTGGGCGAAGACCAAAGTGATACAGAAGGATCTCATGGGAAAACATCTGGAGTTACGGAGATCAACAAAAGTCTTTGTTTACAGATCAGAGCCGAAAATAGGCAGCATCAATCAGAGCGATTATGTGGGGAAGCAGGGAGAATATTCATGGGAAAAGGCATGACTTCATGGGTGCCTTTTAATTAGCAAGTTGTTTACCTGAGAGTTAGTTGAAACAATGTAGCATCCAAATGAGGAGCTAGACCCGAGTTCCCTGGTTCTTGTTTCAAGTCAGGCTTTGGTTTTGGATTCAAATATTTTGGAAGGTTATATGTTCCTGTTTTTGGGGTTCCTGTTCAAGTTTTATGAATATACCTCTTGCTTGTGGACTTAAGCTGTTCTGGTGACTTTGGACTATTCCTGGACCGTGTTACCTTTGAATCTCTAAAAGACATTTGGATTCCTGTTGGATTATCACCGATTGCTAATCTTTTTGGATTATATATCTGATTTTCTCCTATACATTTTCTGTGTTTTAACAATAAACCATATTCTGGATTATTGTGTGGTGCTGTGGTCGTAGGTGTTTTCAGGCCTGAGTGGGGATTTGAGCCTTGGTCTCTCAGAGTCCTCATTGCACACTAAACCCCATACGCTGCATCAGTATCGATGGTGCAATTGACACCAAATATACTGATCCCTTTCCAACACGAAGAAATGTGATATTCCTCAAGCATTAATAATAATATATAATAATAACACTTTATTTATACCCCGCTACCATCTCCCCAAGGGACTCGGTGCAGCTTACATGAGGCCAAGTCCAAAATACAACAATACAAGCAATAACAACAACAATACAAGCAATTTAAAACAATAAAACAATAACATAAGCATTATCAAATAAGACCACACACTTTAAAAACTATGGGTAGGCCAAATGTAATTAAAATTAAAAATAATGCTGGACATGGGCGAAAAAAGTGATGGGGCGGTTTGTGGAAACATACAGTATAAAGTGCTTTGAAGGACAAGGTACTATGGGATTATTATTCTGGGAAGGCACATTGGAACAACCACATCTTCAAGCTCCTCTTAAAGACTGCCAAGGTTGGGGCATGCCTGATGTCCTTAGGAAGTGAGTTCCAGAGTCGAGGGGCCACCACCGAAAAGGCCCTCTCTCTCGTCCCCACCGATCGCGCTTGCGATGCAGGTGGAGCGTGAGCAGGGCCTCTCCAGATGATCAAAGAGATCGTGTGGGTTCGTATACAGAGATGCGGTCACGAAGGTAGATGGGTCCCAAACTGTTTGTAGGTAAGAACCTGCACCTTGAATTGGGTCCGGAAAATGAATGGCAGCCAGTGGAGCTCCTTAAACAGGAGGGTTGACTGCTCCCTGTAAGGAGCCCCGGTTAACAACCTGGCTGCCGCCTGTTGGACCATCTGGAATTTCCGAGCCGTTTTCAAGGGTAGCCCCACGTAGAGTGCATTACAATAATCTAGTCTAGAGGTGACTAAGGCATGAACCACCCTGGCCAGATCCGCCTTCACGAGGTACCTTCGCAGTTGGTGCATGAGTCTTAATTGCGCAAAGGCCCTCCCGGCCACTGCCGACGCCTGAGCCTCAAGCATAAGTGAAGAATCCAGGAGGACACCCAAACTGCGGACCTGTGACTTCAGAGGGAGTGTAACCCCGTCCAACACAGGTTGCCACCCTAAACCCCAATCCGGTTTACGATCTACCAGGAGGACCTCTGTCTTGTCGGGATTAATCTTCAGCCTGTTCGTCCTCATCCAGACAGCCACAGCGGTCAGGCACTCGTCCAGCACTCAGTGGGCTTCCTTGGAGTTGGGTGGAAAAGAGTAGTGGAGTTATGTGTCATCTGTGTAGAGACAGCACCCAACTCCAAAACTCTGGATAACCTTTCCCAACGGTTTCATGTAGATGTTGAAAAGCATGGGAGACAGAATGGAACCTTGCAGGACCCCACAGGTCAAAGGCCAGGAGTCCGAGCAGGCATCTCCCAGCTTCACCATCTGGGATCAACCCTCCAGGAAGGACCGGAGCCACGACAAAGCTGTGCCTCCAAGGCCCATCCCGAAGAGTCGTCCCAGAAGGATACCGTGATCGATGGTATCGAAAGCCGCTGAGATGTCCAAGAGAACCAGAAGGGTCACACTCCCCCTGTCCAGCTCCCTACGGAGATCATCCACCAAGGCGACCAAAGCCGTCTCGGTGCCGTGGCCAGGTCTGAAGCCAGACTGTGACTGATCCAGGTAGTTGATGTCATCCAGGAAGCCCTGGAGCTGAGAGGAGACCACCCGCTCCAACACCTTGCCCAAAAAAGGGAGGTTTGAGATTGGTCTATAGTTGATTTGATTTGATTCACATCACAATTGTGCAAGTATTCATAAAATCACTGAAGTGGCATGGTTTTGCAGGAAGCGACAAGTTAATGCCAGGAGTGGACTAACGCGCAGCGTTCGGGTTTAAGGACCTGTGTGATATTGCTCATGCATGTGCATGCACAGCCAATTACATCGGGTATAAAATACAATGATCCATATAACAATTGGACACTCTTTGGAAAAGGCGCTGCATTGGCGCTCTCTCTCTCTCTCTCTCTCTCTCTCTCTATATATATATATATACAACCAGTAATCTTTTCTCAGATATGTGTTGATACGATGTTGCTGACAGGATTATATGCGCAGCTAACTGTTGCATACTTAGCTCAGCAGGGCAAGAACTGTGTTAGTGACATGCACCTGCATGTATTATTTCCTATATTTATACCCCGCCCTTCTCCCCTGAAGAGATCCTTCCGTATCACTTAGGTTGTCACCCGACTCCTTATCTAATGTTGCAGTTTCTGGCTCCTCTGACTGACTTGAAGCACTGCATTTTCTGAGTCGGGTTATGTATGTGTTGTATGTCAGCCTGTTCAGCATGTGATTGTGTCTGATGTTCATGCTGATGTTCATTATGGCTGATGCATCCCAGAGCAGGAAACTGGACCCTCAGACAACATCCACCACACTTGACTTCAGGAAAACAATCCTTCTTTATTGATGAAAGATGAATACAAAATAGAAGAAATATGCAAAGGTAAAAAGTCACAGTAAAAATCAGGAACAAGAAATGTCCATAAACAAGATCATGAAACCCACAGCAAAACTGCTGAATCCTGGAACCTGTTAGCAATCCACTAACCGTACTTGGAACAACTAGAAAACCTCCGAGGAACAAGTCCACTTGAATCAGGAGACCTGCAAAAGCTTGCACATGAATCTGAAACGATGCTTGGTCTGAAGCTGCATTCAGGCCAGGCATACTTAAGGCCAAGAAATCTATTGTGAGACATGCCTGAAGACTTTGTTTGCATTTCTCTTAATCTAGCTGACCTACGTAAACTTTGTGCTTCCCCCTGGCTCTGCCAAATCTGCCCCCGCCTATCCTCATTAGGCAGACCAGGTGTCAGATTCTGTGGAGAACTAAGACTGGGAGGAAAAGGGAGTGAAACGTCTCCGCTTGGCTCGGGATGCATGTTCTCATGGGAATCTTGACTTTCACTTTCCAAGGCTGTAGGATTTTCACTACTCAAACCATCATAATCTAAATTGGCCTCAGAATTCACATTGGCATCAGGAAATACAATCAGAGAATTAGGTTCAGGTTCACACACAGGCTGAACCCCAACAATGGGAATGGGGATGATGTTCCTGATGGTGGGCCTGGGTCTGTTGGCACTGGGGATGAGGGTTTGCTTGGGCCTGAGTTAAGTTCAGACGAGAGGACTGAGCTGTCTCAGGAAAATTCACAAGGCCGCATTCGTGGGAGAGGCCCTTCACCGCTTTTCCCAGAACAACTGTCTGCAAATTATTTGTCACGTGTGGAAATTAAAGAGAGAGAAGATAATGAGAGCTTTGATAGAAAGCAAAACTTTTGTTAACAGTCCTCAGAGGTTAAGATGATCGGTTCGTTTAGAGGAAAAGAGAGATCAAAACCTTTATCTGGTAGTAAGGTCAAGGGAAATGCTTTCCTTTCAGTTTTGAGATCTGGAAAAGCCTTATACGGATTCATGGGAAAGACTTGCCTCAGTCAGGTCAACGTTGGAATTTCATCACGGTCTTGCTTTCAAGTGCTCTTAGTTTCATGTACCAAGTTTTTGCCAAGCCCCAGATTTGTGTTTGGGATTTTTCCTGCTGTCTTATTTGTTATTTTTATTTATTTACAGCATATTTACCCCACTCTTCTCAAACCCCCCCCCCCCGGGGGGGGGGGAGGGACTCAGCAGTTTCTTTCATGGATTCAAGTGCCTAGTTTTATGGATTTTATGTACCTATGGATCTTGCTTTCCCTTGAAGCTTATGGACTATTTGTATTGTTTGCTTTTTTTTACTGCTTTGCCTATATATATTCTTCAATAAACTGCTTGCTGATTTTACCAAGTTGGTGTTTAAGGTCAGAGGTGTTCTTGCTGTGGTGTACAACAGTATCACATTATATATGCAGGGCGAATTACCATATTTCTTTGATTTTATGACACTATGATTATGACACTAATTTCAATACCACTAAGAGAAATTAGTGTGTGTGCGTGCATATGCATATATATATATATATATATATATATATATATATATATATGCATGTACACCTGGAATTCTAAGACACACTCTGATTTTAGATGTTTATATGGGGGAAAGTATGCCTTAGACTTGAAGTAATAAGGTATTTGATAAAGCACAACAGATGTATTCTGTAGACAGTGGTGGAAATTGAGTTCTGCATTGCAATTCGGCACAGGGTATTGTCCCCATACAATATGCCCCCCCCCCTTGGGATTGGTGACGCCCCAAATGTCCTGCTGGATTGGGGCCCGTCACAACAACATGACCGATTTCACAACGACAACGTGAGAAGGATACGGCCATCAAGCTCTATAATTGGCGAAGAGATGGCGTTCTCTGACATTGATGAACCTGGGATGCCAATCCCCCGGCTGATTGCCAAAAGGCGACTCCTATTGAGATGCCTTAATTCCCAAAATGAGAACTGCGCCTAGGCAATCAGATAGCTTCCTCAATGTCTATGAGCATCGCACTCCGAGTTCATTATGCACAATTAGGGAGTGAAAGCAACTCAAAGGGCAATCTGTTCCAGAGCTTCGACTCATAATTCAGCATGAAATTTGCATCTGTGGGACCCATGAAGCCTGGGAAGAGGATCCTGTCGGGAGAAAGGCTTTGGACACAACTTGTAGAGAAACCAAAGGAAAGGGAGGCAGATGAATGTCATGAAATCAGGAGTTTTGTGTGCATCAAGAGCAACTTGAGAAACTGCAAGTCGCTTCTGTTGTGAGAAAATTGGCCGTCTGCAAGGATGTTGCCCAGGGGACATTGCCAGGATGTTTTACCATCCTGTGGGAGGCTTCTCTCATGTTCCCGCATGAGAAGCTGGAGCTGACGAATGGGAGCTCACCCTCCTCCCTGGATTCGAATCGCCGACTTTTCGGTCAGCAGTCCTGCCGGCACAAAGGTCTAACCCAGTGGTTCTCAACCTCCCTAATGCCGCAACCCCTTAATACAGTTCTCATGTTGTGGTGACCCCCAACCATAACATTATTTTTGTTGCTACTTCACAACTGTTATTTTGCTGCTGTCATGAATCGTCACATAAGTATCTGATATGCAGGATGTATTTTCATTCACTGGACCAAATTCGACACAAATGCCTGATACACCCAAATTTGAATTCTAGTGGGATTGAAGAGGAGATTGATGCTGTCATTTGGGAGTTGTAGTTGCTGAGATTCATAGTTCACATACAATCAAAGAGCATTCCGAACTCCACCAACGACTGAATTGAACCAGTCTTGGCGCACAGAACTCCTATGACCAACAGTAAATTAAGGGAAATAGACCTTGACATTTGGGAATTGTAGTTGCTGGGATTTATAGTTCACCTACAATCAAAGAGCATTCTGAACTCCACCAATCATGGAATTGAACCAAACATGGCATACAGGGCTTCCATGACCAACAGTAAATACTGGAAGGGTTTGATAGGCATTGACCTTGAGTTTTGGAGTTGAAGTTCACCTTTATCCAGAGAGCACTGTGGACTCAAACTATGATGGATCTGGACCAAACTTGGCACGAATACTCAACATGCCCAAATGTGAATACTGAAAGAGGTTAGAGAAAATAGACCTTGACATTTGGGAGTTGTAGTTGCTGGGATTTATAGGTCACCTACAATCAAAGAGCATTCTGAACTCCAACAATGAGAGAATTGGGCTAAACTTCCAACACAGAACCCCCATGACCAATAGAAAATACTGTGTTTTCTGATGGTTTTTGGTGACCCCTCTGATACCCCCTTGTGACCCCCCCAGGGGTCCCGAGCCCCAGGTTGAGAAACACTAGTCTAACCCATTGTGCCTCTGGAAGCTCCTTATGAAATCAGACTGTCCAAGCCACTGCATTTACAGTTTCTATAATATGGTAGTTATAATATTATAATGTCATACAATATACTACTACTACTAATAATATGATATTATAATTATATATTTTATATTACATGCAATATTACTAATAATATTAAAATATAATGGTATCGTACAATATAGTAATATAGAATACTGATATTGTACGATGTTAATAATATATTGAATGTATATATATCTTGTAAGCCACTCTGAGTCCCCTTCGGGGTGAGAAGGGTGGCATAGAAATGTTGTAAATACATCTATATAAATAAAAATGCAATGTTCGTTTGTGGGATTAACATAACTCAAAAACCACTGGACAAATTGACACCAAATTTGGTCACAAAACACCTCTCCATCACTCATAAAACACTGAAAAACACAACAGAAGGGACTTAAAAGGCAACCCCCCCCCAAAAGACGCCAAAGCGCATGCACAAAAATGACTCTCCCTGGCAAACAAAACACACAATAGCATATCCACACTCTCTTTCGGACTACAGCTCCCAGCATCCCCTAAACCAGGCCATTTAGGAGAGGAGGATGACCCAAATTCACTGCTTCCAAAATGCAAGCTTTCTTCTTGGATTTCTTTGAGAGCACCCTAATCCCTGTGTATTTCCAATTTCCTATTCCTGGACTGCAACTCCCAGCAATCCTCCAGATAGATGAGATAGATAGAATAGATAGAGATAGGTAGGTAGATACATCGATCAGGAAGACTGATGGGAGTTGCAGTCCAAGAATAGGTAGAGAAGGAAGAAAGGAGAGAGAGAAAAAGGGGGGGGAGGAAGGAAAGAGGTAGAGAAGGAAGGAAGGAAGAAGGAAGGAAGGAAGGAAGGAAGGAAGGAAGGAAGGAAGGAAGAAGGAAAGGAAGGAGAGAAAAGGGAAGGAAGAAGAAAGAAGAGAAGGAAGGAAGGAAGGAGAGAAAGGAGGAGGAGGGAGGAAGGAGAAGGAAGGAAAGAGGAAGGAGGGAAGGAAGGAAGGAAGAAGGAAGGAAGGAAGAAGGAAGGAAGGACAGAAAGAAGAAGGAAGAAAGAAAGAAGAAGGAGGAAGGAAGGAAGAAGAAGGAAGGAAGGAGAAGGAAGAAGGAAGAAGGAAGGGAAGGAAGAGAGGAGAAGGAGAGAAGGAAGGAAGGAAAGAAGAAGGAAGAAAAAGGGAAGAAGGAAGAAGAAGAGGAAGGAAGAGAAGGAAGGAAGGAAGAGAAAGGAAGGAAGGAAGAAGGAAGAGGAAGAAGGAGAGAAGAAGGAAGGAAGAAGGAAGTTAGGAAGGAAGGAAGAAAGGAAGGAAGGAAGGAAAGAAGGAGAGAAGAAAAGGCAAGAAAAAGGGAGGGAAGGTTGGCCACAGCAATGTGTGGTGGGTATAGCTAGTCTATATAAATAAAAATGTAATGTTCGTTTGTGGGATTAACATACTCAAAAACCACTGGACGAATTGACACCAAATTTGGACCAAGACACTTATCAGGCCAACAGTGACCATCACTCATAAACACTGAAAAACACAGCAAAAGAGACTTAAAAAGCCATTTTTTAAATAAAAAAAAACATTACAACGCATGAACAAAACTACATATATGAAAATATATATGCACATATACACATATACACACACACATATATACACACACAAAACACATATACACAGACTGGGCCACAGCAACGCATGGCAGGGGACAGCTAGTAAATAATAAATATGTATGGTTGCGAAAGCTTTCTATTCCTGGGGCCTCGATGCAAAGGTTTTGGAAACGGATGGATCCTCAACTTCATATACCGTCCCCATTTTGCTGCATTGCGACTCATTGCCCTGCATTTCCCAACCTCATTTACATGTCGATTCAGATAATACTTTGGCCCAGTTGCGCTTTTGGACCTGGTCCGTTCTCTCTCCCTTTCCCTTCCCAGGGTTATAAATTATGTGGCTGCGGCGCATGGGGTTCTTCCCTCCTATTTTTTTCCTAAATGAAGGCTTTATCAGCAGCTCACAAATACATTTCAGGGAATGGAAAGCTGGGGAAAGAGTTTGTCTCCCAAATTGAGAAGCAGGCTAAACAAAGATGAACGTTAATTGCTTTCTCTTCCTGTCTCTGCAGTGAATGTTGGAGGTCAATAAATTGCATTTTGTGCCATAGGCTTGCCATAGACTCAACCACTTAGATTTCTTTGTCCATTGATCTATCATATACATTATAACCGTATTCTCAATTTGCTTCTGACATGATAAATAAATAAAAATAGGCATGGACAAACTTGGGCTCTTCAGGTGTTTTGGACTTCAACTCCCACAATTCCTAACAGCCTTCTTCTTCATCATCATCCTCTTCTTGCTATTTACCTGCATTGAGTTCATTATTTTCACAGAACTGAAGTCGATAGGAACTTTAGAAGGGTCTACCCCAGGAGGAGACACCCTGCGGCTCCACCAAAGAGGGATCGCTACGTTGGTGAGCAAAGAGAAGCCTAATCTGAAGCAATTTATTTTCCCTAAGTTCCCAAAAAGAATCTCACCAAAGTTGAAGAAAGTGCCACCGAGATGATTTATTAGCGATTCAGCTGAAAAGGATGCAAAGCAGCAATCATTCGCCAAGCTAAGCATACATGTACACAAATAAATGCCATTTTTATAGAAAAAAACAGAGTGTGTGGTTTGAATCTCCCACTTCCCCCCCCCCCCCGGCCTGGCTTGAAGGTGATTGGCTGGTGCCTCAACAGCTGGGAGGAGACTCATCTGCCCCTCGAGCGCCTGGGCCAATCACAGGGCTTCTGCCGCCTTGGCATATCAACGAATCAGGAGGGCGGGAGGTGGGACAAGGGAAGACAATGCATTCTTGAATGGATTATGGAACTCAGGAAATGTCCATGTGGCTCAGCAAGTCCTAAATGACCTTCAAGCGAAACCTGTCTATTGTGTTGTGGTTGATCTGAGATAAGCATTGATGTGGGAGATACCACTTAATCCGAGTTTTCCTCTTGCGGTCAGACAGGGGCACAAAGGGGGAGACTTTGGTGAATGTCTTCAATGGAAAGGCTTGAAAAGAAACAGGTCAGGAGGGGGGGACTTTCCGAAGGTCCTCTTTTCTCCTATTGTAATGTGATTAAAAGTCTGCCAAGCGATTATCTCCCTGATGGCCAGATTCCGAAGTCAGGGAGACGTTTCTTTGTTATTTTCCATGCAAGAGATGCTCTGAGATAAGGGTTTCCACAATCGCTAATTGCTTTTTTCAGAGGCAAGGCAACTTCCTTATACATTTGAATGGGGCAGAAAGGGTCAGGAGAAGGTTACATACACAGGAGAAAATATGAAAATATAGAAATCATAATACAGAGAGTAAACCCAACTACCCTCCCCCAGTGTTCATAGTTCATATTATTCGTAGGAAGGTCCATAAAGGGAAATATATCCAAGAGGGGGAAAGAGGGATTGAAAGATGGGCTCAAAGCCAACCTTTAAAACTCTGGCATAGACACTGAGAACTGGGAAGCCCTGGCCTGTGAGTGCTCCAGCTGGAGGTCAGCTGTGACCAGCAGTGCTGCGGAATTTGAAGAGGCATGAATGGAGGGTGAAAGAGAGAAATGTGCCAAAAGGAAGCCACGTCAAGCCAACCCCAACCGGGACCGCCTCCCACCTGGAAACCAATGCTCTCACTGTGGGAGATCCTGCAGGTCAAGAATAGGGCTCCACAGTCATCTATGGTCCCGCCGCTAGGACACCGACCTTGGAGGACCATCATCCTCGGACTACAAGTGATCGGACTACAAGTGATCCTCGGACCCCAGGTCTCAGCGGTGGTCAGGGAAGCTTTTGCACAATTAAAACTTGTGCGCCAACTGCGCCCATACCTTGGGAAGTCTGACTTGGTCACGGTGGTCCACGCGCTGGTTACATCCTGTTTAGATTACTGCAATGCTCTCTATGTGGGGTTGCCTCTGAAGACTGCCCGGAAGCTGCAATGAGTCCAACAAATGGCAGCCAGATTACTAACAGGACCGGGGTACAGGGAGCATAGTACTCCTCTCTTGCGCCAGCTCCACTGGCTGCCAATTAGCTTCTGAGCACAATTCAAAGTGCTGGTGTTGACCTATAAATCCCTAAACGACTCCGGCCAGTTTACCTGTCCGAACGGATTTTCCCCTATGAACCATCAAGGTTGCTAAGATCTTCTGGAGGGGCCCTGCTCTCGGTCCCACCACCTTTGCAAGTGCATCTGGTGGGGACGAGGGACAGGGCCTTCTCGGTGGTGGCCCCTCGGCTCTGGAACTCTCTCCCACTGGAGATTAGAACTGCCCCTTCTCTCCTGACTTTTAGAAAATTGGTGAAAACCTGGCTGTGGAATTTAGCATTTGATGAGTAAGTCAATAACTTTTGACCACGCGGACGGATGGTAATGAATAATTAATTTTGATTTCTCTTTGACAACTTGGCCTTATGTAAGTATATGACTGCTTTTTAATGTATTTTATGTATTAGTATGTTATGGGGTGTGATGTTTTTAAACTACTGCTCATGAATCTTGTTGTAAACCGGCCTGAGTCCCTCTCTGGAGGTGAGAAGACCGGTATATAAAAGTTCTAAATAAATAAATCGACTAAGTAAGTTTCCCAATCATATTGTATTTATTTATTTACTTTACTTTACTTTACTTGTATACCGCACTCTCTCAGCCCGTAGGCGACTCAGTGCGGTTTACAGCCAGGACAATATACAAGGTGCACAACATTAGCATTTAAAACAGTAACTAAAGCAACTACATCGATATAACAATATAACAGTACATCAATATAACATCTATACATCTATATAACTAATCTATCACGTCTCATCAGTAAAGTCATAATCCGATCTCCTCGTCCATTATTCCAAGTTCCAAAATCAATCAGTTGGTTGCACTGCTTAATTAAACACCTGTTCAAAGAGCCAGGTCTTTACTCTTCTCCTGAACGCCAGCAGGGCCGATCTAATGTCTGCGGGAAGGGTGTTCCACAGCCGAGGGGCCACCACTGAGAAGGCCCTGTCTCTCGTCCCCACCAGCCGTGCTTGTGAGGCTGGCGGGATCGAGAGCAGGGCCTCCCCGGACGATCTTAATGTCCTAATTGGTTCATAGGGGGTGATGCGTTCGGACAGATAGGTCGGGCCAGAACCGTTTAGGGCTTTAAAGGCTAAAGCCAGCACTTTGAATTGTGCCCGGTAGCAAATTGGCAGCCAGTGGAGCTGGCGCAGCAGAGGAGTGGTGTGCTCCCTGAGTGCCGCTCCTGTTAACAACCTGGCTGCCGATCGTTGGACCATTTGTAGCTTCCGAGCAGTCTTCATAGGCAACCCCACGTAGAGAGCGTTGCAGTAGTCTATACGGGATGTAACCAGCGCGTGGACTACCGTGGCCAAGTCAGACTTCCCAAGGTACGGGCGCAGCTGGCGCACAAGTTTTAATTGTGCGAATGCTCCCCTGGTCACCGCCGAAACCTGGGGTTCCAGGCTCAGCGATGAATCCAGGATCACACCCAAGCTGCGAACCTGCGTCTTCAGGGGGAGTGTAACCCCGTCCAACACAGGCTGTAACCCTATACCCTTTTCAGCCTTATGACTGACCAGGAGTACCTCTGTCTTGCCTGGATTCAGTTTCAATTTGTTTGCCCTCATCCAGACCGTTACAGCGGCCAAGCACCGGTTCAGGACCTCGACAGCCTCCTTAGTAGCAGGTGGAAAGGAGTGACAGAGTTGGACATCATCTGCGTACAGATGACACCGTACCCCGAAACTCCAGATGATCTCCCCCAACGGCTTCATGTAGATGTTAAACAACATAGGAGACAAGATGGAACCCTGAGGAACCCCACAAGACAATGGTTGTGAGGTAGAACAGGTGTCTCCCAATAACACCTTCTGAGATCGACCCTCTAGGAAGGACCGGAGCCACTGCAGAACAGTTCCTCCAAGGCCCATTTCCGAGAGGCGTCCCAGAAGGATACCGTGGTCGACGGTATCGAAGGCCGCTGAGAGGTCCAGCAGAACCAACTGTACCAATTGTACCACAGTACCCAGTTGTCCAAGAAGTTAGGAGCCAGTTGTAGGAGATTGTGGATGCTGTAGTCCAAGGAGATCCTTTCCCTGTCCTCCCTGCCCTTTGGGGATTTGATTTCAACCACTTGCTCCCTTGTATCTCTGGCCTTCAAAGGAACCATCTGCTCTGGCCAAAATGGCCTCTTCTGAACGATTCTCGGAGCATCCCTGCATCCCAGTCAGAAGGCAAAACTTCTGGATTTGGAGTCCTGTCCTCTTAAATGTTTTCTGAACGACTTCCAAGGACGAAACGTAAATAACAGACCCCCCGAGGGCCTGAGTTCAGCAGGGTCGAATTGAATTATCCGTTGGAAGAAGCTGACATCTGGTAAGCACTTGGCCTAATTCGGGTTGTCAGAGCATGCATTCATGGGCCGCGACCGAGGCGGCTTGATAGCTCACGACGGATGGCCCCTGCTCCGCAAATTGAATCTGCCGGCGCATAATTGAGTTCTTGACTGTATCAAGGTTTTGTTTTACCAGAACAGGCTCTGCTTCTTTGTTTGCTGGATGAGCCTGATGCAAAGCACACTTCCTGCTTATTAAGGGAGGGCACAACAATGGTCTGATATTCCGATCTCTTGCTGGTTGCTATGGCTGCTCCATCCAGGTCTGGCAAAGTCAACATTGACAGCACCCATGGTTTCAAAGCATTAGAGTGGAGTCAAACTGCATTCATCCTATGGCTCTGGAGACCTGGGTTCCAATCCCTGCTCAGCCATGGAAGCCAAATGGAGGTGTAGCATCTGGGTCACTTCTAATACATGTCGTCATTCCCATCTCGCACTGCCTATAATTTCAGATTGGACTCCATGAGAAGTAAGGAATTGTCCCTTTGCCAACAGATGAGGACAAATGAGAAGCCATGCTTTTGAATCAGGAAGACTATCAAGCCCAGAATGACCTGAGGCTGAAGAATGAAGTTCAGTCTAAGCCAGTCCTGGGCACACTTTCTAACTTGGGGGGCGGCACGCTAGCACTCCCTGTACTGGCTGTAGGGTGATAGAAGGGAAGGAGGGAAGGAAGAAGGAAAGAGAGAAGGAAGGACAAAAGGGAGAAAGTTAAGGATGGAAGGAGAAAGAGGGAGCGAGCGAGGAAAGAGGGAAGAAGGAAAGACAAAAGGGAAGAAAGGATGGAAGGGTGGAAGGGAAGGCTGGAAGGAGAAAGAGGGAGAGAGGAAAGGAGGGAGGGAGGAAAGAGAGAAGGAAGGAAGGAAGGAAGGAAGGAAGGAAGGAAGGAAGGAAGGAAAAGGAAGGAAGGAAGAAAGGAAGGAAGGAAGAAAGGAAGGAGGGAAGGAAGGAAGGAAGGAAGGAAGGAAGGAAGGAAGAGAAGGAAGGAAAGAAGGAAGGAAGGAAGGAAGGAAGGAAGGAAGAAGGAGGGAAGAAAGGAAAGGAAGAAGGAAAAAAAAGAAGGGAGGGAAGGGAAAGAGGGAGAGAGGGAGGGAGAAGGGAGAAGGAAGGATGAAAGGGTGAAGGGAAGGAGGAAGGAGAAAAGGGGAAGGAGGAGGGAGGAAGAGAGAAGGAGGAAGGAAGAAGGAAGGAAGGAAGGATGAAAGGGTGAAAGGAAAGAAGGAAGGAAAAAGGAAGAAGAAGGAAAAAGACAAAAGGGAGGAGGAAAAGGGAGGGAGGGAGGAGGGGAAGGAAGGAGGAAGGAAGGAGGAAAAAGAGGGAGAGAGGGAGGAAAAGAGAGGAGAAGAAAAGGGAAGGAAGAAGAGAGGTGGAAGGGAAGGATGAAGGAGAAAGAGGAGAGGAAAGGAGGGAGGGAGGAAAGAGAGAAGAGAAGGAAGGAAGGAAGGAAGGAGAAGATGGGTGGAAGGGAATGGAGGGATAAAGGAATAGATAAGAAGAAAAGACAAGAAGGAGGAGGAGAAAGAGGGAGAGAGAGGAAGGAAGAGGGAAGGAAGGAAGGACGAAAAGGTGGAAGGGAAGGATGGAAGGAGAAGGGGGGAAAGAGGGAGGAAAGAGAGAAGGAAGGAAGAGAAGGAAGGATGAAAAGGTGAAAGGAAAGGAAAGGAAGGATAAAAGGAAAGAGAAGGAATAAAAGACAAAAGGGAAGGAAGGAAGGAAGGAAGGAAGGAAGGAAGGAAGGAAGGAAGGAAGAAGGAAGGAAGGAAGGAAGGAAGGAAGGCAGGAGAAGGAGGGAGAGAGGGGGGAAGAGGGAAGGCAGGATGAAAGGGTGGAAGGGAAGGATGGAAGGAGAAAGAGGGAGGGAAGGAAGGAAGAAAAGAGAGAAGAAAGGACAGACAAAAGGGAAGGATGAAAGGGTGAAAGGGAAGGATGAAAGGTTGGAAGAGAATGGAGGGAGGGAGAAAGAGAGAGGGGAGGGAAGAAAGAGAGAAGGAAAGATGAAAGAAGGGAGGGAGGGAGGGAGGAAGGGAGGAAGGAAGGACAAAAGGGTGGAAGGGAAGGAGAAAGAGGTAGGGAAGGAGGTGGAAAAGAGAGAAGGAAGAAAGGATAGGATGGTGAGAGAAAGGAGGGCCTGAGAAAAGAGCCCAAGGGGCCAGATATGGCCCTCAAGCCTGGATTTGTCCATACCTGGTATAAACCTTTGAGAAATTGGACTATGATTTCTAGAACTGCCCGGTTGACATGGCTGATGACTTACTGAGGGATTGTGGGAGTTGTGGTCCACAAGAGTGACTTTCTATGTGGGTAAATAGAGAAAACATTTGCCATAATAAACCCAAAACATGGGGATACAGGGCTGATATCCCACTGGCTTGGACAACCAGTGGGGAAGGAAGTCCTCCCATTCCAAGCTGGATTCCAATCCAAGATGCCACCAACGTTTGGGCAACCTATTTGCATTGGTTGCCCTTTGGGACCCAGAACACTTAACTGCACCCCGGTAGGGTTGTTAGCATTTTCTGTGCAACCCGCCTGGACTTTTCTACCCAGAGATAACATAAATAGCTTTTGACATGCCGACTCTATCTGCAGCTGACAGTTGTGGGCCAGGAAGGTTAAAAGCTGCTTCCAGCAAGAACCAGCTGCAGAAGTCGCGGCACAACAAGGCCGGGAAACAACCGCAGCTGCTCAGCAGAATTTCATTATTATTTTTTAAATGCAGTCATTCTGTATTTATGGAGTTCTATCTACAGATTTCACCATTCATGGCTTGGGAATATATATTCTTCAAACCCAAAAGTCAACCTTGATTTTGCCATTTTGCATGAAATAGCTAGCTTCCTTGGACTGGTTTTAAGGCAGGAACTCTCCAATGTGCTGAACTCATAAAGTTGGGTCAAAACATGGACTGGATTCATTATCATCATTATCATTCCCCTCCACCCTTTCATCCTTCCCTCCTTCCAGTCCTTCCTTCTCTTCCTCACTTTTCTTTCTTCTCTTTTACCTTCCTCCTTCCCTTCCTTCCTTTCATCCTTCCTCCCTCTTTCTCCTTCCTTCCTTCCTTCCCTCCTTCCCTTTTGACTTTCCTTCTCTCTTTCCTCCCTCCTTCCCTTCCTTCCTTCACTTCCACGCTTTCATCATTCCTTCCCTCTTTCCTCTCTTTCTCCTTCCTTCTTTCCTTCCTTCCCTTTTGACTTTCCTTCTCTCTTTCCTCCCTCCCTCCCTCCCTCCCTTCCCTCCCTCTTTCTCCTTCCCTTCATTCCCTTCCACCGTTTCATCCTTCCTTTCTTATCTCTTACCTTCCTTCCTCCCTTCCTTCCTTCGCTTCCATGCTTTCATCATTCCTTCCCTCTTTCCTCTCTTTCTCCTGCCTTCCTGCCTTCCTTCCTTCCTTCCTTCCTTCCTTCCTTCCTTCCTTTCTTCCTTCCTTCCTTCCTTCACTTCCACACTTTCATCTTTCCTTCCCTCTTTCCTCCCTCTTTCTCCTTCCTTCTTTCCCTTTCTTCCTTCCTTTCCTTTCCTCCCTTCCCTTCCTCCCTTCTCCCTTCCTCCCTCTTTCTCCCTACCTCCATTCCCTTCCACCCTTTTTTTTCATCCTTCCTTCCTTCTATCTCTTTCCTTCCCTTCCTTCCTTCCTTCCTTCCTTCCTTCCTTCCTTCGTTTCCATGCTTTCGTATTTCCTTCCCTCTTTCCTCCCTCTTTCTCCTTCCTTCCTTCCTTCCTTCCTTCCTTCCTTCCTTCCTTCCTTCCTTCCTTCTTTTATTCCTTGGCTTCCACACTTTCATCCTTCCTTCCCTCTTTCCTCCCTCTTTTTCCTTCCTTCCTTCCCTTTTTGTCTTTCCTTCCCTCTTTCGTCCCTCCCTCCCTTCCTTCCCTCCCTCTTTCTCCCTCCCTTCATTCCCTTTCACTGTTTCATCCTTCCTTAATTATCTCTTTCCTTCCTCCTTCCCTTCCTTCTTTCCTTTGCTTCCACTCTTTCATCTTCCCTTCCCTCTTTCCGCCCTTTCTCCCTCCTTCCTTCCCTCCTTCCCTTTTTGTCTTTCCTTCCTTCTCTTTTTCCTCCCTCCCTTCCTCCCCTCCCTCTTTCTCCTTCCTTCCATCCTTCCCTGCCATCCTTCCTTCCCTCTTTCCTCCCTCTTTCTCCTTCCTTCCTTCCTTCCTTCCTTCCTTCCTTCCTTCCTTCCTTCCTTCCTTCTTTTATTCCTTGGCTTCCACACTTTCATCCTTCCTTCCCTCTTTCCTCCCTCTTTTTCCTTCCTTCCTTCCCTTTTTGTCTTTCCTTCCCTCTTTCGTCCCTCCCTCCCTTCCTTCCCTCCCTCTTTCTCCCTCCCTTCATTCCCTTTCACTGTTTCATCCTTCCTTAATTATCTCTTTCCTTCCTCCTTCCCTTCCTTCTTTCCTTTGCTTCCACTCTTTCATCTTCCCTTCCCTCTTTCCGCCCTTTCTCCCTCCTTCCTTCCCTCCTTCCCTTTTTGTCTTTCCTTCCTTCTCTTTTTCCTCCCTCCCTTCCTCCCCTCCCTCTTTCTCCCTCCATTCCCTTCCACCGTTTTATCCTTCCTTCCTTCTCTCTTTCCTCCCTCCCTCCCTCCCTCCCTTCCATCCTTCCCTTCCACACTTTCATCCATCTTTCCCTTTTGTCTTTCCTTCCTTCTTTCTATTCTTCTTCCTTACCTCCCTCCCTCCCTCCCTTCCTTCTCCTTCCTTCCTCCTTCCCTTCCTTCCTTCCATCTCCAGACAGCCAGTCCTCTCAGCAAGGAGTGCTAGCGTGTGGCCCCCAAGTTAGAAAGTTTGCCCTTACCTGAGCCAACATGCCCAACATAACAAACATTAGGTACTGGTGGAGTTTCTTGGGGTTCACCTGGCATGATGTGAGTTGTAGTTCACCCACAACCTTATGCATTTTGCACAATTAAAAACTGACTTTTTCAAATAACCAGGGCAATGCTTGGTACCCAAGCTAGTGTGTGTGCGTGTGCATGTGTGTGTGTATATGTGTGTCCATCAAAGTATGTATGAATGTATGTATGTTTGTATCACAAAGGCTGTTGCTGATTGAAGCATCCCTCTGTGAAGTCCCTGGTGGGAAAAAGATGATGAGAGGAATGAAGGGGAAAAAGAAGGGAACGAGAGAAAAAGAGAAGGAAGAAAGGGAGGGAGAAAAGAAAAAGGAGGGAGGGAAGGAAAAGAAAGGAAGGGGGGAAAGGTATGAGGTGAGAGACGGGAAGAATGAGAATTTACTTAGGCGATCCCTCTTAATCCGAGGATGATGGTCCTCCAAAGTTGGTGATCTGTTGGTGGGTCTGTGAGTGACTGTGGAGCCCTATTCTTGACCTGCATCTTCTCCCGCAGTGAGGGCATCGGTTTCCAGGTGGAAGGCGGTCCTGGTTGGGGTTGGCTTGATGCACCTTCCTCTTGGAATGTTTCTCTCTCTTGCCCTCCATTTGTGCCTCTTCAAATTCTGCAGCACTGCTGGTCACAGCTGACCTCCAGCTGGAGTGCTCAAGGGCCAGGGCTTCCCAGTTCTCAGTGTCTATGCCAGAGTTTTAAAGGTTGGTTTTGAGCCCATCTTTAAATCTCTGTTCAGCAGTGGAACTATTTGCCCCAGAGTGTGATGGAGGCTCCTTCTTTGGAGGCTTTTACACAGAGGTTGGATAGCCATCTGTCGGGGGTGCTTGGAATGCAATTTTCGTGCTTCTTGGCAGAATGGGGTTGGACTGGATGGCCCAACAGGTCTCTTCCAACCCTAGGATTCTATGGTTCTATGATCCTGTCCACCAACATTATGTTTTCCATTCTTGAGTTGGGATTAAAGTAATTACTTTGGAAGATAATGATCTTTGGGCATTCGGACAACATGGCATTCAGTCCAGAGGAGTTGATTGCCGAGGACCATCGCTTCAATGCTGGTGTTCTTTGCTTCTTCCAGCATGCTGACGTTTGTCCGCTTGTCTTTCAAAGAGATTTGCAGGATTTTCTGGAGGCAGTGCTGATGGAAACGTTTCAGGAGTTGCATGTGACATCTGTAGACTGTCCACATTTCACAGGCGTAGAGCAAGGTTGGGAGGACAATAGCTGGAAGAGCACTTTGGTTTTCTCAATGTTTAATGACAAGCCGAGCTGCTCGTATGCTTCTGCGAAGGTGTTTAGAGTTGCTTGTAGATCTTCTTCTGAATGTGCACAGATGACATTGTCATCAGCATACTGGAGTTCTATAACAGAAGTTGTTGTGACCTTTGGCTTTCAGTCTGCTGAGGTTAAATAGCTTGCCATCTGTCTGATAGATGATTTCCACTCCGGTGGGAAGCTTCCTGTCAACAAGGTGAAGTATCATAGTGATGAACGAGAACGAAGGGATGAAAGTAGGGGGACAACTTTGTGTCTCTTCTTTCTCTTTCAGTCCCTTCTTCGTCGTCCTTCGTACACAGACATGTCTGGGCAGTTGTTTCCCAAAGTGCCCTTTCAGCTTATGCGTGTTTGGGAAGGTATCTTACTTATAGCTTTAGGGGTAAATCATCCCCTTCCTGGGGATTCATCTCTTTGGTCTGAACTTTGAAAGAGCTCATTTGGAGATTTATTTATTTATCATGTCATCAGCAACCATACCTTTGTATTACATTTCTAAGAGAACAAAACAAACAAACAGATAAAAAAACAAATTTTGCAAACTTGGTAGTTGATTAAATGTCCTTTGACCAGTATCTGGTCACTTGGAGTGCCTCTGATGTTGCCGCGAGAAGGTCCTCCATTGTGCATGTGGCAGGGCTCAGGGTGCATTGCAGCAGGTGGTCAGTGGTTTGCTCTTCTCCACACTCGCATGTTGTGGATTCCACTTTCTTAAGGTTGGCTCTGCATCTCGTGGTGCCAGAGTGCAGTCTGTTCAGTGCCTTCCAAGTCGCCCAGTCTACTGTGTGCCCAGGAGAGAGTCTCTCATCTGGTATCACCCACTGATTGAGGTTCTGGGTTTGAGCCTGCCACTTTTGGACTTTCGCTTGCTAAGGTGTTCCAGCGAGTATCTCTGTAGATCTAAGAAAACTATTTCTTGATTTAAGTCGTTGACGTGCTGGCTGATACCCAAACAAGGGATGATCTGGAGATGTCACTGCCTTGGTCCTTTCACTATTGGCTGCTACTTCCCGACAGATGTCAGGTGGTGCAATACCGGCTAAACAGTGTAATATCTCCAGTGGTTTAGGGTGCAGACACCCTGTGATAATGCGCCATGACTCATTAAGAGCCACATCCACTGTTTTAGTGTGGTGAGATGTGTTCCTCAGCAGCAGAGTAGCATAGCACAAGGGCAGATGTCTTCACTGTGTCTGGTTGTGATCCCCAGGTTGTGCCAGTCAGCTTGCTTATGATATTGTTTCTAGCGCCCACTTTTTGCTTGATGTTCAGGCAGTGCTTCTTGTAGGTCAGAGCACGGTCCAGAGTGACTCCCAGGTATTTGGGTGTGCTGCAATGCTCCAGTGGGATTCCTTCCCAGGTAATCTTCAGAGCTCAGGATGCTTGTCTGTTCTTAAGGTGAAAGGCACGTCTGTATTTTAGATGGATTAGGGATCAGTTGGTTTTCCCTGTAATAGGTAGTAAGAGCACCGAGAGCTTCGGAGAGCTTCTGTTCAACCATCTCAAAGCTCCCTGCTTGAGCGGTAATGGCACGACCATCAGCATAGATGAAACTCTCTGTCCCTTCTGGCAGTGGCTGGTCATTTGTGTAAATGTTGAACATTGATGGAACGAGCACACTCCCCTGAGGCAGGCCGTTCTGTTGTTTCCGCCATCTGCTTCTCTGGCCCTGGAACTCAACAAAAAAGCTCCTGTTTTGTAGCAGGTTTCCTATTTGGAGATGGGTCTCTGCAAGGGATGCTTTGCCTCCAGATCAGAAGCGAGAGCTGGCAGTCCTGGATCTGCAGTGAAGGGAAGGGCCATCCAGAGACCCAGAACGATGCCCTCTCCACTGCCTTTCCAGGTTTGTTGCACTGATAAGGGAGGACAGCCTGCATTTATTATGCAGGAGCCAGCCGGGAATACCCTAAAGCAAAGAGGAGAAGGTAGAAGTCATCCAAAAGAAAGGGAAACGAAGGGCGGACACTGCAGTGCTGCTCACCTCTCTGGGAGGGAAGGATCCCGGGGGCCTGAGAAGAATTAGGTCCATTTTTCCAAAAAGCCATTCATTCTCATTAGTTGTTACAGCCATTAAAGAGCCAGGCAAGAATTCTACATCACAGTTGACGTTGCGAGACTTCATGCCTACTTAGCTGCACAGCAGAGATATTAGTAATTGCATCTGTGTGCAATGGCATACCAGCACGATCTTAGCCGGTGTTCCTATGAATATCACGCAAACCAAATAATGCTCATGTATCCCAATGCAAAAGGGTCGGTCCCTCATCTATATAAATAAAAATGTAATGTTCGTTTGTGGGATTAACAGAACTCAAAAACCACTGGATGAATTGACACCAAATTTGGACACAAGACACCTAACAACTCAATGTATGTCCTTCACTCAAAAAATTGAAATATAAAACACAGTCTTCGTGTGAGTAAATGTCCTGTTCTTTATTCCATATGAGTAGACTCGAGTGGTCACATGAATTGACTCCAACCTACGACCGGTTTCGACTCGCAAGAGCCTTCGTCAGGTGGTTGGGTTCAAATTATCACAAAAAGCTCAACTTTTGAGGTGAGCAATTCACCTAGTGTCTTCTGGAGGGGTGGATCAGCTTTTTATTTATTTATTTATTTATTTCAGTTACTTCTACCCCACCCTTCTCACCCCCGAGGGGGGACTCAGGGCGGCTTACAAGGGAAGGCATAAATTCAATGCCTATATCAAATATACATACATACATAAAAGCAGTTAAACAATTAACAGGTTAAAAATGTCAGTACATAACATAATAGTAAACAATCTCATGCTCAGTGTTCAGAGTTCCATAGATCCATTCCGTTCCATCAATTCCTGCCCATCAACAAGGTCTTTCCTTTAGCTGCCAGAATGTCCAAAAGCCTGGTCCCACATCCAGGTCTTCAATTTTCTTCTGAATGAAAAAAGGGAAGTCGCTGATCTAATCTCCCCGGGGAGTGAGTTCCACAGGTGGGGGGCCACCACCAAGAAGGCCCTGCTCCTTGTCCCCGCCAGCCTCACTTGTGATAGAGGCGGGGTCGAGAGCAGGGCCTCCCCAGAAGATCTTAAACTCCGAGGTGGGACGCTCCGGTGAGCAATCTGGCTGCCTCCCGCTGGACTAGTTGGAGTTTCCGAGCAGTCTTCAAAGGCAACCCCACGTAGAGTGTGTTGCAGTAATCCAATCGGGATGTAACAAGGTATGCACAGATGTAACAAGGTATGCAGAGCTAGTCTTTGTTTAGCAATATACCCTGCAAGAAGTTTTATTCTGTGGCGAGTATGCTCTTTGGTTGTTGGTGAACTATAAATCCCAGCAACTACAACTCCCAAATGACAAAATCCCTGAGCATCATGGGTATCTGCCAGGTATTGGACTTCTTCAGCCTTCTTTGTCCACCAGATGCTCTTGAGTTCTCTTGTCCTTCTATGGACCTCAGCTTTTGCACTGGCATAGATCTTTTTCTTAGCAGCACAGTTGATGTCTCTCTGCCATGTTTGGAAGGCTTTCCTTTTCTTGTGAATTAGCTGTTGGATCCCGATGTCATTTTCGTCAAACCAATCTTGATGTTTCTTGGTTTGATATCCAATAGTTTCTTTGCAGGCTGTGATGATGGAGGTCTTCAGTTTGTTCCAGTGTTCTTCAACATTTTCAGGGTGTTCTGTGGGTAGATGGTTCTTGAGTGCTGTTTGGAGATGGGCTCGTCTGGAGGGCTCCTGAAGGGCTTGGGTGTTCATTTTGCGCGTCAAGCCAACCCCGACCGAGACCGCCTTCCACCTGGAAACCAATGCCCTCACTGCGGAAGAAGATGCAGATCAAGAATCGGGCTCCACAGACACATACGGACCCACAAGAATACTGGAAGACAATCCTCCTCAGAAAACGAGGGATTGCCTAAGTAAGTAAGGTGTAATGAATGATTAGAGCAGTGTTTCTCAACCTGGGGGTCGGGACCCCTGAGGGGGTCACGAAGGGGTGTTAGAGGGGTCGCCAAAGACCATCAGAAAACATAGTATTTTCTGTTGGTCATAGGGGTTCTGTGTGGAAAGTTTGGTCCAATTCTATCATTGCTGGGGTTCAGAATGCTATTTCATTGTGGGTGAACTATAAATCCCAACAATTACAACTCCCAAATGGCAAGGTCTATTTTCTCCAAACTTTAGCAGTGTTCCCATTTGGGCATATTGAGTATTTGTGCCAAGTTTGATCCAGATCCATCATTGCTTGAGTCCACAATGCTCTCTGGATGTAGGTGAACTACAACTCCAAAAACTCAAGCTCAATGTCCACCAGACCTTCCCAGTATTTTCTCTTGGTCACGGGAATTCTGTGTGCCAAGTTTGATTCAATTCCATCATTGGTGGAGTTCAGAAGGCTCTTTGATTTAAGGTGAACTGTAAATCCCAGCAACTCCAGCATTACCAAGTGACAAAATCAATCACCCCCAACCCCACCAGTATTCAGATTTGGGTGTATTGGGTATTTGTGCTAAATTTGGTCCAGTGACTGAAAATACATCCTGCATATCAGATATTTACATTACAATTCATAACAGGAGCAAAATTACTATTATAAAGGAGCAACGAAAATAATGTTATGGTTGGGGGTCACCACAACATGAGGGACTGTATTAAGGGGTCACGGCATTAGGAAGGTTGAGAACCACTGGATTAGAGGGTCCTGTTCCTGTTCCAGGATGCAACATTGCCTTGATAGCAAAGAAGAGCAGCAAATCCGGTTCAGTATCCTCCAATGGTTTGTTAGCCATTCTAACTTGGGAGACATTGAACGTCTACCTCCAGCCAAGGGCGTTCCAGAAAGAAAGAGAGCCAAATACAAGGGCCGGAGAGGGAGGGTTGTTCTGAAAAGCCTGAACGTTTAATGAAGCAGAGGCTTAATGCCGAAAGTTGCTGTGAGCAATTCATGCCGGCCAAGTTTAGGCTCGCAATTTAAAATGCTGGAGTATTTCTATTCGCTGATTAGTTGATGAGAGCCTCGAGGGTGAGTGCAGAAAGGCCACTTGAAGGCATGGGCGCTTGCAAAAACTGAACCAGGAGCAGAAAAAACCCAAAGACAGAAGTCCTTCTCTGGGTAAAAGCTGAACTGGGTAAAAGCTGAAAAGTAACTTGGGAAAGTTACTTTTTTCAGACCACAGCTTCCAGAATCCCCATGGCTTGGGAGGGACTTACTAGAGCATCGGGATTGTGGTGCAGCTGGCTGAGTGTCAGTTGCATTAAGATCACTCTGACCAAAAGGTTATGAGTTCGAAGCCAGCCCGACTTGGCCATGGTAGTACACGCTTTGGTTACATCCCGCTTATACTACTGCAACGCTCTCTACGTGGGGTTGCCTTTGAAGACTGCCCAGAAGCTGCAGCAAGTCCAACGCGTGGCAGCCAGATTACTAACGGGGGCTGGGTACAGGGAGCACACCACTCCGCTGTTACGCCAGCTCCACTGGCTGCCAATTAGCTTCCGAGCACAATTCAAAGTGCTGGTGTTGACCTATAAAGCCCTAAACGACTCCGGCCCTGTTTACCTCTCCGAACGTATTCTCCCCTACGAACCATCAAGATTACTAAGATCATCTGGAGAGGCCCTGCTCTCGGTCCCACCAGCCTCGCAAGCGCGGCTGGTGGGGACGAGGGACAGGGCCTTCTCGGTGGTGGCCCCGCGACTCTGGAACTCTCTCCCTCTGGAGGCCAGAACCGCCCCATCCATCCTAACATTTAGGAAACGGGTGAAGACGTGGCTGTGGAGTCAGGCCTTCGAGGAATGAGACAACACCATAGGACCCTGGATGGAAGTTGATGTAGATCCATCTTAATAGGACGACTGACCACTGTAGTTTTATATATAGTGTTTTTAAAGTTGTTTTTGTAATTGTGATATATGATATTTTAATGAGTGTATATGTTTTTTATGGCTGGAAACCGTGCTGAGTCCCTCAATGAGGTTGAGAAGCTTGGTATAGAAAACTGTGAAATAATAATAATAATAATAATAATAATAATAATCAATACTAGCAGAAATTCCCTTTTTCCAGGCGCTGTTTCTGGTTTTCCATCTGGCAACACTTTTGCAGAAGCTTTCTCGAGACGGCTGCATCTGTTGAGAAAGAAATGCAGGCAGTCAGGTTGGTGAGTGGTTGAAGGATTAGAGGCCAGGCTTTTCCTCTCCTGTTTAGCAAAACCAGGCTCTGGCTCTCTGGGGAAACTCAGATTAGCGCATTAGTGTGCCTTCTCTGCCTACTGGTCCTCCCCAGAGTCGGAAGACATCTCTCCGGTCTAGAAGCGGAAGAGGTGGCAGAGCATTTTAGCACACAGAGAGCTTGGCCTTTTCTCTTTTCCGAACCAAGGATTCAACCGCAAAGTGTGGCTGGTTTGGGAAATGGGAAGGAAAGGCAAAGGATGCAAATGGAGAGGAAATACATCCAAACCAATTTGACAGCCCATTTCGTGGCGAGGGTGTCTCCAGGCCCAACTGCAAAGTGATTCGTTTATCCGCTTCCTAATGGGAGCATCGAAATTAAGTGGCCTAATAGCACTAATTATGTGCAGAAGATCGGGAGGAATGTCACAATATTACAGATGCTGAGGTTGCCAGATTCCAGCTGGTTTTTTTGTTAAGGGCAAAATGGGACCGTTTTCACCTTTTCTCTCTGTCTTGGAGGAATGTGACAAACAGTCTTGCAACAGCAAAACAGCAGAGAGGAAACAATAGAATCATAGAATCAAAGAGTTGGAAGAGACCTCATGGGCCATCCAGTCCAACCCCATTCTGCCAAGAAGCAGGAATATTGCATTCAAAGCACCCCTGACAGATGGCCATCCAGTTTCCAAAGAAGGAGCCTCCACCACACTCCAGGGCAGAGAGTTCCACTGCTGAACGGCTCTCACAGTCAGGAAGTTCTTCCTCATGTTCAGATGGAATCTCCTTTCTTGTAGTTTGAAGCCATTGTTTCGTGTCCTAGTCTCCAGGGAAGCAGAAAACAAGCTTGCTCCCTCTTCCCTGTGGCTTCCTCTCACATATTTATACATGGCTATCATATCTCCTCTCAGTCTTCTCTTCTTCAGGCTAAACATACCCAGCTCCTTAAGCCGCTCCACATAGGGCTTGTTCTCCAAACTCTTCATCATTTTAGTCGCCCTGCTCTGGACACATTCCAGCTTGTCAATATCTCTCTTGAATTGTGATGCCCAGAATTGGACACAATATTCCAGGTGTGGTCTAACCAAGGCAGAATAGTGCATGGGGAGCATTGCTTCCCTAGATCTAGACACTATGCTCCTATTGATGCAGGCCAAAATCCCACTGGCTTTTTTTGCCGCCACATCAGATTATTGGCTCATGTTTAACTTGTTGTCCATGAGGACTCCTGGCTCTCGAGCCAGGCATTGTCCCCCATTCTGTATCTTTGCATTTCGTTTTTTCTGCCTAAGTGGAGTATCTTGCATTTGTCACTGTTGAACTTCATTTTGTTAGTTTTGGCCCATCTCTCTAATCTGTCAAGATCGTTTTGAATCCTGCTCCTGTCCTCTGGAGTATTGGCTGTCCCTCCCAATTTGGTGTCGTCTGCAAACTTGATGATCATGCCTTCTAACCCTTCATCTAAGTCATTGATAAAGATGTTGAACAGGACCTGGCCCAGGACAGAACCCTGCGGCACTCTGTTCGTCACTTCTTTCCAAGAAAGAAGGGACATCTAATCACCTCTCAACAAAAGATTGCCCCAGGCACTAACAAGCCACACCAAACAACTGCCAGGCCATCAAGTGCTAATCAAGGTGGTCAGTTGAAACATTCACACCTAGCTCCAACAGACAAGAGTTCTTTGTCCCACCTTGGTCATTCTACAGATATATAAACCCATTTTCCTAGTTCCAACAGACCTCACTACCTCTGAGGATGCTTGCCACAGATGCAGGTGAAACATCAGGAGAGAATGCCTCTAGAACATGGCCATATGGCCCAAAAAAACCTACAACAACCCAGCCTTGCATTTGGGTGCAACTACATTGTAGAATGTACCCGGGTTGTGCAGCGAGTTGAACCGCTGAGTTGCTGAACTTGCTGACCGAAAGGTTGGCGGGTCGAATTGTTGTTTCTTTGTCAGTGTTGATGGAGAGATTGTCTGGTTTGCCTACTTTGGAACATGCAACATATCATTGTCCTTCTTTAGGGGTCCTATTCAAATCTATAATACTATATCTCTCTGTGTGTGAATCATATATATCTATCTATACCTACGGCTGGATGGCTCTTTGTCAGGAGGGCTTTGATTATGTTTTCTTGCCCTGGTGAAGGAAGTTGGACTGGGTGGCCTTCAGGCACCATTTCTCAACCTGAGGGTCGGGACCCCTGCGGAGATCATAAAGGGGTGTTAGAGGGGTCGCTAAAGACCATCAGAAAACACAGTATTTTCTGTTGGTCATGGGAGTTCTGCGTGGAAAGTCTGGTTCAATTCTATCGTTGATGGGGTTCAGAATGCTCTTAGATTGTAGGTGAACTATAAATCCCAGCAACTACAACTCCCCAATGTCAAGGTCTATTTCCCCCAAACTCCATCTGTGTTCATATTTGGGCATATGGAGTATTCCTGCCAAGTTTGGTCCAGATCCATCACTGTTTGAGTCCACAATGCTCTCTGGATGGAGGTGAACTACAACTCCCAAACTCAAGGTCAATGCCCACCAAACACTTTTAGTGCTTTCTGTTGGTCATGGGAGTCCTATGTGCCAAGTTTGGTTCAATTCCATCATTGGTGGAGTTCAGGATGCTCTTTGATTGTAGGTGAGCTATAAATCCCAGCAACTACAACTCCCAAATTGCAAAATCGTTTTTTTTTGAGTGATGGTCACACGTTGGCCTGATAGGCGTACTGTGTCCAAATTTGGTGTCAATTGGCTCAGTAGTTTTTGAGTTATGTTAATCCCACGAACGAACATTGCATTTTTATTTTTATAGATATATATATATAAATAACACAAAGCAACTCACAAGGCCAGTGAGATGGGAAATGCGAGGCCGAACCCTGACCCATGCGTAATAGGGGGAGAAGCAATCAATATCCCTTTGGCTTTCGGGGAGAGAAATGGTGAGCTGAGAACAGACGGTGAGTGAGGTCAGTTCTGGAAAGTGGTGCGGGCAAAGCATCCTAACGTCCCGAAGCAAATGGAAAATGATTAATATTTCAATACAGATGCCCTTCCTCTTTCCAGAAAGGCAAGATGCGAGGGATTCGGCTTGTCCCAAAGGCCTCCGAAGAAAGTGAAGAGCCTCTTTCTGCCTTAATCGGATGTGGTGGGTTGTGGTCCACCTTTTCCGCTTGGTTCCTGATTCATCCGTCTTTCCAAAAGATAGTAATGGGGAAAGAAGGGGGGAAAAAATATAAAATGCAGAGATATAAGGGGTGCTGTGAGGCCGTGATGACACAGTGGGTTAAAGGGCTAAGCTGCAGAACTTGCTGACCAGAAGATCGGCAGTTCGAATCCGCGGGATGGGGTGAGTGCCTGTTGTTAGGTCCAGCTTCTGCCAACCTAGCAGTTTGAAAACATGTCAATGTGAGTAGATCAATAGGTACCACTCCAGCAGGAAAGTCCATGTGGCTATGCACTCATGCTGGCCACATGTCTTTGGAGGCGTTTATGGACAACACCGGCTCTTCAGCTTAGAAATATAGATGAGCACCACCCCCCAAAGTCAGATCTGACTAGACTTAATGTTACCTTTACCTTAAGATAGGTAACATCTGAGTTTCTAAAAAAGATCAAGGAGCAATGGATTAAACCCTTGTGCCGGCAGGACTGCTGACCAAAAGGTTCGCAGTTCAAATCCATGGAGCGGGATGAGCTTTGCAGCCCGAAAGACAGTTGCATCTGTCAAGTAGGAAATTTAGGTACCGCTTATGCGGGGAGGCAAATTTAACTAATTTATGATGCCATAAAAACCTCCAGCAAGCATGCAAAGAATGAGGAAGTACTTCATCAGTGTCTCAAATGGACGGTGAAGCAACAGCTCCCCTGGTGGCCAGAATACCCTAATGCAAAAGCTGGAATGTTAAATAGCCTCTGAGTGTCTGTCTATATATGTTGTGTGTCTATGGCATTGAATGTTTGCCATGTATATGTACATTGTAATCCGCCCTGAGTCTCTTGCGGGGTGAGAAGGGAGGAATATAAATACTGTAAACAAACAAACAAATAAATAAATAAATAAATACATTTTCCTTCATAGCAAGGGGTTGCCTGGATGACCTTTGTGGTCTCTTCCAACTCTTGTGATTCTATACCTATTGTTGGGACTCAGCCTGTGCTTGAACCTGAACCTGTGCTTAAAACTGTGATTGTGTTTCAATCTCCTGATGTTTCTGTGTCTGATGTGGGCAATGAGGAGGGAAATCAGTCCCCTGTTGCTTCTGATGTGGGAGATGCTGGGGCTGACTCTGAGGTGCAAGATGGAGAGACTTTGGTCAATGAGTTTCATGCAAAGACTGACAGAGAGGCTTCGATGCAAAGGGCAGATTCTCATGAGAATGTTCCTGTCAGGCCTTGGAAGAAAGGTTTACTCCCTCCGCCTGTAAGCTCTCCAGATTCTAGTTTGGAAAACAGTCTGACACCTGGTAAAGTTAATGAGGAGTCAGATTAGCCAGAATCGACAAGAAGCCCAATGTTTACGTAGATCTGAAAGCATTCGTCAATTAAAGTCAAACACTGGGGGAAAACGAAACCAGTTTTTGGGATTTAAGATTTGCCTGTAGAAAATTCTTGTCAGATCAGGCATAGTTTGGAAAACAAGTTCTTGTGCCATGGAAGTCTTGTTCAAGGGATCTTGTTTCTGTGGAGTTTTTTTTAGCCTTTTGGATTGTCTTTGTATCCTGCTTAATGCTGTCTTGGATTGCCTTTATTTCTTGTGTGGACATTGCTTGCAGCAATAGCCGATGTAGTTGTTCTGGTACAGCTGTACCAGGAGCTCCAACTTTATTTGCTTTGTATTAAATGTTTGCTTGCAGTCCTAGGTTTCAGGGACTCTGCAGATAGGTGGCTTCTTTGGTTGCAGTCATAGGGCAAGTCACCTGTCCATCATTGTTAAGTTTTGGTCCCGCCCCTTGCTCAGGGCAATTGGGAAGGGAGCCATTTTTAGTTAGTCTCAGCAAGGTAAGCTTATGTATAGGATGTGTGCAAGCTTCCCCTGTACAAAAGCTTCAACCCTTAAGACCTTCTGGGGGAGAAAGGCCACTCAGCGTTCGAGACGCAGTTCTACCCGGTAGCGGAGCCCACATCAGTAAGGGTTGGATTACAGTCAGCCTGGGAGAAGTTAAAACGGGGATTTTCCTTTAAAGAAGAAGTTATTGAAGACAGTTGCCTGTCCTTCGTGGGCAAGATTAGGAATTCACCAGTTGCCTGAAAGCTTGGAATAATTTGTTTAACTTTACTGAAGACAAGAGAAGTTTCTGTTTGCTTGTTCATTAATAAAAGACTTTGTTGTACTTCTCAAGCCATCTAAAGACTGTTTGTGGTGGAAACCTCTGAGAACTTCTCTTTAGGCCCCCTGGCTTCCCGCTGGGCAAAGGTTGCACATCCTGTTCTAAAGACAATGATTTACAGGCCCAGCAAATGACAGAACAGTAGTGATGCAACCAAGTTGGGGGGGGGGATGTTGAATGCTCTCATTAAGGAGGCCAGACTTGGTGGAGGTGGTTGACAAGGGCAGAGCTGCAGGCTATTGAAGGCTGCTCTGCCCCCTTCTGCGCTCTTTGCTTCAGCGTGAGCTAGGAGGCAGGTTTCAACCCCCCCCCCAGTGAAATTTCCAACCCCCCCCCCCCCCCGAAAATTTCAACCCCTCCCGAATTTTTTTTCTGGCTACGGCCCTGCCTATGATCTGATTCAATTTGGCTTGATTTGCAATCCATCGCTTGCTATTGTTGAAAGCACTTTCGCCTGTTCATTTCAACTAAAGGCCTGGAGCAGATTGGCTATTCTAATGCTATCCCCCCCCCCCCCAGGAGTTTTGTGGTGATGGATGTTGTTCAAATTCTTCAAGGGTTGGAAGACTGTCCCTAAACGGAAAGCCTCAGAATTTCTGCAAAAGGTTTGAAATTTTTCACGTGCAAAGGCTTCAAGTCTCCGAAGTGACCAGGAGGTGGCAGGCGTAAGGCATCCTTGGCCCTTCCAGGTGAGATGCTTTGGCAGCAAACAAGAAAGGAAAACTCACCTTGTGTAAGTAATTAGTTAATGCTTAGAGTTGCCAAGGCCTCGGAATCACCTCCGCACGGAAACAATACCACGTATAAGCACCGAAATGGGAAGATCGGAGGTCGAATCTGTCGGGAAAGTGGCTTTTGAGTCACACAAGTCTCTTCCGACCGGTGAATGTCCAAGAGGATGGAGGTTGCTTTGCTGACTCAGCATCACTGGATGGTCTTGGGCCAAATGGATTTGGGATCTTTCCACGACTAAAATAGAAAAAAGGAGAGTTGGGGAAGATACTTAATTAGATTGCATGCAGCAGGCGATGCCCAGAAAAAACAACTCCCCGAAGCCTGAGAAATAACGAAATATCCATCCACGTCCATGGACAATGGGAAGCATGTATTGTCGAAGGCTTTCATGGCTGGAATCACTCAGTTCTTGTGGGTTTTTTTGGGCTATATGGCCATGTTCTAGAGGCATTTCTCCTGACGTTTCGCCTGCATCTATGGCAACCTCACCTCTGAGGAGGTGAACATGAGGAAGAACTTCCTGACTGTGAGAGCCGTTCACCAGTGGAACTCTCTGCCCCAGAGTGTGGTGGAGGCTCCTTCTTTGGAAGCTTTTAAACAGAGGCTGGATGGCCATCTGTCGGGGGTTATTTGAATGCGATGTTCCTGCTTCTTGGTAGGGGGTTGGACTGGATGGCCCATGAGGTCTCTTCCAACTCTTAGATTCTATGATTCTATGATTCTATGATGCTTGCCATAGATGCAGGCGAAACGTCAGGAGAAAGGCCTCTAGTACATGGCCATATAGCCCGAAAAAACCCACAAGAACTGAATGGGAAGCATTCTTATTTCGGCCAATGGCATTTTAAAAATATATTTATTATTTATTTAAAGCATTTATATTCCGCCCTCCTCACCCCAAAGGGGACTTATATGTTGCACAACATATAAACGGCAAACATTCAATGCCGAAACATACTAGACCATACACATACAAAAGCATTAAAATCACATATCTCGACGTTAAAATCCTCTAGTTAAAACTGTCTCAACAACCATGTTGAATTTGGTTGACATGCTAAGGGTTCCTATTGCTGCCTCATTGCACAGTCCCAAAGGCTCGGTCCCACAGCCATGTTTTTATCATCCTTCTAAAGGACAAGAGGGAGGGGGCTGATCAGATCTCATTAGGGAGGGAGTTCCATAGCCGAGGGGCAATCACTGAGAAGGCCCTGTCTCTCATCCCCGCCAAACGCACCTGTGATGGTGGGACCGAGAGCAGGGCCTCCCCCAGAAGATCTTAATCTCCACTGTGGTTTATAGGGGGAGATGCGTTCGGACAGGTAAATTGGGCCGGGGCCGTTAAGGGCAGTGGTTCTCAACCTTCCTAATGCCGCGACACCTTAATACAGTTCCTCATGTTGTGGTGACCCCCAACCATAACCCTAACATTATGAATTGCCATGTAAATAATGATCTGCAGAATGTATTTTCATTCACTGGAGCAATTTTGGCACGAATACCTGGTATGCCCAAATTTGAATACTGGTGGGGTTGTCATTGTCATTTGGGAGTTGGAATTGCTGGCATTTACAGTTAACCTGCAAACAAACAGCATTCTGAACCCCACCAACAATGGCAAACAGAAGTCCCATGACAAACAGAAAATACTGGAAAGGTTTGGTGGCCACTGACCTTGAGTTTGGGAGTTGTAGTTTGCCTACATCCAGAGAGCACTGTGGGCTCAAACAATGATGGATCTGGACCAAACTTGGCATGGATATTCAATATGCCCAATGTGAAAACTGATGGGGTTTGGGGAAAATAGACTTTGGCATTTGGGAGTTGTACTTGCTGGGATTTATAGTTCACCTACAATCAAGAAGCGTTCTGAACCCCACCAATGATAGAATTGGGCCAAAGTTCCCACACAGAACCCCCATGACCAACAGAAAATACTGTGTTTTCAGATGGTCTTTGGTGACCCCTCTGAAACCCCCTGGTGTCCCCCCCAGGGGTTCCGACCCCCAGGTTGAGAAACACTGGTTTAGGGCTTTATAGGCCAAAGCCAGCACTTTCAATTGTGCCCGGTAGCAAACTGGCAGCCAGTGGAGCTGGCGTAACATGGGAGTTGTATGCTCCCTGTATGCCGCCCCAGTTATTAACCTGGCTGCCTCTCGCTGGACTATTTGAAGCTTCCGAGCAGTCTTCAAAGGCAACCCCATGTAGAGGGCATTGCAGTAATCTAACCTAGATGTGACAAGAGCATGGACCACCGTGGCCAAGTCTGACTTCCCAAGGTACGGATGCAACTGGCGCACAAGTTTTAATTGTGCAAAAGCCCCCCTAGCCACCGCTGCAACCTGAGATTCCAAGGGGAGTGTGACCCCATCCACTCAGTTTTGTGTTATTTGTTTATCATTTCAGAGGCAAATTGAGGGTACAGTTGTAATGTATTTAAAAACACAAACCAAATTTAAAAATTGGCCTTATACTAAATGTCCTTTGACCAGTAGCTGGCCACTTGGAGTCCTCTGGTGTGGCTGCAAGAAGGTCCTCCATTGTGCATGTGGCAGGGCTCAGACCGCATTGTAATAGCTGGACTGTGGTTTGCTCTTCTCCACACTCACATATCATGGATTCTGCTCTGAAACCCCATTTCTTAAGGTTGGGTCTGCATCTCGTGGTGCTGGAGCGCAGTCTGTTCAGCACCTTCCAAGTCGCCCAGTCTACTGTGTGCCCAGGAGAGAGTCTCTCATCTGGTATCACCCACTGATTGAGGTTCTGGGTTTGAGCCTGCCACTTTTGGACTTTCGCTTGCTAAGGTGTTCCTGCGAGTATCTCTGTAGATCTTAGGAAGCTATTTCTTGATTTAAGGCATTGGCATGCTGGCTGATATCTGAACAGAGGATAGGCCGGAGATGTCAATGTCTTGGTCCTTTCATTATTGGCTGCTACTGCCTGGTGGATGTCAGGTGATGCATTACCTCCTAAACAGTAGAATTTATACACATCCTGGGATAGGCAGCAAGGCAGCACCACGCTAAAACAATGGATATGGCTCTTAATGAGACATGCCGCATTATCACGGGGTGTCTGCGCCCTACACCACTGGAGAAATTACACTGTCTAGCCGGTATTGCACCACCTGACATCCGCCAAGAAGTAGCAACCAATAGTGAAAGGACCAAGGCAGAGACATCTCCAGCTCATCCCCTGTTTGGATATCAGCCAGCACGTCAACTACTTAAATCAAGAAATAGTTCTAAGATCTACAGAGACACTAGCTGAAACACCCCAGCAAGTGAGAGTCCAAAAGTGGCAGGCTCAAACCCAGAACCTCAATCCAATGGCTGATACCAAATGAGAGACTCCCCCCTGGGCACACAGAAGACTGGGCGACTTGGAAGGCGCTGAACAGACTGCGCTCTGGCACCACGAGATGCAGAGCCAACCTTCAGAAATGGGGCCACAAAGTGGAATCCACGACATGCGAGTGTGGAGAAGAGCAAACCACTGACCACCTGCTGCAATGCAACCTGAGCCCTGCCACATGCACAATGGAGGACCTTCTTGCAGCAACACCACTCCAAGTGGCCAGTTACTGGTCGAAGGACATTTAATAGAATACTAAGTCTGCAAACTTTCTGGTTTTGTTTGTTTGTTTGTTTTTAATGCAATACAACTGTTTTAGTTCACTCCTGACACGCTAAATAAATAAATCCTGGGATAAAATGGCAGGTCTTATTAAGAGCCACATCCACTGTTTTAGTGTGGTGAGATGTGTTCCACACTGGGCATGCATACTCAGCAGCAGAGTAGCATAGCGCAAGGGCAGATGTCTTCACTGTGTCTGGTTGTGATCCCCAGGTTCTGCCAGTCAGCTTTTATATGATATTATTTCTAGCGCCCACTTCCTGCTTGATATTCAGGCAGTCCTTCTTGTAGGTGGGCCAAAATTAACAAAATGAACTTCAACAGTGACAAATGCAAGATACTCCACTTTGGCAGGAAAAACGAAATGCAAAGATACAAAATGGGGGACGCCTGGCTCGAGAGCAGTACGCGTGAAAAAGATCTTGGTGTCCTCGTGGACAACAAGTTAAACATGAGGCAAGAATGTGATGTGGTGGCAAAAAAAGCCAATGGGATTTTGGCCTGCATCAATAGGAGCATAGCGTCTAGATCTAGGGAAGTCATGCTCCCCATGCTCTATTCCGCTTTGGTTAGACTACACCTGGAATATTGTGTCCAATTCTGGGCACCACAATTCAAGAGATATATTGACAAACTGGAATGTGTCCAGAGGAGGGCGACTAAAATGATCAAGGGTCTGGAAAACAAGCCCTATGAGGAGCGGCTTAAGGAGCTGGGCATGTTTAGCCTGAAGAAGAGAAGGCTGAGAGGAGATATGATAGCCATGTATAAATATGTGAGAGGAAGCCACAGGGAGGAGGGGGAAAGCTTGTTTTCTGCTTCCTTGGAGACTAGGACACGGAACAATGGCTTCAAACTACAAGAGAGGAGATTCCATCTGAAAACGAGGAAGAACTTCCTGACTGTGAGAGCCATTCAGCAGTGGAACTCTCTGCCCCGGAGTGTGGTGGAGGCTCCTTCTTTGGAAGCTTTTAAACAGAGGCTGGATGGCCATCTGTCAGGGGTGCTTTGATTGCAATATTCCTGCTTCTTGGCAGAATGGGGTTGGACTGGATGGCCCATGAGGTCTCTTCCAACCCTTTGATTCTATGATTCTATGATTCTAGGTCAGAGCACGGTCCAGAGTGACTCCCAAGTATTTGGGTGTGCAGCAATGCTCCAGTGGGATTCCTTCCCAGGTCATCCTCAGAGCTCGAGATGCTTCTCTATTCTTAAGGTGAAAAGCACACACCTGCATTTTAGATGGATTAGGAATTAGCCGTTTTTTCCTGTAGTAGGCAGTAAGAGCACCTAAAGCTTCGGAGAGATACTGTTCAACCATTTCAAAGCTCCTTGCTTGGGCAGTGATGGCACGATCGTCAGCATAGATGAAATTCTCTGTCCCTTTTGGCAGTGGCTGATCAGTTCTGCCGCTCTGAGTCCCTCCAGGGAGATAAAGTGGAATGTTTAAAAAATGTATTGTTGTTGTTGTTGTTATTAATAGTATTTGTTAGTGGTCTCCTACCCAGGGACTAATCCTTGTTGACCCGACTCAACTCCAAATCCCATGAGATCTTGAACGGAGCTGGATTCTTAAAATCTCTGGCAACACCAACGAGAATCTGCCTTCACTACAAACGTCCAGAGTAACTTTGTTTATGTGAGCATAATGCGCTTTGACAGGGAGGAAATCATTATGCAGGGGTTTTATAACCCCGCGCATTGCCTTGTCCTTTGCAGCCGCTTTCGGCCTTGAGGAAGAGTCTTCGAAGAGAAGTGGGGACAAAAGAGGCCGGATGGTGTCCAATAAATCAGCTCCGTGCTGAGTCTCTTCCATTTCTTGGAGTCCTTTTGCTTACTCCAAGCCAGAGACCCAAACATCTAAATGGATAAACAATACAGATGGTGGGGCGAATGTGGGCTGAATGGGGAATGGGACTAAAGTGGGACAGGAGTCGGATGTACAATCATAGAATCCTAGAGTTGGAAGAGACCTCATGGGCCATCCAGTCCAATCCCATTCTGCCAAGAAGCGGGAATATTATATTCTTCTTCTTCTTAGGCGATCCCTTGTAGTCCGAGGATGACGGTCCTCCAAAAGTGGTAACCTGGGGGTGGGTCCATAGATGACTGTGGAGTCCTATTCTTGACCTGCATCTTCTCCCGCAGTGAGGGCATCGGTTTCAAGATGGGAGGCGGTCCCAGTCGGAGTTGGCTTGACGCGCCTTCCTCTTGGTACATTTCTCCCTTTCGCCCTCCATTCGTGCCTCTTCAAATTCTGCAGCACTGCTGGTCACAGCTGACCGCCAACTGGAGCGTTCAAGGGCCAGGGCTTCCCAGTTCTCAGCGTCTATGCCAGAGTTTTTAAGGTTGGCTTTCAGCCCATCTTTCAATCTCTTTTCCTGTCCTCCAACATTCTGTTTTCCTTTCTTGAGTTCGGAGTAGAGCAACTTCTTTGAGAGACGGTGGTCGGGCACCTGGACAACATGACCAGTCCAGCGGAGGTGATGGTGGAGCACCATCGCTTCAGTGCTGGTGGTCTTTGCTTCTTCCAGCACACTGACATTTGTCCGCTTGTCTTTCCAGGAGATTTGCAGGGTTTTTCAGAGGCAATGCTGATGGAATCGTTCCAGGAGTTGAATGTGATGTCTGTAGACAGTCCACGTCTCGCAGGCACATCGCAGAGTTGGGAGGACAATAGCTTTATAAAAAAAGCCCCTTCGTCTCCCTACAGATGTCCCGGTCCTCAAACACTCTCTGCTTCATTCGGAAAAATGCTGCACTCACAGAGCTCAGGCGGTGTTGTATTTCAGTCTCCTGCTATGATCCACCTCGGGCCCTAAGATCATCTGGGGAGACTCTGCTCATTGTCCCCCTATTGTCACAATCGCGTCTGGCGGGGACAAGCGACATGGCCTTTTCTGTGGTGGCCTCCCGGCTATGGAACTCCCTCCCGAGTGAAATTAGATCGGCTGCATCCCTCTTGACCTTCCAGAAACAAGTAAAATCCTGGCTATGGGATCAGGCCTTCGGAGAATAGGCTGACCTACTGACGTGTTGACTTATTTAGAACTGGACTGCCGTTGGATAATTATTTATATTGGTGACCACTGACTATTGTTGTCTGTTTTTATATTGTTTATACGGTTTTATACTGTTTATACTATTTTATATTGTTGTTATTATTACATTGCTGTTAATTGTATATTTATGTTTTGATGTGGGCGCCATGGGGTGCCACTTTGTTAGCCGTCCTGAGTCCCTCTGCGGAGGTTGAGGCAGGAAAAACGAAATGCAAAGATACAGAATGGGGGATGCCTGGCTCAAGAGCAGTACATGTGAAAAAGATCTTGGAGTCCTCGTGGACAACAAGTTAAACATGAGCCAACAATGGGATGTGGCGGCAAAAAAAGCCAATGGGATTTTGGCCTGCATCAATAGGAGCATAGTGTCTAGATCTAGGGAAGTCATGCTACCCCTCTATTCTGCCTTGGTTAGACCAAACCTGGAATACTGTGCCCAATTCTGGGCATCACAATTGAAGAGAGATATCGATAAGCTGGAATGTGTCCAGAGGAGGGCGACTAAAATGATCAAAGGTCTGGAGAACAAGCCCTATGAGGAGCTGCTTAAGGAGCTGGGCATGTTTAGCCTGAAGAAGAGAAGGCTGAGAGGAGATATGATAGCCATGTATAAATATGTGAGAGGAAGCCACAGGGAGGAGGGAGCAAGCTTGTTTTCTGCTTCCCTGGAGACTAGGACGTGAAACAATGGCATCAAACTACAAGACAGGAGATGCCATGTGAATATTAGGAAGAACTTCCTGTGTGAGAGCCGTTCAGCAGTGGAACTCTCTGCCCCAGAGTGTGGTGGAGGCTCCTTCTTTGGAAGCTTTAAACAGAGGCTGGATGGCCATCTGTCAGGGGTGATTTGAATGCAATATTCCTGCTTCTTGGCAGGGGGTTGGACTGGATGGCCCATGAGGTCTCTTCCAACTCTTTGATTCTATGATTCTATGACGGGATATAACAGCCCAAAATAAACAAATAAATAAATAAATATCCTCCCCCTGGTTGGTTGGTTGGGTGCCTTGCAGTTTGCAAAAGTTGACTTTCCCAAGTTCCAGGCTGTGTCCGCAACCAGGCCCTGGCCAGGGATGTGCGCTCCTTTCCATGAAGGATGGCTCTTCCTTCGCAATGACGCAGGCGGTTATTTACGGGGATGTCATGGGAGGAAGGCTATTATTGCCAGCGGCTCATGAATTGTGGGGCTAATCTACCGAAGGAGAGCAGCCAAGCGGATCCTGATTTCCGATCAAGGAACGGGCCTCGAGGCCGCAGTTTTTGCCATCACACGACGACGGTCCGGCATTGGCGGGGATGATATAGCGAATGTCGGATTGTACAGCGAGATGGAAGAAATCCATGGAAATAAGGGTTCATTGCTGTAATGTTACTACAGCTGCTGGCTATCTCCAGATTACTTCTGCTTTTGCAATGGGTGGGGTATTATTCGCTGTGGCATTCACAAGAAAGCAGAACCTCAAATGTTTCATGGTTCAAAATCGTGCTCAGCTATGGAAACCTATTGGGTGACTTCAGGAGAGTCACACATTCTCAGCCTCAAGGCGACAGCCAACCTCTCTGCAACAAACCTCAACAGGAAAAAACTCCAAGATGAGGCCGCCTTCCTTAGAGCAGGTTTGCTCAACTTGAGGGTCGTGACCCCTGGGGGGGTCGAAAGGGGGTATCAGAGGGGTCGTCAAAGACCATCAGAAAAAACAGTAATTTCTGTTGGTCATGGGGGTTCAGTGTATATATATATATGTGTGTATGGATATATGTATACTTCTGAGCTGCGGAGCTTGCTGACTGAAAGGTTGGTGGTTCAAATCTAGGGAGCAGGGTGAACCCCTGCTGTTAGTCCCAGCTTCTGCCAACCTAGCAGTTTGAAAACATGCAAATGTGAGTAAATCAATAGGAAGGTGCCAGCCACATGACCTTGGAGGTGTCTACGTACACCAAAGACCATCAGAAAACACAGTATTGTCTGTTCATCATGGGGGTTCTGTGTGGGAAGTTTGGCCCAATAGTTCACCTATAATCAGAACGCTTTTTTATTATAGGTGAACTATAAATCTCAGCAATTATGCTGGGGAAAGTGGAAGGCAAAAGGAAGAGGGGCCGACCAAGGGCAAGATGATGGATGGCATCCTTGAAGTGACTGGACTGACCATGAAGGAGCTGGGGGTGGTGACGGCCGACAGGGAGCTCTGGCGTGGGCTGGTCCATGAGGTCACGAAGAGTCAGAGACGACTGAACGAATGAACAACAATAAATCTCAGCAACTACAACTCCCAACTGTCAAGGTCAACTTCCCCCAAACTCCACTAGCGTTCACTTTTGGGCATATTGAGTATTTGTGCCAAGTGTGGTCCAGATCCATCACTGTTTGAGTCCATAATGCGCTCTGGATGTAGGTGAACTACAACTCCCAAATTCAAGGTCAATTACCACTAAACCCTTCCAGTATTTTCTGTTGGTCATGGGCGTTCTGTGTGCCAAGTTTGGTTCCATTCCATCGTTGGTGGAGTTCGGAATGCTCTTTGGCTGTAGGTGAACTACAAATCCCAGCAACTACAACTCCCAAATGTCAAGGTCTATTTCCTCCAAGCTCCACCAGTCTTCACATTTGGACATATGGAGTATTTGTGCCAAATTTGGTCCAGATCCATCATTGTTTGAGGTTGCAGTGCTCTCTGGATGGAGGTGGACTACAACTCCCAAACTCAAGGTCAATGCCCACCAAACCCTTCCAGTATTTTCTGTTGGTCATGGGAGTACTGTGTGCCAAAATTAGTTCAATTCCATCGTTGTTGGAGTTCAGAATGCTCTTTGACTGTAAGTGAACTATAAATCCCAGCAACTACAAATCCCAAATGACAAAATCAGTCCCCTCCAACCCCACCAGTATTCAAATTTGGGTGTATTGGTTATTTGGTCCAGTGAATGAAAATGCATCCTGCATATCAGATATTTACATGACGATTCATAACAGGAGCAAAATAACAGTTGTGAAGTAGCAACGAAAATAATGTGGTGGTTGGGGTTCACCACAACATGAGGAACTGTATTAAGGGGTCACGGCATTAGGAAGGTGGAAAAAAACTGCCTTAGAGTTTGTCATGTGTCAGAAATGACTCAAAGTTGCACAAAACTTTAAAAGAGCTTTCTTTTGGGAAAAACTTTGCACTAAAACACAGAGCAGCTTCCCTATTGAACTGTGATGGAATTCACCGCTTGCATCACACTAACTGTGTCTTATACTCTCTATGAACCGTCAAGGACGTTAAGATCTTCCGGAGAGGTCCTGTTCTCGGTCCCACCACCTTCGCAGGCGCATTTGGTGGGAACGAGAGACGGGGCCTTCTCTGTGGTGGCCCCTTGGCTATGGAACTCTCTCCTGAGCGAGATTAGATCTGCCCCCTCCTTCTTGTCCTTCAGGAGGCTAGTGAAATCCTGGTTATGGAACGAAACATTCCAGAATAATGGCTGAGACTGGTTACAGACCAAAGTGAGTGACCACATATGCGGACTGAGTTGAACATGATTTTACCTTGGCAATTTGGTATATACGTATTTTCTCTATATGTATTATGATCTTGTATTGTTGTATGACGTTTTAACTTGTATTAGTAGCATTGAATCCTTGCTGTAAGCCAGTATTAGTTCATGCTACCATCAGAACTCCAAAATCACTGGGGGAATTGACACCAAATTTGGACACAAGACACCTAACAGTCCAATTTATGTCCTCCACTCAAAAAAAAATTGATTTTGTCATTTGGGAATTGTCGTTGCTGGGATTTATAGTTTACCTACAATCAAAGAGCATTCTGAACTCCACCAATGATGGAATTGGGCCAAACTTAGCACACAGGGCTCCCATGACCAACAGAAAAAAATGGAAGGGTTTGGTGGACATTGACTTTGAGTTTTGGAGTTGTAGTTCACGTCCATCCAGAGAGCACTGTGGACTCAAACAATGATGGATCTGGACCAAACCTGGCACAAATATTCAATATGCCCAAATGCGAATAGTGGTGGGGTATGGGGACAATAGACCTTGACATTTGGGAGTCGTAGTTGCTGGGATTTATAGATTTATAGGATTTATCTATAATCAAAGAGCATTCTGGATCCTACCAATGATAGAATTAGGCCAAACTTCCCACACAGAACCCCATGCCTTGAAGGGACTACTCGCATGAGCCTCCCTCCAGCCTCGCATGCTCTCTCTCGCCCGCACATGCACACCATGTGGACTCAAACAATGATGGATCTGGACCAAACTTGGCACAAATATTCCATATGCCCAAATATGAACACAGATGGAGTTTAAGGGAAATAGACCTTGACATTTGGGAGTTGTAGTTGCTGGGATTTATAGTTCACCTACACTCAAAGAGCATTCTGAACTCCACCAATGATGGAATTGAACCAAACATGGCAGACAGGACTTCCACGACCAACAGAACACACTGGAAGGGTTTGGTGGGCATTGACCTTGAGTTTGGGAGTTGTAGTTCACCTACATCCAGAGAGCACTGTGGACTCAAACAATGATGGATCTGGACCAAACTTGTCACGAATATTCCATATGCCCAAAGATGAACACAGATGGAGTTTAAGGGAAATAGACCTTGACATTTGGGAGTTGTAGTTGCTGGGATTTATAGTTCACCTACAATCAAAGAGCATTCTGAACTCCACCAATGATTGAATTCAACCAAACATGGTATACAGGACTTCCATGACCAACGGAACACACTGGTAGGGTTTGGTGGGCATTGACCTTGAGTTTGGGAGTTGTAGTTCACCTACATCCAGAGAGCACTGTGGACTCAAACAATGATCTGGACCAAACTTGACACAAAAATTCCATATGCCTAAATATGAACACAGATGGAGTTTGGAGGAAACAGACGTTGACATTTGGGATTTGTAGTTACTGGGATTTATAGTTCACTACAATTAAAGAGCATTCTGAAACCTACAAACGACAGAAATGGGGCAAACTTCCAACACAGAACCCCATGACCAACAGAAAATACTTAAGGCCATCCAGTCCAACTCTCTTCACCAGGCAAGAAAATGTAATCAGAGCCCTCCTGACAAGGAGCCATCCAGCCATAAATATAGATAGATAGATATGATTCTCACACACACACACACACACAGATATAGTCTCATAGATTTGAAAGAGATCCTTAAAGAAGGACTATGATATGTTGAATGTTCCAGGGTGGGCAAACCAGACACTCTCCACATCAACACTGACAAAGAAACAACAAGAAATACTGTTTACTCACAAGCAAAAAGGAATTACATATATTAGACACCAACACTTTCTCATTACTTTATTTTCCAGATCACCAGACTGGGCCACAGCAACGCGTGGCAGGGGACGGCTAGTAAAATAAATAAATATTGAAAGTCGCCGCTTGCATCGCACCAACTCTGCGGGAAGTAACTGCAATGACTTTCCCGTAATGGTGGCCTCTCTTGACTTATGGTTGTGTACATCTCTACACAAAATCCTGACCTCCCTTTTGCTTTGGAATTGCACAATAGCGGTCGGCCTCTCAGAGATGAGTTTTATTGCCCAGCTGGAATCAATACAGCACTCACGTAATGCTCAGGTGCAGGAGAGCGGTCTGACGTCCAGATCTGAATCGATAGCCTCTTTGTGAGTCTTTTAGCAAACAGACCGACACCACACTTCCTCCCCGTTTCCTCCCATTCCATGTTATCCGGGCCATTTCATAGCTCACCTCTTTTGCCTTCTTGCTGATGGACACTTTGGAAGGAATTAGAACTGGGTCCATCGGGTGCCGCCTTTCCGAGAGAAGATTCATTTCTCCCCGAAAGCAAGAGAGACAAATGAGAGAACCGTGCCTTTCTGAAGTTTGTGGCACAAGCTGCCCTTGGAATTTGGCGGGGTGTGTATTTGTATTCAGGAGCAACCAGACATTTGTATTACATTTTTAACAAAACAAACAGACAAAACACAAAGTTTGCAAGCTTGGTAGTTGATTAAATGTCCTTTGACCAGTATCTGGCCACTTGGAGTGCCTCTGGGGTTGCCGTAAGGAGGTCCTCCATCGTGCATGTGGCAGGGCTCAGGTTGCATTGCAGCAGGTGGTCTGGGGTTTGCTCTTCTCCCCACTCGCATGTCGTGGATTCCACTTTGCAGCCGCATTTCTTAAGGTTGGCTCTGCATCTCGTGGTGCCAGAGCGCAGCCTGTTCAGTGCCTTCCAAGTCGACCAGTCTTCTGTGTGCCCAGGGGGGAGTCTCTCATTTGGTGTCAGCCACTGATTGAGGTTCTGAGTTTTAGCCTGCCTCTTTTGGACTCTTGCTTGCTAAGGTGTCAATCTTATTTCTTGATTCAAGGCATATTGGCTACATTATAGTAGGATGGTCAGTGGTTTGCTCTTCTCCACACATGCATGTCGTGGATTCCACTTTGTATCCCCGTTTCTTAAGGTTGGCTCTGCATCTCGTGGTGCCAGAGCGCAGTCTGTTCAGTGCCTTCCAAGTCGACCAGTTTTCTGTGTGCCCAGGGAGGAGTCTCTCATTTGGTGTCAGCCATTGATTGTGGTTCTGGGTTTGAGCCTGCCACTTTTGGACTCTCGTTTGCTGGGGTGTTCCAGCGAGTATCTCTGTAGATCTTAGAAAACTATTTCTTGATTTAAGTCGTTGACGTGCTGGCTGATACCCAAACAAGGGATGAGCCGGAGATGTCACTGCCTTGATCCTTTCACTATTAGCTGGTACTTCCCGGCAGATGTCAGGTGGTGCAATACTGGCTAGACACTGTAATTTCTCCAGTGGTGTGGGGTGCAGACACCCTGTGATAATGCAGCATGTCTCATTAAGAGCCACATCCACTCTTTTAGTGTGGTGAGATGTGCTCCGCACTGGGCATGCATACTCAGCAGCAGAGCAGCACAGCGCAAGGGCAGATGTCTTCACTGTGTCTGGTTGTGATCCTCAGGTTGTGCCAGTCAGCTTTCGTATGATATTGTTTCTAGCACCCACTTTTTGCTTGATATTCAGGCAGTGCTTCTTGTAGGTCAGAGCACGGTCCAGAATAAGTCCCAGGTATTTGGGTGAGCTGCAATGCTCCAGTGGGATTCCTTCCTTCCCAGGTAATAATCCTCAGAGCTCGGGATGCTTGTCTGTTCTGAAGGTGAAAGGCACATGTCTGTGTTTTAGATGGATTAGGGATCAGCTGGTTTTCCCTGTAATAGGTGGTAACAGCACCTAGAGCTTCGGAGAGCTTCTGTTCAACCATCTCAAAGCGCCCTGCTTGAGCAGTGATGGCACAATCGTCAGCATAGATGAAAGTATAATATTTGCATTCAATATTACAAGCAGAGACCGAAGCAAAAGGATGCATCCGAACTGCCAAATGAATGCAGCTTGGCACCACTTGCCCTGGCTCAATGTTATGGAATCGTGAGAGCCCTCACTAGATAATAATAATAATAATAGAATCATAGAATCATAGAGTTGGGAGAGACTTCACGGGCCATCCAGTCCAACCCCATTCTGCCAAGAAGCAGGAAAATCACATTCAAAGCACCACTGACAGATGGCCATCCAGCCTCTGCTTCAAAGTCCCCAAAGAAGGAGTTGCCACCACACTCCGGGGCAGAGAGTTCCATTGCTGTACAGCCCTTCTTGGGAGAGACTTCATGGGCCATCCAGTCCAACCCCATTCTCCCAAGAAACAGGAAAATTGCATTCAAAGCACTCCCAACAGATGGCCATCCAGCTTCTGTTTAAAAGCCTCCAAAAAAGGAACCTCCACCACACTCACAGCAGAGAGTTCCACTGCTGAACAGCTCTCACAGTCAGGAAGTTCTTCCTAATGTTCAGGTGGAATCTCGTATAGTTCGAAGCCATGGCTCCATTGTGTCCTAGTCCCCAGACAGCAGAAAATAAGTTCACTCCCTCCTCCCTATGACTATCCCTCACATATTGATCCATGGCCTCATCATGTCTCCTCTCAGCCTTCCCTTCTGCAGGCTGAACGTTCCCAGCTCCTTAAGCCGCTCCTCATAGGGTTTGGTCTCCAGACCCTGGATCCTTTGAGTCACCCTCCTATGGACACATTCCAGCTCAGAGTCAGCATCTCCCTTCAATTGCGGTACCCAGAATTGGACACAACGTGATTCCAGATGTGTTCTGATCAAGGCAGAATAGAAGAGTAGCATGACTTCCCTAGATCTAAGCCAGTCAAGGGGGTCCCGGTGGTGATCGGCGCACACTGGGTGCAGTGCCTCAAGACCTTGTCCTGCACTGAAACACAATCGGCACTGACAAAATTACCATCTGCCAGCTGCAAAAGGCCATTTTACTGGGATCTGCATGCATTATTTGCTGATATATCACACAGTCCTTGACACTTGGGAAGTGTCCGATGTGTGGTCCCAATACAACACCAGCATTGTTTCCCCATGCCTGATTTCAGGGTATTTTTCTACCCAGGAGCCATAGGGTGAGCTTACCTTTCTAGAAGGAAGCATTAAGACAGATGGGACATAAACACGAGTTTTGCCATCTCCAGCTGTACCATGGAACACAAATCAGAAAGAGGCGCTTTCTATGCGCTGCGATCATGGCCAAATCTTTAATTCTGCGGCGTTGGAAGGCAGATTCGGAGAGGGAACAGCGGAGTCGAGATGTAATTGACTTGGCTGCAAAAAGAACCAATATTAAATTAGAGATATTTATAAACCCTCAACAGCCTGGCACAGGGACGGCAGCTATTTGGATATTGAAAAGGCCCATCTTCCCTCCCTTGCCTCCCACAACTCCCTTGACATTTTTCCTGCTGATTTCACTTGGCATGCTTTCCACAAGTTTGTGTATTTATTTACCTATTCCCATGAAGAAACCCCAAAGTATATTCCCTGGCACCTCCTGCTGTGTTGTGTTTATTAAAACACTGCCAAATGTGGACCCTTTGATGCTGTCTTGGAATGCCTTTCGAGGGGTGCATCTACACTGTAGAATTAATCCAGTTTGATACCACTTGCCATGGTATCCTGTCTTGGAATGCTTTTCAAGGGGTGCATCTACACTGTAGAGTTAATCCAGTTTGATACCACTTGCCATGGTATCCTGTCTTGGAATGCTTTTCAAGGGGTGCATCTACACTGCAGAGTTAATCCAGTTTGATACCACTTGCCATGGCATCCTGTCTTGGAATGTCTTTCAAGGGGTGCATCTACACTGTAGAATTAATCCAGTTTGATAGCACTTGCCATGGTATCCTGTCTTGGAATGCCTTTTGAAGGGTGCATCTACACTGTAGAATTAACCCAGTTTGATACCACTTGCCATGGCATCCTGTCTTGGAATGCCCTTCAAGGGGTGCATCTATACTGTAGAATTAATCCAGTTTGATACCACTTGCCATGGCATCCTGTCTTGGAATGTCTTTCGAGGGGTGCATCTACACTGTAGAATTAATCCAGTTTGATACCACATGCCATGGCATCCTGTCTTGGAATGCCTTTCGAGGGGTGCATCTATACTGTAGAATTAATCCAGTTTGATTCCACTTGCCATGGCATCCTGTCTTGGAATGCCTTTCGAAGGGTGCATCTACACTGTAGAATTAATCCAGTTTGATACCACTTGCCATGACATCCTGTCTTGGAATGCCCTTCGAGGTGTGCATCTATACTGTAGAATTAATTCAGTTTGATACCACTTGCCATGGTATCCTGTCTTTGAATGCGCTTCAAGGGGTACATCTACACTGTAGAATTAATCCAGTTTGATACTACTTGTCATGGCATCCTGGGAGCTGTAGATTGTGTGGCACCGGCACTCAAAGATGATCAAAGACCTTGTAAAACTATAACATGCATGATTCTATAGCACTGAGCCCTGGCAGTTCAAGTGGTATCAAACTGGATTAATTCTACAATGTGGATGCACTCTTAATCTGGGCTGTATATGAGACTGATGAATCTTCCCCAAGATTTACTCTGAAAGGAGGGTCTAGCACATTGGATAGGTTTAAAATAAACCATAAGGAAGGAATCCAAGGAACCAAAACCAACGCTAAAAATAGAGTTCAGCACCTCGGAGAGCTTCTTTAAAGTTCGGGCTAAAATCCAGCATGGATTAGCTGCTCAGCAACATGGAATTAACTACGATGAATTGTCGAAGGTTTTCATGGCAGGAATCACTGGGTTGTTGTAGGGTTTTTTGGGCTGTATGGCCATGTTCTAGAGACATTTCTCCTGACGTTTCGCCTGCATCTATGGCAAGCATCCTCATCACTACCTCTGAGGATGCTTGCCATAGATGCAGGCGAAACGTCAGGAGAAATGCCTCTAGAACATGGCCATATAGTCCGAAAAAACCTACAACCCAGTAACTACGATGAGCAATCTGCCTTTGCTGAAGAGCCGATGGAGGATACGGTTACAGCAGTGCTTTCTTTCCCAAATGGAGCGACTGACTGCTGAGACGAGTGAAAAAGAACCACCCAAGGAAGAAAGCTTGGTATTCTTTCCTTCTTTCTTGTGAGGAAGGGAGGAAGAATGCCAGGAAATGGGATCCAGGGGAGAGGCACATTGCACTCTTGTCAATATGTGTCGTTCTTTCGGGACTTTTCCATTCCCTTCACATGGACAAAACTCTCCCAACCCTAATGCCCCCCAAGCGAAACCCACGGGGAGACTTTCCTCCCTCCAAAGACTACAATTCCCATAATCTATGATGTTTTCCAACAGCTCCAATGATACTTTCACCTTGACCATGTTGGAGGCCCAAAGAGTTTTCCTCTCCTGAGATAAAATGATTGGCATTTGCGTGTAAACCTGACTCCCCCCTTCCTTCCAATTTAAAGTTGGATTTGAGTAATTAACACAGGCATGGACAAATCTTCGCCCTCCAGGTGTTTTGGACTTCAACAATTCCTAACAGCTGGTAAGGAAGCAAGGTAACTTAACAGGTTAACTGTATTTCATCGCATAATAGTCGCACCCCCCCATTTTTGTGTGGCAAGATTGGTATTTGCATGTAAAGTTACTTAACATGCTAACTATATTTCATTGCATAATAGTGGCACCCCCCATTTTTGTGTGGCAAGATTGGTATTTGCATGTTCCTCACATAAGGGTTGCAAAGCCATTTGGTTCTGATCCCCCCTTCCTTCTAGTTTAAAGTTAGATCTGAAGGGCTAACGCAGGTATGGGCAAACCTTGGCCCTCCAGGTGTTTTGGACTTCAACTCCAACAATTCTTAACAGCCAGACATGAAGCAAGGTAACTTAACAGGTTAACTGTATTTCATCACATAATAGTTGCCCCCCCCCACCCCCATTTTTGTGTGGCAAGATTGGTATTTGTGTGTAAGGTAACTTAACAGGTTAACTGTATTTCATTGCATAATAGTGGCACCCCCCATTTTTTGTGTGACAAGATTGGTATTTGTGTGTTCCTCGCACAAGGGTCATAGAGCCATTTGGGACTGATTCCCCCCTTCCTTCCAATTTAAAGTTGGATTTGAGTCACTAACACAGGCACGGGCAAATCTTCGCCCTCCAGGTGTTTTGGACTTCAACAATTTCTAACAGCTGGTAAGGAAGCAAGGTAACTTAACAGGTTAACTGTATTTCATCGCATAATAGTCGCATCCCCCTTTTTTGTGTGGCAAGATTGGTATTTGCATGTAAAGTAACTTAACATGCTAACTATATTTCATCGCATAATAGTGGCAACCCCCATTTTGTGTGGCAAGATTGGTATTTGCATGTTCCTCGCATAAAAGTTGCAGAGCCATTTGGGACTGATTCCCCCCTTCCTTCTAGTTGAAAGTTAGATCTGATGGGCTAACACAAGCATGGGCAAACCTTGGTCCTCCAGGTATTTTGGACTTCAACGCCAACAATTCCTAACAGTCAGACATGAAGAAAGGTAACTTAACAGGTTAACAATATTTCATCTCATAATAGTTGCACCCCCACCCCATTTTTGTGTGGCAAGATTGGTATTTGTGTGTAAGGTAACTTAACAGGTTAACTGTATTTCACTGCATAATAGTTGCACTCCCCATTTTTATGCGGCAAGATTGCTATTTGTGTGTTCCTCACATAAGGGTCATAGAGCCATTTGGGACTGATTCCCTCCTTCCTTCTAGTTGAAAGTTAGATCTGATGGGCTAACACAAGCATGGGCAAACCTTGGCCCTCCAGGTGTTTTGGACTTCAACTCCAACAATTCCTAACAGTCAGACACGAAGAAAGGTAACTTAACAAGTTAACCATATTTCATCACATAATAGTAGCATCCCCCCCCCCCCATTTTTGTGTGGCAAGATTGGTATTTGTGTGTAAGGTAACTTAACATGCTAACTATATTTCATCACATAATAGTGGTACCTCCCCCCCCCCCCATTTTTGTGTGGCAAGGTTGGTATTTGTGTGTTCCTCGCATAAAGGTCATAGAGCCATTTGGGACTGATTCCCTTCTTCCTTCCAATTTAAAGTTTGATTTGAATGGCTAACACAGGCGTGGGCAAACCTTGGCCCTCCAGGTGTTTTGGACTTCAACTCCCACAATTCCTAACAGCCAGTAGGCTAATACGCAATCCATGACAGCAGTGTTGGAGGAGATCTTGAAGGACATCAGGCTATACCCAGGTCCATCATTTTCAACTGAGGCAAGCGAATACTAGAAGTGATTATAAAAACTATAAAGAATTTCAGACAGAGCAGTATAGAAGTCCATTGAGCTGCGGAGGGTCAGTACTAAAAGGGTTCATTTTCCTATTTCCAGCGAGAGAGGAAGGAAAGAGAGGGATGGAAAGTCCATCCCAGAGATTTATGGTGTCTTTATAATACCCTTTATAAATGACAAGTAAATAGAGTACATGGGGAACAAAGCATGTCCTTATTGCAGGCACCCGAAGTACCAACCTTGGATGGCATTCGTGACGAGCATGTGTGCTCAAAAGGGACTTCAGCCTTTTCCATCATTCTCAGCCATTAAGGAACAAATAGAACTATTAAATGCCTCACCACCAACTGTATAGATATTTTACACTCAACACTATAGATATTTTACACTCCTGTAGATAAAAAAGACCAGGATTGGAAAGGCAGCCATGAAGAAATGAGACAAGATCCTCAAGGGTCAAGATAAATCTTTGAATACTAAAGTTAGGATGGTCAGTGCCATCATATTTCCACTTTCTATCTATGGTTGTGAAATCTGGATCGCGGAGAACGCTGGAAGGAAAAAAATCAACTCATCTGAAATGGGCTGGAGAAGATTTCTATTGATACTATGGACTGTCGAGGAGGAGGAGGAGGATGACGACGACGATGAGCAGGAGAAGGAAAAGGAAAAAGAGAAAGAAAAGGAGAAGAAGAAGGAGATGGAGATGGAGGAGGAGATGGAGAAGGAGAAGAAGGCAAAGAAGAAAGAGATGGAGAAGGAGATACAGATGTAGAAGGAGAAAGAGAAATGGAAGGAAAAGAAGGAGGAGGAGGTAGAGAAAGAGATGGATATTGAGAAGGAGATGGAGATGTAGAAGGAGAAAGAGAAGGAAAAAGAGGAGGAGGAGATGGAGCAGGAGAAGGAGAAGGAGATGGGGTAGAGGAAGAATTAGATGGAGGGAAAGGAAATGGAGAAGTAAGAGAAGGTGAAAGAGAAAGAGGTGGAGATGGTGATGGAGAAGAAGGAGGAGATGGAGATGTAGAAGGTGAACGAGAAGGAAAAAGAGGAGGAGACGGAGAACATGGCAATGGAGAAGGAGATGGAAAAGTAGATGGAGATGGAGATGGAGGTGGAGAAGAAGAAGAAGGAAGAAGAGATGGTGATGGAGATGGAGAAAGAGGAGGAGAAAGAAATGAGGGGGAAGAGGAGAAGGAAAAAAGAGAAAGAAAAGGAGGAGGAGGAGGAGGAGGAGGAGGAGGAGGAGGAGGAGGAGGAAGAAGAAGTCCAAAACCAAACCAAATACAAATTCTCTCTGGAAACCAAGTTCAGACTGTCGTACTTTGGCCATATCATGAGAAGACTGGACTCTATAAAAGAAAATAATGTATGGGAAGGTAGAAGGCTGTAGGAAAAGAGAAAGACCACATTACAGTTGAATTGTTTTCATCAAGGAAGGTTCAGAATTTGCAAGACCTGAACAGGATTGTCAAAACAGGATGATTTCGAGGTCTCATATTCGAAGAGTCACTGTAAATCATAAGACCTAGATAACAACAACCATAATGGCCATAACAAAGAATGGATATTGCTAATCAATTCTAAAGACTGATTATATTGAGGGAGATCAGAAGTAGAAGTCTATGGTTAACATAAACTGAGTAAACATATTCTGGGTGGAACCCAAGATGTTTCTTGGTGGTTATGATGATGCCTGGAGGGTGAGCGTGGTTTCAGCCCTGGAGAATGACTCCAGAGGCCAGGGTTGGAATCCCTGATCAACCATGGACAGTTTGACATCTGATGCATGATACTGGGAAGTCACACTCTCTCAGCCTCAAAGCTTATGATGATCTATGGAAGGTGAGCATGATTTTAGTCCTGGAGTATGACTCGGAGACCAGGGTTGGAATCCCTGACCAACCATGGACAGTTGGATACCTGATGTGTGATACTGGGAAGTCACATTATCTCAACCTTAAAGGTTATGGTGATCCATGGAGGGTGAGCATGTTTTCAGCCCCAGAGTATGACTTGGAGACCAGGGTTGGAATCCCTGACCAACAATGGACAGATGGAACCTGATGTATGATACTGGGAAGTCACATTCTCTCAACCTCAAAGGTTATGGTGATCCATGGAGGGTGAGCATGATTTCAGTCCTGGAGACTAACTCTGGAGATCAGGGTTGAAATCCCTGACCAATGATGGACAGTTGGACACCTGATGTGTGCTATTGAACAAGCCTCAAAGGTTATGGTGATGCATGGAGGGTGAGCATGGTTTCAGCCCCAGAGTATGACTTGGAGACCAGGGTTGGAATCCCTGACCAACAATGGACAGTTGGACACCTGATTTGTGATACTGGGAGGTCACATTCTCTCAGCCTCAAATGTTATGATGATCCATGGAGGGTGAGTGCTGTTTCAGCCCTGGAGAATGACTTGGAGACCAGGGTTGGAATCCCTGATCAATCATGGAAAGTTGGACACCTGATGTGTGATGTTGGACACGTCACATTCTTCAAAGGATGTCAAAGGCCAAGAAACCCTCATGAAAGCATCGCCTTATGATCACCATGAATTGGAAGGTGCACAAGTACAACGAGGGATGGTCTTCTCGTGCCGAAAACCCCCCATTCTGACTTTGAGCGACTCCTAGCTCTTCGGTGCATTTGCAGTTTGTTTGCCGCTGTGCTGACAGTGGAGAAAAGAATCAGATCCCAGGCCAAGGATGCGGGGCTGAGTTAGCTGCCTGGAATGGAGGAACTTTGATTTGTAAGCCAGATGCTCATGATAAACCTGAGTCAGGCAGTGCACAGAGCCACGTAAGAAAAGAAAGGGAGAGAGCGGGAGAGAGGAAGACAGAGTGGGAGAGAGCGTGCCAAAGACGGTCAGGCAAAGAGAAGAGTAAGCAGGAAATAAGGGAAGGAAAGAAGAGTAAGGGAAAGCAGACCGAAAGGGACTCTGCGCTCTTAGAGCCTGAATACCTTCCTATTTGCATCCATCAGGACCAGCTCTATTGTGAGGCAATAGGACAACGTTTTCGGAAAACACAGAAACAGCCGGAAGAATCCGCCACCCATTTTGTGGCTTCTTTCTTCCGTCTCAAACCCTTTGAAATATTCTTTGAAACAGCATGTAAGAAAAGCTCAAAATCCATATCAGTTTGCTTTGCTCTGTGAAACGCAAGAAACAATCAGGGCCAGCTCATCACCTCCCAACAAAGGATTCCCCCAGGCAGGAAGCAGTCATGCCTTGAAGCTGCAAGGCTTTTCAATGCTAATCAAAGTGATTAATTGCAGCATTCAAACTTGCCGCAAACAGACAAGAGTTCCGACTCTAGGATTCAGAATCTGATTGAGTCTGCTTCGTTGGAGGCTTCACTGCCATCTGTCAGTACATATTGAATGGTGTTGTTTTGTATAACAGAACTGGGTTGGACTAGATGACCCTTGGGTGCCCCTTCCAACTCTAGGATTCAGACTCTTATGGAGTCTCCTTTGAGGTCAGGATGGCCATCTGTTGGGAGGGCTTGCATGCTGGTTTACTGCATAATAGAATAGACTAGATGACCCTTGGGTGCCTCTTTTGACTCTAGGATTCAGAATCCGATTAAGTCCGGTTTGTTGGAGGTTTCATGGCCATCTGTCCGTACATATTGGATGGTGTTGTTTTGCATGACAGAACTAGATGACGCTTGGGTTCCCCTTCCGACTAGGATTCAGATTCTGATGGGGTCTGCTTCATTGCGGGTTGCATGGTTATCTGTTGGGAGGGCTCAGATTCTGCCTTTGTGCATAATAGAATAGACTAGATGACCCTTGGGTGCCCCTTCTGACTCTAGGATTCAAAATCCGATTAAAGTCCACTTCGTTGGAGGTTTCATGGCCATCTGTCAGTACATATTGGATGGTGTTATTTTGCATAACAGAACTGGGTTGGACTAAATGACCCTTGGGTACCCCTTCCAACTCTAGGATTCAGAGCGATGGAGAATGGCTGCAAGGCCATTCAATGCTGATCAAGCTGGTCAATGGCAACATTCACACTTGTCTCAAGCAGATGAGAGTTCTTTCTCACAACCTGGACATTATTCCAAAGATATATAAACCCAGTTTTACTAATTTCCAACAAACCTCACAACCTCTGAGGATGCCTGGCATAGGTGTGGGTGAAACTTCAGGAGAGAATGCTTCTGGAGTCCAGAAAACTCACAGCAACCCAGTGATTCTGGCCATGAAAGCTTTCAACAACGCATTTGGGAAAGTGGGGTGCGTGCTGGTCCTTTGCCTTTGTTGTCGATTGGCTCCGCACCCTAAACCCACTTGCAAGGTTTCCTATTTCCAAAAGCCAAAGGGAGAGAGCCTCAGCTTGAGATTTCCACAGTCATCCTGCACTGTCTCAGCCAAGTCAGCCATTTCGAGATATAGACTTTCTTTTCCCTCTCCTGTTGTACGGACGCCAGTCGCTGGGCTTTTCTCCATGGCCTCACATAACAAGCGGAGCCATGCCAGGTCTTCAAACCGAACTTGACAAAATCCAAGAAGGCACATTCCTCTGCACATGGGCAGAGCCGCTTGCCTTCCAATTTGCAGGAGCAGAGAAAAGGAACAAAGCCCTCTTTGTACACAGAACACCAAATAAAAATGTCTTCCTCAAGATGAATCCTAGAATCCTAGCGTTGGAAGAGATCTGGTGGGCCATCTAGTCCAACCCCATCCTGCCAAGAAGCAGGAAAATTACATTCAAAGCACCCCTGACAGATGGCCATCCAGCCTCTGCTTCAAAGCCTCCAAAGAAGGAGCCTCCACCACACTCTGGGGCAGAGAGTTCCACTGCTGAACAGCTCTCACAGTCAGGAAGCTCTTCCTAATGTTCAGGTGGAATCTCCTTCCTTACTTTAGTTTGAAGCCATTGCTCCATTGTGTCCTAGTCTCCAGGAAGCAGAAAGGAAGCCTACTCCTTCCTCCCTCACATCTTCATCCATGGCCCTCATCATGTCTCCTCTCAGCCTTCTCTTCTTCAGGCTAAACATTCCCAGCTCTTTAAGCCACTCCTCATAGGGCTTGTTCTCCAGACCCTTGATCTTTTGAGTCACCCTCCTCTGGACACATTCCAGCTTAGAGTCAACATCTCCCTTCAACTGTGGTGCCCAGAATTGGACACAATGTGATTCCAGGTAACGTGGTCTGATCAAGGCAGAATAAAACATGACTTCCCTAGATCTCAACACTATATTTTGCAGGCTAAAATCCCATTGGCTTTTTTAGCTGCCGCATGACATTCTTGGCTCATGTTCAACTTGTTGTCCACGTATTGGCTTCTCAGAGGTGACCAACCATGGTCTGATAGATTTTTTTTTAATGCTGCCTTCATCATCCCTTACTATTAGTTATCATAGGGCTGATGGACATGCAGTACTGTGCAGCTTTTGATTTAATATTGTGTGTTATCGGCAATGGCAGCTAGATTCTATGACATTTTTGTATGGATTGTTTGGATAGTGGACTGTGATCCCTTGAAGGAAATATATTATCAGACTAGCCGTCCCCTGCCACGTGTTGCTGTGGTCCACTCTAGTGGTCATGGGGGTTCTGTTTGGCCCATTTCTATCATTGGTGGGGTTCAGAATGCTCTGTGATTGTAGGTGAACTACAAATCCAAACAACGACAACTCCCAAATGTCAAGATTCTATTTTCACTGGTGGTGTTCACATTTTGGCATATTGAGTATTCATGTAGAGTTTGGTCTAGATCCATCATTGTTTGAGTCCACAGTGCTTTCTGGAAGTAGGTGAACTACAACTCCAAAACCAAAGGACACTGCCCACCAAACCCTTCCAGTATTTTGTTGGTCATGGGAGAACTGTGTGCCAAGCTTGGTTCAATTCCATCGTTGGTGGGGTTCAGAATGCTCTTTGATTGTAGGTGAACTATAAATCCCAGCAACTACAACTCCCAAATGACAAAATCATTTTTTTAAGTGAAGGACATACATTGGGTTGTTAGGTGTCTTCTGTCCAAATTTGGTGTCAATTCGTCCAGTGGTTTTTGAGTTCTTTTAATCCCACAAATGAACATTACATTTTTATTTATATAGATAAATGATTATGGAACATTAGTAGATAGAAAGTATTGCACTGTATGCAACAAAGACTTGCAAATGTATGTCTACTTGAATGAATAAAGAAGAAAAAAGAAAAGAATATTGCGTGTTATTAGCTGGACACCCCCTAGTGCTGCAGCGGTTTAAACTGCTGAGCTGCTGAACTTGCTGACCAAAAGATTGCAGGTTCAAACTTGGGAGCAGACTGAGCTCCTGCTGTTAGGCCCAGCTTATCCCAACGTAGCAGTTCGAAAACATGCAAGTGTGAGTAGATCAATAAGTACTGCTTTTGAATGAAGGAAGCTAACGGCACTCCATGCAGTCATGCCGGCCACATGACCTTGGAGGTGTCTATGGACAATGCCAGCTCTTTGGCCTAGGAATGGAGATGAGCACCAACCCCCAGAGTCAGACACGACTAGACACAACTCAAGGGGAAACCTTTACCTTTAGTATTATTGAATATTGAAAAAACCAAAGTGCTCTTCCAGCAAAAGGCATGAGACAATCCCTCTCCAGTTCAGCTTAATGGTGTAACATTAGAAAATGTGGACCCTTTCCACTCCCTTGGCAGCCACCTCTCCACAAAAGTCAACATTGACGCTGAAATTCAACACCGCATGAGCTCTGCAAGTGCAGCATTTTTCCGAATGAAGCAGACAGTGTTTGAGGACCGGGACATCCGTAGGGAGACCAAGGTTCTTGTTTATAAAGCTATTCCACTACCAACCCTGCTATACGCCTGTGAAACGTGGACTGTCTATAGACGTCAAACTCAACTCCTGGAACGATTCCATCAGTGCTGCCTCCGGAAAATCCTGCAAATCTCCTTAGAAGACATGCAGACAAATGTCAGCGTGCTGGAAGAAGCAAAGACCACCAGCACTGAAGCGATGATCCTCCGCTATCAACTCCACTGGACCAGCCACGCTGTCCGGATGCCCGACCACCCTCTCCCAAAGCAGATGCTCTACTCCAAACTCAAGAACGGAAAACAGAATGTTGGAGGACAGGAAAAGAGATTTAAAGATGGGCTCAAAGCCAAGCTTAAAAATTCTGAGAACTGGGAAGCCCTGGCCCTTGAGTGCTCCAGCTGGAGGTCAGCTGTGACCAGCAGTGCTGCGTAATTTGAAGAGGCACAAATGGAGGGTGAAAGAGAGAAACATGCCAAGAGGAAGGCGCATAATGCCAACACCAACCGGGACCACCTTCCACCTGGAAACCAATGCCCTCACTGCGGGAGACGATGCAGGTCAAGAATAGGGCTCCACAGTCACTGAATGGCCTGGGTGCTTGTATATCAGAGGTAAGATAAGCCTGGCACGGATATCTCTGTAGAGCAGGCACTGAAGAAGCACATGTTCTATTGTTTCTACATGACCCAAGTCACAGGGGCAGAGTCTCTCTGGGAAAGGGATCATCTGGTAGCGCCCTTCGAGTACAGCTGATGGGAGAGCGTGGCATCGAGCCAGGGTGAAAGCCCTTCGATGAAGAGGAACCTCTAAGTTTGTTAAATATGCCATAGGGGAGGCAAGATATCTGCTGTCTTCATTGATAAGGAAGGTTGGAACCGAGGCCAGATCTAGTTGTCGCTCTGTGTCTGTGATACGTTGTTTAATAAGTGCTTTGGCTTGATTATACCAGATGAGAGACTCCCCCCGGGCACACAGAAGACTGGGCAACTTGGAAGGCGCTGAACAGACTGCGCTCTGGCACCACGAGATGCAGAGCCAATCTTAAGAAATGGGGCTACAGGGTGGAATCCTCGGCATGCGAGTGCGGAGAAGAACAAACCACAGACCACCTGCTGCAATGCACCTGAGCCCTGCCACATGCACAATGGAGGACCTTCTTGCAGCAACCCCAGAGGCACTCCAAGTGGCCAGATACTGGTCAAAGGACATTTAACCAACTACCAAGTTTGCAAAATCTGTGTGTTTTTTTCTTTTTCTTTTTAATCTGTGTGTTTGTTTTGTTCTGTTAGAATTGTAACACAAAGGTATGGTTGCTGATGACATGATAAATAAATAAATCCATAGCGAGTAGTAGACCTGGAGAAAATCCCAATGAGGAGATTTTTGATGTTACCGCCTGCTTCCATGTGGATTGGAAGTCATCCTCCATGGTTAGTGGGGCAAGACCAAGGGGTGCACGGGATAGTCTGAGCCAGAGGTTGAGTATGGCCACCCACACCCTGGCCTCCACTCTCATAAAGCCCATCTCTAGTCACAGGGTGGCATTAGAAACGCATTTAGGTACCTGACAGACCATCATAGAATCATAGAATCCTAGAATCCTAGAGTTGGAAGAGACCTCCTGGGCCATCCAGTCCAACCCCATTCGACCAAGAAGCAGGAAAGTTGCATTCAAAGCACCCCTGATAGATGGCCATCCAGCCTCTGTTTAAAAGCTTCCAAAGAAGGAGTCTCCACTATACTCCGGGGCAGAGAGTTCCACTGCTGAACGGCTCTCACAGTCAGGAAGTTCTTCCTAATGTTCAGATGGAATCTCCTCTCTTGTAGTTTGAAGCCATTGCTCCATTGCGTCCTAGTCTCCAGGGAAGCAGTAAACAAGCTTGCTCCCTCCTCCCTGTGGCTTCCTCTCACATACTCCTCTCAGCCTTCTCTTCTTCAGGCTAAACATGCCCAGCTCTTTAAGCCGCTCCTCATAGGGCTTGTTCTCCAGACCTGGATCATTTGAGTCGCCCTCCTCTGGACACATTCCAGCTTGTCAATATCTCTCTTGAATTGTGGTGCCCAGAATTGGACACAATATTCCAGGTGTGGTCTAACCAAGGCGGAATAGAGGGGAAGCATTACTTCCCTGGATCTAGACACTAGGCTCCTATTGATGCAGGCCAAAATCCCATTGGCTTTTATGCCGCCACATCACATTGTTGGCTCATGTTTAACTTGTTGTCCACGAGGACTCCAAGATCTTTTTCACACGTACTGCTCTTGAGCCAGGCATCCCCCATTCTGTATCTTTGCATTTCGTTTTTCCTGCCTAAGTGGAGTATCTTGCATTTGTCCCTGTTGAACTTCATTTTGTTAGTTTTGGCCCATCTCTCTAATCTGTCAAGATTGTTTTGAATTCTGCTCCTGTCCTCTGGAGTATTGGCTATCCCTCCCAATTTGGTGTCATCTGCAAACTTGATGATCATGCCTTCTAACCCTTCATCTAAGTCATTAATAAAGATGTTGAACAGGACCGGGCCCAGGACGGAAACCTGCTGATGGCACTCCACTCGTCACTTCTTTCCAGGATGAAGAGGACGCATTGGTGAGCACCCTCTGGGTTTGTCCATTTAACCAATTCCAGACCCACCTCACCATAGTTTTGCCTAGCCCACATTGGACTAGTTTGTTTGCCAGAAGGTCATGAGGGACCTTGTCGAAGGCCTTACTGAAATCCAGGTACGCTACATCCATGGCATTCCCCGCATCTACCCAGCTTGTAACTCTATCGAAGGAACTTTAACTGAACCAGCTCTAATGGGGCAAAACTGGGGAAGGGGCCCAGCTGAGCCCCATACAAGAGTTGGGCTAATGACTTAGCTTCAAACAACTTGAGCGCTGCCGGTGTAAAGTGGCCCCCTCTTGACTTAATTGAGCTCCTCTGCGCAGTATTGGCTACTTCATTCCCATGAGCTCTTCTGCTACCATTAGATTGGAGAACTACACCTAGATATTTGAAGGATGTAACTTGTTCAATTTTATGACCATCTATGCTCCAAGAGTAAGTCCTGGGCCTACTAGCGAAAGCCATTATTTTGGTTGTTTATTTCGATGAATATTATTATTATTATTATTATTATTATTATTATTATTATTATTAAACTTTATTTGTACCCCGCTAGCATCTCCCGAAGGATTTGATGCGGCTTACACAGGCCGAGGCCTCAACACACAACATAGCAATATAAACTAGGCAAATCAAACAATTAAAAACAGGATAAAGCAAATAAACAACAGGCAAAAGCAATACACTAAAACACAATAAGAACTAGGCCAGGCCAGAGTAATGGGTACAAGAATTCAAAGTGCTGATGTGACAGGAGGTGTATATGAGGCTTCAAGGGCAAGTGCGATGTGCAGCGGTCATTGGTTTTGATAAGGTGCTTACGGGACTTGGTAGTGGAGATTTCCTAATCTGGGAAGGCGCATCGGAAAAGCCAAGTCTTCAAGTTCTTTCTGAAGACTGCCAGTGTGGGGGCCTGTCTAAGGTCTTTGGGGAGGGTGTTCCAGAGTCTGGGGGCCACCACGGAAAAGGCCCTGTCCCGTGTCCCCACCAAGCGCGCTTGCGATGCAGGTGGGATCACGAGCAGGGCCTCTCCAGATGACCGAAGTGAGCATGTGGGTTCATAGATGGAAAGGTAAGCTGGTCCCAAACCGTTCAGGGCTTTGTAGGTAAGCACCTGCACCTTAAATTGAGCTCGGAATATATCCTTCCAAAAACTCTTCACTTGGGGGCATTCCCACCATAAATGAAAATATGTCCCTGGTTGAACTTTTTTTTCTCAAAGGACTAGTTATCCTTTCTCGTCATTCTTATTTCATTAATCAAGACACACTTCGCTTGTGAGATAGTCACTGAAACTCTAATGCGCAGTATCCTTGTGTGGTCCTTGGTGATGGACAGCCTCCCAAAAGACCAGGCCATCCCTGGAGAAGGACCCTTTGGGCACGTTTTCCTCTCCAGCTCTGGCACTTGCTCTCTCCTTTCCTTGCTGTAATGCAACCAGCGAATGAGGCGTCGTCGCTTGGACTTGCTCTCTGGCCACATGGAGGACAGTCTTGGCCGGTCCTGGCGTAACCCACAGGAGCGCATCATGAGCCTCCTTGCACATTTCTTCCCTCTCTTTAAAGAGCTGCAAAGGAGGAGGGATCACCAAGCAAGCTCCCTTTGGAATTGGGATTCCTTCTGGGTCCTACGGCCGGACTCTGCATCATCCTTGCAGGCTCCCTGAATCCATCCCCATCTCTCTTTCGCTTGGATTCCCCATGCTTGCCTTCCTTCCTTCCTATCCTGGCTGCAGAACCATCTCCGGCACCAGCTTTGTGGGGTCCCTTCTTAAAAATTCCCCTCTTTTTTGGTATGCTTTCTGCTAAATCACTGCCATGAGGAATACGAATCAGCTCCTTTTCTTGGCTGCGCTTTCCTTTTACATTAACGGTGAGTGACTCTTTTCTTTTCAGTCCCCGTACAGTTTGACAGCTGCTTTGGAGCAGCACTTAGGAATCTCTGGAGAGAAACCCTTGCAAAGTCTCTCTTTTGCAAAAAAGCAAGCCAGGAGAAAGGCGTGTGAATAGGTATTCTGTCCGTGCGTGTTAATGTTGTTTTGCTGGGGTCAAAATCTTCATTCGTGCCAAACTAGATGGCCCTGCCGTTGATCTTTAATCGTAAAGGCAATGGTGATATTGAACAATGTCTCTGATTATTATTATTATTATTATTATTATTATTATTATTATTATTATTATTACAGGACCGAAACTTCAGAAGTCTTTCTCCTCTTCGATTTAGAGCAATAGCATCCAAGAATATTGCATATTTGTGCCAAGTTTGGTCCACATCTATCATTTTCTGAGTCCATAATGCTCTCTGGATTTCTTTTTTCGTTTTGCAATGTGGAAATGTCTTCGCCGTAGCATTCTCTGCTATACATACCTTGCAAATCTCTCTTTTAACTTCCCAGTATCATAACGAGGAACTACAACTCTAGAAAGAAGGGCTTAAATCCCATGCTCAGCCATGGAAACACATTAGGATGATCCCGAGCAAGTCACACTATCTCGGCCTCAGAGAAAGGCAGAGCATATCTTGCCAAGAGAACCCCGCAATGGGTTTGCCAAAAGCCATTAATGACTTGACACAACAATAATGATCATTGTTTTCGCACTTTGCATTGCTCTGTTGACAACTTGGTCTATCCCAACCTTTAGTTCAGTGTTTCTCAACCTGGGGGTCGGGACTCCTGGGGGAGTCGTGAAGGGGTGTCAGAGGGGTCGCCAAAGACCATCAGAAAACACAGTTGGTCATGGGGGTTCTGTGTGGGAAGTTTGGCCCAATTCTATCTTTGGTGGGGCTCAGAATGCTCTTTGATTGTAGATGAACTACAAATCCCAGAAACTACAACTCCCAAATGTCAAGGTCTATTTTCCCCAAACTCCACCAGCATTCACATTTGGGCATGTTGAATATTTGTGCCATTGTTTGAGTCCTTGACATTTGGGAGTAGGTGGACTACAACTCCAAAACTCAAGGTCAGTGTCCTCCAAACCTTTCCAGTATTTTCTGTTGGTCATGGGAGTTCTGTGTGCCAAGTTTGGTTCAATTCCCCCATTGGTGCAGTTCAAAGGACTAGTTACCCTTTCTCGTCATTATTATTTCATTAATTAAGACACACTTCACTTGTGAGATAGACTTTGATTGTAGATGAACTACAAATCCCAGCAACTACAACTCCCAAATGTCAAGGTCTATTTACCCCCAAACTCCACCAGTGTTCACATTTGGACATATTGAGTATTCATGCCAAGTTTTGTCCACATCCATCACTGTTTGAGTCCACAGTGCTCTATGGATGTGGGTGTACTACAACTCCAAAACTCAAGGTCAATGCCCACCAAACCCTTCCAGTATTTTCTGGTGGTCATGGGAGTTCTGTGTGCCCAGTTTGGTTCAATTCCCTCATTGGTGCAGTTCAGAATGCTCTTTGATTTTAGATTAACTACAAATCCCAGCAACTACAACTCCCAAATGTAAAGATCTATTTTCCCCACACTCCACTAGTGTTCACATTTGGGCATATTGAGTATTTGTGCCAAGTTTGGTCCAGATCCATCACTGTTTGAATCCATAACGCTCTCTGGATGTAGGTGATGATGTCCCCTCATTGGTGCAGTTCAAAGGACTAGTTATCCTTTCTCGTCATTATTATTTCATTAATTAAGACACACTTCACTTGTGAGATGAACTACAGCTCCCAAACTCAAGGTCAATGCCCACCAAACCCTTCCAGTATTTTCTGTTGGTCATGGGAGTTCTGTGTACCAGGTTTGGTTCAAGTCCCTCATTGGTGCAGTTCAAAGGACTAGTTATCCTTTCCCGTCATTATTATTTCATTAATTAAGACACACTTCACTTGTGTACATATTTGGGTGTATTGAGTGCTTGTGTCAAGTTTGGTCCAGATCCATCATTGTTTGAGTCCACAGTGCTCTCTGGATGTAGGTGAACTACAGCTCCCAAACTCAAGGTCAATGCCTACCAAACCCTTCCAGTATTTTCTGGTGGTCATGGGAGTTCTGTGTGCCAAGTTTGCTTCAATTCCCTCGTTGATACAGTTCAGAATGCTCTTTGATTGTAGATTAACTACAAATCCCACCAACTACAACTCCCAAATTTCAAGGTCTATTTAGCCCAAACTCCACCAGTGTTCACCTTTTGGGAATATTGCATATTTCTGCCAAGTTTGGTCCAGATCCATCACTGTCTGAGTCCACAATGCTCTCTGGATGTAGGTGAACTACAGCTCCCAAATTCAAGGTCAATGCCCACCAAACCCTTCCAGTATTTTCTATTGCTTGTGGAAGTTCAGTGTGCCAAGTTTGGTTCAATTCCATCGTTGATGAAGTTCAGAATGCTCTTTTATTTTAGGTGAACTATAAATCCCAGCAATTACAACTCCCAAATGAGAAAACCAACCCCTCCAACCCAACAAGTATTCAAATTTGGGTGTATTGGGTATTTGTGCCAAATGTGGTCCAGTGAATGAAAATACATCCTGCATATCAGAGATTTACGTTATGATCCATAACAGTAGCAAAATTTGGGCATATGGGGTATTTGTACCAAATTTGGTCCAGTGAATGAAAATATATCCTGCATATCAAATATTTACATTATGATCCATAACAGTAGCAAAGATTTGGGCATATGGGGTATTTGTGCCAAATTTGGTCCAGTGAATGACAATGTATCCTGCATATCAAATATTTAGATTATGATTCATAACAGTAGCAAAATGACAGTTGCAAAAGAACCCAAATTCCAGTTGTGATGTTATGGTTGGGGGTCCCCACAACATGAGGAACTGGACTAAGGGGTCTCGGCATTCGGGAGGTTGAGAAAGACTGCCTTCGTTCAAGGGAATTTCCGGCGACTGGTGTGTAGTTTTCATTCCCTGTCCCCATTTTAAGGAAGTCGTGGGTCTAACTTTCTTTCTCAAAGGACTAGTTATCCTTTCTAGTCATTATTATTTCATTAGTCAAGACACACTTTGCTTGTGGGATCGAGTAGTCACTGAAAGTTGAAAACACTTAACTGATGTTGAAATGCCAGCCTCTGGGGCGATCCTGCCGACAGAAGCGATGCCACGGTGAGCTTTTTGAAACGATAACAACAGCTTTGGACCCAAACTACGATCTCCTTTCTTTTACTTGCCTTGTATTTCATGTAGGATTTACAGGCCAGGTTGTTGTTTCTTTAAGCGAGCGCACCGACTGGATTCATAGTCGAATTCCAGTAAAGCGGAGCACGTCTTTAGGTAACATGAATAAATCATTTCCTATTGAGCATCCCGAGATGGAATAACTGCAGTGTTCCATAATTTAAGACGGAGGTCTCCTCCTACATTTGTAATGTTCTCCTTCTGGTCAGTCAACTCACGTTAAAGAGATCCAACATGCAATCAGACGAGGGCTGGGTTGCTGTGAATTTTCCGGGTTGCCTGGCAGCATTCTCTCCTGATGTTTCGCCCACATCTATGGCAGGCATCCTCAGAGGTTGAGAGGTCTGTTGGAAACTAGGCAAGTGAGATGTGACGTCGAAGGTTTCCATGGCTGGAATCACTGGGTTGCTGTGAGTTTCCTGGGCTGTCTGGCAATGTTCCAGAAGCATTCTCTCTTGATGTTTCGCCCACATCTATGGCAGGCATCCTCAGGTTGAGAAGTGAGATGTGTTGTCGAAGGTTTTCATGGCTGGAATCACTGGGTTGCTGTGAGTTTCCTGGGCTGTCTGGCCATGTTCCAGAAGCATTCTCTCCTGACGTTTCACCCACATCTATGGCAGGCATCCTCAGAGGTTGAGAAGTGAGATGTGTTGTCGAAGGTTTTCATGGCTGGAATCACTGGGTTGCTGTGAGTTTTCTGGGCTGTCTGGCCATGTTCCAGAAGCACTCTCTCCTGATGTTTCACCCACATCTATGGCAGGCAACCTCAGAGGTTGAAAAGTGAGATGTGTTGTCGAAGGTTTTCATAGCTGGAATCACTGGGTTGCTGTGAGTTTTCTGGGCTGTCTGACCATGTTCCAGAAGCATTCTCTCCTGCTGTTTCACCCACATCTATGGCACACATCCTCCAAGGTTGAGAGGTCTGTTGGAAACTAGGCAAGTGAGATGTGTCGTCGAAGGTTTTCATGGCTGGAATCACTGGGTTGTCTGGCCATGTTCCAGAAACACTCTCTCCTGACGTTTCACCCACATCTATAGCAGGCATCCTCAGAGGTTGGAATTTCTGGGCTGTCTGGCCATGTTCCAGAAGCATTCTCTCCTGACGTTTTGCCCACATCTATGGCAGGCATCCTCAGAGGTTGAGAGGTCTGTTGGAAACTAGGCAAGTGAGATGTGTGGTCAAAGGTTTTCATGGCTGGAATCACTGGGTTGCTGTGAGTTTTCTGGGCTGTCTGGCCATGTTCCAGAAGCATTCTCTCCTGATGTTTCACCCACATCTATGGCAGGCATCCTCAGAGGTTGAGAAGTGAGATGTGTTGTCGAAGTTTTTCATGGCTGGAATCACTGGGTTGCTGTGAGTTTTCTGGGCTGTCTGGCCATGTTCCAGAAGCATTCTCTCCTGCTGTTTCACCCACATCTATGGCAGGCATCCTCCAAGGTTGAGAGGTCTGTTGGAAACTAGGCAAGTGAGATGTGTCGTCGAAGGTTTTCATGGCTGGAATCACTGGGTTGTCTGGCCATGTTCCAGAAACATTCTCTCCTGACGTTTCACCCACATCTATAGCAGGCATCCTCAGAGGTTGGAATTTCTGGGCTGTCTGGCCATGTACCAGAAGCATTCTCTCCTGATGTTTTGCCCACATCTGTGGCAGGCATCCTCAGAGGTTGAGAGGTCTGTTGGAAACTAGGCAAGTGAGATGTGTTGTTGAAAGTTTTCGTGGCTGGACTCACTGGGTTGCTGTGAGTTTTCGGGGCTGTCTGGCCATGTTCCAGAAGCATTCTCTCCTGACATTTCACCCACATCTATGGCAGGCATCCTCAGAGGTTGAGAGTCTGTTGGAAACTAGGCAAGTGAGATGTGTTGTCGAAGGTTTTCATAGCTGGAATCACTGGGTTGCTGTGAGTTTTCTGGGCTGTCTGGCTATGTTCCAGAAGCATTCTCTCCTGACGTTTCACCCACATCTATGGCAGGCATCCTCAGAGGTTGAGAGGTCTGTTGGAAACTAAGCAAGTGGGGTTTATATATCTGTGGAATGATGTCCAGGGTAATTTTTGATTGCTTTCCTTCTGGTCAGTCAACATTAAAGAGATCAAACTTAAAATCAGACCAGGGCTGATCATATAAACCAGTGCTTCTCAATCTTCCGAATGCTGCAACCCTTAATCCAGTTCCTCATGTTGTGGTGACCCCCAACCATAATATTTTTAATTGCTACTTCACAACTGTAATTTTGCTAGTGTTATAAATCATAACCGCTTTGAGTCCCCCTCGGGGTGAGAAAAGCGGTATACAAATACTGTAAATAATAATAATAATAATAATAATAATAATAATAATAATAATAATAATATCTGATATGCAGGATGTATTTTCATTTACTGGACCAAATTTGGCACAAATAAACAATATGGCCAAATTTGAATAGTGCTGGGTTGGGGGGGGGGGTAGATTTTGTCATTATGGAGTTGTAGTTGCTGGGATTTATAGTTCACCTACAATCAAAGAGCATTCTGAACTCTACCAACGATTGAATTGGGCCATAGAACCCAACTGATCAAAAGAAAATACCGTGTTTCCTGGTGGTCTTTGGTGACCTCTATGACACCCCTCTCACAACCCCCTCCCATGGATCCTGACCCCCAGGTTGAGAAACAATGATATATTCCCACCGAACCTGATATCTTTCACTTGTGTTGGATGATAACTCCCTCCAGATCTTGTTGGCTAAGGACGATGGGAATTGTAGTTGGGCACATCTGGAAACTAACAAGAATGGACACACAAATATATTGGACGGAGAGGAATGAATATGAACCAACCTTAACCAGATTCCATTGAGTCCTGCAATACTGCAGAATGTGTCCTTGTCTGGACAGCTCCTTTTTCAACCAAAAGGCCATTCTCTTTCTAAAATAATCATATTCCTCTCAATGGGTAGAGAAATATTTCTTTATCGCAACTCCTCTTCTGAATGGCCAGAGTAGATTCCTGTCGACGCGACTGAAATTGTCGCAGAAACCAGGTGTAGTCAAAATGTGTCATAAGATCCACAACGTTTGGTGAAATGATATCTCTCTATCTGTCTATCTATCAGGGTTGCGGTGAGTTTTCCAGGATGTATGGACATTTTACAGAAGCATTTTCTCCTGATGTTTCGCCCACATCTATGGCAGGCATCCTCAGAGGTTGAGGGGTCTGTTGGAGACTAGGCAAGGGAGGATTATATATCAATTACCTAGTTTCCAACAGACCTCTCAACCTCAGAGAATGCCTGCCATAGATGTGGGTGAAACATCAGGAGAAAATGCTTCTGGAATATGACAATATCACCCAGAAAACTCACAGCAGCCCAGTGATTCCGGCCATGAAAGCCTTCGACAACATGAAAGCCTTCGACAACATGTTCCAGAAACATTCTCTCCTGACGTTTCACCCACATCTATAGCAGGCATCCTCAGAGGTTGGAATTTCTGGGCTGTCTGGCCATGTTCCAGAAGCATTATCTCCTGATGTTTCACCCACGTCTATTGTAGGTATCCTCCAAGTTTGAGAGGTCTGTTGGAAACTAGGCAAGTGAGATTTGTTGTCGAAGGTTTTCATGGCTGGAATCACTGGGTTGCTGTGAGTTTTCTGGCCATGTTCCGGAAGCATTCCCTCCTGACGTTTCACCCACATCTATGGCAGGCATCCTCAGAGGTAGAGAGGTCTGTTGGAAACTAGGCAAGTGAGATTTGTTGTCGAAGGTTTTCATGGCTGGAATCACTGGGTTGCTGTGAGTTTTCGGGGCTGTCTGGCCATGTTCAGGAAGCATTCCCTCCTGACATTTCTCCCACATCTATGGCAGGCATCCTCAGAGGTAGAGAGGTCTATTGTTTATCTATTGATACAACTGAATTATCCCCTTGCTCTTTTTGGTTGTCGTTTTGGTTGTTTTTGGTTTGTTAGCCACTTGAGCAAATGGAAAGTTGTAAGATCCAGTTCTCGAAACCAAGACAAGGTTTAATTGTGATTTGTAAGTCACGTCGCATAGATAAACATGCAAATCTGGTTATTTCATGCGGGATAGAAGGGATGAGCTTCGGAGAGGAACCCGCAAACTTTACAAAAAACGAAGGGGAAAAAACCCACATCCAAGCCAACTTGCTGGTGACATCTAGTGGCATATCCTTCCTTTTGCCATAAAATCAGGAGGAAATAAAAGTACCAAACTAGATAGTTCACGAACAGGCTGTATTTTGGACGTGGAAGATGAAACCAGCACTTGGAGGAGAAAAGATGGAACGCTGGAAAAGAAGAAATGGAGGGAGAAAAGAAGTTGGAAGGGAGAGGGTTAAAAATTGGAGGTGGGTCTGGAGGAGAGACTATAGAGCAGTAGTTCCCCACTGTTTTTTGACCAGAGATCACTCACTCTCCAACATTAGTACCAAAAGGGTTACGAATCAGTTTTTGGTCAACTTTAGATTTGGTTGCTGATTCAGAAAATTGCTTTGGATAGACCACATCAGTTCTAGTTTCTGATACAGAACATACACCACCCAGTAGTCCCCATCTGCTCACCCAGAGAAAACCATATTTAATAAACCTTGGCACTATAAGAGGGTTTTGCGATGCTGTGACTCAGCTGGAACCACAGTGTGCCTCTGATGAGGATGATGGGATTCAGGTTCACAATCTGGTTCAAAATGTCCCTGTTACAGACAATGAAGAACAGGGGGTAGAAGTTCAGTTTCCCACTTCAGGAATGAAGTTGTTGATAGTAAAACTAGCCTGGCGCAGGTACAAATTGATTCAGAGAAGGAGGACAGCTCTCAGCCTGATAACACTAACTAACAGACTGACCTTGACAAAATGAGTTCTTTAGATCGGGCTGACCATTTGGAATTCAGAGTTCGAAGGAGTGTGAGAATAGCTAGCAAGAAGGAGGTCAGAGGCCAAAGAAACGCCTTCATGTTTTGCAAAGGGTATTAAACAGAGTGTCTGAGACCTTACTTACTTAGTTACTTAGGCGACCCCTTGTTTTCCAGTGTTCTTGTGGGTCCGTATGTGGCTGTGGAGTCCTATTCTTGCTCTGCATCTTCTTCTGGAGTGAGGGCATTGGTTTCCAGATGGAAGGCGATCGCGGTAGGGTTGGCTTGACGCGCCTTCCTCTTGGCACGCTTCTCCCTTTCGCCCTCCATTCGTACCTCTTCAAATTCTGCAGCACTACTGGTCACAGCTGACCTTCAGCTGGAGTGGTCAAGGGCCAGGGCTTCCCAGTTCTCGGTGTCTATGCCAGAGTTTTTAAGGTTGGCTTTGAGCCCATCTTTAAATCTCTTTTCCTGTCCACCAACATTCCGTTTTCCGTTCTTGAGTTCGGAGTAGAGCAACTGCTTTGGGAGACGGTGGTCGGGCATCCGGACAACGTGGCCAGTCCAGCGGAGTTGATGGCGGAGGACCATCACTTCAGTGCTGGTGGTCTTTGTTCCTTCCAGCACGCTGATGTTTGTCCGCCTGTCTTCCCAAGAGATTTGCAGGATTTTCCGGAGGCAGCGCTGATGGAATCGTTCCAGGAGTTGCATGTGACGTCTGTAGACAGTCCACGTCTAACAGACCTGTTTGAGACCAAATCTTTGTCAGAACTTTTCATTTTGCCAAGCAGTTTGGGTTTGCTTATCTGGATTATCTTGCAGTTCTTGTGTTCATGTTCTCAAGACCTAGTCATGTTCTCATGGATTCTGCTTTGCCGGTGCCTTTTTGATTCATGCTTCAAAGTGTTATTTTGTATTGATCTTTTAAAACTTCATTTTTGCTTTTAAGAACTTTTTACCTTTTACTTTTTAATAAACTATAAAGACTTCTGGCTGTGTGCAGTTTGGTGTTTCTCAGCAAGGTGTATCTACTCTGAGGTGCGACATGTGAGACCAGTCACTCTTGTTGCAACGGTGTAGTAACAGTGAGGCCATGGACCATATTTTAGTTCGTGCAGACCACAGGTTAGGAACCACTGCTATATAGACTGGGCAAGAGCTAGGTAACTAAGCTGTTGTTGTTGGGTGTTTTTTTGGAGAGAACCAAATAACTGGGTGGAACATTTGGGATGGGAAAGACTTGGAAAGATGGTTACGTATCTGAAAAAATGTTTTGAGCAGAAGGAGGGAAATGATAAAGTACCTCTTGTCTTTGTGCCGTTCAGAATTCCTTATCTTGCTAGATGTCATGGGCGAGAGCTGGAACCAATATAGACAAGCGATATCATAGCATGGTCAAAGCTGCAGCAATTCGTTTTGACTCAAACCTATAAGATTTTGTTCCTCTTCCTTGTCTTTTCCTGAGTTGATGAGCCACAGTCGTCCCTCCACATCTGTGGCTTTGACATTTGCAGATTTGATTATTCGCTGATTTGACAAATCTCTGTTTATCTTCTACAAGTCATGCTGAGCAGTTCCAGGAGTTGCATGTGACAGCTGTAGACAGTCCACGTTTCACAGGCATATAGCAAAATGGTCAACATGCAACTCCTGGAACGATTCCATCAACACTGCCTCCGAAAAATCCTGCAAATCTCTTGGGAAGACAGGCAGACAAATGTCAGCGTGCTGGAAGAAGCAAAGACCACCAGCATTGAAGTGATGGTCCTCCGCCATCAACTCCGCTGGATCGGCCATGTTGTCCGGATGCCCAACCACCCTCTCCCAAACTCAAGAATGAAAAACGGAATGTTGGTGGACAGGAAAAGAGATTGAAAGATGGGCTCAAAGCCAACCTTAAAAACTCTGGCATAGACACTGAGAACTTGGAAGCCCTGGCCCTTGAGCGCTCCAGCTGGAGGTCAACTATGACCAGCAGTGCTGCAGAATTTGAAGAGGCATGAATGGAGGTCAAAAGGGAGAAACGTTCCAAGAGGAAGGTGCATCAAGCCAACTCCGACCGAGACCACCTTCCACCTGGAAATCAATGCCCTCACTGCGGGAGAAGATGCAGATCAAGAATAGGGCTCCACAGCCACCCACCAGAATACTGATCCTGGAAGACTATCCTACTCGGCCAATGAGGGATCGCCTAAGTAAGTAAGTACCTAGAGCAGTGGTTCTCAACCTGTGGGTCCCCAAGTGTTTTGGCCTACAACTCCCAGAAATCCCAGGCAGTTTACCAGCTGTTAGGATTTGTGGGAGTAGAAGGCCACAGGTTGAGAACCACAGACCCAGAGGTTTCCAGAAGGAACACCTCTCTAGGAATTTTTAGTGCAGTTATATAGTCTAATTCCGTTCATCAGGTTTGGACTCCAACCAACAAAAAGCTTCACCGCCTTCTATCCTCCAGGTAGATGTCACTAGCTCACCTGATTCTGGAGTATCTTGGAATCCTGGATATGGGATTCTCAACCTGTAATGACCAAAATATTAGGATTTTGTGAACCCGATTCTCTCTGTCTTGCAGGAAGTGACACAGCTGATGCTGAAGAAAGATTGATGAACCACCTCCTCAACACTTCCCGCTACAACAATCTAATTCGCCCGGCCTTCAACTCCTCACAATTGGTAGTCATCGAGCTGCAAGTGGTGCTGGCCCAGCTCATCAATGTGGTAGGTTGGACTAATGTTAGCTCTCCCTCCATAGATGAATGTAAGACAAGGGTGGACATCTGCGCTTTGTCTCAGGAGATAATTTTTCCCACTTAAAAATTGACACACACACGCCAAATCCAGAAGTAGAGGGAATTCTACTGGGATTTTTGGGGGGGAGTGGAGTGGGACAGTTTCTTTTAAATGTTACACAATTCAATGCCCTACACTCTTTTGAAGTGATGATTTGCCAAACTTGAAGTGTTCCAAAAGAAGTTCTTCATGCCTTTGGAGGGATCAGAAAAAGGAAGAACGGAAAGACTAGAAGGTCAACCCCCCCCCCCCCATTGCCTTTTGAGCCTGTATGGTGTAAAACTTCAAATGTCAGACTGGGACTCCAGGAAAAGCCATTGGGTGGTCTTGGGTACATCTTCAAGCCATGGAAACCTTTTGGGTGATCTTGGCTGCATCTTCAGGCCATGGAAACCCTTTGAGTGTTCTGGGTACTTCTTCAGGCCATGGAAACCCTTTGGGTGATCTTGGCTGCATCTTCAGGTCATGGAAACCCTTTGGGTGATCTTGGGTACATCTTCAGGCCATGGAAACCCATTGAGTGTTCTTGGCTACATATTCAGGCCATAAAACCCTTTGGGTAATCTTAAGTATATTTTCAGGTCATGGAGACCCTTTGAGTGATCTTGGGTGGATCTTCAGGTTATGGAAATTTACTGAGTAATCTTTGGTACGTGTTCTGGCCATGGAAACCCTTTGGGTGCATCTTCAGGCCATGGAAACCCTTTGAGTGATATTGGGTACCTCTTCAGGCCATAAAACCCTTTGGGTGATCTTAAGTACATTTTCAGGTCATGGAAACTTACTGAGTAATCTTTGGTACGTGTTCTGGCCATGGAAACCCTTTGAGTGATCTTGGGTGCATCTTCAGGCCATGGAAACCCTTTGAGTGATCTTGGGTACATCTTCAGGCCATGGAAACCCTTTGGGTGATCTTGGCTGCATCTTCAGGCCATGGAAACCTACTGAGTGATCTTGGGTACATCTTCAGGCCATGGTAACCCATTGAGTGATCTTGGGTACATATTTAGGCCATAAAAACCCTTTGAGTGATCTTGGGTATGTCTTCAGGTCATGGAAACCCTTTGGGTGATCTTGGGTGCATCTTCAAGCCATGGAAACCTACTGAGTGATCTTAGGTACATTTTTGGGTCATGGAAACCCTTTGAAAGATTGTGGCTACATATTCAGGCCATAAAAACCCTTTGGGTGATCTTAAGTACATTTTTAGGCCATGGAAATACTGTGGGTGATCTTCACTACATCTTCAGGCCATGGAAACTTACTGAGTCATCTTGGGTAGGTGTTCTGGCCATGGAAAGCCTTTGAGTGATCTTGAGTACATCTTCAGGTCCTGGAAATCCTTTGGGTTATCTTGGATGCATCATCAGACCATGGAAAGCCATTAGGTGACCTTAGGTACATCTACTGGGCATGGAAACCCATTGGGTGATCTTAGGTACATTTTCAGGCCATGGAAACCCATTGTGTGATATTAAGTACATTTTAAGGCCACAGAAACCATTTAGGTGATCATAGGTACTTCTACTGACCATGGAAAACAATTGGACAATCTAAAGTACATCTTTAGGACATGGAAACCCTTTAGGTGACCTTGAGTATATCTACTGGCCCTCAAAACCCACTGGGCAATCTTGAATACATATATTGGCCATGGAAATCCACTGAGTGATCTTGGGTACATCTTCAAGCCATAGAAAGCCATTGGGAGATCTTAGGTACATCTAGCTGGGCATGGAAACTCATTGGGTGAACCTAGGTACATTTTCAGACCATGGAAACCCTTTGGGCAGTCCTGGGTACATCTTCAGGCCATGGAAAGCCTTTGGATGATCTTAGGTACATCTTCAGGTCATAGAAAGCCATTGGGTGATCTTAAGTACATCTAACTGGGCACAGAAACCCATTGAGTGATCTCATGTACTTCTAGTGACCATGGAAAACCACTGAGTGATCTTTGATACATCTTCAGGTCACAGAAAGACATTGGGTGATCTCAGGTACATTTTCAGGTCATGGAAACCTTTTGGGTGACCTTGGGTCAAGCCTCCTCAGAATAAGTTTTGCCCAGACAGCCCTGGCTCTCCATAGGCCTGAGTTGGCTTGAATGCATGTAACAACAGCAAAAGTAAGGCTCCAAATAAATTCAGATCTTAAATCGAATTGCTTGTCCAAATTGGACTAGACCCATTGAAAGAGCTGCTAAATGGTAAATCAGTTGTTCTGTAAATCCCATGGCTTTAATCGGTCTACTTTGGTTGATGATTAGCAACTGGATCAAGATTTAGGTACATAAACTAGTCGTAGCATAAAATTATTAAAGTTGGAGCAAAGTCAATAATCCAAACAGGCTTTGTCACAGTAAATCAGGGGTGAAGAGAAAAGTAAAGGCATGAGCAATACTTTGGAAACATGACCATTTAGCACTAGCACATTAACCTTAAATCGTTAAAGGAAATCAATGTATTTTAGCATTAAGAGGCTAAGAGAAAATCATTAAATGGAATGGTTACATTCATCATTCACAAACTGGTAAGAACTAAAGTTTAAAAAGCCATTTAAAAATCCTAACAATGTCCAAAAGTGTCTTGATTTTTCCAATAAAAGAATTATCCATTGTCAAGTTATGACCTTCCGCATTTAATTAATTTTAAGGATTCGGGCTTCTAATGGGGTCAAGGCCGGGCAGCGGAGCCTGGAGGCCATGGCTTGCAATATATGATACATTTCTCTCTCCTCTTCCCCTCCCTAAACAGTGTGTTTTCTTTTCCAGTCAAAAGGGAGGGAAGGAGGGAAAGGAAATGTATTTCATGTCCTCCTTGTTTGTATGGCTCTCTTTCAAACCCACCCAATTTCCTGGCTTTTTGTTTGTTTATCTAAAGGTATTAACTTCATATGTGCAGTTTTGATCCCATGGAAGTTTCCCCCTCGTATGTTTGCAGGTCTTTGCAAGTCCTATATACATATAGATATCTAGAGATTTCCATGCACCTGTATAGTTGTGTCTATATGTTTACAATATTTTTATAAGAATTTCCTCCTCACATGTTTGCAAGTCTCTGCAAATCATATATATATATATATATATATATATATATAGAGAGAGAGAGAGAGAGGTACCTATATATCTGTATATATCTCTCTCTCTGTGTGTGTAAATAATTTAATATATGAATTCCCCCTCACATGTTTGCAAGTCTTTGCAAATCCTATATAGATATAATTATCTATATATAGAGATATGTCTAGATAGATATATATGAATATAGCTATTTAGGGCTTGCAAATATTACAAAGGGAAAGGCACACACAAATATATATAGACATGTCTAGATAGATATTAATATAGATATATAGGGTTTGCAAATATTGCAGGGAAATGCACACACACACACTTATAAAGAGAGAGATGTCTAGATAGATATAATAGATATATGGGGCTTGCAAATATTGCAGGAGGGAAATGCACATATATAGAGAGAGAATCTGCAAACATTTCAGTGGGAAACTAGTATATATAATTATAGATCTATATTTAGCTCTGCATTGTTTATATAGGCATTGCATGTTTGCCTGTTACTATGTTGGAAGCTGGCCTGAGTTCCCATGGGGAGATAGGGTGGAATACAAATGAAGTTCTATTATTATTATTACTACTACTACTATTATTATTATTATTATTGACACAAAAGCACAGTATGTCACAGCAAACGAAATCTATTTGCTGGATATCGTATCAAAAAATCACAAGTCGAACACTTCCCAAGCGTCTAGGACTGTGTGATGTATTTTCGAATGATGCAAGCAGATATTATTATTATTATTATTATTATTATTATTATTATTATTATTACTATTATTATTATTACATTATTGTTGATACCATATTGTTTTTGCTGACCCTACTTTTCCACTTACAGAGCTAGTTTACTGTTTTTCTTTGAAATATGGTAAATATTAAAAAACATTTAACCTACTGATACCTCAATTAATGTCATTTTATTGGTATTGTTTTATGTCAGTCTGTTCATCCTGTGATTGTGTCTGATGTTCATGTTGATGTTCATGATGGAAATGGGGATGATGTTTCTAATGGTGGGTCTGGGTCTGTTGGCATTTGAATGAGGGTTTGCTTAGGCCTAAGTTAAGCTCAGACAAGAGTCCTGAGATGTCTCAGGAAGATTCACAAGGCCACATTCCTGGGAGAGGCCCTTCAAAGCTTTTCTCAGAACAACTGTCTGAAAACGATTCGTCAAGTGCAGAAGTTAATGAGGGAGAAGATAATGAAAGATTGGACCGAAAGCAAAGTTTTAATAAACAGAGACAAAGTCTTCAGAGATTGAGATAATCGGTTCATCTACAGCAAAGGGGAGATAACAAACCTTTATCTGATGGGAAGGTCAAGAAAATGCTTTCTTTTCAGTTTTGGGATCAGAAAAGGCTTTATAATGATTCATGGGAGAAAGTTGCCTCAGTCGGGTCAGCGTTGTTTTTTGAACACGGTCTTGTTTTCAAGTGCTCTGAGTTTTTTCCAAGCTTAAGATTCGTCTATGAGATTTTCCTGCTGTCTCGTTTCATGGATTCAAGTGCCTAGTGTTGTGACTCAGCTGGAATCACAGACACTGATAGTGTTGTGACTCAGATGGGGTCTCAGAGTGATGAGGATGATGGGATTCAGGTTCGCAATCAGGTTCAAAATGTTCCTGTTATAGACAATGAGGAACAGGGTGTGCAAGTTCAGTTTCCCACGGCAGGGAATGATGTTTTTGATACTGAAAGTAGCCAGGTGGAAATTGACTCAGAAAAGGAGGACAGTTCTCAGCCTGATAGTAGGCAGGAAGGCAACCAGGCTGACACTAATGAGCAACCTGACCTTGATGAAATGGGAATCTTAGATTGGGCTGACCGTTTGGAATTCAGCGTTCGAAGGAGTGCAAGAATAGCCAACAAGAAGGAGGTCAGAGGCCAAAGAAATGCTTTCATGTATTGCAAAGGGTATTAAGCAGTGTGTTTGAAAACAAACCTTTGTTAGAGCAACTTCTCGCTCAACCGAGCAGCTTGTGCTTGTTTTTCCTGTGTCCATGGTCTTGGGATTTTGTCATGTTCTCATGGGACTTTGTTTCATTGGTGCCATTTGGAATTCTGCTTTACAGTGCTATGTTTTATTGATCTTTGGAACATTATTTGCTTTTTAAACATTTCATCTTTACTTTTTAATAAACTACAAAAACTTCAGTCTGTGTGTAGTTCTGGTGATTTTAGCAAGGTGAATCTATTCTGAGGTGCAACACCTAGTTTCGTGGATTTTTATGTACTCATGGATATTGTTTTCCTTTGAAGCTTATGGACTATCTATATATATATAAATGCTCTGTGCATAATGAGTACCTTAAAAACAAAAGAACCAATGAACGAAATCACACCAAATTTGGCAACAAAATGTCTCACAACACAAGGAGTGACCATTACTCAACAATTATGATTTTGTCATTTGGGAGTTGTAGTTGCTGGGATTTATAGTTCACCTACAATCAAAGAGCATTCTGAACTCCACCAACGATGGAATTGAACCAAACTTGGCACACAGAACTCCCATCACCAACAGAAAATATTGGAAGGGTTTGATGGGCATTGACCTTGAGTTTGGGAGTTGTAGTTCATCTACATCCAGAGAGCACTGTGGACTCAAACAATGATGAATCTGGACCAAACTTGGCACAAGCACTCAATACACCCAAATATGAACACAGATGGAGTTTGGGGGAAATAGACCTTGACATTTGGGAGTTGTAGTAACTGGGATTCACAGTTCACCTACAATCAAAGAGCATGCTGAACCCCACGAACGACAGAATCAGGGCAAACTTCCCACACAGAACCCCCATGACCAACAGAAAATACTTAAGGCCATCCAATCCAACTCCCTTCATCAGGGCAAGAAAACGTAATCAAAGTCCTCCTGAGAAAGAGCCATCCAGCCATAGATATGGCTAGATAGATAGATAGATAGATAGATACATAGATACATAGATACATAGATACATAGATACATAGATACATAGATTCACACACAGAGAGATATAGTATCCTAGATTTGAAGGGGACCCTTAAAGAAAGACAATGATATGTTGCATGTTCCAGGGTGGGCAAACCAGACACTCTCCACATCAACACTGACAAAGAAACAGCAAGAAATACTGTTTACCCACAAGCAGAAAGACATTACATATATTAGAAACCAACACTTTCTCATTACTTTATTTTCCAGATCAACAGACTGGGCCACAGCAACGTATGGCAGGGGACAGCTAGTTTTATATATTGGACCTTTACTGTTTCTGCTATTTTTATTGCTTTGCCTACATATATTCTTCAATAAACTGCTTGCTGGTTTTACCAAGCTGGTGTGGTGTTTAAGGTCAGAGGTGTTTTTGCTCTGGTGTATGACAGGTATCTATTTTTATTTTGAAATTGATAAGTAGCGACTGCATTTCTCGCTCTTGGCTTAGACTTGAGTTAATACGTTTTCCTCAGTTTTTTTTGTGGTAAAATTAGGTGCCTCGGCTTCAGGGGCGGCTCAACCATTACGCAAAGTAAGCATTTGCAGTATAGTTGATTTTGCCCAGGGGCGCTCTTGGGGGAAAATAGACCTTGACATATGGGAGTTATAATTACTGGAATGTATAGTTCACCTATAATTAAAGAGCATTCTGAACTCCACCAATGATGTAATTGAACCAAATATGGCACACAGAACTCCCACAACGAACAGAAAATATATATCAGTGATTGGTTGGGGGGGGGGGGGGGGGGGGGGGGGGAAATACTGTTTGCTTACTGTTGAAAATTACCTAGGGCCGCCTCTGCTTGGCTTACATTTGGGTCGGCTTATACTCGAGCATATACAGTATTACTCCTGCCATCTTGTCCACATGCTTTTCATCTGTGAAATGCTGGAAAATATAGATCTCTCTTTCCATTCTTTAACCTTCAGCAGTCTGCGCAGCCGATACACAAATCCAGGAGCAGAAAATTGCCAACCCAGTTGTTTGGTGATACCAAAACCCTGAATCTTTTGGAGTCGAATCCGTTTTCCTTCCACTCCTCCGTGCATCGCTTTTCTCTCTCCTTTTGGCCCTGCTTGCGTTGATCCCTTTAAGGTTATGACTCCTCCATTAATTCTCTACATTTCCAAAGGCCTCGCTTCCCTTTAAAAGCTTTTCCCCTTCTGTCTCGCAAAATAGCCGGCAGCCCTGGTCATCTTGGGAGCTCAAGAACACTCTAATCTAATTATTGTTTTTTAATGGGCTAGGGTTTCTCCCAAGCCTTGATTGAAGCTGCTGCAACCTCTTTTGTAAATGCACTTTCTGTTTACTTTTGCAATAATCCGAATCAATCCACACACTGGAGTGCTGGTCTCTAGGAGGATTATCGAGCTGGATTTTCCGACTAAAGCAATTGTATGTAGATAAAATGTTTGCATTTTGTAAGCCATCTCTTCCTTAAGGAATGATATATGTAGTTTCAGGGATGAATTCATATTTAACATACTGCCATTCATAGGATTTGCTATAACAAATTTGTCTTCTCAAGTCTAGGTAATTTAAAGAAGAGATTTATTTATTTATCGTGCCAGAAGTGAATTGAGAATACTGTTACGATGCATTAAAAACACACAAGCAAAATTAAAAACTTGGCATTGTGTGCTCAATTTCCTTTGAGCAGAAGCTGGCCACTTGGAGTATCTGTAAAAAGGTCCTCCGTTGTGCATGTGGCAGGGCTCAGGCTGCATTGTAGTCGGTGGTCTGTGGTTTGCTCTTCTCTGCACTCGCATGTCGTGGACTCCACTTTGTAGCCCCATTTCTTAACGTTAGCTCTGCATCTTGTGGTGCCAGAATGTAGCCTGCTCAGCGCCTTCCAGGTCACCCAATCTTCTATCTGCCCGGGGGGGAGTCTCTCATTCAGTCTCAGCCACTGGTTGAGGTTCTGGGTTTTAGCCTGCCACTTTTGGACTCTCACTTGCTGAGCTGTTCCAGCAAATATCTGTAGATCAGTGGTGCTCAACCTTTTTATTCAACAGGGACCATATTTTAGTTCTTGTGGACCACTGGTGGTCCATGGCCCACAGGTTGTAGATCTTAGAACGTTGTTTCTTGATTTAAGATGTTGGCATGCTGGCTGATATCCAAACAGAGGATGGGCCAGAGATGTCACTGCCTTGGTCCTTTCATTACTGGCTGCTACTTCTCAGTGGATGTGAAGTGGTGCAATACCATCTCAACAGTAGAATTTATCAAGTGGTGTAGGGTGTAGACATCCTGTGATGATGCGGCATGTCTCATTAAGAGCCACATCCACTGTTTTAACATGGTGAGATGTATTCCACACTGGGCATGCATATTCAGCAGCCAAGTAGCCAAGCGCAAGGGGAGATGTCTTCACTGTGTCTGGTTGTGATCCCCAGGTCGTGCCAGTCAGTTTTCGTATGATATTGTTTCCTGCACCCACTTTTTGTTTGATATTCAAGCAGTGCTTCTTATAAGTCATAGAGCAGTTCAGGGTAATTCCCATGTATGTATTTGGGTGTGCTGCAATGCTCCAGTGGGATTCCTTCCCAGGTGATCCTCAGAGCTCGAGATGCTTGTGTTCTGTACCAGGAGCTCCAGCTTTATTTGCTTTGTATTAAATGTTTGATTGCAGTCCTAGGTTTCAGGGACTCTGCAGATAGGTGGCTTCTTTTGGTTGCAGTCATAGGGAAAGTCACCTGTCCATCATCATTAGGTTTTGGTCCCGACCCTTGCTCAGGGTAATTGGGAAGGGAAAGGAGCCATTTTTTAGTTAGTCTCAGCAAGGAAAACTAATGTACAGGGCGTGTGCAAGCTTCCCCTGTACAAAAGCTTCAACACTCAAGATTTCCGGGGAAAACAGTTTTAAGAGCATCCAAGAATTTCCAGGAAAACAGCCCTAAAGACCAAAGAACTCCAGCTGGGGAGTCTACTGCCTTACTGGTAGGTCCACTCGGCGTTCGAGACGCAGTTCGAACCGGTAGCGGAGCCCACATCAGTAAGGGTTAGATTACAGTCAGCCTGGGAGAAGTTAAAAAGGGGATTTTCCTTTAAAGAAGAAGTTATTGAAGACAGTTGCCTGTCCTTCGTAGGCAAGATTAGGAATTCACCAGTTGCCTAAAAACTTGGAATCATTTGCTTAACTTTACTGAAGACAAGAGAAGTTTCTGTTTGATTGTTCATTAAGAAAAGACTTTGTTATACTTCACAAGCCATCTAAAGATCATTTGTGGTGGAAAACCTCTGATAACTTCTCTTTGGGCCCCCTGGCTTCCCGCTGGGCAAAGGTTGCACGTCCTGTTCTAAAGGAAATTATTTACAGGCCCAGCACGCGACAGAATAGCTTGTGTGTTCTTAAGATGGATAGCCCACGTCCCCATTGTTGATGAATTAGGAATCAGCTGGTTTTCCCTGTAATAGGCAGTAAGAGCACCTAAAGCTTCAGAAAGCTTCTGTTCAATCATTTCAAAGCTCCCTACTTGGGTGGTGATGGCATGATCATCAGCATAGATGAAACTCTAGCAATAGCTGGTCATTTGTGTAAATGAAAAGATGAAGATAGTGTATGTATGGCCCGAATGAGAAAAACTATGGTCTCTACTATATAGATATTCTAAATTTTCTTTTTCTTCTTCCTCTAGAATGAACGTGAACAGATCATGACCACCAATGTCTGGCTGAATCAGGTAGGCCGTTAGGAATTGAGGGAGTTGAAGTCCAAAACACCTGGAGGGCCCAAGTTTGCATCATCCCTTAGACCACGTCCTATGTAATTTTGCAGGCAGATTTAAGTACCTGCATTTGGAATGTATAAAGCAATCAATGTGCAAAAAGAAAATGGAATTTAAGATGATGTCTCTGTCCTACTTTTAGGAATGGACGGATTACCGCCTATCTTGGGAACCTTCCGAGTACGACGGGATCAATAAGCTAAGGATACCGGCTAAGAAAGTTTGGCTGCCAGATATCGTGCTGTACAACAAGTACGTTCTTATGCCTTTTCATTATGTCCAATGGTTTAGGGACAACCTATCAATAAAGAATATCTTCCCAGACTTCTCATTGATCTGTGGAGAGATGAACCTTATTGAAACATCTGGCACAAGAATAGCATCGGGTTGCATTGGAAGGCCTAGAAAATGCCAACAGAGGCCATATTTTATCAGGTGGGCTGGGGAGGGGGTAGATAAAACCACAATTCGATTGTTGACATGATTTGAATCTCAACATTTTCCATAATCCACTTTTTCTCTTGTCCGTTTCTTCAGTGCTGACGGCACATACGAAGTCTCTGTCTACACGAACGTAGTGGTCAAGAACAACGGCAGCATCTTCTGGTTGCCTCCCGCCATCTACAAAAGCGCCTGCAAGATTGAGGTCAAGCATTTCCCTTTCGACCAACAGAACTGCACCTTGAAGTTCCGCTCGTGGACGTACGACCACACCGAGATCGACATGATCCTGAAGAACACCTCAGCCAGCATGGACGACTTCACTCCGAGCGGTGAGTGGGACATCGTGGCTCTTCCCGGACGGCGGACGGAGAACCCTTTGGACCCCAGTTACGTGGACCTGACTTATGACTTCATCATCAAGAGGAAACCGCTTTTTTATACCATCAACCTCATCATCCCTTGCGTGCTCATCACGTCCTTGGCCATCCTAGTCTTCTACCTGCCCTCGGATTGTGGAGAGAAAATGACCCTTTGCATTTCTGTCCTGCTCGCCCTGACGGTGTTTTTACTCCTGATCTCCAAAATTGTGCCCCCGACGTCGCTCGATGTCCCATTGATTGGAAAGTACCTGATGTTCACCATGGTCTTGGTGACCTTCTCCATCGTGACCAGCGTCTGTGTGCTGAACGTCCACCACCGGTCTCCCAGCACGCATGCTATGCCGCCTTGGGTGAAGGTGGTCTTCCTGGACAGACTGCCCCGCTACCTGTTCATGCGGCGTCCGGAGAACCATTCTGCAAAGCAACGGCTACGCAACCAGAAGAGGAGCAAATCTGAGGCCCTGGGAGACTCCTCGAATGCGTACAAGGGTTCCACCTACTTTGTGAACACGGCTTCGGTGAAAAAGTATGACCCCAAATTGACGGACCACCTGGACCACACCAGCAGCCATCAAGACGTGAGGCTACGCTCCTCGGCCAAGTTTTCTCCCGAAGTCCAAGAGGCGATCGAGGGGGTCAGCTTCATAGCGGACCACATGAGGAGTGAGGATAAGAACGAGAGTGTACGTGGTCCAAAACAATTTTGGTCTGTTTGTTGTTGGTTAGACCCAATAGCTATGTTGTTGGATGATATGTCAACCCATTAGTCAATCCCAATTCACAGCTCTGGTTGAGCATTCCAAATTCCTCCCCTAAAGTTGTTGTAGGTTTTTCCAGGCTATATGGCCATGTTCTAGAGGCATTTTTTCCTGGCGTTTCACCTGCATCTATGGCAAGCATCCTCAGAGGTAATGAGGTCTGTTGGAAGTAGGAAAATGGGTTTATATATCTGTGGAATGACCAGGGTGGGACAAAGGACTTTTGTCTGCTGGAGCTAGGGGTGAATGTTTCAACTGACCAGGAGAAAATGCCTCTAGAACATGGCCTTGTAGCCTGGAAAAACCTACAACAATCCTCCCCTAAACTTCAGGTGTTAAAATTCCATAGGAGAAAAACAGGCCAACTAAACAGGAACCATAATGCTATAATTGTGTAGTGTGAAAAGAACTTTAGTCCGATCACCTGGGGCTCATTCACACTATGGAATGATAGCACTGCAACACTTCCAGCATATGGAATCTTGGGATTTACAGTTTAGAGAGGGACACTTAGCATTCCCAGCCAGAGCTCCAGCACCTTGCCAAATTACAAACCCTAGAATTACAGTGGAATGGTAAAGGTAAAGATGATGGTTCCCCCCTGATATTAAGTCTAGTTGTGTCCGACTCTGGGGATTGGTGCTCATCTCCATTTCTAAATCGAGGAGCCGCCGTTGTCCATAGACACCTCCATGACTGCATGGAGCACTGTTACCTTTCCTATTGATCTACTCACGTTTGCATGTTTTCAAATTGCTAGGTTGGCAGAAGCTGGGGCTAACAGCAGGAGCTCACCTTGCTTCCTGGATTCAAACCCCAGACCTTTCGGTCAGGAAGTTCGGCAGCTCAGTGGTTTAACCTGCTGCGCCACCGGGGGCTCATTTACTTACTATAATACAAAGCAAGGGGGTTGGATTCACCATCTTTCTGTTTCTGTTGCCCAGATTTTTTTTATTGCAGCGTTATTAAATTTGGTGAGGATAAATGGGAACGCTCACCCACCCGAGCCACCCTGGTCAGCAAGTTCAGCAGCTCAGTGGTTTAATAACACTATAATTCTGTAGTATGAATGGGTCCATGCTCCCAGGGAAATGGGACTGGCATAGAATTGGGATGAGGCCAACGGTTGTCAAGTTTTGACCCTCCAGATATTTGGGATGCCAATGCCCAGAATCTTTGGCACCGGTCAGGCCCCAAGGTTGGAGAAATCCTGGAGTGGATAACATACTTTTCAAGGGTTTTCCTATACAATCAGTTCTCAACGTTTACGGGTTTAACTTTTACTGATTTGGTTATTGGTGGGTTTGAGTTCTTATTTGCATTTTTCCTGCAATCCTCACCTCAGTCCATGTGGAGAACTGACTACTTTGAAGCCTCAGGTCTGTTTCCCAATCACTTCTTGGCTACGACTGCAGGCATGGGCAAACTTCGGCCCTCCCTCCAGGTGTTTTGGCTGAGGGGGGAAAGGAAGGGGCCCAAGGCTGTTAGGAATTGTGGGAGTTGAAGTCCAAAACACCTGGAGGGAGGGCCAAAGTTTTCCCAAACCTGCAGTAGTGTATAGTCGTACATGGCTGAACTTGAGGCTTTATACCAGGCCTGGGCAAACTTTCTAACTTGGGGGCTGCATGCTAGCACTCCCTGCTAGGAGGACTGGCTGCCTGGTGATGGATGGAAGGAAGGAAGGAAAGGAGGGAGGAAAGAGAGAAGGAAGGAAGGAAGGAAGGAAGGAAGGAAGGAAGGAAGCGTGAAAGGGGGAAAGGGAAGAATAGAAGGAGGGAGGTGATGAGGAAGGAAAGAGAAGGAAGGAAAGACAAAAGGGAAGGAAGGGTGGAATGAAAGAATAGGGGAAGGAAGGAAAGAAGGAAGGGAGGGAGGGAGGGAAGAATAAAGGAAAGAGAGAAGGAAGGAAAGACAAAAGGGAGGGAAGGAGAAAAGGGGAGAGGGAAGGAAGGAGGGGCGAAAGAGTGGAAGGGAAGGATAAAAGGAGAAAGAGGGTGGTAAGGAGGAAGGAAAGAGAGAAGGAAGGAAAGACAAAAGGGAGGGAAGGAGGAAGGAAAGAGAGAAGGAAGGAAAGAGAAAAGGGAAGGAAGGATGAAAAGGAAGGAGGAAGGAAAAAGAGAAGGAAGGAAGAAGAAAGAGGGAGAGCAGGAAGGAAGGAAGGATGAAAGGGTGGAAGGGAAGGATGGAAGGAGAAGGAGGGAAGTAATGAGGAAGGAAAGAGAAGGATGGAAAGACAAAAGGAAGGGAAGGATGGAAGGAAGGGAAAGAGGAAGGAAAGAGAGAAGGAAGGGAGGAAGAGAAGCAAGGAAGGAAGGAAGGAAGGAAGGGAAGGATAAAGGAAAGAGGGAAGGAAGGAAAAACAAAAGAGAAGGAAAGAGAAAAGGAGAGAGGGAAGGAAGGAGGGACAAAAGAGGGGAAGAGAAGGATGGAAGGAGAAAGAGGGAGGTAAGGAGGAAGGAAACAGAGAAGGAAGGAAGAAAAGAAGTGAAGAAGGAAGCAAAAAGTAAAGTAAAGAGAGAAGGAAGGAAAGACAAAAGGGGAGGAAGGAGAAAAGGAGAGAGGGAAGGAAGCAGGGACAAAAGAGTGGAAGAGAAGGATTGAAGGAGAAAGAGGGAGGTAAGGAGGAAGGAAACAGAGAAGGAAGGAAGGAAAGAAGTGAATAAGGAAGCAAAAAGTAAAGGAAAGAGAGAAGGAAGGAAAGACAAAAGGGGAGGAAGGATGAAAGGGAAGGAGGAAAGAAAGAGAGAAGGAAGGAAAAAAGAGAAGAAGGAAGCAAAAAGGAAAGGAAAGAGAGAAGGAAGGATGAAAGGGAAGGCGTAAGGAACAAGAAAAGGGAAGAATAGGATGGAAGGAAGGAAGCAAAGAATAAAGGAAAGAGAGAAGGAAGGAAAGACAAAAGGGAAGGAAGAAAGTAAGGAGAAAAGAGAGGGAAGGTAGGAAGGGAAGGAGGGAGAAAGAAGGAGGCGAGGGAGGGAAGGAGGAAGGAAAGAGGAAGAACGAAAAGGTGGAAGGGAAGGAGGAAGAGGGATGAAAGGAGGAAGGAAGGAGAAGATCGTGTGAGGGAGAAGGGTCTGGGTTGACTCCCACCTGCTCGATGCCACCGATTGATGTATGCCTGTGGTTTGCTCTTCCAGGTTGTCGAGGACTGGAAATACGTGGCCATGGTAGTGGACCGGCTATTTCTCTGGATATTTGTCTTAGTCTGTGTGGTGGGGACCGTCGGGTTATTCATGCAGCCGCTTTTTCAAAACCACCTGATTGTCCCGAGTCCTTAATAAGCCCTTTGAAGACAATGCTGAGGACTATTACTCACCAGATCTGCTGGATCCCACCTTGGGTTTTGCGAGCCTCGTTTTGGAGTCCAGTGACATGAGGATGAAGGAGAAGAAGAAGAAGGGGAAAGCATCACAATTCCATTTAATGTTCTTCTTTATTAAAATGCGCTGACTGAGTGACTGGCTGGTGAAAAAAAAAAGCAAAAAAATTAATCACAGAACAACGATTCATTTCTTAATTGTCTATCTAAATGTCACCGGACATGTAGGTGGCTTCCAAAATATGGTTAGGCCAGAGCTTTGGAGAACCTCTGAAGCTCAACAAGCAAAGATGGCAAGAATGCATCTCGAAGGACCTTTCGTGTTGGGACTGAATGAATGCCTTGAATCACATGTTTATTTGCTCTTTGGGGTTGAAGTATTTTTGGTGTCGGCTCTCATTTTCCAGCTGCATCATCAGGAGCCAAACGTGAACCCTAAAAATAGGTTGGTTTCTAGATCCAAACCCCGTCTTTGGATCTAGGGAAGGGAGAGAAGGAGAGCAGAGCACGTGGAGAGAATGACAGATGCTCACATACAAATGCATTCGATTAAACACGTTGTCTCTAGAAATCTCCAGTTCCTTGAGGAGACTCAACGCAGAGTCACACTGGAGGACCTAGAGCAATGTTTCTCAACCTTCTGAATGCCGCGACCCCTTAATACAGTTCCTCATGTTGTGGTGACCCCCAACCATAACATTATATTCATTGCTACTTCACAACTGTCATTTTGCTACTGTTATGAATCGTAAATATCTGATATACAGGATGTACCAAATACCCCATACGCCCAAAGTTGAATACTGGTGGGGTTGGAAGGGAATGATTTTGTCAATTGAGCATTGTAGTTGCTGGGATTTATAGTTCACCTACAATCAAGGAACATTCTGAACTCCACCAGTGATGGAATTGAACCAGGCTTGGCACACAGGACTCCCATGACCAACAGGAAAAAAAAACTAGAAGGATACTCAATAAATGTGAACACTGGTGGAGTTTGGGGAAAATAGACCTTGACATTTGGGAGTTGTAGTTGCTCAGATTTATAGTTCACCTATAATCAAGGAGCATTCTGAACTCCACCAATGATGGCATTGAACCAAGCTTGGCACACAGAACTCCCATGGCCAACAGAAAATACTGGAAGGATTTGGTGGGCATTGACCTTGAGTTTTGGAAGTTGTAGTTCACCTCCATCCAGAGAGCACTGTGGGCTCAAACAATGATGGATCTGGACTAAACTTGGCACAAATACTCAATATGCTCACATGTGGGCATAATCCAATGACAAACAGAGAATACTGGAAGGCTTTGGTGGGCACTGACCCTGAGTTTTGGAGTTGTAGTTCACCCACATCCAGAGAGCACTGTAGACTCAAACAGTGATGGATCTGGACTAAACTTGGCACGAATACTCAATATGCTCAAATGTGGGCATACTCCAATGACAAACAGAGAATACTGGAAGGCTTTGGTGGGCATTGACCTTGAGTTTTGGATGTTGTAGTTCACTTCCATCCAGAGAGCACTGTGGACTCCAACAATGATGGATCTGGACCAAACTTGGTACGAATGCTCAATATGCCCAAATGTGAACATTGGTGGTGTTTGGGGAAAATAGACTTGACATTTGGGAGTTGTGATTGCTGGGATTTATAATTCACCTACAATCAAAGAGCATTCTGAACTCCACCAATGATGGAATTGAACCAAACCTGGCACACAGAACTCCCATGGTCAACAGAAAATACTGGAAGGGTATGATGGGTATTGACCTTGAGTTTTGGAAGTTGTAGTTCACCTCCATCCAGACATCACTGCYGACTCAAACTGAGATGGATCTGGACCAAACTTGGCACTAATACTCAATATGCCCAAATGTGAACATTGGTGGTCTTTGGGGAAAATAGACTTGACATTTGGGAGTTGTGATTGCTGGAATTTATAGTTCACCTACAATCAAAGAGCATTCTGAACTCCACCAATGATGGAATTGAACCAAACCTGGCACACTGAACTCCCATGGTCAACAGAAAATACTGAAAGGGTTTGGTGGGCATTGACCTTGAATTTTGGAAGTTGTAGTTCACCTCCATCCAGCGAGCACTGTGGACTCAAACAATGATGGATCTGGACCAAACCTGGCACGAATATTCAATATGTCCAAATGCGAATAGTGGTGGGGTTTGGGGACAATAGACCTTGACATTTGGGAGTCGTAGTTGCTGGGATTTATAGATTTATAGGATTTATCTATAATCAAAGAGCATTCTGGATCCCACCAATGATAGAATTAGGCCAAACGTCCCACACAGAACCCCATGCCTTGAAGGGACTACTCGCACGAGCCTCCCTCCAGCCTCGCATGCTCTCCCTCACCTGCACATGCACACCATGCACTGAGCACGCCTGCTCTCCCCTCCCAGCTTGGAGTCTCATAAACAGCCCTTCCCTTGGCTGAGAAGTTGGCCAATCACAGCAGAGGAAGGATTTTGGTGGGAGAATGTGCCGTCTGTTTCCAAAAGGAAAGAGAAGGCCAGGCAGAGAGATCTTCGGCCTTCTCTGCCAAAGGGGTTCCTCAGACCATCAGAAATTCATGGTTTTCTGAAGGTCTTTGGCGATCCCTCTGAAACCCCCTTGCGACCCACCCAGGAGCCCCGACCCCCAGGTTGAGAAATGCTGACCTCTTCCCAAAGAAACATTTCAAACCAAATCTGGGACAACTTTATATGAAAGGATCTTGTATGACATGCTTTAGGACCAGATGTGTTCTGGATTTTTTCTTTCTTTCAGCGTTTGGAATACTTGCATCTACATAATGGAGATGGGACTCAAGTCTCAACACAGAATTAAACACATAGACGGAAGGTCATTTTGCACTCGACGTTTTGTAATAATTTTGCGCATGAAACCAAAGTTTGTGTCTGGAAGCAAAGGTCTCACTGTCTCGACAACCCAAGTGGACAATTTTGGAGTTTTTCGGGTCTCGAATTCCAGATAAGAAATGCTCAAAGGTGCTACAAAATTCCTTCGCATTCCTCCTGACATTGTTGAACCGCAAATCCCAGCATTCCTCGCCATTGGCTAGGATGGGAGTTGGAGTTCACAAACATTTAGGAGACTGCATGATTCTTATATCTATCATGAAAAGAGCCTGTTGAGAATTATTATTTTTTTCATGTAAGTATCAACAGATGTTGCATTGTTGTAGGTTTTTTGGGCTATATGGCCATGTTCTAGAAGCATTCTCTCCTGACGTTTCGTCTGCATCTATGGCAAGCATCCTCAGAGGTAGTGAGGTCTGTTGGAACTAGGAAAAAGGGTTTATACTTTATACAAAAGTTTGCGCCAGGCACTGTCAGGCCATTATATGCTAATCAAGGTGATCAGTTGAAACATTCACACCTAGCTCCAGCACACAAGAGTCCTTTGTCCCTCCCTGGTCATTCCACAGATATATAAACCCATTTTCCTAGTTCTAACAGACCTCACTACCTCTGAGGATGCTTGCCACAGATGCAGGTGAAACGTCAGGAGAGAATGCTTCTAGAACATGGCCATATAGCCCAAAAAACCTACAACAATCCAGTGATTCCAGCCATGAAAAGCTTCGACTATACAACAACAGATGTTGTTAGAATACAGTTCCCAATATCCTTCTTGATTGGCTACATTGGCTAGGGATGCTGGGACTTGGAGTCCAACAGATCGGGATGTTTACAGGTTCATAAAAGCTGGCTCTCCGGCAAGAGGGAATACAAAGAAATGAAGGGAAAGTGGAGAGTAAAAGACACCAAATGTTAGACTGATGTATAGTTTGTTAAAAGGAAAATAATAAAATGGAGCGAAAGGTGGGACTCAGCTCTGAAAAAGATGACTATGTTAAAAAGTTCTATTTTGGTCTTTTATAGAAATGAGAGGAAACATAGGAGTGATGCAGGGGCACAAAAGACAGCCTATTAAAATAGTATTTTCCTTAAACACTTTCAGAATCGGGTGTGCTGCTTATTTCACATCGTATTCTCTTGCTCTGATATTTGTTTTGGCAAACAGCATTGCATTGGATTGATAGTCCAAATCCTCCCGCTTCCAGAAGGGGAGAGGAAACCAACAGGTCAAAGACATGTGGCAATTGCAAAAACACATTCACACAACAATGTGCACATACTTACTTACTTACTTAGGCGATCTCTCATTGGCCGAGTACGATAGTCTTCCAGGATCAGTGTCTGGTGGGTCCGTAGGTGACTGTGGAGCCCTATTCTTGACCTGCATGTTCTCCCGCAGTGAGGGCATCGGTTCCCAGGTGGAAGGCGGTCTCAGTCGGGATTGGCTTAACACATCTTCCTCTTGACATGTTTCTCTCTTTCGCCCTCCATTCATGCCTCTTCAAATTCTACAGCACTACTGGTCACAGCTGACCTCCAGCTGGAGCGCCCAAGGGCCAGGGCTTCCCAGTTCTCAGTGTCTATGCCAGAGATTTTAAGGTTGGCTTTGAGCCCGTCGTTCAATATCTTTTCCTGCCCACCAACATTCCATTTTCCATTCTTGAGTTCGGAGTAGAGCAACTGCTTTGGGAGACGGTGGTCGGGCATCCGGACAACGTGGCCGGTCCAGCGAAGTTGATGGCGGAGGACCATCGCTTCAATGCTGGTGGTCTTTGCTTCTTCCAGCACGCTGACATTTGTCCGCCTGTCTTCCCAAGAGATTGGCAGGATTTTCCGGACGCAGCACTCTCTCCAGAATAAGGTGTGGTGGAAGGTAAGGCTGGGATAATGGAAGCTTCTAACTTGTTCTATTTTATTTATTTATTTATTTAAAACTTTTACATCCTGGTCTTCTCTACCTCCGTAGAGGGACTCAGACTGGCTAACAGCAGAAATTCAATGCACAAATACAACTAAAAATATCATAATAAGTTAAAATGCAAACAGAATAAATACATATAAGCCAAATCGCCAAGATAGAATCAAGTTCAACGCAATCCGCAAATGTGGTCAGTAGTTATTAAGTTATTGCTGGACTCAACCAATTATTCTGGGAATGCTATGTCCCAGAGCCAGGATTTCACTAGCTTTCTGAAGGTCAGGAGGGAAAGGGCAGATCTGATCTCCATTGGGAGAGAGTTCCACAGCCGAGGGGTCACCACCGAGAATGCCCTGTCTCTCGTCCCCACCAGACACGATTGCGAATGTGGTGGGACCGAGAGCAGGGCTCCTGCAGAAGATCTTAACAACCTTGATGGTTCATAGGGGAGAATCCGTTCGGACAGGTAAACCGGGCCAGAACCGTTTAAGATTTTGTAGGTTAACACCAGCACTTTGAATTGTGCTCGGAAGATAATTGGCAGCCAGTGGAGCTGATGCAACAGAGGAGTTGTGCACTCCCTGTACCCCGCTCCTGTCAGTAATTTGGCTGCCGCAGGTTGGACTAGTTGCAGCTTCCAGGCAGTCTTCAGAGGCAACCCCACGTAGAGAGCGTTGCAGTAGTCTATATGGGATGTAACCAGAGCGTGGACCACCGCACAAGTTTTAATTGTGTAAAAGCTCCCTTGACTATTGCCGAGACCTGACGTTCCAGGCTCAGCTATGAGTCCAGGATCACTCCCAAGCTGCGAACCTGTGTCTTCAGGGGGAGTGCAACCCCGTCAAGCACAGGCTGTAACAGACACCGCACTCCGAAACTCTGGATGATCTCTCCCAACGGCTTCATGTATATGTTGAATAACATAGGGGACAATACTGAGCCCTGCGGGACCCCACAGTACAATAGCCGTGGGGCCGAGCAGGAGTCCCCTAACAACACCTTCTGGGAACGACCCTCGAGGAAGGACTGGAGCCACTGCAAGGCAGTACCTCCGAGGTCCATTCCCGCGAGGCGTCCCAGAAGGATACCGTGGTTGACAGTATCGAAGGCCGAAGAGAGGCCCAGCAGAACCAACAGGGACACACTCCCCCTGTCCAGTTCCCGGCGAAGATCATCAACTAAGGCGACCAAGGCTAGAGAAAATTTGTCAGTGATCCATTTATATTTTGCAAATTTACTTTCAAAAGCCTGCATAAGGAAAAAGATGGGATAGAAATGAAATGAACAAATGAATGAAAGAGATGGCCACACATGTGGATGTTTGCCTGATATGGAAAACCTTTTGGGAATTAAGGGCTACTCGTGAATAGGGCCAAGACTCATGAGGCAGCATTGATGAAGCGTTCCTCATTCTGGGAAGGTTTCGGGTACAGTTTTAGGGACAAAATATTGGAATAATGTCTGAGACTTTGGGTCAGGCATGGGCAAACTTTGGCCCTCCAGGTAGTTTGGATTTCAACTCCTACAATTCCTAACAGTTTGCCCATGCCTACTTTAGATCATCTTACTTCAGTATACTTATTTTACTAAGGCACGTCCACTAACTCAACCAAGAAATATTGCTTTATTGGGTAGCAGCTGCCGCAAGCAACAAACCTCTGTTCTCCTGTTGATCTGGTCAGAATACTCTCACATTTCCATCCTTCCTCCCATGATTTGATATTAGAAGCACAATCCCAGTTGCAATTCCTCCTTGCATCAGAGATTGATGATACAAACATCAAGACACTGCATCTTGATCAACAGGAGAACAGATTTCTGTCACTCACAGCAGCTGCTGCCTGGTCAAGAAGGATTGGGGGACTCTTACGACTGAGGCAATAGTGCCACAATTGGGACTGGAGATATGATTCAGTTACAGATGTGTAACTCCAAGTTACCAAACGATAGTTGCCACAGTGAATTCCAGCCAATGTTCCTATCTGTGCACATGTCTTGTCTCCTTAGTCCTGAAATGGGGGGTTTTGGGGGGGACCTTGAGCCAATTTTCCAGGCCCCTCCACCCCCATCCTGATGAATCTGGAAGGAAGTCTGCCTTTGTTTCAAAAAGTACATGATGTGGATGGTTGGGTGCCTTGGGCTAAAGCAGGGGTCCTCAAACTACGGCCCGTGGGCCACTTCCGGCCCACCAAGGCACTTATCTGACCCGCAGAGGAGGAGCGCCCCCCCCCCACACACACACACAGTGCCCCTCCGTTGGCTGGCTCACACTATCTGTCAGGCCCGATGGGCAGCATGAGCCAGCCAAGGGCAGCTGCCCCGCACGGCCTACTATCGCGTAAAGCATCTCGTGAGGTGCTTTACACGAGAGTAGGCCGCACAGAGCTGCTCCTCCCTTGGCAGGCTCACGCTTCCCATCGTGCCCGATGGACAGCATGAGACAGCCAGAGTAGGCAGCGCAGTGCTGCTCCTCCCTTGGCAGGCTCACACTGCCCATCAGGCCCGATGGGCAGCGTGAGCCAGGCAAGAGAGGCTGCCCCGGCACTCCATGCAGTCATGCCAGCCACATGACCTTGGAAGTGTCTACGGACAACGCCGGCTCTTCAACTTAGAAATGCAGATGAGCACCGCAAGCAAGAGTCAGACACGACTGGACTTCATGTCAGAGGAAAATCTGTAACTAGGAAAATTGTGGAAGATCCAGGGTGGGAGAAAGAACTCTTGTCTGTTGGAGGTAGGTATGAATGTTTCAATTGGCCACCTTGATTACCATTTCATAGCCTGACTCCTTTGTTGAGAGGTGATTAGCTGGCCCTGATTGTTTCTTGTCTGGAGTTCCCCTGAGTTTGAGTGTTGTTCTTTATTTACGGTTATAATTTTAGAGTTTTTTTAATACTGGTAGCCAGATTTTGTTCAGACTAGAAATAGGAAGATTTCCCATTCTCTGCTCCTGGAATTACTGCCTAAAGAGGGCTAGAAAGAACCCCCTCTAAGGACCCTTCCACACAGCAAAATAAAATATGTGCAATGTGCATAGGAATTTTTTTATTGATTTTTTTAAAACTATAGTCCGGCCCTCCAACGGTCTAAGGGACAGTGAACGGCCCCCCGGTTTAAAAAGTTTGAGGACCCCTGGGCTAAAGGATTTGTGCTTTCTGCAGGCTTCCAGGGATTGGGTTCTCTACTTAGGATGGAGAATGTATCAAGAAGCCACCAAAATGTGTGATGGAGGGACCTCATATTACCCATAGTTTTTATATGCCGCACACCCTTGTCCTCACTCGTCACTGGATTTCAGATCTTTCTCCTTAGGCCCCCATTTACTCTCATATTGATAGCCCTTTGCTAAGTCTCAGCTGCTCTGTTGCATGTAGCCCTGAACCAGATTGCCTCTTAACTTGGAAAGAAATCATTGTGTCTACAATTGTCCCAGCCAGGGCCGGCCCGTCCATTACTCGAAGTAAGCGGTCGCGGAATACTTTTTTTGCCAGGGGGCGCTGTTCTGTCCTTAGGCCACGCCTCCTCCTGCAGGCCCCATGCGCCCTCAACAGCCTTCTAATGGAGAAGCGCAGGCCCCGCCCACTACGCGAGAGGGAAGTCCTCCCTCCACGTTGCTGCCAGGAGGCAGCCAGCCAGGCTCTTTCGCTTTCGCTTTCCCTTCCCTGCAGCTGAGCCTGGACCCCTCTCAGGGCAGCAAGGAGGCCTCCTCAAAAGGTACTGCAAATGTCATCTTTTGTACATGCCTCCCCCAAACCTCTCTAGTATTTGGTAATGGAAGTCCTATATGCCAAGTTTGGTTCAATTCTATTGTTGGTGGAGCTCAGAATGTTCTTTGGTGCTTGGTAAACTGCAATTCCCAAATGTCAGGGTCTATTTTTCCCAACCCCCTCTCCAGTATTTTCTGTTAGTCATGGAAGTCCTGTATGCCAAGTTTGGTTCAATTATATTGTTGGTGGAGCTCAGAATGTTCTTTGGTGCTTGGTAAACTGCAATTCCCAAATGTCAGGGTCTATTTTTCCCAACCCCCTCTCCAGTATTTTCTGTTAGTCATGGAAGTCCTGTATGCCAAGTTTGGTTCAATTCTATTGTTGGTGGAGCTCAGAATGTTCTTTGGTGCTTGGTAAACTGCAATTCCCAAATGTCAGGGTCTATTTTTCCCAACCCCGTCTCCAGTATTTTCTGTTAGTCATGGAAGTCCTGTATGCCAAGTTTGGTTCAATTCTATTGTTGGTGGAGCTCAGAATGTTCTTTGGTGCTTGGTAAACTGCAATTCCCAAATGTCAGGGTCTATTTTTCCCAACCCCCTCTCCAGTATTTTCTGTTAGTCATGGAAGTCCTGTATGCCTAGTTTGGTTCAATTCTATTGTTGGTGGAGCTCAGAATGTTCTTTGGTGCTTGGTAAACTGCAATTCCCAAATGTCAGGGTCTATTTTTCCCAACCCCCTCTCCAGTATTTTCTGTTAGTCATGGAAGTCCTGTATGCCAAGTTTGGTTCAATTCTATTGTTGGTGGAGCTCAGAATGTTCTTTGGTGCTTGGTAAACTGCAATTCCCAAATGTCAGGGTCTATTTTTCCCAACCCCCTCTCCAGTATTTTCTGTTAGTCATGGAAGTCCTGTATGCCAAGGTTGGTTCAATTCTATTGTTGGTGGAGCTCAGAATGTTCTTTGGTGCTTGGTAAACTGCAATTCCCAAATGTCAGGGTCTATTTTTCCCAACCCCCTCTCCAGTATTTTCTGTTAGTCATGGAAGTGCTGTATGCCAAGTTTGGTTCAATTCTATTGTTGGTGGAGCTCAGAATGTTCTTTGGTGCTTGGTAAACTGCAATTCCCAAATGTCAGGGTCTATTTTTCCCAACCCCCTCTCCAGTATTTTCTGTTAGTCATGGAAGTCCTGTATGCCAAGTTTGGTTCAATTCTATTGTTGGTGGAGCTCAGCATGTTCTTTGGTGCTTGGTAAACTGCAATTCCCAAATGTCAGGGTCTATTTTTCCCAACCCCCTCTCCAGTATTTTCTGTTAGTCATGGAAGTCCTGTATGCCAAGTTTGGTTCAATTCTATTGTTGGTGGAGCTCAGAATGTTCTTTGGTGCTTGGTAAACTGCAATTCCCAAATGTCAGGGTCTATTTTTCCCAACCCCCTCTCCAGTATTTTCTGTTAGTCATGGAAGTCCTGTATGCCAAGTTTGGTTCAGTTCTATTATTGGTGGAGTTCAGAATGCTCTTTGGTGCTTAGTGAAGCATTCTCACCTGATGTTTCACCCACATCTATGGCAGGCATCCTCAAGAGGCTGTGAGGTCTGTTTGTAACTAGGCAAGTGGGGTTTGTATATCTGTGGAATGTCCAGGGTGGGAAAAAGAACTCATGTCTGCTTGAGGTAAGTGTGAATGTTGCAATTGGTCATCTTGATGAGTATTTAATGGCCTTGCAGCTTCGAAGCCGAGCTAGTTGCTGCCCAGGAATCCTTTGTTGGGAGCGGTTAACTGGCCCTGATTGCTTCATGTCAGGAATTCCCCCCTTTTTTAGTGTTGCTCTTTATTTATTGTTCTGATTTTAGAGGGTACTGGTAGCCAGATTTTGTTCCTCTGAGGTTGCCTGCCATAGATGTGGGGAAAATGTCAGGAGAGAATGCTTCTGGAACATGGCCATACAGCCCAGAAAACTCACAGCAACTCAGTGATTCTGGCCATGAAAGCCTTCCACAACACATTATTATGTTTATTTATACCCTGCTTTTTCTCTCCCCCAAGAAGACTCAAGTTGGCTTAGATTAAAAACATTTCAGTACAGTCTAAAATCCACAAATATGCAAACATTAAAATGGAATTAAATATCATTGGTATTTTAAAAATTCAGTTAAAATCCATAAAAAACATATCCAAAACTAAAAACTGCAGCAGACCCTGACTTGATCTTTAAAACTTTTTAAAGCCTGCATTAGATTACCAAATGTAATGTCCCTTTATACACACTGCTTTATATTAATTTCCCTTTATCTGATTTGTCATCAACACACTTAATGGACTGCAAAAATATGATCCTGTGTGATTCCTTTCCATTTCCAAGTCGCCCAGTCCTCTGTGTGCCCAGGGGGGAGTCTCTCATCTGGTATCAGCCATGGGCTGAGGTGCTGGGTTTGAGCCTGCCACTTTTGGACTCTCGCTTGCTGAGGTGTTCCAGCGAGTGTCTCTGTAGATCTTAGAAAATTTATAAAAACGTATTTAAGATCAACTTTGAGTCAAGAGCGCTTGAGTGGACTAGCAACCTTGGCCATTGAAAATGGCTTGTTGGATGAAATGGAAACAGATATAATAGTACACGAGTTTTCAAAATTGAAAGCCAGAAAAATCTCTTTTTAATTTTAAAAGTGTTCAAGTTTATTTGTGTTAAGGAAAACTGGATGTTAAAGTATCCACTAAAGTGAAGGGGCCAGAGGCTGACTATGTTGCCACACCCATTGTAATGGTCCAGGCTGGCATGGCACTTTTGAAGGACAAGAGTTCACTTTCTTAAAAAGGAGGTGTCTATTCTCCGAGGGCTGCGTTCTCCAAAACAAATCTGATTGACAGACCCAACAAGCATGGGATTGAGTTCTCTGTTATTAGCAAACCCCTAGTCTGAAAAATCTTCTCTGAAGAGACAGCATGACCAGGAAACCTTTGTGTAGTACTTGTAGACCAAAAATAACAACAAAAACTTAAAATTGTTGCTAAGTTTAGTAAAATATTTGCATTCTTAAAAAAGTTAATTTGTGTAATGTAACTATATAAACATAATGTTGTAAGTAAATTTCTGGTTTATTCACCTCTACCTTCTACGTTTTATTTTTCAGTGATTGGTTGGGGGGAGGGGGCGCCAAAATAATGTTTGCTTACCATTGAAAATTACCTAGGGCCGGCCCTGGTCCCAGCGGTGGTACTTGCTGGCTCCGATGCCAGTGGGACTCCATTCCAGCCTTTGGAGACCTTAAAAGGAGCCCTCCATGGTATCTTTCCTGTTATAGCATTCAGTACTTCAAAACCTGGATTGAGACCTGAATTATCTCACCCAATTATGTGGGAGACTCTGTTTCTGTAATAGTTGCATTTTCCCCAGCAAAACAAGCATAATAATATGATTAGAACTGGAACAATATTCCATAGAATTGGAACATTAGACCATAGAATTGGAACAATATTCTTACCTCCCCGGGCACAACAATTCGGGCATTTTTTTTCTCATCCGGCCTCATCCAAACACAAATTCAACCTCTTTCTTTTGATGCAGATCCAAACTCGACGCATTACCATACAAGGCGATTCTCACAAAATACTTTCCGTCCCCTAAAGGCAAACGTTTGAGATTAAAATCAATGCCGTGGGATAAAATCCTTTTCCCACATCATGACAGTGGTTGATATGTCTTCCTTTGGGAGTTCCCCATGGTCCTGAAGGGTTAAAAAAGAGACTTGTCCAATGATGGTTTGGGCAGCTACGTGGGAAGAATGGCATAATCTAACTCATTCAGTTCAACCACTTTTAGAAAAATAGAATTATCTGGAGCATAGAATTTGGAAAGGCAAAAAAAGCTAGGACTTCTTATTGGAATCTTAAAGATGGAGGCTGGCATTTGGCTATCTGGAAAGGAAGACAAGAGTAGATTTGTAAGTAGTTACAAAGGGAATTTATTAAGATAGGAAATAAGGGTAGTTGCTTGTTCGATATGAGATCCATATTACATGGTGTTGGATGCCTTGGGTGATGGGTTCACAGGTGGGGGGTAGGAGGGGTAGGGGTTTGGTAAGATGTGATCCGTGTACAACCAGTATCAGTGTACAACCATGCCGCTTTATCACAGGGTATCTGCGCCCTACACCACTGGAAAAATTACACTGTTTAGCCAGTACTGCACCACCTGACATCCACCGGGAAGTAGCAGCCAATAGTGAAAAGACCAAGGTGACGTCGACCATGCCCCCCCCCCCTAAAAAGGGATGGTAACTTATAGTTCTGCAAAGGACAAAGGTACCAGACTGCACAATAGGGGTTAAGTCTTGGTCAATTTGCCAAGGCCTTAACAACAATGAGGACCCCATGAAACTCCGGGAATAGCTAGACCTTGGGGTCTCTGCCTCTCTCAGGAGCTGTAGTTCTCCAAGAACGGGGAGCAAAGCTTGTTTCCAGAGACACCAGGTCCATTTGGGCCACTCAAGAACTCCTGCCAGGACCTTTGTGCAACACCCTTGCGTTTTAGCCATCCCCTATGGACACTCTTTCCCCCCACTTGGACAAACCTTATAAAATCTTGCCTTTTATGAACTTTAGATGTATGAAATGTGTTTTCTGATTTCTTTGTGTGGCAGAAGCCTTTCCCCTTTTCTTCTGACCTTTGTTTCCCCTATATACATGAAGAAACTCCACAAAAGGGACTACAAAGCCCCAAACATTCCAGGATTTTTTCTATCCACAACTTCCTTTTGCATGAACAATAGCCTGGGCAGCTGGTGGCCCTCGGAGGAATTGCCCAGCCCTCAGCTTGCCCCTTTGGCAAAAATCTTAATCATATTTCCTCCTGAAGGACAAAAGGTCCTCGAAAAACCTTTTGCCTTCGTTCTGATTAACAGCTATCTCCACCAAAAAAAAATATCACCCCAGTCTACACATGTTGATAGATCAGGCTGGCTTGAGATTTCCCCTTTGTCTCACCGGCCACATGGCATTTCCTTTGTTCACTCCTTTCCCAGATTCCTTTGTGCTCCCTCATCCCGCCTCCATCTCTCCTGATTGGCTGTTGCCACCAGGTGGTAGAGGTCTCCCCATTGGTTCCTGTGGACCACTGGAGCTTCCTGACTGGTCCAGAGGCACCGGGGGCAGGGAACAACAGAGAAGCCAGGGCGGGGAGTTTGAACTCTGCAACTTTGAATTTGCTATAAATATGCCTCTGATCAATGTATTGGTATGCTTGTGGGTGAGCTATCCCCGCATTTGCATCCGACTCAGCTGAATCGCTCATTAAACCTCGATGCCTCTTCTTCGCCTTGGCAAGAGTCTCATTTCAATTATTAATATTAATAAACTTGCTGGAATCAGGCTTCTCTGATGGCTCGCCAAGGTCATAGACCCTCTTTGATGTGGTCCTAGGGGTCTCTCTTACTGGGGAGACCTTCCTAAAGTCCGTATTGACTTCATTGGCAGTGACATCTCCGGCCCATCCTCTGTTTGGATATCAGCCAGCACACCAACGACTTAAATCAAGAAATAGTTTTCTAAGATCTACAGAGACACTTGCTGGAACACCTCAGCAAACGAGAGTCCAAAAGCGGCAGGCTCAAACCCAGAACCTCAATCAATGGCTGATACCAAATGAGAGACTCCCCCTTGGCACACAGAAAACTGGGCAACTTGGAAGGCGCTGAACAGACACCTGGCACCACGAGATGCAGAGCCAACCTTAGGAAATGGGGCTACAAAGTGGAATCCACGACATGCGAGTGTGGAGAGCAAACCACTGACCACCTGCTGCAATGCAACCTGAGCCCTGCCACATGCACAATGGAGGACCTCCTTGTGGCAACACCAGAGGCACTCCAAGTGGCCAGATACTGCTCAAAGGACATTTAATCAACTACCAAGCTTGCAAACTCTGTTGTCCGTTTGTTAAAATTTTGTTAAAAATGTAATACAATTGTCTGGTTGATACTGACACGATAAATATAAATTGGTCTGTTAGGAGTGTTGTGTCCAAATTTCATGTAATTTCAGTCCAGTGGTTTTTGAGTTATGTTAATCCCACAAACGAACATTACATTTTTATTTATATAGATGCAATGCTTTTGACACGAAATAAAATCCTGCCATTTGCAACTTCCCCCGTTTCTGACCAACTACACCTGAAAAAAGTAAACATTAAAAAAAACTAAAGACCTCTCCTTTTCGAAGCAATTTCAAATGGCAGGAATCTTTTTTTCCCCAGAGATGGTCACTTTACAGCAAGGAGAAGAAACCCAAATTCTCAGTTTTTCATTGGTTTCCAGCCTTTCCCGCCCCCTGCCCTGTTCTTCAGCTGTGAAAGCTTTTAGAGTGGCTTACATAAAACCCATTAAGGTAATAAGAAATCATTAAAATGGTCAGAAAAAAGGCACACGAACTTTACGCAGCTTCTTCAAAGGGCGTAACCAGCTGCAAAAAGAGAGCCGCTTGACACAAACTGAACTGCAATGGGTTTCTCTTATGGAAACCTGGGATTTAGAGTTTAGTAAACTACAAATCCTAGACATTCTTAGGGTTGGAATTGTAGCAGTCAAATTGGTATTGAAGATCGGATACATCCAAAAAGAGTTGTACAAGGGTTATCCGGAAAGTAAGGTTCCAAGGCACGTAATGGGGAATTTTCACAGGGAAAGTTGGTATCACTGCCATATAGTGGGAAGCCAGCAGAAGCAAGTGAGCAGTGCCAGTCGTCAGTAGCTCATCGACTGGCATTGTGAGGAAGGTTAGAGATGAGCGTCCTCATTCCATTTCCCTCCAAGTGCAAACTTCGCACTGTAATATGCTACCTAAATACTAAGGGCATGAACGCCACTGCAATTCATCGCAAAATCATTGCAGTTTATGGAGAGTCAAATCAAATCAAATCATTTACTTCGGTCATTGACCAGAACAGGAAATAGAGTCACATTTTCATACAAACTTGGTATGTTTGGTACATAAAAAATATAAAGCACAATATGGATGAGGGAGCGGAAGGGAAGGGAAAACAGGTTAAAAACATACAATGCCCAGATCCATCACCAAATTGTAGATTCAGAGAAGAAGATTACTAGACACACAGTTAACTTTTCGGACTAGTCATTCCGAAAAGTTTATGGAGAGGACGTAATGTCAAGATGGCATGTGGGAAAATGCATACGGAATATATCGTGAGATCATGAAGAAACTTTGCAGAGCCATCCAAAACAAACGTCGCGTCTGGTGAGGAAGAGAGACAGGGCCTTCTCGGTGGTGGCCCCTCGGTTGGGGAACTCTCTCCCGATGGAGATTAGATCTGCCCCTTCCCTCCTGACCTTCAGAATGCTAGTGAAATCCTGGCTCTGGGACATAGCATTCCCAGAATGATTGGGTAGTTCAGCAATTAGCTAATAACTACTAACCACACTGGCGGATTGAGATGAACGTGATTTTATCTTGGCAACTTGGTTTATGTATTTATTCTGTTGTATTTAACTTTTGGATGTGATTATGTCTTAATTGTATTTGTGTACTAATTTATGCTGTAAGCCAGCCTGAGTCCCTCTATAGAGGTTGAGAAGACCGGGGTATAAAAGTTTTAAATAAATAAATAAATAAATAAGATGTCTCCTTCATGACAACATGCGTCTGCACACTGCTCATGCAACACAAGAGTTGTTGACTTCTTGGGTTGGGATGTTTGAAGCCACCCCTCTCACAGCCCCGATCTCGCACCCAGGGACTCTCATCTTGCGACAAAATGAAAATCGTGTGTAGTTCACGTTTGATCAGCCCTCACACTGCCTTGCCAGAGAAATAAACTATGCCATGCAGATGAACAATAAAGAAGTAGTTTTCTCTTCATAGTTCAGAACAACATATGTGCAATCATGTGATCAGTTACATCAATTCACTTAATTGGAGCCCCCGGTGGCGCAGTGGGTTAAACCCCTGTGCCGGCAGGACTGAAGACCGACAGGTCGCAGGTTCGAATCCGGGGAGAGGTGGATGAGCTCCCTCTATCAGCTCCAGCTCCTCGTGCAGGGACATGAGAGAAGCCTCCCACAAGGATGATAAAAACATCAATTCATCCGGGCATCCCCTGGCAACGCTTGCAGACGGCCAATTCTCTCACACCAGAAGCGACTTGCAGTTTCTCAAGTCACTCCTGACACAACAAAAAAAACTCACTTAATGTCCTTTCATGAGATTTTAAATGGTCTTTATTTGTCCATGTGGAGAAACCTCCCCCCAGCAGCTCATGAAACAAGAGCACACTCCAAACTGCCTCTCTCTGCGCTTCTCCTCAAGCACCCGCATAGCTCAAGCCTGAAAAATGTAACAGTATCCCAAAGTCCCAGGCTCAGCCATGTCCCTGAGCGAAGCTCAACCAATCAGCTTCATGCAATCTTATTTTCCATTTGACACACAGGCACTAACTAATTTCTTGAATGCTCCAACGCATATGTTCACTAAATTGAAGGAACACCTTGGTGGAAAATGCTTTTCCAACAACAACGAGGTGAAAATCAAGGTGACAAACTAGCTGAAAAAGTTGGAGGGAAACTACATCAAAAACACGTCCCATGGATGACAAAATGTATAGAACTGAATGGTGATTATGTGGGAAAATAATGTAATCTGGATGCTAGAAGGCATGATCATCAAGTTTGCAGACGACACCAAATTGGGAGGAATGGCCAATACTCCAGAGGACAGGAGAAAGATTCAAAATGATCTTGACATATTAGAGAGATGGGTCAAAGCTAACAAAATGAAGTTCAACAGGGACAAATGCCAGAGACTCCACTTAGGCAGAAAAAATGAAATGCAAAGATACAGAATGTGGGACGATGCCTGGCTCGAGAGCAGGATGTGCGAAAAAGATTTTGGAGTCCTCGTGGACAACAAGTTAAACATGAGCCAACAATGTGATGTGGCGGCAAAAAAAGCCAATGGGATTTTGGCCTGCATCAATAGGAGTATAGTGTCTAAATCTAGGGAAGTAATGCTACCCCTCTATTCTGCTTTGGTTAGACTACACCCAGAGGCGGCCCTAGGTAATTTTCGACAGTAAGCAAACAGTATTTTGGCGCCCCCCGCCAACCAATTACTGATATATATTTTCTGTTCGTCGTGGGAGTTCTGTGTGCCATATTTGGTTCAATTCCATCATTGGTGGAGTTCAGAATGCTCTTTGATTGTAGGTGAACTATACATCCCAGTAACTACAACTCCCAAATGACAAAATCAATTTCCCCCCAAGAGCGCCTCAAGAGCGCCCCTGGACAAAATCAACTATACTGCAAATGCTTACTTTTCGTAATTTACTTCCCTGGAGAAGTAAAGAAAGCAGGTTCCATCTGAACATGAGGAAAAACTTCCTGACTCTGAGAGCCGTTCAGCAGTGGAACCCGCTGCCCCAGAGTATGGTGGAGGCTCCTTCTTTGGAAGCTTTTAAACAGAGGCTGGATGGCCATCTGTCAGGGGTGATTTGAATGCAATATTCCTGCTTCTTGGCAGAATGGGGTTGGACTGGATGGCCCATGAGGTCTCTTCCAACTCTTTGATTCTATGATTCTATGATTCTATGCTACAATCCATGTAAGTTTTATGAAAATATATTCATTCTTTGAATTTAAAAAAAGTCTTGTAACCTTACTTTCTGGAGAACCCTCGTATTTTCCTCTCTCTTCTTCCTCCCATTCCTAAGCCGGTTGATTCTAACCATCTGCAGGGAAAGATTGGGTAACCAAATTAGGCAAATTGTGATGAATGTGAATGTTGGTGTCCCTGGGTCGGAAAAGGCCCCAAGCCCATCTTTGTCCTCCCCGACTTCTTGCCCTTGGAAAGACCATCCACACACCTCCAAGGCCTGTGTCAGTTAATCCATTTAACAGGGCTTGGTTGTCCATTCCACTCCAAAACAGACCATTTCCCCTTGTCTTCTCCCTTGCAAACCTGTGTGCCTTTCTCTCTCTCTATTGTATCAGTGATCTGTTCTGTGGCGTACAATTCAATTTCCCAATTTTCATTAAGCCAAGAGGGTTTGAGCCAGCGCTTGGCACCCATCTGGGCGGAAGGGCCCGATCCCGTTTGCACGCCCGACAGTGAACGCTCTTTGCCCTCTTTGCCTTCCTGCTCTGGCTTCCCTTACGCATCCTTTTCTCTTCTTTCTTTCCCTTGTGACAGTTTTCGGTGCCGACTGTGAGCTGCACACCGCTTTGCTTGAGAGGTTTCATGGCAGCCAGGGAAAATAACTAGGGTGTCATTGAAAGGAGAAAAAAGGAAGGACAGAAGGAAGGACAGGGGAAGGAAAGAGAGTCGGAAGCCAGTGCTTCTCAGCTGCCCGTTGGCATCGGAAGCATCCCTGGGATTTGAGTCTTGCCATTCCAGGAGTCTGTGCTAAGCTGCCAGCTGATCTTCAGCCGCTCTTTTCTTCGGTCTGTGGATGACGGCTAAATCCGTGGCTCCATGGAGAGGATGGAGAGAACGCTTCTGGTTTTGGCTCTCGTCTTCTTCCTTCAAGGTGAGTGCCTTCTGCTTTGAGGAGGAAAACAAGGCAGGTATTTTGCAGAGGTGCAAAATAGTCCTGACGAGGATTTGTTTAGAAGTTGGTGATGGGTTTAAGTTGGATTCGTATCTTTCGCTTTCTGTCTTCTAATTCAGAAACCAGCCGGTGCAGAAGTGGCTCTCACATCTCTCAAACGAACGAGCCAAGATTTGGGCATTTTTAGACACTGAAGTAGCAAAGAATGGCGTTATTGTTGGAGTCACGACACCCCTTCTCTGCTAATTCTGGAATTACATCTCCAATGTGTTAGAGAACCGATATATACATTACTTTATCGCAGCAACCTGTTAAATGCATTTTAAAGTAGTGCCAAAGGGCATTTCATTTGGCGGTATATATTAGACCAGTGTTTCTCAACTTTCCGAATGCCGCGACCCCTAAACATCGTTCCTCGTGTTGTGGTGACCCCCAACCATAACATTATTTTTGTTCAATGTATTGTTGAAGGCTTTCATGGCCGGAATCACTAGCTTGTTGTATGTTTTTTCGGGCTATATGGCCATGGTCTAGAGGCATTCTCTCCTGACATTTCGCCTGCATCTATGGCAAGCATCTCACGACCTCTGAGGATGCTTGCCATAGATGCAGGCAAAACGTCAGGAGAGAATGCCTCTAGACCATGGCCATATAGCCCGAAAAAACCTACAACAAACCATTATTTTTGTTGCTACTTGAGAAGTGTCATTTTTGCTACTGTTATGAATAGCAATGTAAATATTGGATATACAGATGTGTTTTAATTTTTTGCACTGTTTATTTTATTTTGTTACTTCATGTATTTTGTTGTGATGTAATTTTTCTGTTATTTTGTGTTTAACTTTGCTGTATTATTTTCGGGCTTGGCCTCATGTAAGTTACCCCGAGTCCCCTTTGGGGAGATAGTGGCGGGGTATAAATAAAGATGATGATGATGATTATTATTAGTATGATTATTATTATTTTCAGTCACAGGATCAAATCTGGCACAAATACCCAATACACACAAATTTGAATACTGGTAGGGTTGAGGAGGGGGAATAATTTTGTCATTTGGGATTTACAGTTCACCTACAATCAAAAAGCATTCTGAACTCCACCAAGGATGGAATTGAACCAAACTTGGCACCCAGAACTCCCATGACTAACAGAAAATACGGGAAGGGTTTGGTGGGCATTGACCTTGGGTTTTGGAGTTGTAGTTCACCTATACCCAGAGAGCACTATGGATTCAAACAATGATGGATCTGGACCAAACTTGGCACGGATACTCAATACTCAATATGCCCAAATGCGAACACTGGTGGAGTTTGGGGAAAATAGATCCTGACATTTGGGAGTTGTAGTTGCTAGGATTTATAATTCACCTGCAATCACAGAGTATTTTGAACTCCACAAACGATGGAATTGAACCAATCTTGGCACCCAGAACTCCCATGACCAACAGAAAATATGGAAAGGGTTTGGTGGGCATTGACCTTGGGTTTTGGAGTTGTAGTTCACCTATGCCCAGAGAGCACTATGGACTTAAACAATGATGGATCTGGACCAAACTTGGCACGGATACTAAATACTCAATATGCCCAAATGTGAACATTGGTGGAGTTTGGGGAAAATAGATCTTGACATTTGGGAGTTGTAGTTGTTGGGATTTATAGTTCATCTACAATCAAAGAGCATTCTAAATCCCACCAATGATAGAATTGGACCAAATTTCCCACACAGAACCTATTTTGTGTGTCAGGAGTGACTTCAGAAACTGCAAGTCGCTTCTGGTGTGAGAGCATTGGCCGTCTGCAAGGATGTTTTGATGTTTCACCATCCTTGTGGGAGGCTTCTCTCATAACCTGCTTCCCCGAGTTTTTAATTAGTTTTTAATTAGTTTTTCTTTTAATCACTACATGTAGCCCACCCATTGTCAGTGTGATTGTGTTTATTGTAATTTTATATTGCTATGCATTCACATGTTTTATGTAATTATGATGTTGTTGTTTATTGTCTGCGTTTTCAGTTTGCGTTTTCGGTTTTATTCTGCTGTAATTTGTTGTTTGGGCTTGGCCTCGTGTAAGCCGCCCGGAGTCCCCATCGGGGAGACGGTTGCGGGGTATAAATAAAGATTATTATTATTATTATTATTATTATTATTATTATTATTATTATTATGTCCCCTTTGCATGGGGAGCCGGAGCTGACAGAGGGAGCTCATCTGCGCCCTTCCTGGATTCGAACGTATGACCTGTCAGTCTTCAGTCCTGTCGGCACAAGGATTGAACCCATGGCACCACCGGGAGCTCCAAGATGACCAACAGAAAATACTGTGTATTGTCGAAGGATTTCATGGCCGGAATCACTGGGTTGTTGTACGTTTTTTCGGAATATATGGCCATGTTCTAGAGGCATTCTCTCCTGACGTTTCACCTGCATCTATGGATCTGAAATTTGTATTTGCAAAACTAAGCCAAAGGTCAAATTGGGGAGGTTTTGTATCATTCTCGTTTGGGGCACGCTTATATTTAAATTTCCAACTATTTCAGGAGAAAACAAACTGTGTGTGTGTTGATATTATATGATGTTGTTGTTTACTCGTTCAGTCCTTTCCGACTCTTGGTGACCTCATGAACCAGCCCGCACCAGAGCTCCTGATTATATGGAAGCGAATAGGAAAAGAGAGAAAGGAAACTGCTTTGGGATTTTGAGAAGAGCGAAACCTGGAGATAAAAGATTAGATGTGGAAATAGAAATCATATAAAGTCCCAAAAGCGAATTCCTAGAAGGGAAAACAACTTGTTCTGAGGCTGGCCCTCACCAAAAATTAATCCCCAAGTTTGTGGCATCCTTGAATTGCTTTTTTCCTTCCTTTGATAGTTAAACAGATCATTTGCTACTGATCTTTCACACCCAACTAGTTGCTACTCAGCCTCAAATGCATTTGTGCATATGTTACACATAAAATCGGCACTCCCACCCGGTGGTGCAGCGGGTTAAACCGCTGAGTGGCTGAAGTTGCTGACTGAAAGGTTGGTGGTTCGAATCCAGGAGCAGGGTGAGCTCCCACTGTTAGCCCCAGCTTCTACCACCCAAGCAGTTTGAAAACATGCAAATGTGAGTAGATGAATAGGTACCGCTCTGGCAGTCAGGTGACGGCGCTCCATGCAGTTGTGCCAGCCACATGACCTAGGAGGAACTGCTGAACTTGCTGACCAAAAGGTCGGTGGTTTGAATCTGGGGAGCGGGGTGAGCTCCTACTGTTAGCCCCAGCTTCTCCTGACCAAGCCGTTCCAAAACATGCAAATGTAAGTAGACAAATAGGTACTGCTCCGGCAGGAAGGTGAAGGCGCTCCATTCAATCGTGCCGGTCATATGACCTAGGAGGAACTGCTGAACTTGCTGACCAAAAGGTCGGTGGTTTGTATCTGGGGAGCAAGATGAGCTCCCAGTGTTAGCCCCAGCTTCTGCACCCAAGCAGTTCGAAAACATGCAAATGTAAGTAGATGAATAGGAACTGCTCTGGCAGGAAGGTGATGGCGCTCCATGCAGTCGTGCCAGCCACATGACCTAGGAGGAACTGCTGAACTTGCTGACCAAAAGGTCGGTGGTTTGAATCTGGGGAGCGGGGTGAGCTCCCACTGTTAGCCCCAGCTTCAGCCAACCTAGCAGTTCGAAAACATGCAAATGTGAGTAGATGAATAGGTACCGCTCCGGCAGGAAGGTGATGGCGCTCCATGCAGTCGCGCCGGCCACATGACCTAGGAGGAACTGCTGAACTTGCTGAACAAAAGGTTGGTGGTTTGAATCCAAGGTGTGAGGTGAGCTCCCACAGTTAGCCCCAGCTTCCACCAACCAAGAAGTTCGAAAACATGAAAATGTGCGATCAATAGGTACCACTTTGGTGGGAACTTAATGGCACTCCATGCAGTCCTGCCAGTGGCTACATGACCTTGGAGGTGTCTACGAGCAACGCCGGCTCTTCGGCTTAGAAATGGAGATGAGCACCACGCCCCAGAGCCAGACTTTTACCTTTACTAACACATAAAACAAAAGTGGCACCATCTAAAGAGGACAGATATTGGATGGAAACTTTTTTTTTTTAAAGTTGTCTCAATTGATTATTTTTTTTCCGAAGGAAGTTATTTGAGAAATGAGAGCTTTTTTTATCTAGAAGCAGCCATTTGTTGCTTATGTTGTGCAAATTTTCTTAGCTAATGACAACAGGTCTTCAGTTAACAGAACTATTTAGTGTGATATGCTATAAATATGCTTGGCACATTTCATTTTTGGACAAAAATAAGAGGAGGAAGTGCCACACAAAGATCAAACACTGAAAATGATGAAAGACTGTCGAATTAATGCAACTTGACAGCGCATGAACTGCCATGTCTCAATGCTATGGAATCCTGGGAGATGTAGTTTGCTGACGCACCAGCGCTCTTTGGAATAGAAAGCTAAATGCCATGCAAAAGAACAGCTCCCAGGATTCCTATGCATTGGGACAAGGCAGCTAAGGAGGTGTCAAACTGAATTAATTCCATAGTGTAGACGCACCCTAACTAAAGGAAGTGGGTCTGAAAAGTCTAGAGTTGAGCTTGGAATGTGTCCAGAGGAGGGCGACTAAAATGATCAAGGGTCTGGAGAACAAGCCCTATGAGGAGCGGCTTAAGGAGCTGGGCATGTTTAGCCTGAAGAAGAGAAGGCTGAGAGGAGATATGATAGCCATGTATAAATATGTGAGAGGAAGCCACAGGGAGGAGGGAGCAAGCTTGTTTACTGCTTCCCTGGAAACTAGGACGCAATGGAACAATGGCTTCAAACTACAAGAAAGGAGATTCCATCTGAACATGAGGAAGAACTTCCTGACTGTGAGAACCGTTCAGCAGTGGAACTCTCTGCCCCAGAGTGTGGTGGAGGCTCCTTCTTTGGAAGCTTTTAAACAGGGGCTGGATGGCCATCTGTCAGGGGTGATTTGAATGCAATATTCCTGCTTCTTGGCAGGGGGTTGGACTGGGTGGCCCATGAGGTCTCTTCCAACTCTTTGATTCTATGATTCTATGATTCTATGTTAATTTTCATATTGTGTTGTCAAAGGCTTTCATGGCCAGAATCACTGGGTTGTTGTGAGGTTTCCAGGCTGTATGGCCATGTTCAAGAAGCATTCTCTCCTGACATTTCACCCACATCTATGGCAGGCATCCTCAGAAATTGTGAGGTCTGTTGGAAACTAGGTAACATCAGTGGAATGTCCATGGTGGGATAATTTTTGTCTGCAAGTGTGAATGTTGCAATTGGCCACCTTGATTAGTATTGAATGGCCTTGCAGCTTCAAAGCCTGGCTGCTTCCTGCCAGAGGATCCTTTGTTGGGTGGTGTTAGCTGGCCCTGATTGTTTCCAGTCTGGAATTCCTCTGTTTTCTGACTGTTGTTTTGAAGCTGCAAGGCCATTCAGTGCTAATCAAGGTGGCCAATAACAACATTCACACTTGCCTCCGACAGACAAGAGTTCTTTCTCCCACCTCCCAACAAAGGATTCCCCCAGGCAGGATGCAGCCAGGCTTTGAAGTTGCAAGGCCATTCAATGCTAATCAAGGTGGCCAATAGCAACATTCACACTCGCCTCCGACAGACCTGTGTTCTTTCTCCTACTCTGGACATCATTCCACAGATAATAAAACTCTCTTGATTAGTTTCCAACAGACCTCACAATCTCTGAGGATGCCTGCCATAGGTGCGGGCGAAATGTCAGGAGATAATGCTTCTGGAACATGGCCAGAGAGCCTGGAAAACTTACAGCAACTCAATGATTCCGGCCATGAAAGCCTTCGACAACACAATCAAGGGCCAGATAACACCTCCCAATGAAGGATTCCCCCAGGCAGGAAGCAGCCAGGCTTTGAAGCTGCAAGGCCATTCAGTGCCAATCAAGGCGGTCAATGGCAACATTCACACTTGCCTCCAACAGACAAGAGTTGTGTCTCCCTGGACATCATTCCACAGATATATAAACCTCTCTTGCCCAGTTTCAAACAGATCTCACAACCTTTGAGGATGCCTCCCATAGATGTGGGCAAAACATCAGGAGAGAATGATACTGGGACATGGCCATACAGCCCGGAAAACTTACAGCAACTCAATGATTCCGGCCATGAAAGCCTTCGACAACACAATCAAGGGCCAGATAATACCTCCCAATGAAGTATTCCCCCAGGTAGGAAGCAGCCAGGCTTTGAAGCTGCAATGCCATTCAGTGCCAATCAAGGCGGCCAATGGCAACATTCACACTTGCAGACAAGAATTTTTTCTCCCACCATGAACATTCCACCGATGATGCCTAGTTTCCAACAGATCCCTCAACCTATGAGGATGCCTGCTATAGATGTGGGTGAAATGTCAGGAGAGCATGCTTCTGGAACGTCACCAGACAGTCCAGAAAACTCACAGCAACCCAGTGATTCTGGCCAAGAGTTCTGTCTCCCACCCTGGACATCATTCCACAGATATATACACCCCATTTTCCTACAGACCTCACAACCTCTGAGGATGCCTCACATAGATGTGGGCAAAACATGAGGAGAGAATGATACTGGCACATGGCCATATGGCCTGGGAAACTCACAGCAACACAGTTTCCAGATTTTCAACCATCATATTGATTCTCTTGGTAGGGGATTCTGGGAACCGTAGTCCAAAAAGTCACTCCAAAGTGCTGCTAGTGTGTCACAACACACTCTTAAAACCATCCTTGAGTCATTTACCTACTACAATACAAAGCTTGGATTCACCAATTTTCCTAGTTTCCAACAGACCTCACAACCTCTGAGGATGATTGCCATAGATGCAGGCGAAATGTCAGGAGAGAATGCTTCTAGAACATGGCCATATAGCCCGAAAAACCTACAACAACCCAGTGATTCCAGCCATGAAAGCCTTCGACAATACACCATCTCTCTGTTTCCGTTGCCCAGGTTCTTTGTTTTTTATGACAGCCTTATTACATTTAGTGAGGATAAATGGGAACGCTCGCCCACCCGAGCCACGCATTTTGATTGCTGGCTGACGTTAACCACATTACAGCCTCCTGCAAACTCACGCTGCCTCTTGTGCCGCTCTTCCGTTGCCACATGGGCATTAACAAAAATTAAATTGGCTGCCTTCCTCCCTCCAACGGAATAATGAATCCCAACCTAATTTTTTGATTTCTGGTTTTAATTCGGCGCCTGGTTCATGTGGAAGGGAAAGGCAGAGAAACCCAGTGAGCGAGGCAGCCGCCCCAGAAATGTAATCGCTGGCTAGTTATTTAATTATCCGCAACCATTGTAATCTCAGGCATAAACTTCCCCAAATGAGCAGTGTATGTAATAGATTGAAAGTTACCTTTGCTTGAGGAGGGGAAAAGTCAGCTGTGTTTCTAATGGGTTTTCAAAGCTATTTTGCATTTTTATTAGAAATAGATCAGGCATGGACAAACTCCGGCCCTTCAGGTGATTTGGACTCCAACTCCCACCATTACCACCACCATTCCTAACAGCCTCAGTCCTTTCCTTTTCCCCCTCGGCAGCCTCAGTCCCTTTCCTTTTCCACCTTGGCACCCTCGGTCACTTTCCTTTTTCCCCTCAGTAGCCTCAGTCCCTTTCCTTTCCCCTCTCTGCAGCCTCAGTCCTTTTCCTTTTCCCCCTCAACAGCCTCGGTCCCTTTCCTTTCCCCCTCTGCAGCCTCAGTCCCTTTCCTTTCCCCCCTCGGCAGCCTTCGTCCCTTTCCTTTTCCCCCTCGGCAGCCTCAGTCCCTTTCCTTTCCCCCCTCGGCAGCCTCAGTCCCTTTCCTTTTCCCCCTCGGCAGCCTCAGTCCCTTTCCTTTTCCCCCTTGGCACCCTCAGTCCCTTTCCTTTTCCCCCTCGGCAGCGTCAGTCCCTTTCTTTTTCCCACTCGGCACCCTCAGGCCCTTTCCTTTTCCCCCTCGGCAGCCTCGGTCCCTTTCCTTTCCCCCCTTGGCACCCTCAGGCCCTTTCCTTTTCCCCCTCGGTAGCCTCGGTCCCTTTCCTTTTCCCACTCCGCACCCTCAGGCCCTTTCCTTTTTCCCCTCGGCAGCCTCAGTCCCTTTCCTTTTCCCCCTTGCAGCCTCAGTCCCTTTCCTTTTCCCCTTGGCAGCCTCAGTCCCTTTCCTTTTCCCCCTTTACAGCCTCAGTCCCTTTCCTTTTTCCCCTCGGCAGCCTCAGTCCCTTTCCTTTTCTCCCGGTAGCCTCAGTCCCTTTCCTTTTCTCCCTCGGCAGCGTCGGTCCCTTTCCTTTTCCCCCTCAGTAGCCTCAGTCCCTTTCCTTTTCCCCCTCGGTAGCCTCAGTCCCTTTCCTTTTCTCCCTCGGCAGCGTCGGTCCCTTTCCTTTTCCCCCTCAGTAGCCTCAGTCCCTTTCCTTTTCCCCCTCGGTAGCCTCAGTCCCTTTCCTTTTCTCCCTCGGCAGCGTCGGTCCCTTTCCTTTTCCCCCTCAGTAGCCTCAGTCCCTTTCCTTTTCCCCCTCGGTAGCCTCAGTCCCTTTCCTTTTCTCCCTCGGCAGCGTCGGTCCCTTTCCTTTTCCCCCTCAGTAGCCTCAGTCCCTTTCCTTTTCCCCCTCGGCAGCCTCAGTCCCTTTCCTTTTCCCCCTCGGCAGCCTCAGTCCCTTTCCTTTTCCCCCTCGGCAGCCTCAGTCCCTTTCCTTTTCCCCCTCGGCAGCCTCAGTCCCTTTCCTTTTCCCCCTCGGCAGCCTCAGTCCCTTTCCTTTTCCCCCTCGGCAGCCTCAGTCCCTTTCCTTTTCCCCCTCGGCAGCCTCAGTCCCTTTCCTTTTCCCCCTCGGCAGCCTCAGTCCCTTTCCTTTTCCACTGCTGAGGGGGAAAAGGAAGGGGCCTGAGGCTGTTAGGAATGGTGGGAGTTGGAGTCCAAAACACCTGGAGGGAAGGCTCAACTTTGCCCATGCCTGGGATAAACCAATAGCTTGCATTCCTAGAATATTTCAGAATCCCAGGTCAAAATGCTGGGAGGTTGAGCTGTATCATCTCATCCACCTTTGTCATTTTTTTATATAGGCTGTAATTGCTCCAAAGGTGAGCACCAGCTCTATACGGAATTGTTCGCCAATTATAACAACATCATCCGACCGGTGGCCAACGTATCCGACCCGGTCATAATTTGGTTCGAGGTATCCCTCTCGCAGCTGGTCAAAGTGGTGAGTAGACCAAAAGCTGACACTATTGTCTTCTTCTAACAAAACCGTACCAAAAATTGTCTTCCTTTTTTTCCTCCTCCCAGGATGAAGTCAACCAGATTATGGAAACCAATTTATGGCTGAAACATGTAAGTATCACAAAAGAGGGGAAGAGTTCTTAGGCTTTAAGATAATCTTACCCTTCCTAGGTTTTGGTTTTTGTCTGTGTCATGAGCAACTTGAGAAACTGCAAGTTGCTTCTGGTATGAGAGAATTGGCCGTCTGCAAGGACGTTGCCCAGGGAATGCACAGATGTTTTACCATCCTGTGGGAAGATTTTTTCATGTCCCCGCATGGGAAGCTGGGACTGACAGGCAGGAGCTCACCCCACTCCCCAGATTCAAACCGCTGACCTTTCAGTCAGCAGTCCTGCCAGCACAAGGCTGCAACCCATTGTAACCATCGCCAAGTTGGTTCAGGCAAAGACAAGCTGATGTGGCCTATCCTTGTCTGTGTTTCCACATTAAAAACTTTGCCTTCTTGGACATGTTTGCAGCTTGTTTAGTCATTAGGCATGTGCAATCCATGGTTCTAAAGTACTTACAAATCTAAAGTTCTGGTGGTGAAAACTAGGAGGCACTGGTAATTTGCTTCTACAGTGTTGCTAAAGTTCTGGTGGAACTTTAGCAAGTTCTGGTGAAAGTTCTGGTGGAACTTTAGCAAGTTCTGGTGGAAGTTCTGGTGGAACTTTAGCAAGTTCTGGTGGAAGTTCTGGTGGAACTTTAGCAAGTTCTGATGGAAGTTCTGGTGGAACTTTAGCAAGTTCTGGTTGAAGTTCTGGTGGGACTTTAGTAAGTTTTGGTGGAACTTTAGCAAGTTCTGGTGGAAGTTCTGGTGGAACTTAAGCAAGTTCTGATGGAAGTTCTGGTGGAACTTAAGCAAGTTCTGGTGGAAGTTCTGCTGGAACTTTAGCAAGTTCTGGTGGAACTTCTGGTGGAACTTTAGCAAGTTCTGGTGGAACTTTAGCAAGTTCTGGTGGAAGTTCTGATGGAACTTTAGCAAGTTCTGGTGGAACTTCTGGTGGAACTTTAGCAAGTTCTGCTGGAACTTTAGCAAGTTCTGGTGGAAGTTCTGGTGGAACTTTAGCAAGTTCTGGTGGAACTTTAGCAAGTTCTGGTGGAAGTTCTGGTGGAACTTTAGCAAGTTCTGGTGGAACTTTAGCAAATTCTGGTGGAAGTTTAGCAAGTTCTGGTGGAACTTTAGCAAATTCTGGTGGAAGTTTAGCAAGTTCTGGTGGAACTTTAGGAACTGCCATTTATTTCATTATAAATGGCAGTTCCTAATTGGTTCTGTCATAAAAATCATCAATAATGAAATAATAATGAAATTTTGAAAGTTTTGTTAGAGTTCTGACATTTTCACCAACAGAGCTTTAGCAACACTGTAGAAGCAAAGCACCAGCACCTCCTAGTTTTCACCACCAGAACTTTAGTTTTGTAAATACTTTAGAACCATTTCGAAGCATGGATCGCACATGCCTATTAGTCATATATATGCTGGTTTTCATATGTGAAAGATTGAAGGTTTCTATAAAGTAGAATTGTGCCTAAATACCCTAAAAGCACCAGATCTTGTCTGATCTTGGATATTAGGACAGATGTGAAGCCAAGCTCTGGGATGAAGAGAATAGTAACAGCAGCCAAGTTCAACTCCTAAAAAGCAGCAGATGCAGATCGTGAAGTCAGGCATCACATTTGTAATGTCCTTCTGACATCTAGTGGTCGTTTCCCTTGTCTGCATGTGGTTAAATCAGTGTTTCTCCACCTTCCTAATGCCTTGACCCCTTAAGACAGTTCCTCATGTTGTGGTGACCCCCAACCATAACATGATTTGCCTTGCGACTACAAAACTGTCATTTGGCTACTGTTATGAATAGTAATGTAAATATTTGATATGAAGGAAGTATTTTCATTACTGGACCAAATTTGGCACAAATATCCAATATGCCCAAATTTGAATACCGGTGGGGTGGGGGTGGGGGATTGATTTTGTCATTTGGGAGTTGTAGTTGCTGGGATTTATAGTTCACCTACAATCAAAGAACATTCAGAACTCCACCAATGATGGAATTGAACCAAACTTGGCACACAGAACTCCCAAGACCAACAAAAAATACTGGAAGGGTATTGTGGGCATTGACCTTGAGTTTTGGAGTTGTAGTTCACCTACATCCAGAGAGCACTGTGGACTCAAACAGTGAGGATCTGGACCAAACTTGGCATGAATACTCAATATGCCCAAATGTGAACACTGATGGAGTTTGGGGAAAATAGACCTTATTATTTGGGAGTTGTAGTTGCTGGGATTTACAGTTCACCTATAATCAAAGAGCATTCTGAATCTCACCAACATTAGAATTGGGCCAAACTTCCCACACAGAACCTGCATGCCTTGAAGGGACTAGCTGGTGTGAGCCTCCCTCCAGCCTTGCACACTCTCCCTCGCCCACACATGCACACCATGCTGCCGTGCGCTGAGCCCACCTGCTATCCCCTCCCTGCTTGAAGTCTCAGAAATAGCCCTCCCCTTGGCTGAGAGGCCGGCTAATCACAGCGGAGGAGGGCTTTTGGTGGGAGGATTCACTATCTGTTTCCAAAAAAGAAGAGAAGGGACACTGGTGGAGTTTGGGGGAAATAGACCTTGTCATTTGGGAGTTGTAGTAGCTGGGATTTATACACTCAATGAGCATTCTGAACCTCACCAATGATAGAATTGGGTCAAACTTCCCACACAGAACCCCCAGGACCAACAGAAAAGTCTGTGTTTTCCGATGGACTTTGGTGACCCCTCTGACACTCCCTTGCAACCCCCCAGGGGTCCCAACCCCCAGGTTGAGAAACACTGATTTAAAATCTACAGGCAAAGCATTATTGTCTCTTCCACTGACATCTGTCAGGTTTGGGAGACTCTTAAAGACATCTCTCTCTGTGTGTGTATCCAATGAGTATTTATAGTGACATGTGTTTACACCACAACTCCCATATTTGTGGGACCACCGTTTTATTTCCCCACATCCAACAAATGCTTTTCCTGCACAACTTCATGGTATTCTTGGGCCAGAAGTACATCATCTCTATAGTGTTCACCATATTCTATGGTGTTGCCTATCCTCACGAAGGCTAGGAATTGTCAAAAGCTTTCATGGCCAGAATCACTGGGTTGTTGTAGGTTTTTTCGGGCTATATGGCCATGGTCTAGAGGCATTCTCTCCTGATGTTTTGCCTCCATCTATGGCAAGCATCCTCAGAGGTAGTGAGGATGCTTGCCATAGATGCAGGAGAAACGTCAGGAGAGAATGCCTCTAGACCATGACCATTTAGCCCAAAAAACCTACAACAACCCAAGGCTAGGAATGTATCCCTACAGATATGGGAGTCGTAACATAATGCCTTTGATTGTCTATGTTCTACCCTTCAGTGGAAAGGGGTTCATTCACAATACAGAACTATTGCATGATTATTCCACTTAACTACCATGCCAATTTTTTATGGAATCCTGGGATTTCTAGTTCAGGAAGAGGTAGCCATCTCAGCTAGAGGACTGTAGTATTTCCTCAACTACGTATCCCAGAGTATCATCCCAGGGTAGTTAAAACATACTCTTAGTGCTACAGTTGTGTAGCGTGAAAGGGACCCTGCTTAGAGAAGCTTGATTTTAACATTCCTTGACTGGGGATTCCTTGATTGGGGAGATGGTGGCGGGGTAGAAATAAAGATTATTATTATTATTATTATTATTATTATTATTATTATTATTATTATTATTATTTCTTCCTTTCTTTGATTAGATTTGGAATGATTACAAGCTGAGGTGGGATCCGGACAAGTACGGAGGTGTTCAGTTCATTCGGGTGCCTTCCCAAAAGATCTGGAAGCCGGATATTGTATTATACAACACGTAAGGTTACGGCATTTGATGTCCCCTTAAGTAGCGTACATTGGAATAACCCTCCCTTTTACACTGACTATACACCAGGTATGGGCAAACTTGGGCCCTCCCTCCAGGTGTTTTGAACTTCAACTCCAGGTGTTTTGGATTTTCTGCTGGTTGTGAGGAATTGTGGGAGTTGTAGTCCAAAACACCCAGAGAGAGGGCCCAAGTTTGCTCGTGCCTGCTCTACACCAAAGTAATCTAGGATTCCAGTCCATGAAATTTTCAGGGACCCTTCCCAAGTGTCTGTATAGGCCTTATTTCACTGACCTGTGAAATAAAGCCACCACTTTTAATTTGTTGTCGAAGGCTTGAATGGCTGGAATCATTGAATTGCTGTGAGTTTTTCGTGCTTTATGGCCATGTTCTAGAAGCATTCTCTCCTGACGTTTCACCTGCATCCATGGTAGGCATCCTCAAAGGTTGGGAGGTCTGTTGGAAACTAGGAAAATGGGGTTTATAAATCTGTGGAAACTCCAGGGTTGGAGAAAGAACTCTTGTCTGCTGGAGGTATGTGTGAATGTTGCAGTTTGACACCTTGATTAGCATTTAATAGCCTGCACTTTCAAGGCCTGGCAGCTTCCTGTATGGGGGAATCCTTTGTTGGGAGGTGTTACCTGGCCCTGATTGTTTCTTGCCTGGAATTCCCCTGTTTTTGAGTGTTGTTCTTTGTTTACTGTCCTGATTTTAGAATTTTCGAATACTGGTAGCCAGATTTTGTTCATTTTCATTGTTTCCTCCTTTCTGTTGTAATTGTCCACATGCTTCTTGTGGATTTCAATGGCTTCTCTGTGTAGCCAGACATGGTGGTTGTGAGAGTGGTCCAGCATTTCTGTCTTCTCCAATAATAATATGCTGTGTCCAGGTTGGTTCCTCATGGGCTCAGTTATGGTTGCCTTCTCTGGTTGACTTAACCTGCAGTGCCTTTCAGGTTCCTTGATTCGTGTGTTGGTTTTCGTGGTCCCCATGAAGACTTCTTGTCCACAGCTGCATGGCATACGGCATAGGGTCAACTCCTTCAGAGGTGAGAGAATCCCTCTTGTCCTTTGCTGAACGTAGCATTTGTTGGATTTTCTCAGTGGGTCTGTAGATAGTTTGTATGTTGTGTTTCTTCATCAGCTTCCCTCTGTAATCAGTGGTTTCCTTGATGAATAGCAAGAACCCTTTTCCTCTGGGTGGATCTTTGTCTTCATTCTCATGACTTGTTCTCAGTCTTGCAGCTCTTCTGATGCCTGTGGTGGCATCTCCATTGGCCTGTAAAGCCCAGTTTAGATGGTTCCATTCACCTTGGAGGAGGTGGGCTTCGCAGATTCTCTTTGCACGCTCTGCCAGGGCTTTAATTGTGCTTCTTTTTTGACTTGGGTGACAGTTGGAGTTTTTATGTCAGTAGTTCCCTTAACATATGGTAGGAACCCTTTTCCTCTGGGGTGGATCTTTATCTTGACTCTCGTGGCTTGTTCTTGGTCTTGCAGTTCTTCTGATGTCTTAGATGGAGTCTCCATTGGCCTGTAAAATCCAGTTGAGGTGGTTCAGTTCCCCTTGGAGGAGGTGGGCTTTGCAGATTATTTTTGCACAGTCTGCCAGAGTTTGAATTGTGCTTCTGATCTGACTTGGGTGATGGTTGGAGTTTTTATGTCAGTAGTTCCCTTAACGTATGGTAGGAACGCTTTTCCTCTTGGTGGATTTTTGTCTTAACTTTCGTGGCTTGTTCTTGATCTTGGAGCTCTTCCGATGCCTGTGGTGGAGTCTCCATTTGGCCTGTAAAGCCCAGTTGAGGTGGTTCCATTCCCCTTGGAGGAGGTGGGCTTCGCAGATTCTTTTTGCACTGTCTGCCAGAGCTTGAATTGTGCTTCTGATCTGACTTGGGTGATGGTTGGAGTTTTTATGTCAGTAGTTCCCTTAACGTATGGTAGGAGCACTTTTCTTCTGGGTGGATTTTTGTTTGACTCTCGTGGCTTGTTCTTGGTCTTGCAGCTCTTCTGATGTCTGCCCCTTTTAGTCGCTGAATTATTTGGAATGGTATAATGAACCTCTTTGTTGTTGCTCCGACAGTGCCGTTGGGGACTTCCAGGCAGACGACAAAACCAAGGCCGTGCTGAATTACACTGGAAACGTCACCTGGATGCCACCTGCAATTTTTAAGAGCTCGTGCAAAATCGACGTGACCTACTTCCCATTCGACTATCAGAACTGCACGATGAAGTTTGGCTCCTGGTCCTATGAGAAAGACGAAATCGACTTAGTCCTCGTCGGCTCCACTATGAACCTCAACGACTACTGGGAAAGCGGAGAGTGGGCCATCATTAAAGCCCCAGGCTATAAGCACGACATCAAGTACAACTGCTGTGAGGCCGTCTACCCCGACATCACCTACTCCCTCTACATCAGGAGGCTGCCCTTGTTTTACACCATCAACATGATCATCCCTTGCCTCTTGATCTCTTTCTTGACGGTTCTGGTGTTCTACCTGCCTTCGGACTGTGGCGAGAAAGTCACGCTGTGCATATCGGTCCTCTTGTCCTTAACCGTCTTCCTCCTGGTGATAACCGAGACAATTCCTTCCACTTCCTTGGTGATCCCCCTGATTGGGGAGTACCTTCTTTTCACCATGATATTTGTCACCCTCTCCATCGTCATCACCGTCTTTGTGCTCAATGTGCACTACCGGACTCCCAGAACGCACACCATGCCCCGGTGGGTGAAAGCCGTCTTCCTAAACTTTCTCCCCAGGATCATGTTTATGACCAGGCCGGCCGACGAAGACGAGGAACAGGAAGAGGAGGAGGAAGAGGGCAGTCAGAAACCAACATCGCCTTACAACACGGAGCTCTCCCATTTAAGTTGCCTCGGGGCATCCTCGGAAACCAGGTGCTGCAAAGACAGCTTCCCCTGCCAAGACCTGAAGTGCGGTTGCTACCAGCACCCCCATATTAATTACGTCAAGGTGAACAGCAACCTGACCCAGAGCTCCAGCTCCGAATCTATAGACGCTCTGCTCTCTTCTTTGGTTATCTCGCCGGAAATGAGAGACGCAGTCGAGAGCGTCAGGTACATTGCAGAAACCATGAGGTTGCAGAACGAAGCAAAGGAGGTATGGCTGTTTTTTGTTAGTACAGTAAGAACCTCCATATATGGTGAAAAAAGGTGGAAACCTGGCTTTGTGAGCAGGCCTTCCCAAATACGGCATAGCTAAATGGAATTATGGAACTACTGATAACGCAATGGAATAATGATTTGACATGGAGACGCTCATGATAATGTCGAAGGCTTTCATGGCCAGGATCACTGGGTTGTTGTAGGTTTTTCCGGGTGTATGGCCATGTTCTAGAGGCATTTTCTCCTGACGTTTCGCCTGCATCTATGGCAAGCATCCTCAGAGGTAGTGAGGTCTGTTGGAACTAGGAAAATTGGGTTTATATAGCTGTGGAATGACCAGGGTGGGACAAAGAACTCTTGTCTACTGGAGCTAGGTGTGCATGTTTCAACTGACCACCTTGATTAGCATTTGATGTCATGGCAGTGCCTGGGGCAATCTTTTGTTGAGAGATTGTTTCCTCTCTGTTGTTTTGCTGTTGTAATTTTAGAGTTTTTTAATACTGGGAGCCAGATTTTGTTCACTTTCATGGTCTCCTCCTTTCTGTTGAAATTGTCCACATGCTTGTGGATTTCAATGGCTTCTCTGTGTAGTCTGACATGGTGGTTGTGAGAGTGGTACAGCATTTCTGTGTTCTCAAATAAGAGGAAAAATCTTCTTGCCATATTTTAAGGGAACCACTGACCGCATAGGGAAGCGGATGAGGAAACACAACATACAAACTATCTACAGACCCACCAAGAAAATCCAACCATTGCTATATTCGGCGAAGGACAAGAGGGATCCTCTCACTTCTGCAGGAGTCTACTGTATACCAAGCAGCTGTGGACAAGCTGTGGATCGACCACCAAACGCAGCAGCATTGCCCAGGCCCGAATCAAGGAACATGAAAGGCACTGCAGACTACTTAAACCAGAGAAGTCAACCATAGCAGAGCACCTGATGAACCAACCTGGACACAGCAGATTATTTGAGAACCACTCTCACAACTACCATGTCAGACTACACAGAGAAGACATTGAAGTCCATAAGAAGCACGTGGACAATTTCAACCGAAAGGAGGAAAATGAACAAAATCTGGCTACCAGTATTAAAAAAAACTCTAAAATTACAACAGCAAAACAACAGAGAGGAAACAATCAGGGACAGGTAATCACCTCTCAACAAATGATTCCCCCAGGCACTGCTAGGCCATCAAATGCTAATCAAGGTGGTCAGTTGAAACATTCACACTTCGCTCCAATAGACAGTTTTTTGTCCCACCCTGGTCATTCCACAGCTATATAAACCCAATTTTCCTAGTTCCAACAGACCTCACAACCTCTGAGGATGCTTGCCATAGATGCAGGCGAAATGTCAGGAGAGAATGCCTCTAGAACATGGCCATACACCAGGAAAAACCTACAACAACCCAGCTCATATCAATGTTTTAAGGCTTTGTACGGTTTTTATAATTTTATATCATATGCTATTGTTTTAAACCGAATTTTATGATTGTTTTTATTTGTTATAAGTGTTATGGCATTGAATTGTTGCCAATTTGTGAACTGCTGCGAGTCGCCTCTGGGCTGAGAGGGGCGGTATATAAATAGAGTAAATAAATAATTAAAATAATAATAAATATGCAGGGGATACATTCCCAGATAGACTGCAGTTACATGAACCCGATCCCCATTAAATTACCTGACTTCTGGTTCCAGTGCACTATAGAGTTGCGTTGGAGGATCTAAAGATTTCTGTTTAGCAGCCTGCTAGTTACTCCAACGCAACTTCCAAGGGAAGCATACCACAGAACGGTCTGAAGAACCTATTACATTCCTTACCATCTTATTTCCTATTGCTGAGCGGAGACATGATGGCCATGTATGAATATGTGAGGGGAAGTCCTAGGGAGGAGGGAGCAGGTTTCCTTTCTGCTGCCCTGGAGACAAGGATGCAATGGAGCCATGGCTTCAAACTACAAGAAAGGAGATTCCATCTGAACACTAGGAAGAACTTCCTGACTGTGAGAGCTATTCAGCAGTGGAACTCTCTGCCCTGGAGTATGGTGGAGGCTCCTTCTTTGGAAGCTTTTAAACAGAGGCTGGATGGCCATCTGTCAGGGGTGCTTTGAATACAATTTTCCTGTTTCTCGGCAGGGGGTTGGACTGGATGGCCCATGAGGTCTCTACCAACTTTATGATTCTATGATTCCTAAGTGCAAAGAGCTTATATCAAAACCTCATGTCCACCATAAGTCAGAAACAACCATACTTTTACTTAGGCGAACCTTCATAGCCTGAGGATGATGTCCTTCCAAGTGTAGCATCTTGGTGGTGGGTCATAGATGGCTATGGAGCCCTATTCCTGACCCGCATGTTCTTCTGCAGTTAGGACATTGGTTTCCAGGTGGAAGGTGGTCCCGGTCAGGGTTGGCTTGACGCACCTTCCTCTTGGCATGTTTCTTCCTTTCGCCCTCCATTTGTGCCTCTTTGAATTCCACAGCACTGCTGGTCACAGCTGACCTCCAGTTAGAGCACTCAAGGGCCAGGGCTTCCCATTTCTCCATGTGTATGCCACAGTTTTTAAGGTTGTGCTATATGCAAGATAATTGTTTCAAGTGATATTTTAGTCTATGTCAATGCCTCCTGAATTGATATAGATGTCCGCTTTTGTTTTTCTAGACTCAAGATGACTGGAAATACGTCGCCATGGTAATTGACCGAATTTTCCTGTGGGTATTTATCCTCGTGTGCATTCTGGGAACCGCTGGATTGTTTTTGCAACCGTTGCTGATCGGAGACGAAGTGTAAACAAGGCTGCTCTGAAAAAAAAATGCAATTTCTCGTTTGCTGTTCAAATGCTGTCCCTGTTCTCTCTCTTTGTGTTAAAGGACTTCTTTCCATCTCTTTGTGTCATGGAATCAAGGGTGCCTGAGCATTCATTGAGCTGGACGCAGGGCAAGAACACAACTGACGGCGTTACACTATGTGACACCATTTTTGTTCCTGGGTTGCAAATGTCATTTCCTAATTGGTTCTATCATAACAACATGGGAAAAGTTTTGTAAACTTCAAAAACTTTGTTTCTGCGGGAAGGACATCCTGCAGCACATTTTGAAATAGTTTCAGATTTTGTTACATAGTGTAATTTGTGTGTATATTGTATCAGAATGAAGGATTTTACATGTTCAAGAAGACTGCAAGTGTTTTCTCACTTTTTTCTAGAATAGTTCAGTGTTTAAAGGACTTGTACCGAGTGGTTGTTACTATGCCTTAAAGTAATGCAAATGTATACTTTTGATCTATTGCGCCAACCCAAACATGGATATTGTATTAGGACAGCAAAGAAAGTCACTTTAATGCCAATATGACACTATTAAGATCCTCTCAGAATAGAAGATGTCATTTCAATTGTCTATAATTTGGAAATAATATGCGAAGGAGAGTTATAGATCTCTTAGACAAGACTTGAAAGGAAGATCTGAAATAGATCTGAGATTTAGCAGACAGCTATGTTCCCAAAGATGTAAATGATATGACCCCCATATCAATTTCCAACTGGACTAGAGTTGTGTTGTCGAAGGCTTTATGGCCAGAATCACTGGGTTGCTGTGAGTTTTCTGGGCTGTCTGGCTAGATACATTATATTGCTCTCACACCCAGTGTTTTTAAACTTTTAATCCTTGCAACAGGCCCTGCCCACTATGATTAATTCTCTGCGTTATTGTGATTTTATATTGTATGATGTGTTTATTTATAATGTTTCTTGTATTTTATTTTATTTTTATATTTTTATTGTTGTATTCTCACGTTGTACATTTGCATTGTTGTGCTGCCGGGCTTGGCCTCATGTAAGCTGCCCTGAGTCCCCTTGGGGAGATGGTGGCGGGGTATAAATAAATAAATTATTATTATTATTATTATTATTATTATTATTATTATTATTTGAAACACAACAAGATGAGTCCACAGCAGACACTCTGCTGGCTGTTGAATTGGGTCACACGTCGGACCCTTCCCAAGTGTCTAGGACTGTGTGATGTATCGGAGAATAATGTCTGCAGATCCCAGTAAGGTGGCCTTTTGCAGCTGACAAGTGGTGACTTTGTCAGCGTTGATTGTGTTTAAGTGCAGGCCAAGGTCTTTAGGCACTGCACCCAGTGTGCCGATCACCACTGGGACCACCTTTACTGGTTTGTGCCAGAGTCTTTGCAGTTTGATCTTTAAATCCTCATATCATGTCCGCTTTTCTAGTTGTTTCTCTTCAATCCTGCTGTTGCCTGGGATTGCGACATCGATCCATACTTTGCTTTTTAACACCTTTGTGAGGTCAGGAATGTTGTGCTCCAAAACTGTCTGTCTGAATCCGGAAGTCTCAGAGGAGTTTGGCATGTTCATTCTCTGTAACTTTTTCCGGCTTGTGATCCCACCAGTTCTTTGTAGAAGGCAGATGGTGTTTGTGGCACAAGTTCTAATGAATCATCTGAGCAATGGTGTTGTGCCTCTGCTTGTAGTCTGTCTGTGCGATCTTCTTGCAGCAGCTGAAGATGGGATCTATTGTTTCACCTGCTTCCTTGCAGAGTCTACACTTGGGATCTGTCGTCAACTTTTCAATTCTGGCTTGGATGGCATTGGTTCGAATGGTTTGTTCTTTGGCTGCCAGAATCAAGCCCTCCTTTGTCTCCTTTTTCAGACTTCCATTTGTGAGCCACAGCCATGCTTTTTCTTTGTCAATTTGGCTCTTAAATTTTCCCAGGAACTGTCCATGGAGAGCCTACTTTGGCCAGTTTTCTCTTCTGCTCCAGATTGTGTTTTTACAGTATTCCCTCTTTGTCTTTTGCACTTGAAGCAGTTTACTACTCTTGACTTCAATGTTGGTTCTTGACTGCCTTTCACATGATCTGCCAGCGCATGTTTCTCTTCTTCTACCATTTGTTCTACTTGCAGAAGCCCTCTCTCTGCCTCCTGATTTTCTGGGCCGGTCAAGTCTGTCGACATCACTACGTGGGTGTAATGAGTAGTTGATTGTCATCAATTTCCTTGTTTTCTGTCCAGATCATCCAGCTCTGCTTGTGCCCAGTTCACAATCCCAGGAGTATCTAATGATGGGGATGGCCCAGGGATTGAGAGCCTTGATCGTATTTCCGCCATTTAATTTGCTCTTCCAAACCTTTCTGACTCTTTGGATATATTCTTTGCTGACCACATTTTTCACTTGTTGTTGTTGTTGTTGTTGTTATGTTCCAGAAGCATTCCCTCATGACCTTCCGCCCACATCTATGGCAGGCATCCTCAGAGATTGTGAGGTCTGGCAAGTAAGGTTTATATACCTGTGGAATAATGCCCAGGGTGGAAGAAAGATCTCTCACCTGTGTGAGACCAATGTGAATATTGCAGTTGGCCAGCCTGATTAACACTGAATAGCCTCTCAACTTCAAAGCATGATTGCTTCCTGCCTGGGGGAATCCTTTGTTGGGAGATGTTAGCTGGCCCTGATTGTTTCCTGTCTGGAATTCCCGTTTTCTTAGTATTCTTTATTTCCTCTCCTGATTTTAGAGTTTTTTAATACCAGAAACCAGATTGTGTTCATTTTCATGGTTTGCTCCTTTCTGTTGAATTTGTCCACATGCTTCTTGTGGATTTCAATGGCTTCTCTATGTAGTCTATGTTGGGCCAGCTAACACCTCCCAACAAAGGATTCCCCCAGGCAGGAAGAAGCCGGGCTTTGAAGCTGCAGGGCTATTTAATGCTAATCAAGTGGGCCAATTGCAACATTCACACTTGCCTCCAGCAGACAAGAGTTCTTTTCTCACACCCTGGACATTCCATAGATATATAAACCCCACTTGCCTAGTTTCCAACAGATGTCACAACCTCTGAGGATGCCTGCCATAGATGTGGGTGAAACATCAGGAGAAAATGCTTCTGGAACATGGCCAGACAGCCCAGAAAACTCACAGCAACCCAGTGGACTACAGTTGCTTAAAACTGCAGATATAACCAAATACCATTAAATTACCTGATGTCTGGCCTCAGCACACCATTAGAAGACCTAGAGATTCCTAGGGAAGTATTCCTAGGGAGTTATCTCTCACAAAAGTGTGTTAGTACTGGTTACTATATCATGCTACAAAGCAGTACTTATTAAACCTCATCATATAGGATTTTCCCCACTTTTGTTCTTAGAATCCTAGAGTTGGAAGAGAACTGGTGAGCCATCCAATCCAACCCCATTCTGCCAAGAAGCAGGAAAATCTCATTCAAAGCACCCCTGACAGATGGCCATCCGGCCTCTGTTTAAAAGCCTCCAAAGAAGGGGCCTCCACCACACTACGGGGCAAAGAGTTCCACTGCTGAACAGCTCTCACAGTCAGGAAGTTCTTCCTAATGTTCAGGTGGAATCTCCTTTCCTGTAGTTTGAAGCCATGGCTCCATTGCGTCCTAGTCTCCAGGGCAGCGGAAAACAAGCCTGCTCCCTTCTCCCTATGACTTCCCCTCACATGGACCGTATCATGTCTCAGCCTTTTCTTCTGCAGGCTAAAAATGCTCAGCTCTTTAAGCCGCTCCTCATAGGGCTTGTTCTCCAGACCCTTGATCATTTGAGTCACCCTCCTCTGGACACATTCCAGCTTAGAGTCAACATCTCCCTTCAGTTGTGGTGCTCAGAATTGGACACAGTGGGATTCCAGGTGTGGAAAAGAATCCTAGAATCCCGGAGTTGGAAGAAACCTGGTGGGCCATCCAGTCCAACCCCATTCTGCCAAGAAGCAGGAAAATCACATTCATAGAATCATAGAATCAAAGAGTTGGAAGAGACCTCATGGGCCATCCAGTCCAACCCCCTGCCAAGAAGCAGGAATATTGCATTTAAATCACCCCTGACAGATGGCCATCCAGCCTCTGTTTAAAAGCTTCCAAAGAAGGAGCCTCCACCACACTCCGGGGCAGACAGTTCCACTGCTGAACAGCTCTCACAGTCAGGAAGTTCTTCTTCATGTTCAGATGGAATCTCCTTTCTTGTAGTTTGAAGCCATTGTTTCATGTCCTAATCTCCAGGGAAGCAGAAAACAAGCTTGCTCCCTCCTCCCTGTGGCTTCCTCTCACATATTTATACATGGATATCATATCTCCTCTCAGCCTTCTCTTCTTTAGGCTAAACATGCCCAGCTCCTTAAGCCGCTCCTCATAGGGCTTGTTCTCCAGACCCTTGATTATTTTAGTCACCCTCCTCTGGACACATTCCAGCTTGTCAATATCTCTCTTGAATTGTGGTGCCCATTCAAAGCATCCCTGACAGATGGCCATCCAGCCTGTTTAAAAGCTTCCAAAGAAGGAGCCTCCACCACGCTCCTGGGCAGATAGTTCCGCTGCTGAACGGCTCTTACAGTCAGGAAGTTCTTCCTCATGTTCAGATGGAATCTCCTTGCGTCTCCAGGGCAGCAGAAAACAAGCCTGCTCCCTCCTCCCTATAACTTCTCCTCACATGCACCTTATCATGTCTCAGCCTTCTCTTCTTCAGGATAAACATACCCAGTTCTTTAAGCTGCTCCTTATAGGGCTTGTTCTCCAGACCCTTGATCCTTAGAGTCACCCTCCTCTGGACACATTCCAGCTTAAGAGTCAACATCTCCCTTCAATTGTGGCGCTCAGAATTGGACACAGTGGGATTCCAGATGTGGAAAAGAATCACAGAATCTTAGAGTTGGAAGAGACCTGGTGGGCCATCATCCAGTCCAACCCCATTCTGCCAAGAAGCAGGAATATTGCATTCAAAGCACCCCTGATAGATGGCCATCCAGCCTCTGCTTAAAAGCCTCCAAAGGAGGATAGAATCATAGAATCATAGTTAGGAGAGACCTCATGGGCCATCCAGTCCAACCCCCTGCCAAGAAGCAGGAATATTGCATTCAAATCACCTCTGACAGATGGCCATCCAGCCTCTGTTTAAAAGCCTCCAAAAGAGGAGCGTCCACCACACTCCGGGGCAGAGAGTTCCACTGCTGAACGGCTCTCACAGTCAAGAAGTTCTTCCTAATGTTCAGATGGAATCTCCTTTCTTGTAGTTTGAAGCCACTGTTCTGTGTCCTAACCCTCCACCACTACCCAGTAACTCACCTTGGAACTTATTCAGTAGCTCGTAGACTGTGACCATCACCTTGAGAAATAAATACGTTACTGCATTTTATTTAATAAATTTGCCACCCCAAAAAGGTGGCAGATTTTCAGATGGTTTAAAATTTTTACCACTGCTGTCTATTTATTTAGCCACATTCTAGTCAAGCTGTCTACGGACAAGTGACCAGATGAAGAAAGACGCTGGTGAAATGAGAGAAGAATACAAACATTTGGACAAATATGAAGCAGCACTGGACATTAACAAACAGGGTCCAGCTTTTGAGAAAAGGACAACTATTTTTTTTAAATGCAACCAATTTTCAAGAGGTTTATTCAGAATCATCAACTATTGTACTATTTATCCAGAATCTTTCAGTACAGTATTCTTCGTACAAAAAATAAACTGATTTGTTGTTACTAATGTCTCTGTGTTTTCTGGTCCTGGTTGTGTCACAAACTGTTAAAAAAAACTGAGGTGCACAACATGGGGAAGGGCTTAAAATCAGCTAGGATGGCTAGCAGTCATGTGTACGCAAACCAAAAGTAAGAAAAGGAAAAATATATAATATTCAACAGAAGACTTAGATCAGTTTGATCACAGATACAAAGAGGATACAAAACTTTGTTCCAAGTGACAATCTTTGGTAGAATCCACTCTTCCCAGTTGAATAGACCTTACCAAAGAAAACCTTGTGACAGGTAAGCCATAAGTCAGTCAACTCAAAGGCACAAGATGACAAAAATCCAGAGGCTTCTGTTAGAACAGACCTGGGCAAACTGGCACTCCTTGCTAAGAGGACTGGCTTCCTGGTAAGGGAAGAAAGGAAAGGATGGATGAAAGGGAAGAAGGGAAGGGTCGAAGGAGGAAGAGGGAGGTAAGGAGGAAGGAAAGAGAAGGAAAGAAAGACAAAAGGGAAGGAGGGATGAAAGGGTGGAAAAGAATGGAGGGAGGGAGAAAGGGAGTGAACGAAAGACAAAAGGGAAAGAAGAAAGAGGGAGAGAGGGAAGGAGGGAGGAAAGGGGGAAGGAAGGACGAAAGGGTGGAAGGGAAGCGGAAGGAAAAGGAGAAGAAAGAGAAGAAGAGCAGGAAGGACAAAAAGGTGGGAGGGATTGGAGGGAGGAAGAGGGAAGAAAGGAAGGGAGGAAAGAGAGAAGGAAAGATAAAAGGGAAGGACAAAAGGGTGGAAGGGAGGTGGAAGGAAAAGGAGAAGGAAGAAAGGGAGAAAGAGAAGGAGGAAGGAAAGAGAAGAAAGGACAAAAGGGTGGGAATGGAGGGAGAGGAAAAGAGAGAGGGAAGGAAGGGAGGAAAGAGAGAAGGAAAGACAAAAAGGGAAGAGAAAGAGGGAGAGAGTATCACAGATTTGAAAGAACCCCTAAAGAAGGACAATAATATGTTGCATGTTCCAGAGTGGGCAAACCAGACAATCTCCACATCAACACTGACAAGGAAACAACAATACTGTTTACCCACAAGAATAAAGACATTATATATATTAGAAACCAGCATTTTCTAATTACTTTATTTTCCAGATCACCAGACAGGGCCGCAGGAACGCGTGGCAGGGGACCGCTAGTCATTCAATAAAAAGGATTGCATTTTTCCCAAAATAAGTTGTGTATTAATGACAAGAGGGCCCTGTCTCCTGATCTGGAGTGCAATACTAAGAAATGGTGGTAATGGGAGGATGAAAATTTTTAAGACTTTGCAGGGCTGTTAGTTGGCCTGGTGCATTGCAGCCGCCGAGAGAGAAATACAAAGTCCATAAATATCAGGGACAGCTTAGCAAACAGAAACAAGGCCAGACATAAATCCCTGATACAGTCAGATAGACAAGCTGGATGTTGTTCTGAGTCTTCCATCTCAAAGAAGGTCAAGAAAATGAAGAAAGAGAACAGAAGCTCTCTTTCAGAGAGGACAAAGTCCTTCAATTGTTCACACTGAGAAAGCAGATTAATTATTATTATTGAAGGATGTCAAGGAAGTGACAAATGCATCACATTATAAGCCTCAAAGTCAAATAGAAATATTACATTGACCAGTAGATGCGATACTTACTGTATATACTCGAGTATAAGCCTAGTTTTTCAGCCCCTTTTTTAAGGTTGAAAAGGCCCCCAACCTTTCAAAGGTTATTTATTATTTTGCTCTATCATTATTATTTCTATTACATTTATTATTTTATTCATTATTATTATTATTACATTTATCATTTTACTCTATTATTATTATACTTTATTATTGTTATTACATTTATTATTTTACTCTATTCGTTATTGTTATTATTACATTTCCATTATTTCATTGTATTATTATTGTTATTATTACATTTATTATTTTACTCTATTATTATTGGAAGGATATGTAAGCACATTTACATTGAAGAAGGCTAGGATAATGGTTTAATCAGAGCTGGACAGTCTTATCTTAAATTACGGTTTTATGTAAATATTCAAAAACATTGAACCTATTGATGCCTCAATTAATGTAATTTCATTGGTATCTATTTTTATTTTGAAATTTATCACTAGCTGCTGCATTTCCCACCCTCAGCTTATACTCGAGTCAATACGTTTTCCCAGTTTTCTGTGGTAAAATTTAGGTGCCTCAGCTTATATTTGGGTCAGTTTGTATATCCATGAATATTGGAAAGTCAACATCGACACCGAAATACAACACCGTCTGAGCTCTGCGAGTGCAGCATTTTTCCAAATGAAGCAGTGAGTGTTTGAGGACCGGGACATCCGTAGGAATACCAAGGTGCTTGTCTATAAAGCTATTGTCCTCCCAACCCTGCTCTATGCCTGCGAAACGTGGACTGTCTACAGACGTCACATGCAACTCCTGGAACGATTCCATCAGCGCTGCCTCAGGAAAATCCTGCAAATCTCTTGGGAAGACAGGTGAACAAACATCAGCATGCTGGAAGAAGCAAAGACCACCAGCATCGAAGCAAGGTCCTCTGCCATCAACTCCGCTGGACCGGCCACGTTGTCCGGATGCCCGACCACCGTCTCCCAAAGCAGTTGCTCTACTCCGAACTCAAGTACGGAAAACAGAATGTTGGAGGACAGGAAAAAAGATTTAAAGACATGCTCAAAGCCAACCTTAAAAACTCTGGCATAGACACTGAGAACTGGGAAGCCCTGGCCCTTGAGCGCTCCAGCTGGAGGTCAGCTGTGACCAGCAGTGCTGCAGAATTTGAAGAGACATGAATGGAGGGTGAAAAAGAGAAATGTGCCAAGAGGAAGGCGCATCAAACCAACCCCGACCAAGACCGCCTCCCACCTGGAAACCAATGCCCTCACTGCGGGAGGAAATGCAGGTCAAGAATAGGGCTCCACAGCCACTTACGAACCCACCCCCCAGGACACCGAACTTGGAGGACCATCATCCTCGGACTACAAGGGATCGCCTAAGAAGAAGAAGACTTGAGTATATACAGTAGTTTGAAAACGCTTTGTCCAACAATGAACAAGACTGCGGTAAGATTTTATAAAGAAAAGACAAGTATCAAATGCAAGTTTTAGTTTATTAGTAGTAGCAAAGGTTATTAATAAAACCCTAAAGTGCGTTAGTCTCGTTAGTAAACGTTAAAATACTTTTCAAAACTTTTAAAGTTAAAACTGGATTTTCCCAGGTATTTCAAAAACCTTCACCTTGCAGGAAACCCCTCCCGATCTTGAATCAACTACAAACATGCATTTACATCGAAACAATCCATAGTTGACAAAAGAATATGGACCAGATCTGTAAAGTGCATCTGAATTAACATTAATGTCACATATGCTGATTTGCCATAATGACAAAAGTTGAGAGACATTCGAAATTCCAGGATTTCTTTAAGCTAACTTAAGGCCTGCTTGCATAGCAATTGCTTTGTTCCAAAAACGCGGCAGAGAATATCCATGCATATTGGAAACTAATGCGTGAAAACGAGTCGCAGAGTTGGTACAGGTGAGTAAAAAGGTAAAGGTTTCCCCTGACATTACGTCCAGACGTGTTTGACTCTGGGCGTTGGTGCTCATGTCACATTTGCATGTGAGGGGAACATTCATATAAAAATAATGTCTACATATAAAGTTCTATACGATTCTGGCCCAGCTTACTTATCCGAACACATCTGCCTCTACGTCCCATCCCGCAACCTAAGATCATCCGGGGAGGCCCTGCTCTCGCTTCCGTCAACTTCGCAAATGCGTTTGGCGGGGATGAGAGACAGGGCCTTCTCGGTTGTGGCCCCCCAGTCTATGGAATGCACTCCCAAATGAAATAAGATCGATTCCATCCCTCCTGGGCTTCAGAAAAAAATTAAAATAGTGGTTTTGGGACCAGGCCTTCGGACAGCAGACGTAATTTGCACCATAATGGATAATGGACATTGACTGGAATGGCGTTGTGGCAGATGACATTGTGACTGTGTTTTGTTGTTTTAATTAATGTTAGATGTATTGGTTTTAATGACTGTTTTATATTTGATTGTGTGATATTGTTGTAATTGATGCATCGGTCCTGTACCATTACTAATGTAAGCCGTCCTGAGTCCCCCTTCGAGGGTAGAAAAGAAATGGGGTATAAATGCCAGAAATAAATAAATAAATAAATAAATAAATAAATAATAATAATAATAATAATAATAATAATAATACAGAAATACAGGTACATAGAAATCCCTAGATATCCATATGTATATAAGATTTGCAAAGACCTGCGAACATGTGAGGGGAAAGTCATATATAAAATTTATGTATATAGATAAGACTGCAAACAGTCCAGAGTCCCCTTCAGGGTTGAGAAGGGTGGTATATAAATACCACAAATAAATAAATAAATAAGATAAATAAGATAAATACAGATAATATATAGGTAGGGTTGTTGTAGGTTTTTTTGGGCTATATGGCCATGTTCTAGAAGCATTCTCTCCTGACGTTTCGCCTGCATCTATGACAAGCATCCTCAGGATGCTTGCCATAGATGAAGGCGAAACGTCAGGAGAGAATGCTTCTAGAACATGGCCATACAGCCCGAAAAAACCTACAACAACCCAGTGATTCCAGCCATGAATTTTCAGGGATCTTCCTGACTTGCAAGGGCTTCTCTCCCCCTCCTTTCACTTTTTCAAAACATTCCAGCCTGGGAGGAGAAGCAGAGCAGAAGCAGAAAAGAAAACACACCTTTAAAGGAGGGGAAGATGAGAGAGAAATATATATATATCACGCAATGGCTTCCGGGGAGGCTTTTTCAGACCATAAAAAGGTCTGAAAAACTCAGATTATATTCGAGTATATACGGTAAATGTAATTTTTAATCAATTTTGGTCAAACTTGATAGTCAGACTTTGGCTGACAGCCTCAACTGTTTTGTAAAACAGTTGGTTTTGGTCTATTCTTTTATGGAACTGGATTGCTTGTTCCTGGATTAAAGAGGGCTGGACTGGGTGGACTTTGTGGGGTTTTTTTCAATTCTATGATAAATATGGAACAATTTTTATGGAACCCATTGTAGCTGCTATAGGTCAATCTTTAGTTTCACTTAAATCTCAGTGAGAGCATCCCTTATATCAATATCAACCCAAGCAATGCTGGATAATTTTCCTAATTTTGGTTGGATAAATTGCCTTAATTGTTCTGACTTCAACCTAACATCAGTTTATTTCCAGGCATTATTACAAATACAGTAGTTGAGATTCAGCCTATGTGTGAACCTGAGCCTGAATCTCTGATTGTATTGCCTATTGTTGATGCCAGTGTAGATGCTAATGTTGATGCTAATGTTATTGGGCCAAGTTTATTGGGCCAAGTTTGGATAGTGAGGCTGAAGTGATCAATGAGGATGAGGCTCAAGATAGAGACACTTTGGGCAGTAAAAATCCTACAGGCTTTGATTTAGAGGCTTCAAGGGAAAAGCCAAATTCTCATGAGAAACTTTCTGTCAGACTGAGAGAAGAAAATTCACTCCCTTTTCCTCCTGGCCCAAGCTTGCAAGATAACTTGACACCTGGTCAGGTCAATGATAACAGCCGCAGCTTGGAGTTAAGCCAGAACCGCAGGGAGGCTCAATGTTTACGTAGGTCCAAGCGAATCCGACAATTGAAACCAAAGATTAGAGTTAGCCGGAATCAGTTTTTGGGATTTAAGAATGCCTGTGAGGGGGATTTCCTCAGACCAAGCATAGTTTAGTATCAGTAACAAACCTCCTGGGTTTTCCAGTTTCCAGTGATCTGGTCTCTAAGGGAATTTCTGGCTTCAAGTGAGATTCGCAAGGGCTAATCTGTTCATGGATTTCTATTGAGTTTTCTGGACATTACTGCTTTGGATTTTCTGCAAGCTTTCTGGACATTGCTGTTTCATTTTGGCTTTTTTATCTTTGGACTTCAATCTATTTTATATTCATCATTCAATAAAAAGGATTCTATTTTTCCTAAACCAAGGTGTGGTGTATTAATGACAAAGGGGCCCTGTTTCCTGCTCTGGAGCGCAACAAGAGTGGCCTTTACTATCTATACCGCAAGTAGCTTTAGGCTCAGGGCAGCAATAGCACATTAGCAAACGCATGGGAAAGCAACGTCCTAAGAGATGTTCATACTAAAACATAAGCCCAAGTCCCCCCTCCCAAGTCTATCCCTTTGAAGAATTCATACATAATTATGTGCTAAACAGTGCCTGATACTTATGCTACTATTTATCTGCAAGAGTAACTTCCTAGAAACGTTAATTCTGCTCCTGCCTTTATTTATTTGTGCTTCCGATGTGGAGAGGGACGATGATGCTCGCCCACTTATGAATCACAGGGATAAATAGTGCCAGGGATCCAATGATTGAAACCAGAAGGAACGTCCATAAGAAGACGCGATCCAGCACTTGCGCTGTAAATTTCCAGTCCTCAACCACCTGGAGAGAGAACAGCAGAGAGAAAAGTCAGCCTCTTTCCTTCATTATGTTCAGATTTCCAACTATATACAGTAGAGTCTCGCTTATCCAACCTTCGCTCATCCAACGTCCTGTATTATCCAACGTAGTCCAGGGTAGGAGAAAGAAAGAACTCTTCTCTGTTTTGGGCCTACATTCATACAGTCATTACAACATAACGTTACCGTGTACTGAACTGCTTTGTTCTGTCAATTTGTTGTCAAACATGATGTTTTGGTGCTTAATTTGTAAAATCATAACATAATTTATATTATATATTTATATATAATTTATATTATGTAAATATATATTATATTTATATTATAAGCTGTTCCAGTATGCCTTCCCAGAATAAGGAAAACTCTCAGCAATATGCCCTCAGAATGCACTTTACTACTGGTTTAGGATTGACTGCACTCCCTCATCTCTCTTTGAAAACCCTATACCAGATATATCCTACCTTGTTCATGCCCAGCGTTTATTTTTTAATTTTTAAACTATTACATTTGGCCCGGCCATAGATTTTTAAATCCTTGTGTGTTACTGTTTATTGGTTATTGTTTATATGTGATTTATATTAATTGTATTGTGTTTATTGTTTTTGTTTATTGATGTACTGTTGGGCTTGGCTTCACATAAGCTGCTCCGAGTCCCTTGGGGAGATGGTGGCGGGGTATAAATAAAGTTTTTATTATTATTATTATTTATTATAACTAGCTGTAGGAGCCCCCGGTTAAACCCCTGTGCCGGCAGGACTGAAGACCGACAGGTCGCAGGTTCGAATCCAGGGAGAGGTGGATGAGCTCCCTCTATGAGCTCCAGCTCCTCATACGGGGACATGAGAGAAGCCTCCCACGAGGATGATAAAAACATCAAATCATCTGGGCGTCCCCTGGGCAATATCCTTGCAGACGGCCAATTCTCTCACACCAGAAGCGACTTGCAGTTTTTCAAGTCGCTCCTGACACGACAAAAAAAAAACTAGCTGTACCCGCCACACGTTGCCATGGCCAACCTTCCCTCCCTCTTCCTCTCCTCCTTTCTTTCTCTCCTTTCTTCCCTTTTTTTCTTTCCTTCTCTCCTTCCTTGCTTCTCTATCTCTTTTTTTCCTTCCCCTCCCTTTTTCTTTCTCTCCTTTCTTCCTTCTCTACCTTTTCCTGGATTGTAACTCCCAGCAGCCCTCCCGATTGGTCTATTTACCAACTATCTATCTCTATCTAATGATATATCTTATCTATCTGGAGGAATGCTGGGAGTTGCAGTCCAGGAAGAGAAAACAGGAAATATGTACGGATTGGGATGCTCTCAAAGAAATCCAAGGAGAAGCAAGCCTGTAGCATTGAAGCAGTGTATTTGGAGCATCCTCGTCCCCTAAAGGGCCTGGTCTAGGGGATGTTGGGAGCTGTCGTTTTCGCGCATGCGCTAAATTGTCATTTAGCTTTTGGGATTTTTTAAAGTCCTTTCCACTGTTTTTTGGGAGGGGTTTATGAGTGATGGTCACTCGTTGGTCTGTTAGGGATGTAGTGTCCAAATTTCGTGTCAATTCGTTCAGTGGTTTTTGAGTTATGTTAATCCCACAAACGAACATTGCATTTTTATTTATATAGATTATATATTTTATATTACATGTAATATTATTAATAATATTACAGTGTAATGGTATAGTACAATATAGTAATATATAATACTGATATTGTTCTATGCTAAGAATATAATATATTGTATGTGTGTGTGTGTATATATATAGATATATAATATTATATATATATATATATATATATATATATATATATATATATATATATATATAAAATATTGTATGTAATATATACCTTGTAAGCCGCTCTGAGTCCCCTTCGGGGTGAAAAGGGCAGCATATAAATGTCATAAATAAATAAATAGGCTTTTCCTTAATCCCGCCTTATGATCCAACATTTTTGCTTATCCAACGTTCCGCCAGCCTGTTTATGTTAGAAAAGCAAGACTCTACAGTATTCATCAGACTAAGCCAAATGTTAGCAACAGAACTATGTAAAGGTAAAGGTTTCCCCTGACATGAAGTCTAGTTGTGTCCGACTCTGGGGGTGGTGCGCACCTCCAATGGCTTTGCCACCAATGGACCAAAAATATTAATTTTTTCTGGACCTTGGAAGAAAAAACTCATTGGGAAAGATGCCTGTTTTTGGGAGAAGTGCTCGAAAACAAAAATGGGGCCTTACAAATGAAACAAACAGAATGGGTAGTGATTCTGTACAAATGCACAAGACTAATAAATAATGAACACCACTCAGAAACAGGAGAACTCCAGACAAAAGCAATAAAGGGCCAGTTAACACCTCCCTAACACATAATTTCATTTATTTATTTATTTATTGTAGTGTCAGGAGCGACCTGAGAAACTGCAAGACGCTTCTGGTGTGAGAGAATTGGCCGTCTGAAAGGATGTTGCCCAGGGGACGCCTGGATGATTTGATGTTTTTATCATCCTTGTGGGAGGCTTCTCTAATGTCCCCACAGGAAGAGCTGGAGCTGATAGAGGGAGCTCATCCACCTCTCCCCGGATTCGAACCTGCGACCTGTCGGTCTTCAGTCCTGCCGGTTTAACCCACTGCGCCACCGGGGACTCTCTAACACAAGATGCCTCCAGGCAACAAAGACCAGGCCACCTCTATGCAGATACCCCCACTGATTGTCTTTGCAAACTTCAGGGCTACTCAAATGTTAATTCAAGCTTGCTAACTGAAACATTCACACTTGGTTGTTGTAGGTTTTTCGGGCTATATGGCCATGTTCTAGAGGCATTCTTTCCTGATGTTTCACCTGCATCTATGGCAAGTATCCTCAGAGGTAGTGAGGTGAGGATGCTTGCTTGCCATAGATGCAGGCGAAACATCAGGAGAGAATGCCTCTAGAACATGGCCATATAGCCCGAAAAACCTACAACAACCCAATGATTCCAGCCATGAAAGCCTTCAACAATACATTATTCACACTTGCTTTAAATTCATCCCCCCCCCCTCGTGGGAAAACCTGCTTCCACAACCCCCCCCCTCCTATAATTAAGCTCTCCTCTGCAAATTACCTGCTTCTCTTCTTTATCTTGCCCGAGTTTTTAATTAGTTTTAATCAGTTTGTCTTTTAATCATTGCATGTAGCCACCCATCATTATTGTGCCTGTGCTTATTGTAATTTTTTTACATTGTTATGTATGCATATGTTTCTTGTTAATATGATGCTATTGTTTATTGTTTGCGTTTTCGGTTTGTGCTTTGGTTTTTTCTTTATTGTAATTGTTGTTTGGGCTTGGCCTCATGTAAGCCGCTCCGAGTCCCCATTGGGGAGATGGTGGCGGGGTATAAATAAAGATTATTATTATTATTATTATTATTATTATTATTATTATTATTATTATTCAAGGGTTCTTTCTCCCACCCTGGACATTCCATGGGTATATATACACTCCTCTTGCTTCACTGCCAATATATCCTCTGCACATGCCATTAGCCACAGATGCAGGCTAAACGGCAGGAGAGAATGTTGCTGGAACATGGCCAGACAGCCCAAAAAACTCACAGCAACCCAGTTGTCTCTGCTCTGCTTCCAGGTACGTAGATCTGAATACATCACGGCCAATACACACACCTCACGTACTTCATTCTCCTTGGCGATGTGCCTCGTAATGTATCGGATAGAGGTGAGAGCAGCTTCCAAGGTGTTCCTCGAGGACGGAGACCCATTGCCACTACAATTCCTCTCCTCCTCGTCCTCTGGAGCACAGTATCTGTCGACGTGGCTCCGCATGCAAAGCAGCTTGGGGAGTTTGTGCAGAAAGATCCTGCGGACCCACGGTGCCATGGCGCTGTGCGTGGAGGAAGAGCGGTGATGGACATTGATGGCGAAGACGGTGATGACAATGGACAGGGTCACAAAGATCATCGTAAACACCAAATACTCGCCGATCAGAGGTATGACTTTGGATGACGATGGTATGATTTCCTCGATGACGAGAAGGAAGACGGTCAAAGAGACCAGGACGGAGGTGCAGAGAGAGATCTTCTCCCCTTCGTAGGAGGGAAGGTAGAAGACGAGGATGGTCAAGAAGGACAGCCCAATGCACGGTATAATGAGGAACAGTGTGTAAAAGAGAGGCAAGCGCCTAATGATAAACGAGTAGGTGATGAACGGATACCAGCAGCACCCGTCGGTTCTATTCCCCCGAATGCCAGTCGCTGCGACTATTTCCCATTCTCCATTATCAAAGAAATCCCTCTTGTCGACTTCTTCGTCCACCAGAATTATATCAACCTGGGAGCCGTCGTAGGTCCAGGAGCCAAATTTCATGGAGCAGTTTTGGAGATCAAATGGAAAATAAGTCACATCGATGGTGCAGGAACTTTTGTAGTTCGCTGGCGGAGTCCAAGAGATAGTGCCATCATGTCTCACCACAGTTTTTGTAGAGGTTCCTTCGAAACGGCCATCTGCACTGAAAGAAAAAGTTACCAAATATGTAACGGGATGTTTCCAACAAATGACATACACTAGGAGCTTGCTCTTTATTATTATTATTATTATTATTATTATTATTATTATTATTATTATTTGTCAGGAAAATGGAAGTGGATAGTATTGTTGTCTGCAGGATTCAATCACTAATTATTATTATTATTATTATTATTATTATTATTATTATTATTAGTGATTGAATCCTGCAGACAACAATACTACCCACCCCCGTTTTCCTGACAAATAATAATAATAATAATAATAATAATAATAATAATAATAATAATAATAACAATAGATCCATCCTCAGCTGCTGCAAGAAGATCACGCAGACAGAGTACAAGCAGAGGCACAACACGGTTGCTCAGTTGATTCATTGGAACTTGTGCCACAAACACCATCTGCCTGCGACAAAGAACTCGTGGATCACAAACCGGAAAAAGTTACAGAGAATGAACAGGCCAAACTCCTCTGGGACTTCCAGATTCAGACAGACAGAATTTTGGAGCACAAGACTCCTGACCTCACAACCGTGTTAAAAAACAAAGTATGGATCATAGATGTTGCAATCCCAGGTGACAGCAGGATTGCAGAGAAACAACTGGAAAAGCTGACATGAGATGAGGATTTAAAAATCGAATTGCAAAGACTCTGGCACAAGCGAGTCAAGGTGGTCCCAGTGGTGATCAGCACACTGGGTGCAGTACCTAAAGACCCTGGCCTGCACTTAAACACAATTGGCGCTGACAAATAATAATAATAATAATAATAATAATAATAATAATAATAATAATAATAATACTGTTGTCGAAGGCTTTCATGGCCGGAATTGAAAGCCGGGTTGTTGTAGATTTTTTCAGGCTATGGCCATGTTCTAGAAGCATTTTCTCCTAACGTTTCACCTGCATCTATGGCATGCATCCTCAGAGGTAGTGAGGTGAGGTACCTCTGAGGATGCTTGCCATAGATGCAGGCGAAACGTCAGGAGAAAATGCCTCTAGAACATGGCCATATAGCCTGAAAAAACCTACAACTCAATAATAATATTTATTTATACCCCGCCACCATCTCCCCAATGGGGACTCGGAGCGGCTTACATGGGGCCAAGTCCGGACAACATATTACATCGAAATAAAACCAAAACATAAACAACAACCAACATCATCAAAATTACATTTAAAAAACCATATATGAATACAATAACAAAATTACATTACAATAAACACAGTTGCAGTAACAGTGGACGGGCCTCATGTACAGGATAAAATGCTGAAAACTCTAATGAGATAAAAATAGGAGCAGGTTATTTGCAGGGAACTCATAAAAACATACCAGGTTGTGAAACTAAACTTCCCATTAGGAGGGTATGTACTCCAGTGACAGAAGCATTAAGGGGGAGCAATAGTGTCATGCTGTGTACCTACTCACCAAAGGCGCAGCAGAAGAGCCAGGTTCTTTTTAAACCTTTCTAGTGTAGGGGCTTTCCTGATCTCTCCAGGTAAGGTGTTCCAGAGTCGGGGAGTCACAGAGGAGAAGGCTCTCTCCCTTGTGCTCACAAGACAAGCTTGTGAGATTGGCAGGGGCGAAAGGAGGGCCTCCCCCCAAAGATCGGAGGGACCAGGTTGGTTCATGGAGAGAGATACGGTCACAAAGGTAGGCCAGCTGCAAAAGGCCACCTTACTGGGATCTGCACCCATTATTCGCCGATACATCACACAGTCCTAGACACTTGGGAAGTGTCTGATGTGCGATCCAATACAACAGCCAGAAGAGTGACCTTGTTTGCTGTGGACTCATCTTGTTGTGTTTCAAATAATAATAATAATCATCATCATCATCATCAACTTTATTTGTCCTATGTCCCTAAAGGGACTCACGGCAATTTTCAACATGTAAGGCAAAACATTCAATTGCTGGAAAGAAACCAATTACACCAAAATAAACACATTCGATAATATAACACAACCTATAGTAGTCTTACTTATCCAACCTTTGCTTATCCGACATTCCATCTTATCTGACACTCTTATCCGACACCCCTTTCCTCCAGCATTTCCCCTTCAATTTTTTTTTTAATTTTTCGTGTCAGGAGCGACTTGAGAAACTGCAAGTCGCTTCTGGTGTGAGAGAATTGGCCGTCTGCAAGGACGTTGCCCAGGGGACGCCCGGATGTTTTGATGTTTTGCCATCCTTGTGGGATGCTTCTCTCATGTCCCTGCATGGGAAGCTGGAGCTGACAGAGGGAGCTCATCCACGCTATCCCCGGATTCAAACCTCTGGCCTGTGGGTCTTCAGTCCTGCTGCCACAAGGGTTTAACCCATTGTACCACTGGGGGCTCCCCTTCAATTAAAGGAGAGAATTTCCCCAACTTTCTCACCATTCATAATGGCTTCTTGAGGTACGGTCGCAGCTGGCGCACAAGCTTTAACTGTGCAAAGGACCTCCCGGCCACACCTGAGCATCAGTGCTGAATCCAGGAGGACCCCCAAACTGCAGACTTGTGTCCTTGGGGGGAGTGACCCCAATCGGCCTCACGACTGACCAGGAGAACCTCTTGTCTGGATCAAGCTTCAACTTGTATATTCAATTTGGTTAAAATGGTTAAAAATAGGGGATTAAATGGGATTTCATTTAACAGCATTGCGGATGTTAGAGATGCCAGGTTCATCCTCAATAACAGACTAAAATCTTTAAAACCTTTTAGTGTCATATCCATTTTTTTTAAAGTCTGATTTCTAAAAATAATGAAAGTACATATCTTGAATGAAAACAACTATCACAAAACACTGAACACTTACTTGTCATACAAAACGATGTCAGGGATCCATATGGAATCAGAAGGAACACGGATAGACGTGATTCCAGCATAGTCTTTGGGGTCCCACTTCAGCTTTACATCAACCCATTCCTACAACAAGATAATCTTTTTTTAAATATCCTCATTTTTCAACTGTTGACTTAGTATAAAAAAACAACCTGTGATTTGTATAACACTTGCTGACCAAAAGGTCGGCGATGTGAATCTGGGGAGCGGGGTGAGCTCCCGCTGTTAGCCCCAGCTTCTGCCAACCTAGTCGTTTGAAAAAAATGCAAATGTGAGTAGATCAATAGGTACCACTCCGGTGGGAAGGTAACAGCACTCCATGCAGTCATGCTGGCCACATAATCTTGGAGGTACCTACGGACAATGCCAGTTCTTCAGCTTAGAAATTGAGTTGAGCATCAGAGTCCCAGAGTTGGACACGAATAGACTTAATGTCAAGGGGGAAACCTTTACCTTTTTACCTTGCCAAAATTATTCATTATTTAAATTGCTAATTACTATTTGTAGCGAATTTGTTGATCTATGTTAAATTTTTGATGTATAGCTCTATGTTGCAATGTGGCAGAATTGGCAGAAATAGGGTAGCAACAGTAGAGGCAAGATAAATTTGCATACGTGCAGCCGATTGGTTGTATGCAGATGAGTGTAGGCCAGGATTTGAAAGGGCCGCTGAGCCAGAATGGCAGTTGGGGAGAAGAGAGCTGAACATTCCAAAGGGGCGGAGTTAAGTTTAAAAAGAGGCAGTTAGAGAGTCAGAAGAAGTCAGTTAGGGATTCCTGTTTGTGAAGGACAGTTAGGAACTCCTGTGAGAGAAAAGCAGTTAGGAAAATGGAGCTTAAGTTTTAAGGAAAATAAAGAAGTGCCAGTGTGGTTTAAGGTGGAATATAGTTCTGTCAAGAGTGTATGAAAAAGTAATAGTTGTTGATGTGAAACAGTTGAAGTTTGATAGGAAAGTTAACTAAGTGAATGATATTGAATGTAAGACTCAAGACTGTAACAGAACAAACAAATGTAACCATAAGTGTTGGAGCCAGAAGCTATAAATACACTTTGTTACTTTGTTTACTACAAGAGTGTCTCAAGCCTGTAATATAAAAGCCTCAGCGTAAAAGCTCACAAGACAGCCCCAGCCAATTTAAAAAGGGGAAAATACATCAATACAAGGCAGTAAAAAGATTTAAAAGAAAATATTTTTCCCCTCACATCGTCACACATAAAAATACACATGTAAAAGGACTGAAGTAGTGAAAAGGCGTCCCACTATTATTTAAAAATCATTACACAAATTCAGCAGCAACAGAACACAAAAAGAACTTTTTTTGGAAACTTTTAGACTATAGGTTATTTTCTATATGTGAGTTATATTAATTATATTGCTTTATTTGCTTATTGCTTTGTTGTTTACTGGTGTGTTTTTGGGCTTGGCCTCATGCAAGCTGCCCCGAGTCCCCTGGCGAGATGGTGACAGGGTATAAACAAAGTTTTATTATTATTATTATTATTATTATTATTATTATTATTATTAAGACTTTGCAAAACCCAAGAAAAGTGATACAAGAGTCTCTGTCATTGCTTCCAATATCAACAAATTACAATTATTTTCTAGAAAGATTAAACAATTTGGTCAGATAATCCCTTCCATTATCACTTTTGCAGCCTCACTATATGGAAGCAAGCATTTCTTGAGATAATAATAATAATAATAATCCTTTATTTGTACCCCGCTACCATCTCCCGAAGGACGGTGCAGCTTACAAGAGGCCAAGCCCAAATACAACAATAAAAACAGCAGCAGCAACAAGACAATAACTCAAAAAAAACAACAAAGCAGTAACATTAACAACACCCAATGACGCAATTAAAAACAATGGCCGAGCCAAATGTAATAATAAAAATTAAAATTAAGATCGGTTGTCCCTTAATTCATGCACCAACTACAATATGTGGTAACCCTGTTACAGTACAGAAGTACGGTCTGCCCAGTTCAGTGGGCTTTACATCCATGTAAATGCAGATAGGAACAGCAGCCTGAACATAGCAAGCTGGATGCTCTTTTTTCTCCAAATAAATTTTTATTGATTTTACCGTAAAAGAATATAACAAACATAACCAACATCAAATATAAAAAGTAAAAAAACAAAGAAAAAAGATAAAGAAGGCCATGTCCCCACCATTCCCCTTACCCATTTTCACCTACTACACTTTGGGTTAGGAGAAAGAGAAAAAAAGAGAGAGAGAAAAGAGATAAAGTAAAAACATTTAAAATTTTGACTTCCGCTCTTCTTCCTTTGCTAGTTTTTGTCATGTTCCCTCTTCTCCTCTCAAAAACATTAAGAGAGGAGAGGGGAAAAAATATGTTCGTAAAAAAAGAAGAAAAAAACAAGCTGGATACTCTTAAATTACTGCATTGAAACCCAGTTATCTAATCACATCTCCCCGCATAATAGAAAGTGATTGCTCATTTTGTTTGTCATGTATTAAGCTTACCTGCCTCAACCAAACATTTGTGGTCATCAGCTGATTTTTCTCATCCTGTTGGAAAAGAAAAGCGACATGTAGGATACATGACTTACAAGCTTTTCTCTGCTCTCAACAACGATTGGAAACATACAGCATCCTTTCTATAACTATCTTAAGGAAGACATAGACCACTAATTTAGTATGTTACTAGCGGTCCCCTGCCATGCGTTGCTGTGGCCCAGTCTGGTGATCTGGAAAATAAAGTAATGAGAAAGTGTTGGTTTCTAATATAGGTAATGTCTTTCTGCTTGTGGGGAAACAGTATTTTTTGCTGTTTCTTTGCCAGTGTTGATGTGGAGATTGTCTGGTTTGCCTGCTCTGGGACATGCAACATATCATCGCCCTTTCACATCTTTGATACTGCATCTGTCATATACATGTGTGTGTGTGTGTGAATGGCTGGATGGCTCTTTGTCAGGAGGGCTTTGATTATGGTTTCTTGCCCTGGTGAAGGGAGTTGGACTGGATTTCTGAACTTGGAAAGTCAAGACCCCCGGGGGGGGTCACTGGGGGGGGTCACAAGGGTCACCCAAGACCACCAGAAAACACAATATTTTCTGTTGGTCATGGGGGTTCTGTGTGGAATGTTTGGCCCCATTCCATCATTGGTGGGGTTCGGAATGCTCTTTGATTGTAGGTGAACTATACATCCTAGTAACTACAACTCCTAAATGTCAAGGTCTATTTCCCCCAAACTCCATCTGTGTTCACATTTGGGCATATTGCGTATCCATGCCAAGTTTGGTCCAGATCCATCAATGTTTGAGTCCACAATGTTCTCCGGATGGAGGTGAACTACAACTCCCAAACTCAAGGTCAATGCCCACCAAACTCTTCCAGTATTTTCTGTTGGTCATGGAGGTTCTGTGTGTGAAGTTTGACCCAGTTCTATCATTGGTGAGATTCAGAATGCTCTTTGATTATAGGTGAACTATAAATCCCAGCAACTACAACTCCCAAATGACAAAATTAGCTATTTTATTTCGTATCCAAAGCATTGCATAAATAAGTATAAAACTGAAAATGCTAATGTTTACCATCATTCTAATGCTTACCATCTGTCTTGCCGAGTTGCCTGCAATAATTGGATTAGATAAATGTTATAAAAATATGTTTATTTTGTGATGAATTGCAGTAGCATTCATTCCCTTAGCATTTAGGCCAGGGGTTCTCAATCTGTGGGTCCCTCCCCAGGTGTTTTGGTCTACAAATTCCAGAAATCCCAGCCAGTTTACCAGCCGTTAGGATTTCTGGGAGTTGAAGTCCAAACTGCCTGGGGAGCCACAGGTTGAGAACCACTGGTTTAGGTATTTATTTATTTATGTATTTATTTATTTATTTACAGTATTTACATTCCGCCCTTCTCACCCCGCAGGGGACTCAGGGCAGATTACAATGTACATATACATGGCAAATATTCAATGCCATAGACCAGGGGTCCCCAAACTAAGGCCCAGGGACCGGATGTGGCCCTCCAAGGTCATTTACCCGGCCCTCGCTCAGTCTGAAACAACCTGAAAGCACACAACAACAACAACAACCCTATCTCATCAGCCAAAAGCAGGCCCACACTTCCCATTGAAATACTAATAAGTTAATATTTGTTAAAATTGTTCTTCATTTTAATTATTGTATTGTTTTTAATTGTTTTTTGCACTACAAATAAGATATGTGCACTGTGCATAGGAATTCATTCATGCTTTTTTCAAATTATAATCTGGCCCTCCAACAGTTTGAGGGGCTGTGACCTGGCCCTCTGTTTAAAATGTTTGTGGATCCCTGCCATAGACACACAACATATATAGACAGACACTCAGAGGCTATTTAATATTCCAGCCTTTCTTGAGGGTATTCTGTCCACCAGGGGAGCTGTTGCTTCACCGTCCATTTGTGACACTGATGAAGTACTTCCTCATTCTTTGCATGCTTGCTGGAGATTATTATGGCCTCATAAATTAGTTAAATTTGCCTCCCCACATAAGTGGTACCTAAATTTCCTACTTGACAGATGCAACTGTCTTTCAGGCTGCAAAGGTCGACAGCAAGCTACACAAATTGGTTGGACACTCACTCCGACCCAGGCTGGCTTTGAACTCATGACCTTTTGGTCAGTAGTGATCTTAATGCAGCTGACTCCAAGCCAGCTGTGCCACAGTCCCGGTGCCACAGTCCTGATATTGCTCCTTCTCCTTACATACATCTCCTCCATCAGCCTTTTCCATCAACATCTTTTCCATATGATAAAGAGGCTCCATTTCACACCCTTCACAATATTTGCCTCCCATAGCTAACTATATTGTGCAAAATAGCAACATAGCAGCAGTCTTTAAACATACCACATCCACCAACTGGGAAATAGCAAGGCCAAATTTCACTCTGATGGTATCGTTCAAGCGCTCCACCGGACGTACCCATCTTTCATAGTCTTCAAATAGGTACTTAAATAAGCGGTCTTCACTCTTAGCAATGAAAGAAGGTTCGGATGTACCTGTGAAAAAAAAGCAAGTTTGAGAACACTGGTACCTATAAAACACACAATTTATTATCTATTATATCTTCTATATATTAGTACCTGCACTACAAAAGGGATATTGAGGCATCTAGAAAGTACTTAATTCCATCAGCCTTGCCTTCAAAAAATCCTACAAATCTCTTGGGAAAACAGATGGACAAATGTCAGCGTGCTGGAAGAAGTAAAGATCACCAGCACTGAAGCCATGCTCCTCCGCCATCAACTCCGCTGGACCGGTCACATTGTCCGGATGCCCAATCACCGTCTCCCAAAGCAGTTACTCTACTCCCAACTCAAGTATAGAAAACGGAAGGTTGGTGGACAAGAAAAGTGATTTAAAGATGGGCTTAATGCTAACTGTGGCATAGACACCAACAACTGGGAAGACCTGGCCCTTGAGCACTCTGATTGGAGGTCAGCTGTGACCAGCAGTGCTGAGGAATTCCAAGAAGCATGAATGGAGGGTGAGAGGGAGAAACGTGTCAAGAGGAATGCATGTGAAGTCAACCCCGACCGGGACCGGGAGAAACATACACAGCCTGAGATCGTATATATAACTAGCTGTACCCACCATGCGTTGCTGTAGCCAACCTTCCCTCCCTCTTTCTCTCCTTCCTTCCTTTTTTTTCCTTTCCTTCCTTTCTTCTCTTCCTCTTACCTTCCTTCCCCCCTTTTCTTTTCCTTCCTTTTTCTTTCCTTTCTTCCTTCTCTACCTATTATTGGCCTGCAACTCCAGGCACTTCTTCTGATCGATTTACCTACCTACCTACCTACCTACCTACCTACCTACCTACCTCTATCTAATTTATCTATCTGGAGGGCTTCTGGGAGTTGCAGTCCCGGAACAGGAAACTATATCTATCTATCTATATCTATGGCTGGATGGCTCTTTGATTACGTTTTCTTGCCCCAGTGAAGAGAATTGGATTGGATGGCCTTAAGTGTTTTCTGTTGGTCATGGGGATTCAGTGTGGGAGGTTTGCCCCAGTTCTGTCATTGGTGGGGTTCTTTGATTGTAGGTGAACTATAAATCCCAGTAACAACAACTCCCAAATGTCATTGTCTATTTCCCCCAAACTCCATCTGTGTTCATATTTGGGCATATGGAATATTCATGCCACGTTTGGTCCAGATCCATCATTGTTTGAGTCCATGGTAGTCTCTGGGTGTAGGTGAGCTACAACTCCCAAACTCAAGGTCAATGCCCACCAAACCCTTCCAGTATTTTCTGTTGGTCATGGGAGTTCTGTGTGCCAAGTTTGGTTCAATTCCATCGTTGATGGAGTTCAGAATGCTCTTTGATTGCAGATGAACTATAAATCCCAGCAACTACAACTCCCAAATGACAAAATCATAATTTTTTGAGTGATGGTCACTCCTTGTGTTGTGAGATGTTTTGTTGCCAAATTTGGTGTGATTTCGTTCATTGGTTCTTTTGTTTTTAAGATACTAATTATGCACAGAGCATTTATATATATATAGATGAGGATATAATGATCAGGAGCATGAAACTCGTATGGTTCATAACTTCTTATTAACACATGCCGATTTTGGAACATACTTTGTGCTACTAAAATGGTAGAAGAAACAGCAGCAGACACAAAAAGGGTGGATTGCTGCTGACGGAACGTAAGTTTGGCTTTCATGCAACATCTATCATGGAAGAAGAAAGGGGTATTTACGTAAACACCAGCAGCCTATAGCCAAGGATATATTTGTCGGGTGGATTTTGCAAGCTTAACAATGAACCAGGAGGAAATGGAAGCATGACTCGGTTACTTAAAGAGCGCAATTCAGCATGTATATGGCATGCCCTATTATAGCACCTCCTCCCTCTCTGTCCGCTGGCTCCCTCGGATTAAGAGCTTAACGGAGCAGAGAAATGATCCCTTCTGAATCATTTGGAAAGTGTCTGACATTGTGTAGACATCAGTGTAGGTGAGGATAATTACTCAAGCGGCGGCCTCACAAGCTATCTGGCAAAGTCACTGTCAATAACAGGCAACGCTCCAGGCAACGCTCATCTAACGTGTCGGGTTTGAAAGGGTCCCCTTGTGGGTTTTACCAACCATCTGTTCAGGGGAGAAGAAATTATGCTAAGTGATCCGATATTCCGAAATAAGCCCTGCCTGAGCCCAAGCACGCATAGAACATTCCAAAGCAATATTTATTTATTCATTCATTCATTTATTTATTTATTTTGCTTATATACCGCTGTATCTCAAGCCCGAAGGCGACTCACAGCGGTTCACAAACAGTAAAAACAGTAGAAACAGCAGTGGTTCCATACAACATATAACAATTGACTTAACACATTATCCATAAATTACCAATAAGCAATTACAATGCACAATTATTACAAAAAACAACCGTACCCAATCTTCTCATCATCCAAGCGTAGTCCAGGTTCGTCGTCCATTGTTCCATTCCTATGTTCCATTACCAGATTGCACTAAATTACTCAAACGCCTGCACAAACATCCAGGTCTTCACCTTTTTGCGGAATACCATTAGAGATGGTGCTAGTCTAATGTCCGTAGGAAGGGCATTCCACAGCCGAGGAGCCACCACCGAGAAGGCCCTATCTCTCGTCCCCGCCAGCCGAGCTTGAGAAGCAGGCGGGATCAAGAGCAGGGTCTCCCCGGAAGATCTCAAAGTCCTGGTGGGTTCATAGGCAGAGATACAATGTAAATCTCCGGTCCAGCGTACCTGTCCGAACGTATCTCCTTCTACATCCCATCTCGGAGTTTAAGATCTTCTGGGGAGGCCCTGCTCTCGGCCCCGCCTCTGTCTCAAACACGTTTGGTGGAGACGAGGGACAGGGCCTTCTTGGTGGTGGCCCCCGCCTGTGGAATTCACTTCCCGGGGAAATTAGATCATCGTCATCATCCCTCCTCACTTTTAGAAAGAAGGTAAAAACATGGATGTGGGACCAGGCCTTTGTGCAATTAGGTTAAAAGGACAATTGACAATGTTGACTATGGCTTGGAAGTCGATTTATTTTTTTTATTTTTTGTCGCGTCTGGAGCCCCCGGTGACGCAAGGACTGAAGACCGACAGGTCACAGGTTTGAATTTGGGGAGAGCGTAGATGAGCTCCCTCTGTCAGCTCCAGCTCCCCATGCAGGGACATGAGAGAACCCTCACAAGAATGGTAAAACATCAAAAACATCCAAGCGTCCCCTGGGCAACGTCTTTGCAGACGGCCAATTCTCTCACACCAGAAGCGACTTCGAAGTGGATTATGGATAAGTTCAACGCAGTACTCAATCAAAGTATACAGCTATTTAAATAGCCACCAGACTGATAATAGCTCAGTGGACTGTAAGTATACTGTTTTAAATCTTTATGTCTTTATGTTTATGCTTTTAACTGTTATAATTGCTGTTTTGTATTTTATTATGCGGCATCGAATTGTTGCCAATTCAAGTTGCCCTGAGTCCCCCCCCCCCGAGGTTGAGAAGAGGGGGGTAAAGTGTTCTAAATAAATAAATAAATAAACAGGAATGCTCCAGAAGAACTGGATTTTCTGACCATACCCAAAACCAGAATGAGCTGATGAAAGGAGAAAAGGCATGAAGAGGCCAAGGGTAATGAAACATGCACCTGCACTCTCCAAGTAATGCTGCTTGACACGCCTATGGCTCGATGCTACAGGATCGGGAGAGTTGTACTTTTACAAGGTCTCCAGCCTGTTCAGACAAAGCATGCTAGTGCATCACCAAACTGCAACTCCCAGGATTTCGCAGCATCAGGCCAAGGCAGTTCAAGCAGGGTGAAAAATGTGTTAATTCGACAGTGAAGATTCATCCAAAAAGTTGCATGAAAAAAGCTCAGAAACAAGAACAAAACAAAAGAAAAAAGAATTGCGAAAGTAAAGAAAGATGGTTACAATGCATATTAGTCGAAGGTTTTCATGGCCGGAATCACTGGGTTGTTGTAGGTTTTTTCGGGCTATATGGCCATGTTCTAGAGGCATTCTCTCCTGATGTTTCGCCTGCATCTATGGCAAGCATCCTCAGAGGTATGCTTGCCATAGATGCAGGCGCAAAGTCAGGAGAGAATGCCTCGAGAACATGGTCATATAGCCCCCCCCCAAAAAAAACTATATAGCCCGAAAAAACCTACAACAACCCAATGCATATTAGTATTATACGTGAGTTATTAATTACATAGATTTATGGACAGAAATTGCAGGTATGTGCCTTCAAGCCATTTTTTGATTTATGGAAGCGGGATGGCAATCTTCTCTTTGCTAACTTTGCTCTGAGAGGGGTTGCCTGCCTGCCTGCCTTTTTCTTTTTTTCTTTTCTTTCCTTTCCTTTCCTTCCTTTCTCTGAGACAGTGGTTCTTAACTTTCCTAATGCTGAAACCCCTTAATACAGGTCCTCGTGTGGTGGTGAGCCCCAACCAAAACATCATTTTTGTTGCTACTTCATAACTTTCATTTTGCTCCTGTTATGAATTGTAATATAAATATCTGATATGCAGGATGCATTTTCATTCACTGGACCAAACTTGGCACAAATACCCGATATGCCCAAATCTGAATTCTGGTGGGGTTGAGATTGATTTTGCCATTTGGGAGTTGTAGTTGCTGGGATTTACAGTTCACCTACAATCAAAGAGCATTCTGAACCCCACCAATGATGGAATTGAATCAATCACGGCACACAGAACTCCCATGACCAAGAGGAAATATTGGAAGGATTTCATGGGCATTTACCTTGAGTTTGGGAGTTGTTCACTTACATCCAGAGAGCACTGTGGATTCAAACAATGATGGATCTGGACCAAACTTGGAACGGATACTCAATATGCCCAAATGTGAACAGTGGTGGAGTTAGGGGAAAATAGATCTTGACATTTGGGGTTGTAGTTACTGGGATTTATAGTTCATCTACAATCAAAGAGCATTCTGAAACCCACCAATGATAGAATTGGGCCAAACTTCCCACGCAGAACCCCCATAACCAACAGAAAATACTATGTTTTCTGGTGGTCTTTGGTGATCCCTCTGACACCCCCTTGTGGACCCCCCAGAGGTCCCGATCCCAAGGTTGAGAAACACTACTCTGAGAGAATGTGACTTGGCCAAGGTGATCCAGTGGGTTTCCATGGCTGAGTGGGGATTCAAATCCAGTATCCTAGATCAACCTGAAGCCACTATACCACACTGGCTCTCATGGGTAGATTTACTGACAATTTATGGAAATAAGTATGCAAATTGTGCACAGCCCTCAGGCTTCAAGCAAGCAGCAGATCAAGCGCCCAGCGCTGCAGGAGTTGTGTATTGCTGCACTGTTTATAGCTGCACTATTGTATAACAACTACCTTCCCGTGAGACAAGAACCTCCCTAGTCTTTCGCGGTAAAATGATACTGACTTTCGCAATGACAATTGTCGATGCATCCACATAAGCATTTTCACTCTGGAGAACCTGGTGTTATATAACCACCCTCTGTAATTTCTCTGCAGGATCCTGAGGAAAATTCCTTATCTGAAGCACCCATAAGACAATCAAGAGGAAGGAAAACCACAAAAGGAAGAATTTTGAAAATAGCAGGTTTTTCCTCAAAGCACTATTTTCCCCAAAAGGATTTTAAACTCCTGGTTATGGACAAACATATAATGGAAGAGGGGTGCGTTGAATCATGCTTAAATAAAAGAGCAAGTTGTATTTCATCTTATATAAATAAAAATGTAATGTTCATTTGTGGGATTAACATAACTCAAAACCCACTGGGGGAATTGACACCAAATTTGGACACAAGACACCTAACAACCCAATGTATGTCCTTCACTCATGAAAACACTGAAAAACACAACAGAAGGGACTTTAAAAGTCCCCAAAAGCTAAATGACGAAAAGCTAAATGACAATACAGAAAAAAGGGAAGAAAGAGGGAGGGAAGGGGAGAAAAGAAAGAAAGACAGACAGAGGGAAGGAGGGAAAGAAAGAAGGAAAGGGAGAAGGAAGCATGGAAGCAAAGAGAGAAGGAAAAAAGAGGTAGAGAAGGAAGAAAGGAGAGAAATAGGGAGGGAAAGAAAAAGGGGGGGAGGAAAGTTAGAGAAGGAAGGAAGAGGAGAAGGAAATAAAAAAGGGAAAGAATGAATGAAAGGCAGCGAAGGAAGGGGGAAGATGAAGAGGGAGGGAAGGAAAGAAGGGAAGGGAGAAGAAAAGGGAGACAGCAGAAGAGAAAGAACAAGGGGGAAGGAAGGGAAGAGATAGAGAAGGAAGGTAGAAAAGAGGGAGTGAAGGAAGGAGGGAAAGAAGGAGAGAAAGACGGAAGGTTGGGCACAGCAACGCATGGTGGGTACAGCTAGTGCCAGATAACCTGCAAAATGATTCTGGAATACTTCAACAATCACTTATTCCTCCACTTTAACTAGAAGGTACCTTGACTTTCTACACATTTACTTGGAATTAAATCCTACCAAGTTCAACAAAGCTTAAGTTTTTAGTTATCTGATGTCTAATGTACTGCTGCCTAATATTGATGTCCAATATATTATTATCTGGATTTACGGCGTTTTTTGTTTTTGGTTGCAATTTACGGCATTGAATATTTGCCACTATTTGCTGTGAACTGCCCTGAGTCCCCATGGGGAGATAGGGAGGGATGGAAATAAATATTATTTATTAATAATCTCCCATTAAGACTGCAGCCTCAATGTAACAGCCTTGTCATTTTTATGCATGTTGTGTGTATTCTTTCTCCGAGGGTTGAGAAATCATGACATAGTCAGTTTATGCATGGATGGACAGACCTTTGGGTCCCATCACATCACTGATCTCCAAGAACACCCCAACCTTCAACTCAGTGGAACACAAACATCCCATTTATTTTAATATTTTAAGATTTATCTTGAAAAGGGAATGCTGGTCAGAATTAGCGTTTCAAAGTCATTCCTTATATCGAAGGAAAAGGGCTGCCTGTTTCATGAACAAAATGCAAGTCAAAACATCTAACTGGCCTCCTTTTGTGTTGTTCTTATCTGCCTTCAAGTCATTCCCAATTTATGATAGTCCTAAAATGAATACTCATGTGTAAACATTCACTAAAAGTAATGCACTGTAAGATAATGCTCAAGATCCTGTAAGGTAGACTCCAGCAATACGTGGAGAGAGTTGCCAGATGTACAAGCTGGGTTCAGAAAAGGCAGAGGAACGAGAGACCCAATGGCCAATATCCGGATGCTGGATAATGGAGAAAGGCAGGGAGTTTCAGAAAAACTTCTATTTCTGTTTTATTGACTATTCTAAAGCCTTTGAGTGTGTGGATCATAATAAATTGTGGCAAGTTCTTGGTGGTATGGGGATACCAAATCACCTTGTCTCTCTCATGGGGAATCTGTATAAGGACCAAGTAGCAACAGTAAGAACTGGCCATGGAACAACAGACTGGTTCAAAGATTGGGAAAGGCATGCGGCAGGGTTGCAGCCTCTCACCCAACCTATTCAACTTGTATGCAGAACACATCATGCAATGTGCAGGGCTTGGCGAATCCAAGGCTGGAGCTAAAATGGCTAGAAGAAACATTAACAACCTTAGATATGCAGATGATACCACTTTGATGGCTAAAAGAGAGGAGGAGCTGAGGAGCCTTCTAATCAAGGTGAAAGAAGAAAGGGCAAAAGCTGGGTTGCAGCTAAACATAAAAAAAACCAAGATGATGGCAACAAGAATGATTGATAACTGGCAAATAGAGGGAGAAAATGTGAAGGCAGTGACAGGCTTTGTATTTCTAGGTGCAAAGATTACTGCCTTGGTTAGACTGAAGCCAGGAAATCAGATGTTTCCTTCTTGGAAGGAGAGCAAGGACCAATCTCGATAAAAGAAAGAAGAGCAGAGACATCACACTGACAATGAAGATCCGCATAGTTAAAGCAATGATATTCCCCGCAGTAACCTATGGATGAAAGAGATGGTCCATAAAGAAGGCTGAGTGAAGGAAGAGAGGTGCTTTGGAACTGTGATGTTGGAGGAAAATGCTGAGAGTGCCCTGGACCGTGAGAAGATCCAACCAGTCCATATTCCAGGAAATAAAGCCCAATTGCTCATTGAAGGGAAGGATATGAGAGACAAAGATGAAGTACTTTGGCCCTACAATGAGGAGACAGGAAAGCTTAGAGAAGACAATGATGCTGGGGGAAATGGAAGGAAAAAGCATGATGGGCGACCAAGGGCAAGATGGATGGATGGCATCCTTGAAGTGACTGGATTGACCTCGAAGGAGCTGGGGGTTGGTGACGGCCGACAGGGAGCTCTGGCCTGGGCTGGTCCAGGAGGTCACGAAGAGTCGGAAGCGACTGAATGAATAAACAACAAAAAAAAAAATACACTGAAAGCATCAACACATTTCTAAGCACATTCTTCACTTGTCATTTACAACCTCCCACTTTGTATGATTGAACATTTACATCAAGGCACCTGCACAATCTCGATAAAATAGTGAAGAGTAGAGACATCCCACTGGCAACCAAGATCCGCATAGTTAAAGCAATGCTATTCCCCATAGTCACCTACGGATGTGAGAGCTGGACCAGAAGGAAGACTGAGCGCAGGAAGAGAGATGCTTTTGAACTGTGGTGCTGGAGGAAAGTTCTGAGAGTGCCTTGGACCACGAGAAGACCCAACCAGTCCAGGAAATAAAGCCCGCCTGCTCATTGGAGGGAAGGAGATGAGAGGTAAAGATGAAGTATTTTGGCCACATCATGAGAAGAAAGGAAAGCTTAGAGAAGGGAATGGTGGTGGGGAAAATGGAAGGAAAAAGGAAGAGGGGCCAACCAAGGGCAAGATGGATGGATGACATCCTTGAAGTGACTGGATTGACCTTGAAGGAGCTGGGGGTGGTGACGGCCGACAGAGAGCTCTGGTGTGGGCTGGTCCAGGAGGTCACCTAAAGAAGATAATGATGCTGGGGAAAAGGGAAGGGAATGATGGTGGGGAAAATGGAAGGAAAAAGGAAGAGGGGCCAACCAAGGGCAAGATGGATGGATGGCATCCTTGAAGTGACTGGATTGACATTGAAGGAGCTGGGGGTGGTGACGGCCGACAAGGAGCTCTGGTGTGGGCTGGTCCAGGAGGTCACGAAGCATCGGAAATGATTGAACGAATGAACAACAAAGTCTGCTCAATGTGACAGTTTCAAATCGATTTTTGTTAGCATTTCTCCCAGAAAAGAAAAAAAATAAAAAGCTGACCCCATATTTAGTCTTTAAAAATTAAACACATACACAACTGGTTTGATGTGAGTTTTTTGGGCAGTATGGCCATGTTCAAGAAGCATCCTCTCCTGATGTTTCGCCCACATCTATGGCAGCCCCTTCGGAGGTTGCCTGCCATACTCAACTTTTGTTCAGCACTTATCCCACCAGCCAAACTTATGTAGAGGTTTGAGCACTGAACTAAAACTCTACAGACCAGGGTTTGAATCACCGCTGGCAAGTCTCAGACTCAAAGGAAGGCAAATGCAAACCCCCCTGAACAAATCGTGTCATGGAAATCCCATAATAGAGTCACCTGAAGTTAGAAATAACTTGAAAGCATGCAACAATAACCCCCTGACAAGTAAAGCACATGGCTCAAATATATAAATTTAAAAAAATATCTGGATTCAGCTGAAATTGGAAAGCCTCTTGTTCTGAGAAAGGCACATTCTATAATCGTATTGCTCTCACTGTTAACAGATACATTTTGCATACATTTTATTTGTTTTGTCACATAATGTTGTTTTAAGACAAACTCATCTCTGAATTATAAACCTTAACAGAATTAAACAAAGCAGATTCCCCATTCCTGGTAAATACGTAGGAAACAGTTTCACGATTAAGATACATAACTTATTTATGAGGGGGAAGAAAAGGCCAACGTCTACAAACAGGGAAGCAAATCCTGCAGATGTAACATTTTAGTGTCGAGAGAAAGCAAATGGCTTAACTGTGAAAACCTAATGAGCAAAAGCAAGGCGTACAGACAGACAGAAGTGACCAAGCTGGGTGACCTTTTTGTATTTAGGAAACAACTACAAGATTTAAAAAGGGAGAGAACGTAAGTGTGTGTGTGTGTGTATGTGCATTATATATATATAAAAATTGGGGATGCTTATACTTCACTCTCCCATGCATACCAATCTGGATCGGAGCTGTGTATGAGAATAAAAAAGCAAATGCTTTAAGCTGCACAAAAATATTTAATGGGCTATGCAGATTAACACTAGTTCCTTCTACAAATATATTTTGGGAATATGCAAGGTAAAATGCATATTCTGTGCTTTACTAATAATGTAGTATAATATAATATATTGTATATACATAGAATATTTATAATATTATAATGTAATGCAATAGAATACTAATAATTATAAGACAATATTATAATTATATATTGTATATTACATGTAATATTACTAACAATAGTACAATATAATGGTATAGTGCAATATAGTAATATATAATACTGATATCGTACTATGCTAATAATATAATATATTGTATGATATATATCTTGTAAGCCGCTCTGAGTCCCCTTCGGGGTGAGAAGGGCGGCATATAAATGTCATAAATAAATAAATATATCAGGGTATTAAATAGGAGGTTAAAGATTAATTTTTCAAGCAACAAAGAAGGGTTTTTTCTCTCACAACAGCCTAGGCATTATTTTCGAATATCTGTTTAATCTGGATCTGATGAAACCATTTTTCATACTATTTTATTTTATCTAAAAAGGATCTAAATATTTTCTGGTAATCTTTCATTTTATATCCCACTCCCTATGTCAGCAGTGCTCATGTTTACAACCCTCAATTGTCCCTTAAATCAGATTTCAACCATCCGCCCAAGGCAAGGAAGCATCTATGCTACGAGCACCAAAAGATGTTATGTGCCATGATGCCTTTAAATCCGGAGAGGATGCACAAGAGGGACGGGCATGTTTTGTTTCATAAAACCTGAAATAGAACAACATTGCTTGGTAATTCCAGTCTCCTCTATATACAGTCCACTGCATGAGGGTGAGCCTAGGAGAAAAATGAAGTCAAGACGAACTCTTTGCAGAGCAGCAGAAAGTGGAGGCTGAGTGATGCTTCCAAACTGAAAGGAGCAGTATCAGGAACAGATCACATTTTTGAAAAGGACTGCATTTGCCGTTTTTCCTTCCCATTTGTCCTTTTCCTTTGCACCAACCAGAAGCCAAACAACGCCCAAACCATTTCATTCTGACCCAGAAGTAAACTTCCATCTGTTTAGTATCTCTTGCTTCTCAGAACAAATGCCAAATTAGTATCTGAGACCACCATATACAATCTAGATTATCTGCTTTGAAGTGGATTATATGGCAGTGTAGACTCAAATAATAAAAATAACAATAACAATAATAAGAAAAAACATGCCTGTGGCTCACAAATGGAACTCTGAAAAAGGAGACAAAGGAGGGCCTGATTCTGGCAGCCCAAGAACAAATGCCATTCGAATCAATGCCATCCAAGCCAGAATTGAAAAGTCGGCGACAGATCCCAAGTGCAGACTCTGCAAGGAAGCAGATGAAACAATAGATCCCATCCTCAGCTGCTGCAAGATGATCGCGCAGACAGACTACAAGCAGAGGCACAACACCGTTGCTCAGATGATTCATTGGAACTTGTGCTACAAATACCATCTGTCTGCAACAAAGAACTGGTGGGATCACAATCTGGAAAAAGTTAGAAAGAATGAACACTCCAAACTCATCTGGGACTTCCGAATTCAGACAGATTATTGGAGCACAATGCTCCTGATCTCACAATCGTGTTAAAAAACAAAATATGGATCGTCAATGTTACAATCCCAGGCAACAGCAGGATTGAAGAGAAACAACTGGAAAAGCGGACACGATATGAGGATTTAAAGATAGAACTGCAAAGACTCTGGCACAAGCCAGTCAAGTTGGTCCCAGTGGTGATCGGCACATTGGGTGCAGTTTCTAAAGACCTAGGCCTGCACTTAAACACAATCGACGCTGACAAAATTACCATTTGTCAGCTGCAAAAGGCCACCTTATTTGGATCTGCACACATTATTTGCCAATACATCACACAGTCCTAGACACTTAGGATGTATTTGACGTGTGATCAAATACAAAAGCCAGCATCTTGTTTGCTGTGCATTTATAATTACTATAATAATCATATTGATTTATACTCTTCTTTACCTCCACAAAGTGGCTTGTCACAAAAGCATTCGTATACAATTTAAAATATCAAAATATGCAAACATTAAAATAGAATTCAACATAAACAACACTAAAAACCATTTAAAATCCATTAAAACATATTCAAAGTTAAAAATTACAGCACTCCCAGACTATACAGTATAGATTATCTGCTTTTACAATCTTATTATATGGCACTGAGAAGGGGCTTGAGACCCCGATTCTTTGCACCTGAAGAAGTGGATTGAAATCTATGGAAAGCTCATGTCAAAACACATCAAATAATTGAATAAAAAGAGTGCTAATCCTGTCTTCTTTTGGAACATTTAACAAGGAAACATTTCCTATCCTCACTTGCACATAAATACC
>NW_026844367.1:27147564-27237564 GCF_025583915.1 Anolis sagrei ordinatus | reverse complement strand
TCGGTGTCCTCTCCCCACAATAAGGGACAAGGGGCGGGAAGGGGGGCTCCCTCGTTACCCAGGGAAGGCGCTCCACCGCCGCTCCCGTCGGGGCCTTCCCAGTACGAAGAGGAAGGGGCCACGAGGAGGACGAAGACGACGAGGAGGAGGAGGAGGAAGGCTCCTGCCATGGCTCCTCAGGAAGAAGGGACGCCTCAGGCTCCTCCGCTGCGGCACCGGCAGAAAGCGCCTCAGAGTCCCGCCGCTCAACCACTGAGGACGAGGCCCCGCCCACTCTGAGGAAGATCCAATCACAACAGTCGAAGCCCTCCAATGGGCGGAGGGGAAAGGGAAGGGGGCGGGGTCTAGACAAAGCTCCTCCCACTCTGCTTATTTTCCCTCAGGCAGCTCCAATCACTCAACTGTCGGAAAAAAGGACACGCCTACAACTGGGCGGAGGGAAAAGGGGAAAGGGGCGGGGTCTTCCCAAAGCTCCTCCCACTCCGTTTGTTGTTGTTCATTCGTTCAGTCGTCTCCGACTCTTCGTGACCTCATGGGCCAGCCTACGCCAGAGCTCCCTGTCGGCCGTTACCACCCCCAGCTCCCTCAAGGTCAGTCCAGTCACTTCAAGGATGCCATCCATCCATCTTGCCCGCGGCGAGAAAAGGGAAAGGGGCGGGGTCTAGACAAAGCTCCTCCCACTCTGCTTATTCAATCACTCAATGGCCGAAAGGGACGCCACGCCTCTAAGTAGGCAAGGACAATGAGGAAAGGGGCTGGGCCTTCGGTTAAGCTCCTCCCACTCTGCATATTTTACCTCAGAAGCTCCAATCACTTCAAGTCCGGAGGGGAGGAGGATAGGGGCGTGGTCTCACTATAACTCCTCCCACTCTGCTTATTTTACCTCGGAAGCTCCAATCCATGACTGGAGGGGAGGAGGATAGGGGCGTGGTCTCACTATAACTCCTCCCACTCTGCTTATTTTACCTCAGAAGCTCCAATCCATGACTGGAGGGGAGGAGGATAGGGGCGTGGTCTCACTATAACTCCTCCCACTCTGCTTATTTTACCTCAGAAGCTCCAATCCATGTCTGGAGGGGAGGAGGATAGGGGCGTGGTCTCACTATAACTCCTCCCACTCTGCTTATTTTACCTCAGAAGCTCCAATCCATGTCTGGAGCGGAGGAGGATAGGGGCGTGGTCTCACTATAACTCCTCCCATTCTGCATATTTTACCTCAGAAGCTCCAATCACTTCAAGTCCGGAGGGGAGGAGGATAGGGGCGTGGTCTCACTATAACTCCTCCCACTCTGCATATTTTACCCCAGAAGCTCCAATCCATGTCTGGAGGGGAGGAGGATAGGGGCGTGGTCTCACTATAACTCCTCCCACTCTGCATATTTTACCTCAGAAGCTCCAATCCATGTCTGGAGGGGAGGAGGATAGGGGCGTGGTCTCACTATAACTCCTCCCACTCTGCTTATTTTACCTCAGGCAGCTGCAATAGGAAAAAAGGACACGCCCTCAACTGAAGGGGGGGGTAGGGAAAGGGGCGGGGTCTCCCCAAAGCTCCACCCACTCCGTTTATTTTACCTCAGACAGCTCCATTCAATGGCCGCCACGCCTCCAAGTGGGCGGGGACAGTGGGGAAAGGGGCTGGGCCTGAGCCTGAGCCAAGCTCCTCCCACTCTGCTTATTTTACCTCAGAAGCTCCAATCACTTCACGTCCGGAGGGGAGGAGGAAAGGGGCGGGGTCTCCCCAAAGCTCCTCCCACTCTGCTTATTTTACCTCAGGCAGCTCCAATTATTCAACAGTCGAAAGCAAAGCCACGCCCTCAACTGGGTGGAGGGAAAGGGCGGAGTTTCGCTAAAGCTCCTCCCACTCCGTTTATTTTGCCTCAGGAAGCTCCTGTCGCTCAAGAGCTGAGGCCACGCCCCCAATTGGGCGGGAGGAAAGGGGCGGGGCCTCGCCTAAACAAGCGCTTTTGGCTTCTATTTATTTTACCAGGTCTAAAGTGGAAGCCACGCCTCCAACTGGGCGGAGTCAAAGTGAAGGGGCGTGGCCTCGCCAGCTTCTTCACTCCGCCCACTGCATTCATTTCACTACCGAGGCCCCGCCCCGGAGTGCTAGGACACGCCCCCAAGTGGGCGGGGAAAGGGTGAGGTCTCACCAACCCAATCCCTGCTAGCTCCTCCCACTCTTGAGAGGCTGTTTATCTGGCTGAGGCGGAAGCCACGCCCCCAAAGTAGGCTGAGGGGAAGCCACGCCCCCAAAGTAGGCTGAGGGGAAGCCACGCCCCCAAGGAAGTTAAAATGGGATCAAACTGCAACAATTCCACAGTATAGACACCCCTAATCGAGTAGTGTGAAAGGGGCCCTAAGGGTTCTGTCTGATGGGACTCACAGTCCTTGCAACATCAGGAAGGCGAAACAATTTGGCCAAATAAATGAAAGCCTGAAAGGCCAATGCTGAAATATGTGCTGCCAATTAATAGGCTAATTTTTGCAAATGAGTATTCTGATATGCACTTGACAATATCCTTCAGAGAGTTTCAAATAGGATCATAAAATTCCGCTGTGCAGGTACAGCTGTACCAGGAGCTCCAATTTTGTTTGCTTTGCACTGAATGTTTGTTGTAGTCCTAAGTTTCAGGGACTCTGCAGATAGGTGGCTTCTTTTGGCTGCAATCATAGGGCAAGCCACCTGTCAATTATCATTAGGTTCCCTGGTCCCGCCCCTTTTTGGGTTTTGTAGGAAATAGGAGCCATTTTGAGCCAGTCTACACAGCGCAGCTTTTCATGCAGGACATAATACCAAGGGTTCCTGTAGAAAGCTTCGTCTTCTACGGCTTGGCGGGGGAGATATACAGCCTACAGCTTGACTGGGGTTATACAGCCCTACAGCTCCTTTGCTGAGGGACTTCAGTCAGCCATCACTGAAACCTAAACTCCTCCTTTTTTCCCTTGGAAGTCTACAAAGCTCTGCTTAGTAAGGGTCACTCGCAGAAGCCAGAAGCAGTTGGTACCGGGTGCAGGGGCTCCACGCCAACAGAGGCAAAGACAGACTGCCCAGATTAGAAGTTAAGGATTTCCCCATTAGTTACAGTTATGAAGATAGTGCCTGTTCCCTGTGGACAAGATTGAGAGAGAGCCAATAGACTGTTAAGAAAGCTTTAAAGTACCTGTTTGTTTTCATTAATAAAGAACTTTGTTGAACCTTTAAGCAATCTAAAGACTCTGTTTTAAGGAAATCCAAGGGCCTTTAATCTGAGGCAGCCCCGGCGTCCCGTTGGGCACACGGAATTTATGTCCTGTCTACAGTCTTATGCACAGGCCCAGCATGTGACAGCACATCCGCTGTGTGGTCTTCGGGCCTCACTAAGAGGAAATGGTTGGAAATAAAGTGTAATGTTAGATGATATATTGCATCTCCAAAGCATAAGCGAAAAACAATCCGATTTCCAATCCTTCTGAGTTTCCCCAAAATGAGAAAGTGATGAAAGTTTGCAATCTTCATCTTGACAACGTTTCGGTGGGTGTATATCACAAAGCGAAGGCAGCCGTCGTTGCTCTGAAATGTCAAAGATATTAAGTGCCTGAGGTTGATCACAGCGCATTGCAATCAATATTGTGAAATAATATATGGAGGGGAAAAAGCAGAGCAAGCAGCTTCGTCTAAATTGTTTGCGGCCTCCGTTGCATTCCCTCATTCACACAACCGACGTGCCATTTATTTCTCCTTTAAAGAGTTCGGCCACGGGTTTAAATTATTCAAAGTAAGGGCACTGGTTGTATATAAATAATGGTCTAGATCAGAGCCAGTGTGAGGTAGTGGTTTGAATGGAGACCAGGGTTTGAATTGCTGCTCAGCCATGGACATTCAGTGGGTGACCTCAGGCCAGTCACACTCTCTCGGCCTCCAAGGAAAACAATGGCAACCCACTTTTGAGTAAACTCTACAAGAAAAACCCACATGAGATTTGCCTTGTGGTCACCATAAGCTGGAAATGGCTTGACGGCATACAACTACAGTTGTATAGTGTAGAGTACAATATAATAATAGTAAAGGTAAAGGCTTTCCCCTTAACATTAAGTCCAGTCGTGCCCGACTCTGGTGCTCATGTCCATTTCTAAGTCAAAGAGCCAGCATTGTCCAGACCTCCAAGGTCATGTGGCCTGCATGACAATGGAGCGCCCTTACCTTCCCGCTGAAGCAGTACCTATTGATCTACTCACATTTGCATGCTTTCAAACTGCTAGATTGGCAGAAGCTGGGGCTAACATTGGGAGCTCACCCCATTCCCCAGATTCAAACTGCCGACCTTTTGGTCAAGTTCAGCAGCTCAGCGGTTTAACCCGCTGCACACCACCGGGGGCTTTAATATAATAATATATAATACTTTTTTTCCGTGTCAGGAGCATCCTGTTGTGAGAGAATGGGCCGTCTGCAAGGACGTTGCCCAGGGGACGCCCGGATGATTTTGATGTTTTTATCATCCTTGTGGGAGGCTTCTCTCATGTCCCCGCATGAGGAGCTGGAGCTGATAGAGGGAGCTCATCCGCCTCTCCCCGGATTCGAACCTGTGACCTGTCGGTCTTCAATCCTGCCAGCACAGGGGTTTAACCCACTGCGCCACCGGGGGCTCCTATATATAATACTAATATTGTGCTATGCTAATAATATAATGTTTACACATATTATATTGATAATAATATAATGCAATATATTATAATAATACAATAGAATATATAATATTGTAATATAGTCATACTAATATATTAAATACTAGCTGTACCCGCCACACGTTGCTGTGGCCAACGTTCCCTCCCTCTTTCTCTTCTTTCTTTCTCTCTCTCCTTCCTTCCCTCACTCTTTCCTTCCTTCCTTCCCTTTTTTTCTTTCTTTCTCTCCTTCCTTCCCTCCTTCCCTTTTTTTTCTCTCCTTCCTTCCTTCCTTCCTTCGCTCTTTCCTTCCTTCCCATTTTTTCTTTCTTTCTCTTTCCTTCCTTCTCTACCTCTTTCCTTTCTTCCCCTCCCTTTTTCTTTCTCTTTTTTTCCTCTCCTTTCTTCTACCTCTTGCCTTCCTTCTGTCTTTCCTTCCTTCTTTCTCTCTTTCCTTTGCTCCCTCCTTCCTTCCCTTATTTTCTTTCCTTCTCTCCTTCCTTCCTTCTCTACCTTTCCTTTCTTCCCCTCTTTTTCTTTTCCTTCTCCTTTCTTCTTTCTCTACCTCTTTCCTTCCTTCCTTCTCTCTTTCCTTCCTTTTTTCTTTCCCTCCCTCTTCCTCTCTTTCTTATTTTCTTTCTTCCTTTCCTTCCTTCCATTTTCCTTCCCTTTTTTCTGTATTGTCATTTATTTTTTCATCATTGAGCTTTTTGGGAGGTTTTAAGTCCTTTCCACTGTTTTGGGGGGAATTTGTGAGTGATGGTCACTTGTTGTTTGTTAGGGGTGTAGTGTCCAAATTTCATGTCATCAAGTTGTTTTTGAGTTATGATAATCCCACAAATTAACATTACATTTTTATTTATATAGATAATACCACTGATAATATATAATGGTATACTTTTTATTATTGTATATTTGTATAGTTTAAATTTTAATTTTTTTATTGTGAGCTGCTTTGAGTCTCCGTATGGGGAGAGAAAGCGGAATATAAATAAAAAATAAAAATAAATACATAAATAAAACTATATACACACAGTTATTAGCTGTAAACGTTCAGAATATTGTGCTAACTTGACGTAAAAAAGATATCATTTTAATTGAATCAGTTCATTCTTAGAGCCAGGAAGCTGTCTTGCAAAGTCTAAAACAAAATTACAGCTAAAACAAAAAAATAAAAGGAGATAGCTATTCTTTGTTCCATTAAAATCTCATTTCTCTCCAGAGAATCCAATGATCTTTTCAGCAGATTACGTGCAAGGCACTCAAAGTTGCCAATTAGCCAAAAAGTCCTCAAATAAGGATCCTGCTGATAATATTTTTCTGGGGAGAAGGGAGACCTAAAAGTCACTGGCGCAATTAAATTTTGAAATTAAAGAATATGAAAGGTTTTAATGGATTTCAATCAGAGCTGAAAGACAAAGTGTACTTACTGGGGAGAATATTTAATATATATTTAATATTTATTTGAACTAAATGAGACACAAAATATCTCATTTTAAATTTGAGACTAATTCAAACAGGGAAAACTAGATGATCCTACATGGCTGGAATCACTGGGTTGCTGTGAGTTTTCCGGGCTGTCTGGCCATGTTCCAGAAGCATTCTCTCCTTATGTTTCACCCACATTATGTCAGGCATCCTCAGAGGTTGTGAGGTCTGTTGGAAACTAGGCAAATTGGGTTTATATATCTGTGGAAGGTCGAGGGTGGGAGAAAGAACTCTCGTCTGTTGGAGGCAAGTGTGAATATTGCAACTGATCAGCTTGATTAGCCTGGAGAAATGACACTCTTTAGTCGGTATCGCACCACCCGACATCCACCGGGAAGTAGCAGCCAATAGTAAAAGGACCAAGTCAATGACATCTCCAGCTCATCCCCTGTTTGAGTATCAACCAGGACATCAACGACTTAAATCAAGAAATAGTTTTCTAAGATCTACAGATACACTCGCTGGAACACCTCAGCAATCGAGAGTCCAAAAGTGGCAGGCTCAAACCCAGAACCTCAATCAATGGCTGATACCAAATGAGAGACTCCCCCCGGGCACACAGAAAACTAGGCGACTTGGAAGGCACTGAACAGACAGCACTCTGGCACCACGAGATGCAGAGCCAACCTTAAGAAATGGGGCTACAAAGTGGAGTCCACGACATGTGAGTGTGGAGAAGAGCAAACCACTGACCACCTGCTGCAATGCAACCTGAGCCCTGCTACATGCACAATAGAGGACCTTCTTATAGTAACACTAGAGGCACTCCAAGTGGCCAGATACTGGTCAAAGGACATTTAAACAACTACCAAGCTTGCAAACTTTGTGTTTTGTTTGTTTGTTTGTTTTTTAATGCAATACAACTGTTTGGCTTGCTCCTGACATGAAAAATAGCTTGATTAGTCTTGCAGCTTCTAGGCCTGGCTGATTCCTGTCTGGGGGAATCCTTTCTTGGAAGGCATTAGCTGGCCCTGATGGCTTTTGAATTTTTTTGTTTGTTTTTTTAGTGTTCCTCTTTTCTTGTCCTGATTTTAGAGTTCTTTTAATACTGACAGCCAGATTTTGTTCATTTTCATGATTTCCAGGTTGGTTCATCAGGTGCTCAGCTATGGCTGACTTCTCGGGTTGAATTACTCTGCAGTGCCTTTCATATTCCTTGATTCATGTCTGGACAATGCTGCTGCATTTGGGGGTCCCTACGTAGACTTGTCCACAACTGCATGGAATACGGTAGACTCCTGCAGAGGTGAGAGGATCTCTCTTTTCCGTTGCTGAATGGAACATTTGTTGGATTTTCTTAAGTGAGTCTGTAGATAGTTCCCCTGAAAACAGGGGAATTCCAGACATGAAACAATCAGGGTCAGCTAACACCTCCCAACAAAGGATTTCCCCAGTCAATACTCAGCAAGGCCTTGAAGCTGCTAGGGTATTCAATGCTAATCAATGTAGCCATTTGCAACATTCACACTTGCCTCAAGCAGACAAGAGTTCTTTCTCTTACTCTGGACATTATTCCACAGATATATAAACCCCACTTGCCTAGTTTCTAACAGACCTCCCAACCTCTGAGGATGCCTGCCATAGATGTGGGTATAACGTCAGGAGCATGGAACATGGCCAGGCAGCCACCCAAATTTATTTATTATTTATTTACGATATTTATATGCTGTCCTTCTCACCCCGAAGGGTACTCAAAGCAGCTTACAAGGTATATATTACATACAATATATTATTAGCATAGTACAATATCAGCATTAAACATTGCTATATCGTAATATTATTAGTAATATTACATGTAATGTAAATATATAATTATAATATATTATTATATTGCATTACATTATAATATTATAAATATTATATGTATATGTATATGTATATGTATATGTATATTATATTATATTATATTATATTATATTATTAGAATAGCACAGGAGACAAGGTGGAACTGTCCCCTGGCCCTCTCTCTCAAATCCTACATGTTCCACTGCTGACTGTGATTTTTTGGGTTGTTTGTTTTTGTTTTGTTTTTTTGTCGTGTCAGGAGCTACTTGAGAAACTGCAAGTCGCTTCTGGTGTGAGAGAATTGGCCGTCTGCAAGGACGTTGCCCAGGGGACGTTGCCCGGATGTATTGATGTTTTTATCATCCTTGTGGGAGGCTTCTCTCAAGTCCCCGCATGAGGAGCTGGAGCTGATAGAGGGAGCTCATCCGCCTCTCCCCGGATTTGAACCTGTCGGTCTTCAGTCCTGCCGGCATAGGGGTTTAACCCACTGCGCCACCGGGGGCTCCAGGTTTTTTTTTTTTTTTTTGTGCTTTCCAGTTATAACAATTTGAAGACTATTTCCACAACTAAAAGCGGTGTGGAAACGAACATATCTAAAATCAGAAACAGTATAGAACACCTCCGTCTTCTCCTTGGATCCTCAGGCAAAATAATAATCACCCAACTACTTTAAAAAAGTGAGGCAAGCACCACTTTTCTGCTGTAAATCTTTCCAAGCAACCATAAATACCAAATCTAATTGTTTCTTTTCAGGATCAGCATATTGAATCTTACTTCAATCAATCAAAACTCTGACAGTAGCATTCTAAAGATTTTATTTTATTATGTAATAAAAAAAGAAATAAAGATGAAGAGCTGAGACATTATTATTCACTGAGGAAAAAAAGTTACCGTTTCCAATGGTGAAAGGAGCTGTTCAATAAACCAAGATTCATGGCTCCTTGACTTCGCTGTTAAGGTCAGAAGTAGTTTATTGAAATGGCCCTCCACCATTGTTAAGGTGCCTGGCTTATTTATCCTTCTCTTTCTGTTCTTTTTCTTTCTTTTCGCGCTCTGCTTTGGCTTCTTCCTCTTCGTGTTGCTTTATCAACACTTCCACTTCTTTTTGCTTCAAAACCCTTATGATGGTCTTCCCGTTCTCTCTCGTCAGGGTCGCAATTTCAACTGAAAGAGAAAGCATTCCAATATTAGTAATGTTCGTTTGCGGGATTAACATAACTCAAAAACCACTGGGCAAATTGACACTACATTTGGACACAACAAACCTATCAGGCCAATGAGTGACCATCACTTATAAAAATCCTGGAAAACACAGCGGAAGGGACTTAAAAAGACAAAAATAATAATAAATACATTAAAAATTAATAATAATAATAATTAGAAATCCAGCACTGTAAAGCTAGGCTACTGTTCCTGAGCATGCACAGATGGTCATAATAATAATAACATAGAATAATATAATAATAAATATATAATAATATAAATAATACAATAATAAAATAATAATAAAATCTATATAAATAAAAATGTAATGTTAGTTTGTGGGTTGAACATAACTCAAAAACCACCGGACAAACTGACACCAAATTTGGACACAGTACACCTCTCAGGTCAATGAGTGACCATCACCCATTAAACACTGAAAAACACAACAGAAAAGACTTAAAAAGCAAAAAAATACATTACAATGCATGCGCAAAACCACATATATATACACAAACACACATATATATACAGAAATACACACACATATACACAGACTGTGTCACCGCAATGCGTGGCAGGGGACGGCTAGTAACAATATAAAACTGTATAAAACAATATAAAACAGTATAAAAACAATCAATCAGTCAGCGGTCACCTGTTTAAATCATCATCCAAGGGGCAAATTATGTAACAAAATTTTCAAAAAAAATCTGTTCTTGGTTTGAAAGTAATATTTCCTATTTAATTGTGTGCTACTTATGGTACTTTGAAAGTAGTTGTTATACTCCAGAAACTTTGTTTTTATTTATTATTTTATTTACTATGCTTCTATACCGCCATTCCAAGCCCAAGGGCAACTCATGGCAATTTACAAAACGGCACAATTCGATGCCCACAACAGTACAAAGATAATTTAAACATTAAAAACATTTAACACAGATAAATATTCATTACAATTAACATCAGTAACACACAAAAAACCCATTTTTGTGGTTGCCACAAACTAGGTTGGATTGGTTGAGACTCTATCAGATATTCATTGAAAAACTATAGCAAAAATGTGCTGCAGAATGTCCCACAAAAACAATTTTTTGCAGTTTAATCAACTTTTCCCATGTTGTTCTGATAGAACCTATTAGGAAAGGACATGTATAACCCAGGAACAAAAATGGTGTCACATAGTGTTCTGTTGTGTTCTTGCCCTGCCTCCAGCTCAATGAATGCTAAGGCACCCTTGATTCCATTACGGAAAGACATGGAAAGAAGTACTTTAACATAGAGAGAGAGAACAGGGACAGCGTTTGAACAGCAAACGAGAAGTTGCATTTTTTTCAGAGCAGCCTTGTTTACACTTCGTCTCCGATCAGCAATGGTTGCAAAAATAATCCAGCAGTTCCCAGAACGAGGATAAATACCCACAAATTGTGTTATTAAACAAAAAATGTATCAAGTGGAAAAAGCACACTTTCTGTATTTGGAAGGTACTGCTATTCATATTTTTTCTAACAAGCTTATTGTACTGAATCACTTGTATTAATGATAGAATGAAAGAACGGTTGTCCCCAGAGACAGATAAAATATCTTACCAACATTGAAAGGCACAGAAATGCTCACCTTTCTCTGCAGAGAGTTTACTGACATCCATGGTTTTGTTCAGAACCTTGACAGCTAAGGCCAGGGCGGATTTCAAGGTCATTTCTCCCTCTTTGTAGTCTTGCTTCAACATCGAAACTGCTGCCTGTTAAAGAAGGCAAGAGCGGGAATTTTCAATGCAGGTTTGTAGAGGAAGCAAAACAAGGTTAACTAAAACCGAGCTCCAGAGGTTTCTACCTTGCACTTCCTGACACAAAGGCTACTATGTGTTATCAAAGGCTTTTGTGACCAAAATCACTGGATTGCTGTGAGTTTTCAGGGCTGTATGGCTATATTCCAGAAGCTTTCTCTCCTGACGTTTCTGTCAGAGATTGGCGATGTCCAGCGGAAGGAATGTTAGATCAGCAGACACTGAGTTGTAAAATAAGGACTCTGCAGGCTTTGAGTTATAAAATAAACTAAGTTTACTAAGTACATTCAACAGACACATCTTTCTACAGCGAGCTATAATTCAGGAACTAGTCAAAACCGAAAACCTCTTCACATCTGCTTATCTTCTCTTGCTGAGACTGGCTACTCCCTTCTGTTCCCAGCAAGAGCAAACCTTATCTTACTTTTCTCAAGTTCACTTAATCACAGCCTCATAGTATAAACATTCTGCACAGCATTTTTAATTCACAGTGGCATCCATATTTGCAATATATAGAAGCACATTTAAAACACATACATAACTAAATTAATCCTGACAGTTTCACCCACATCTATGGCAGGCATCCTCAGAGTTTGTGAGGTTTGTTGGAAACTAAACGGTTCTGGCCCAAACTAACTGTCCGAACGTATCTCATCCCACAAACCATCATGAAGTTTAAGATCTTCAGGAGAGGCCCTGCTCTCGATAATAATAATAATAATAATAATAAAATAATATAATCATATTAAAATTAATATAAATATATAATATAAATATAATAATAATAATAATAATAATAATAATAATAATAATAATAATAATAATTTATTTATACCCCGTCACCATCTCCCCGACGGGGACTCGGGGCGGCTTACATGAGGCCAAGCCTGGACACCATATTACAGCAAGATAAAACCAAAACATAAGCAACAAGCAACAAAATCAAAATTACATTTAAAAAACAAACATATGAATACAGTAACAAAATAACATTACAATAAACACAATCGCAGTGACAGCGGGCAAGCCACATGTACAGGATAAAATGTTAAAAAACTCAAATGAGATAAGAATAAGAGAAGTTATTTGCAGGGACAAGGGAATGGGGACAAGAGACAGGGCCTTCTCAGTAGTCGCCCCCCGCCTATGGAACGCCTTCCCTAGAGATATCAGATTGACCACCTCGCTCTTGTCTTTTAAAAAGAAAATCAAGACCTGGTGATGGGAACAAGCATTTGATCAGTGAGCAGCAAGTGGAGGAAGATCACACAACTTATGGCAATGCATTGACCCGGACTGGTTTTTGGATTTCGATTTTAATGGATGTGTTTTAATTGTTATTTTAATTTTTAATATTGTACTGTGGTTGTTTTTATCATGCTAGCATGATGCTTTTGTTAGGCCGCCCTGAGAGAAGGGCAGGGTATAAATATAGGAAATAAATAAATAAATAAATAAAAATAAACTCAGCAGGTGAGGTTCGTATATCTGTAGAATAATGTCCAGGGTGAATGAAAGAACTCGTGTCTGCTTGAGGCAAGTGTGAAAGTTTCTGGACTGTATCACCACGTTCCAGAAGTATTCTCTCCTGACATTTCTCCCACATCTATGGCAGGCATCCTCAGAGGTTGTGAGGTTTGTTGGAAACTAGGCAAGTGAGGTTTATATATCTGTGGAATAATGTCCAGGGTGGGGGAAAGAATTCTTGTCTGCTTGAGTTTCTGTAATAAAACAACTACTTTCAAAGAACACAGCAATGCCCAAACACAAATCAAGGAACATGAAAGGCACTGCAGACTAATTCAACCAGAGAAGTCAGCCATAGCAGAGCACCTGAGGAAACAACCTGGGCACAGCATATTATTATTGGAGAACACAGAAATGCTGGACCACCCTCACAACCACCATGTCAGACTACACAGAGAAGCCATTGAAATCCGCAAGAAGCATGTGGACAATTTCAACAGAAAGGAAGAAACTATGAAAATGAACAAAATCTGTATTTTTTTAATAAAAAAACTCTAAAATCAGTATTTTGTTTTTAAAAAACTCTAAAATCAGGACAGTAAATAAAGAGTAATACTAAAAAACTGGGGAATTCCAGACAAGAAACAATCAGGGCCAGGTAATCAACTCCCCACAAAGGATTCCCCAGGCAGGAAGCAGCCAGGCTTTGAAGCTGCAAGGCCATTCAAAGCTAATCAAGCTGGCCAATTGCAACATTCACACTTGCAGACAAGAATTCCTTCTCCCACCATGGACATTCCCCTGATGTTGCTTAGTTTCCAACAGTCCTGCCATAGAATTTCAACAGAAAGGAAGAAACTATGAAAATGAACAAAATCTGGCTGTCAGTATTTTTTTTTAAAAAAAAACAACTCTAAAATCAGGACAGTAAATAAAGAGTAATACGCAAAAACTGGGGAATTCCAGACAAGAAACAATCAGAGCCAGCTAATCACCTCCCAACAAAAGGGTTCCCCCAGGCAGGAACCAGATATATAAACCCCACTTGCTTAGTTTCCAACAGACCTCACAACCTCTGAGGGTGTCTGCCATACATGTGGGCAAAAAGTCAGGAGAGAATGCTTCTGGAATATAGCCATACAGCCCTGAAAACTCACAACAATCCACAAATGCTACTTTTCAATACATGGAAAGAAACTCACCGCGCTGTTGTTCCCAATGCAGGTGGCTTTCCATCCGCCATAATTCCCACTGGGGTCACTCTGGTACAGCTGGAACCCATAATGCTTATCCCAACCGATGTACAACAGCGAAACACCAAAAGGACGCTTCCCTGAGAAAAGGCAAGGTTAGGAGCGATTTGAATTAAGCAGTCCTACTTGGAGAAAGTCAAGCCGACGACAAAATCTTTTCCTGTGAACTAGGATTTAATAAGCACTTCTGCTACTTAAGATAAGCACTGCCTAAATCCTTCACGGTTTTCTTTCCAAGGCTCTGGAAACCTTTGGCGCTCGTGTGGTACCTTCTCCCTGGCTTCTGGGGAGAAGTTAATACTTAAAGGTGATTACTTGCAAAATATCTGCAGTTTTTTAAAAACAGAATGTTCTAGGACTGATTCCCCCCTCACGTTATCATTAAGTACGTTTCACCCAATTATTTATTTATTTACAACATTTCTATGCCGCCCTTCTCACCTCGAAGGGGACTCAGAGCGATACAATATATTAAATTATTAGTATAGTACAATATCAGTATTATATATGACTATATTGTACTACACCATTATATTGTAATATTATTAGTAATATTACATATAATATAAAATATTTAATTATAATATTGTATTATTATTATTATTAGTATATTGTATTGCATTATAATATTATAAATATAATACATATACAATATATTATATTATATTATATTATTAGTAAAACAAAGGAGACAAGATGGAACTGTCTTCAACTGTAGGCCCCTCTCTCTTCACTCTGGCAGGCAGGAGACAAGATACAACTTCACCCACTTCATAGGAAATCTGCTACCAAACAGAAGCTTTTTTGTCGAATTCCAGGGACAGAGAAGCAAATAGTGGAAACAGAAGTACAGCCTGCCTCAGGGGAGCATGCTCGCTCCATCAATGTTTAACATTTACACAAATGATCAGCCACTGCCAGAAGGGACAGAAGAGTTTCATCTATGCTGACGATCCTGCCATCACCACCCAAGCAGGGAGCTTTGCAATGGTCAAACAGAAGCTCTCCGAAGCTTTAGGTGCCCTTTATTGCCTATCACAGGGAAAACCAGCTTGCACCATCAATGCTTAACATTATACAAATGATCACCCACAGCCAGAAGGACAGAGAGTTTCATCTATGCTGACGATCGTGCCATCACCACCCAAGCAGGGAGCTTTGAAATGGTTGAAATGATTAATAATACCTGAAGCAACTTGTCCAACTCACAGACAGCACTGTTAACAAAAAAGCATAGACTGAAGACAAGTTTCCTGCCTTGTCTTTTCTATGCTGCACAAAATATTCAGGCCAGCAAAGGACAATTTGTTCTATTAACTGAACTGATTTATCTGCACCAGATTTTTTTTTAAAAATCCCAAGTCAGCCTTTTGCCACTTTACTGTCGGAAGAAGCTCTTTCATCACACTTGAAAGCCTATCGCCATCATTTCTATAGGACAGGCTGACATTCACTGCTTTGTGAAAAAGTTCCCTTCTTTGACAATTCAAGGAAATAAAATTACCCCCAAACTGAGTGTAAGCTTGCTTGATATCGCACAGGGCTGTTACCAACTGCTCACAAGGGATCGGCTCCTGATACTGCAACAGATACCTGGAACATAACAACAACAGAAAAGAAAATGCTAATAATATTTATTTACTTATTGTATTTGTACACAGCCTTTCTCAGCCCGTAGGTGACTCAAGGCAGTTAACAGTGTAAAATTCAAAGCTTACAATATCATAAATACAATTAAAAACATATAATAAAAATTAAACATATTAATAAAATATAAATTTATAGTGTCTCCTTGTTAAAAACATTGCCCGGTTTCATTGTCGTTGTTCCATTTTCCATGTGTCAGTTACTCTGCATTTGGAAACGCTTGTTCAAAAAGCCATGTCTTGACTTTTTTACGAAATATTAAAAGGGAGGTGGACGATCTAATATCTATACGGAGGGCATTCCACAATACAAATAAAGAATCACATTTTAAAGAACCCTTAGAAGGGTGAGCTGTAAAATAGCTAATATTTCAAATAATGTTTTCTCCCCATTAATGCGGTCAGAAAGAACGGAAGGCAGACATGAATCAGCTCTCTGTCATATGTGTGTGTGTGTGTGTGTGTGTTTGTGTGTCAAAGGCAAAACAGATACATAGCAGGAATGAGGGACCACCCACTGACAGTCACATTTTAGGAAAAGAGAAAGGAAAATTCCCTTTAAAATAGCAGATCTAGCAAGTTTGTTTCATGGATCTAGACCCTAATTTCACTTTAAAAGCTCTAACCATTCCCGAATTCATACCTCTGTGCAATTAGCCTCAGCTCATTCGTTAATACATTGGCATCTGAAGTGATTCCAGCCACGCTGCAAGCCATATCCCTGAAACATAAAGCACATTAGGTTAAACTTACGTACAATGTTCCTTTAAGTTTCAGAAGACACCTGCCTCCCAGAATCCCAGAACGGCTTCCGCCCCTCCAGAGAAACTGTGGAAATGATCTTCACTGCATGACAGCTCCAAGAAAAATGCAGGGAAGGAAATCAACCTCTGTCCATGGCATTCATTGACCTTGCAAAGGCATTCGGCAGAGTGAATCACAGCGCTCTCCGAACCATCCTCCAAAAAATCGGGTGCCTTAACAAATTTGTGACCATCCTGCAGCTCCTCCATGATGGCAACAGTCTTGGACAGCAATGGCTCCCAAAGTGATCCATTTAAGGTGGAATCAGGTGTCAAACAGGGATGATGTGTTATTGCCCCAACTTTATTCTCCATCTTCATTGCTATGATACTTCATCTTGTTGATGGGAGTGGAAATAATCTATCGGACAGATGGCAAGCTGTTTAACCTCAGCAGACTGAAAGCCAAAACCAAGGTTACAACAACAACTGTTATAGAACTCCAGTATGCTGATGACAACGTCATCTGTGCGCATTCAGAAGCCACTCTAAATACTTTTGCCGAAGCATACGAGAAGCTCGGCCTGTCATTGAACATTGAGAAAACCAAAGTGCTGTTCCAGCAGACACCAGGCAATCCCTCTCCAATGCCAGAGATACAGCTTAATGGTGTAACAATAGAAAATGTTGACCATTTCCGCTCCCTTGGCAGCCACTTCTCCACCAAAGTCAACACCGAAATACAACACCTCCTGAGCTCTGCGAGTGCAGCATTATTCCGAATGAAGCAGAGAGTGTTTGAGGACCGGGACATCCATAGGGAGACCAAGGGGTTTGTCTATAAAGCTATTGTCCTCCCAACCCTGCTATATGCCTGCGAAACGTGGACTGTCTAAAGACGTCACATGCAACTCCTGGAACGATTCCATCAGCGCTGCCTCCGGAAAATCCTGCAAATCACTTGGGAACACAAGCGGACAAACGTCAGTGTGCTGGAAGAAGCAAAGACCACCAACATTGAAGCGATGGTCCTCTGCCATCAACTCCGCTGGACCGGCCACATTGTCCAGATGCCCGACCACTGTCTCCCAAAGCAGTTGCTCTACTCTGAACTCAAGAACGGAAAACGGAATGTTGGTGGACAGGAAAGGAGATTTAAAGATGGGCTCAAAGCCAACCTTAAAAACTGTGGCATAGACATCAAGAACCGGGAAGCCCTGGCCATTGAGTGCTTTAACTGGAGGTCAACTGTGACCAGCACTGCTGTAGAATGTAAAGAGGCACAAATTGAGGGTGAAAGGGTGAAACGTGCCAAGAAGAAGGTGCATCAAGCAAATCTTGACCGGGACCACCTTCCACCTGGAAACCAATGTCCTCACTGTGGAACAAAATGCAGGTCAAGAACAGGGCTCCACAGTCACCTATGTATCCACCGCCAAGACACCAGACTTGGAAGGCCATCATACTAGGACAACGAGGGATTGCTTAAGTAAAAGTAAGTCCCTTTGAGTATGATTTTGCAAAGAGGCAGGCTTTGATAGCACTGCCTTACTCATCTCCTGCTACAGTGATGCCTTCACTACATATTTATTGCACCTCAAGTACATGTGATTGATATATGATTTATTAATGTGCTTCAATAACAAAATGCATAGTTTCCTATACTCTAGTTCAGGGGTCCTCAAACTTTTTAAACAGAGGGCCAGGTCGCAGTCCCTCAAAATGTTAGAGGGCCAGATTATAATTTGCAAAAAAACATGAATGAATTCCTGTGCACTCTGCATATATCTTATTTGTAATGCAAAAAATAAAACAAAGGAAAACAAAAACACAGACTTAAAAACAATACAATAATTAAAATGAGTAACAATTTTAACAAATATAAACTTATTAGTATCTCAATGGGAAGTGCAGACCTGCTTTTGGCTAATGAGATAGGATTGTTGTTGTTGTTGCTGTTGTTGTTGTGTGCTTTCAAGTCAATTCAGACTTAGGTTGACCCTGAGCGAGAGCCGGGTAAATTACCTTGGAGGGCTGTATTCGCCCCCCAGGCCTTAGTTTGAGGACCCCTGCTTTAGGTACAACATCGGACTGGGTGTGCTGGAGGGAAGACTTCAGCAAATATGCAACAGACATCAGAGAAAAGGTCTTTTTCGGTAAAATCTTTTTGTCAACATAGAAACGGATGCAAAAAAGATGCACATCCCGCCTGCATTCTGGACATTAATCACTTTGCATCTCGGCTTTAAAAAAATGCTTTTCTTGCTGAATTTGAGATGGATACTGAATAGCCACTACTCTGCTGAAAGGAACCAAGTGAAGTAATCTAAGGACTGGATTGAGTAGCAAGGGCAGATATAAATAACTGAAATAGAACGAATGAGATGGTAAGCTGGTTTGCTGATGTGGCAAAACATCTCCCACTAGCCTTCAGGGTCAGACAATGGAGAGAAAAGGCCCTGCTTGTGTTGACCCTGAGCAGAACATTAACTGAAACCAGAGCAGAGAGTGGAAATCATGTGGCCTTCATGTGGCTTCTTGACTGGTAAGTTTGACATCTAATTTTGGAGAAGATATTTCTACTTTACATAGAGAAAATCAGTCTTACTTTGACATTAACCTTGAAAGAAGGAAATCTGTAAACGAACTTGAAAGGAAAGGGAAATAGACAGACCAGTAGCTCCCATCTAAACGAAACACTGGTCACATGATGTGAAGACGGTTGAAGTGAGAACACTAAACAGTATACGCATAAAACGAGCATACTCACTCATTGAGCTTGTAGATTTTCTCTGAGAAAAAGACTTCATCCAGGAGTTTGTGGATGTTGCGCCTTTCTGCTGCCAGCAGCACGCCATCGTTTGCTAGGATCCCAAGGCAGGTCCCCGCGTGCCCAATGGCTTCCATGGCATATTCCACCTGATACAGTCGCCCTACGTTTGGGGAGAAGATTGAGATTAGAGGCAATAACTTCAGAAGGCAATGAAACATGTTTTCCCTGCCTTCTCTTATCACCATGTTAATTACCTTCTGGGGAAAAGATGGTCGTTCGGGAATCATATCTTCGAGACTGCAAGGAAGGTTGAAGAACTTCAGTGATGAAACATAATAATAATAATAATAATAATAATAATAATAATAATAATACTTTATTTATACCCTGCTTCCATCTCCCCAAGGGACTCGGTGTGGCTTACATGAGGTCAAGCCCACAGTACATCAATAAACAAAGGCAATAAGAAAATAATCAATACAAAACAGTTAATATAAAACTCATAAACAAAAAATAAACAATAAACAATAACACACAAGCATTTAAAAACCTATGGCCGGGCCATGCCAGCTTTTCACATGTAATGCATCTTAGCAACTTCATATTAACTAATATAATAATAATAATAATAATCATCATCATCATCATCATCATCTTTATTTATACCCCGCTACCATCTCCCGATGGACTCGGTGCGGCTTACATGAGGCCGAACCCATCAATGATAAAGCAATAACAACAATTAATACAGACAATAAAATAAAACTCATAACAAAAAATAAACAATAAACAATAGCAGTAACACAACGACGTTTAAAACCTATGGCTAGGCCAAATGTAATAATTAAAATTTAAGAATAATGCTGAGCATGAACAGATGAAATATGAACTAGGATAGAGTTTTCAGAGAGGGATGGGGCATGCAGACATTCCTAGATCAATAGTAAAGTGCATTTTGAGGACATATTGCTGGGAGTTTCCTTATTCTGGGAAGGCACACTGGAACAACCACATTTTCAGGCTCCTCCTAAAGACTGCCAGAGTTGGGCATGCCTGATGTCCTTGGGGAGTGAGTTCCAGAGTCGAGGGGCCACCACCGAGAAAGCCCTCTCCCTCATCCCCACCAATTGCGCCTGCGATATCATATATATCGAATATAAGCCAAGTTTTTCAGCCCTTTTTCACCCTAACCCTCAGCTTATACTTAAGTCAAGGTTATTTATTATTTATTCTGTTATTATTATTATTTTATTACATTTATTATTCTACTCTATTATTATTGTTGTTGTTGTTGTTATTACATTTATTATTTTACTCTACTATTATTTAATTTAAAATAATTATATATTTATAGTACATGTAATATTACTAATATTACAGTACAGCAGTATAGTACGATACAATAATATATAATGCTAATATTGTGCTGTGCTAATAATATAATATATTGTATACACAAATATTGATAACATGTAATATTAATAATAATATTATTACATAGTGGTATAGTACAATATAGTAATATATTATTTATTTATTTACTGTATTTGTATACCACCTTTCTTTTTTTTCCTTTTTTAAAAATATTTTATTGGTTTTCTTAGAATACATCAATACCTTCAATAATCATATTCCATCCTCAATTCATTACATCAACCAAAGTGTATATATATCTTGTATACTTTTCCCCCCACCTCTGTGCCCCCCCCTTCCGAGCCACTTCAATTTGCATTCGCTTTCCAAAATACGTATACCGCCTTTCTAAACCCGCAGGCGACTCAAGGCTGTTTACAGGGCAACAATTCAATGCTCACAATAACATAAATACAGTTAAAAACATTAATATATAATATAAAACCACAACAAAATCAATAAAACATAAATCATTAGCGTCTCCTTGTTAAAACATTGTTCAGTCCCGTCGTCTAGTCCAGGAGTCCTCAAACTTTTTACACAGAGGGCCAGGTCACAGTCCCTCAAACTGTTGGAGGGCAGGATTATAATTTGAAAAAAACATGAATGAATTTCTATGCACACTGCACATATCTTATTTGTAGTACAAAAAACACTTTAAAACAATACAATAATTAAAATGAAAAACAATTTTAACAAATATAAACTTATTAGTATTTCAATGGGAAGTGTGGGCCTGCTTTTGGCTGATGAGATAGGATTGTTGTTGTTGTGTGCTTTCAGGACATTTGAGACTTAGGTTGACCCTGAGCAAGGGCCGGGTAAATGACCTTGGAGGGCCATATCCGGCCCCCGGGCCTTAGTTTGAGGACCCTTGGTCTAGTCGTTCCATTTTCCTATAACAGGTTCTCTGTATTTGCAAACAACTGCTTGAAAAACCTCGTCTTGACTTTTTTTTTGAAATGTTAAAAGGGAGGGGGCTGATCTGATATCCCTAGGAAGGGTGTTCCATAGCCAAGAGGCCACCACTGAGAATGCCCTGTCTCTCATCCCTGCCAAACATACTTGTGATATAATACCAATACTGTGCTATGCTAATAATAATATATTGCATGTACATATAACTTGTAAGCCACTCTGAGTCCCCTTCGGGGTGAAAAGAGTGGGATATAAATGCCATAAATTAATTAAATATTATTTAATTACATTTACTTTACTCTATTATTATTACATTTATTATTGTACTTTATTTATTATTATTGAAAGGATACCTAAACACATTTATATTGAAGATGGTTAGAATAATGGTTTAATTAGAGTTGGACAGTCTTAAATTACAATTTTATGTAAATATTCAAAAACATTTAACCTACTGATGCCTCAATTAATGTAACTGTATTGGTATCTATTTTTGAAATTGACCAGTATCTGATGCCTTTCCCAACCTCAGCTTATACTCAAGTCAATACATTTTCCCAGTTTTTTTTGTGGTAAAATTAGGTGCCTCGGCTTATATTTGGGTCGACTTATACTCGAATATATAAGGTACTTGCAAAACACCATTTTGGAATGCAGCAGAGACCCCTACTGCTTTTTCATCACTCAAATACATCCCAGATTATAGAAGAACTTAATTTGTTGCTGAAAATGTTATGAGAGTCATAAGTGTTTCCCACAAACACATATCTGTACCTTTTCCTTGCCACAATGCATACCAAAAGGTCTCTGTGCCAATCGACTGTCAGAAAGGAAGGGACATTTATTCTTGGAGACCTATTAACTTCGGGGCTTCATGGGAGGCACATGAAACTGCTATAAAGGAGCCCATATTAACTAATAGCTCTTGAATATACAGCAGGGCCTCCACTTCAGCATGGAGTTTTTTACCTGGGAGAATATGGCCAGAGTGAAGACAGAGAGGAGCAGAAGACATTTCCATCTTGTCTTTACTAATAATATAATATATGTATATTGTATATACATATAATATTTATAATATTATAATATAATACAATATAATACTAGCAATAATAATACATTATTATAATTATTATTATATATTCACATTACATGTAATATTACTAATAATATTTCAATATAATGGTATAGTGCAATATAATAATATATAATGCTGATATTGCACTATGCTAATAATATAATATACTGTATGTATATATACCTTGTAAGCCGCTCTGAGTTCCCTTCGGGGTGAGAAGGGCAGCATATAAATGCCGTAAATAAATAAATAATAATAAATAAATATCTCACAAGGAATCTCTTGGTCCTCCAGCACAACTGACGCTGGACGTTGGACACAGAATTGTGTTAGAGATTCTTAAACAGAATACATTAAGCCAGTGAATGATCAAATCTGATGAAGTTCAGCTCAAAAATGTGGAGGGTGGACTGTACTATCAAATAACCCATACCTTATCTATATAAATAAAAATGTAATGTTTGTTTGTGGGATAAACATAAAAACCACTGGGCGGATTGACACCAAATTTGGACACAGTATACCTATCAGGCCAACAAGCGCCCATCACTCATAAAAACACTGAAAAATATAGAAGAAGAAACTTAAAAAGCCAAAAAAAACCCCAAAAAATTACATTATAATGCATGCACAAAACCATATGTGTGTGCGTGTGTGTGTAAACACACATATACACATTAACACACGGGACGGCTAGTTCAACATAAACCTTCCCATCACGTTTGATTGCACTCATTTCCACACAAACTACCAAACCAGTTCAAAAACTCACCATAGTGTTCCTAGGTCTGTGCTAGGCTGTAAAAGAGAAAAAAAAAACCTGGTAAGACAGACATAGCTTCCTAGTCCTAAGACTACAAAGAAATACATAACAATTCAAGCTTTCTTCTTCTGCTGTATTGATTGTGAAAGCAAAAGTAGAGAAACGTGGTCAATGTCAATTAATCCTGACGGATATTTATTTATTTGCTTTATTTCTATACCGCATTTTTCAGCCCTTAACAGGCTGCATTGGATAAAGCAGTTTTTCTTCACAATGCATTGCTAACAATAATGTCACAAAATATCACTTATTTTCACACTGGGGTGGAAAAGCACACAACCTTCGAAACAAAGCCGTTGCCAAGAAAAGCTCAGAAATTTGGAATGATGAATTCTGAGGTCAGGACTGGCATTTAATTTTCTTAGCAAAATTTATTAGAAAGGTTTTGTCACTGCCTTGTTCTGAGACTGGGAGAATGTGACTTTTCCCACGCAAGGACACACAAGATGAGTGCACAGCAGACAAGATCACTCTGCTGGCTGTTGTACTGGATCACACGTTGAACGCTTCCCAAGTGTCTAGGACTGTGTGATGTATCGGTGAATAATGCGTGCAGATCCCAGTAAGGTGGCCTTTTAAAGCTGGCAGATGGAAACTTTGTCAGCGTCGATTGTGTTTAAGTGCAGGCCAAGGTCTTTAGGCACTGCACCCAGTGTGCCTATCACCACTGGGACCACCTTGTCTGGCTTGTGCCACAGTTTTTGCAGTTCGATCTTTAAATCCTCATATTGTGTCATTATCGTGTTGTTGTTGTTATTATTATTGTTCTTGTTGTTATTATTATTATTATTTTGCAAGCTGTTTTCACGACTAAGTGTGGATTTCAATCCTGATTTCCTGTGCAGCCATGAAGTGCTATGTGATCACTGTCTGTGTTATACTATTTACTATATAAATATATAAACCACATCGAATTGCCTGTCATTGAATATCAAGAAAACCAACGTGCTCTTCCAGCAGTCACCAGCCAATCCCTCTCCCAATGCCAGAAATACAGCTTAATGGTGTAACATTAGAAAATGTGGACCATTTCTGCTCCCTTGGTAGCCACCTCTCCACAAAAGTCAACATTGACTCCGAAATACAACACCGCCTGAGCTCTGCGAGTCCAGCATTCTTCCGAAAGAAGCAGAGTGTGTTTGAGGACCAGGACATCCATAGGGATACCAAGGTGCTTGTTTATAAAACTATTGTTCTCCCAATTCTGCTATATGCCTGCGAGACGTGGACAGTCTACAGACATCACATGCAACTCCTGAAATGATTCCATCAGCGCTGCCTCCGAAAAAAACTGCAAATCTCTTGGGAAGACAAGCGGACAAATGTCAGCATGTTGGAAGAAGCAAAGACCACCAGCATTGAAGTGATGGTCCTCTGCCATCAACTCCGCTGGACCGGCCACATCGTCTGGATGCCCGACCACCGTCTCCCAAAGCAGTCGCTCTATTCCAAACTCAAGAACGGAAAACGGAATGTTGGAGGACAGGAAAAGAGATTTAAAGATGGGCTCAAAGCCAACCTTAAAAACTCTGGCATAGACACCGAGAACTGGGAAGCCCTGGCCCTTGTGTGCTCCAGCTGGAGGTCAGCTGTGACCAGCAGTGCTGCAGAATTTGAAGAGGCACGAGTGGAGGGCGAAAGAGAGAAACATGCCAAGAGGATGGTATGTCTACCCAACCCCGACCGGGACCGCCTTCCACCTGGAAACCGATGCCCTCACTGCAGGAGAAGATGCAGGTCAAGAATAAGGCTCCGCAGTCACCTACGGACCCAACGCCAGGACACTACTCTTGGACGACCATCATCCTCGGAATACGAGGGATCGCCTAAGTAAGTAAGAGAGGGGCGGAATACAAATACAGTAAATAAATAGTAATTAAACACTGTACTGGTTTGTTTTGCTGTAAATTGTCCCAAGTCCCTTTGGGGAGAGGGGGCAAGATACAAATGAAGCTTATAATGCTTACTATTTGGTTGTTGTAGGTTTTTTTTTCAGGCTATATGGCCATGTTCTAGAGGCATTCTCTCCTGATGTTTCGCCTGCATCTATGGGTGGTGACAGTCTTGTTGAGAAGCAGATGACTTCCTAGTAACTGAATTCCCAAACCTGGGTGAACATTGCTCTGAGAAGACTTGTAAACAATTGGACTTTCTACCTCTGAAGTGTGATGCATGTGAAGATGTCTTCTGTAAAGACCACTTTGCATATGAACGGCACAAGTGTTCTTCTGCATATAAAAAGGATGTGCAGGTTCCAATCTGTCCCCTGTGTAACGCTCCCATCCCAGTTAGAAAGGAGGAGAGGCCACCTGACACCTGCTGGGAAGGAGCAACCAATAGTGAAAGGACCAAGGCAGTGACATCTCCAGCTCATCCCTTTGGGTATCGGCCAGCACGTCAACGACTTAAATCTAGAAATAGTTTTCTAAGATCTACAGAGACACTCACTGGAACACCTCAGCAAGTGAGAGTCCAAAAGTGGCAGGCTCAAACCCATTGAGAGACTCCCCCCTTGGGCACACAGAGGACTGGGCGACTTGGAAGGCGCTGAACAGACTGCGCTCTGGCACCACGAGATGCAGAGCCAACCTCAAGAAATGGGGCTACAAAGTGGAATCCACGACATGCGAGTGTGGAGAAGAGCAAACCACTGACCACCTGCTGCAATGCAACCTGAGCCCCGCCACATGCACAATGGAGGACCTCCTTGCGGCAATACCAGAGGCACTCCAAGTGGCCAGATACAGGTCAAAGGACATTTAATCAACTACCAAGTTTGCAAACTCTGTGTTTTGTCTGTTTATTTGTTTTTGTTAAAAATGTAATACAAATGTCTGTTTGCTGATGACATGATAAATAAATAACCCCCATCTATTTCAGGCATCCTCAGAAGTTGTGAGGTCTGTTGGAAACTAGGGAACTTGGGTTTATACATCTGTGGAATGATGTCCAGAGTTGGAGAAAGAACTCTTGTCTGTTGGAGGTGAGTGTAAATGTTGCAACTGGCCTCCTTGATTAGCATTGCCAAGCCTTGTAGCTTCAAGGCCTGCCTGACTCCTGCCTGAAGGAATCCTTTGTTGGGAGGTGTCAGCATATTATTTGAGAACAAGGAAATGCTGGACCACTCTCAGAACCACTGACCACCTGCTGCAATGCACCCTGAGCCCAGCCACATGCACAATGGAGGACCTTCTTGCAGCAACACCAGAAGCACTCCAAGTGGCCAGATACTGGTCAAAGGACATCTAATCCACTACCAAGCTTGCAAACTTTGTGTTTTGTCTGCCTGTTTGTTTTGTTCTGTTAGAAATGTAATACAATTGACTGGTTGCCCTGACACGACAAATAAATAAATAAGGCCTCATTTGGTCTAGGCCTCTTTCAGAGAGTGACAGCCTTGCCGAGTCATCCTCGCCCCAAGAATCCTCCTCGCCCGACGGAGAAGACAGAGAAGGGCTAAGGAGGCACGAACAGGGACACGGAAGCCCCTCGAAGGTCCCGGGCTCAGGCGGCCTCGCAAGAAGGGCCGACCAGGCCCCAAAAGCCCCCTTTCCCTCCCTCAGAAGTAACACTTACCCTCAGTTCCGCCTCAGCCGGTATCCAAAATGGCCGCCACTCCCCGCGCAAGCGTACTGCGCTAACGATAGAGAGGGGGCGTGGCTTCGGACAGAGCATTCGATCCTCGGAGGTTCCCATTGGCCCGCTACGTTACTTCAGACCGGACTTCCGTGTCGTCGGGGGCGCCATGATGAGTGTGGGCATTTGAGATCATCCTTCCCATCAAAAGTGCATCAGATCTTGCCAGCAAGGAATCAAAGCTGCAGTAGGCTGGATCCCATGTATTTCTGCAGTTTCATAGATTCCATGTATTTTAATTTATTTTCACTCTTTCTAATCCTGTGTTTTAATCCAATTTCAATGTTTATATTTACACATTTTAATTCTAATTAATTTATGCTTAATAATTTGTAGTTATGTAGTTTCATAGATTCCATGCATTTATGTATTTTAATTTATTTTCTCTCTTTTTAATCTTATGTTTTAATCCCATTTCAATGTTTATATTTGCACATTTTAATTTTAATTAATTTTATGTTTAATAATTTGTAGTTATGTGGTTTCATAGATTCCATGTATTTATGTATTTTAATTTATTTTCACTCTTTTTAATCTTATGTTTTAATACCATTTCAATGTTTATATTTACACATTTTAATTTTAATTAATTTTATTTTTAATAATTTGTAGTTATGTAGTTTCATAGATTCCATGCATTTATGTATTTTAATTTATTTTCACTCTTTTTAATCTTATGTTTTAATCCCATTTCAATGTTTATATTTGCACATTTTAATTTTAATTAATTTTATGTTTAATAATTTGTAGTTATGTGGTTTCATAGATTCCATGTATTTATGTATTTTAATTTATTTTCACTCTTTTTAATCTTATGTTTTAATACCATTTCAATGTTTATATTTACACATTTTAATTTTAATTAATTTTATTTTTAATAATTTTAACACTACATATAATTCTATTTCAGTGTTTATTTTTGTCCAATTAGTTTTCATCTTTTTTCACATTGTTAGCTGCTTTGAGTCTCTTTAGAGAGAAAAATCAGGGTATATTACGTGCTTATAATATAATATAATAAGTATAATATATTGTATATACATATAATATTGATAATATTATAATGTAATATATTTTATGTTTAATAATTTTCGCTATTTTTAACACTACATATAATTCTATTTCACTATTTTTGTCCAATTAATTTCATCTTTTTTCACATTGTTAGCTGCTTTGAGTCTCTTTAGAGAGAAAAATCAGGGTATATTATGTGCTTATAATATAATATAATAAGTATAATATATTGTATATACATATAACATTGATAATATTATAATGTAATACATTTTATATTTAATAATTTTCGCTATTTTTAACACTACATATAATTGTATTTTGCTATTTATTTTTGCCCAATTAATTTCATCTTTTTTCACATTGTTAGCTGCTTTGAGTCTCTTTAGAGAGAACAATCAGGGTATATTATGTGCTTATAATATAATATAATAAATATATATTGTATTTACATATAATATTGATAAAATTGTAATATAATACATTATAACACTACTAATAATAATATGATCTTATAACTATATATTTATATTAAATGTAATATTGCTAATAATATTACAGTATTATTATTATTTTGGTCGTGTCAGGAGCGACTTGAGAAACTGCAAGTCGCTTCTGGTGTGAGAGAATTGGCCGTCTGCAAGGATGTTGCCCAGGGGACATCCAGATAATTTGATGTTTTTATCATCCTTGTGAGAGGCTTCTCTCATGTCCCCGCACGAGGAGCTGGAGCTGATAGAGGGAGCTCATCCGCCTCTCCCCGGATTCGAACCTGCGACCTATCAGTCTTCAGTCCTGCCGGCACAGGGCTTTAACCCACTGCGCCACCGGAGGGCTCCATATTACAGTATAATGTTATAGTACAATATAATAATATATAATATTTATATTGTGCTATGGTAATAATATAATATATTGTATTTATATTTTACTTGTAAGCCACTCTGAGTCCCCTTCGGGGTGAGAAGGGTGGCATATAAATGTCGTAAATAAATAATAATAACAATCACTTACTTCCCTTAAGCGATCACCAGAGAAGTTACCTGTCTGCTTTTATGATAATAACAATAACAACCATTATTATTATTATTATTATTATTATTATTATTATTATTATTTGAAACACAACAAGATGAGTCCACAGCAGACACTCTGCTGGCTGTTGAACTGGATCACACGTCGGACACTTCCCAATATAATAATATTAATAATAATAATAATGTATTGTCGAAGGCTTTCATGGCCGGAATCACTGGGTTGTTGTAGGTTTTTTCGAGCTATATGGCCATGTTCTAGAGGCATTCTCTCCTGATGTTTCGCCTGCATCTACAGCAAGCATCCTCAGAGGTTGTGAGGTCTCTTGGAACTAGGAAAAAGAGTTTATATATCTGTGGAATGACCAGGGTGGGACAAAGGACTCTTGTCTGTTGGAGCTAGATGTGAATATTTCAACTGACCACCTTGATTAGCATTTGATGGCTTGGCAGTGCCTGGGGCAATCTTTTGCTGAGAGGTGATTAGATGTCTCTGATTGTTTTCCCTCTGTTGTTTTGCTTTTGTTCATTTTCATGGTGCCCTCCTTTCTGTTGACATTGCCCACATGCTTCTTGTGGATTTCAATGGCTTCTCTGTGTAGTCTGACATGGTGGCTGTGAGAGTGGTCCAGCATTTCTGTGTTGTCAAACACGAATCAAGGAACATGAAAGGCACTGCAGACTACTTCAACCAGAGAAATCAGCCATAGCAGAACACCTGATGAACCAACCTGGACACAGCATATTATTGGAGAACACAGAAATGCTGGACCACTCTCAGAACCACCATGTGAACAGCACAACAACACAGAGGAAACAAACAAGGACATCTAATCACCTCTCAACAAAAGTTTGCTCCAGGCACTGCCAGGCCATCAAATGCTAATCAAGGTGGTCAGTTGAAACATTCACACCTAGCTCCAGCAGACAAGAGTCCTTTGTCCCACCCTGGTCATTCCACAGATATATAAACCCTTTTTCCTAGTTCCAACAGACACACTACCTCTGAGGATGCTTGCCATAGATGCAGGCGAAACATCCGATGAAAATGCCTCTAGACCATGGCCATATAGCCCGAAAAAACCTACAACAACCCAATAATAATAATAATAATTCTTAATTATTATTTACACAACAGGATTAGCAAACAAGAACACTCTGCTGGCTTTTGTATTGGATCCCACGTCGAACACTTCCCAAGTTTCTAGGTCTGTGTGATGTTTTCATTCATTCATGGCCATAGATTACAATACCAAGAATGCCCAGAAAATTTATTGTGAATCAGGCCCGCAACTACGGGATGGTGAAAGTCAATTCAGGTATCGTAAGCCTTTGCGGTCTCAAACCAGACCTTCTCAACGGCCTCTTGGCCCATCTCAGAGAGGGTCATGAGGTGCTTCCACCCCGTCTTGGCCGTGATCATCAAATAGTCCTTATTCTCAGGGTGTTGGAGACTGGTGTGGGCCGCCATCACAAGGGACTGGACGAATCTCCCGCTGACCAGCAGGAAAAGGGCGGCCCGTTCCTCCGGGGTCAAAGGCACCACGCTCTCGAATCCGGCCAAGACGTGGCCTCCCACGCGGATGGGATCCTGGCTTTCAATCATCATGTACATGATGGCGATGGCCACTTCGAAGACGAAATAGCCATGACTCATGTCGCAGAAGTCCAAAATCCCTGACACTCTGTATCTTGGCTTTCCAGGGGAAGAGGAATCGGCATCTATTAAAATATTGTGATCGTTGAGGTCTCCGTGATTGATGCCTAAAGGAATGAGAAGGAAAACCCAGGTAGAAAATTCATTGATTTGCAAAAGTAGAGGTCAATAAAGGTGGTTTGGGGTTGCTTTAGAGTTGCAATGAAGTGCTCAAGTGGTTTTCATGACTGACCATGTCAGACTACACAGAGAAGCCATTGAAATCCACAAGCATGTGGACAATTTCAACAGAAAGGAGGAGACCATGAAAATGAACAAAATCTGGCTACCTGTATTAAGAAAAAAACTCTAAAATTACAACAGCAAAACAGCAGAAACAACCAGGCACATCTTAACACCTCTCAACAGAACATTTTCCCAGGCTCAGCCAAGCCTTCAAATGCTAATGAAGGTGGTCAGCTGAAACATTCACACCTAGCTTCAGCAGAGAGCTTTTTGCCCCACCCCAGTCATTCCACAGATATATAAACCCATTGTCCTATTTCCAACAGACCTCACTACCTCTGAGGATGCTTGCCATAGATGCAGGTGAAACGTCAGGAGAAATGCCTCTAGAACATGGCCCTATAGCCCGAAAAAACCTACAAGAACCTAGTGATTCCAGCCATGAAAGCCTTCGACAATATATTTATTATATTTATCTATACCTTGCTTTATCTCTCCCGAAGGAGACTCAAAGCGGCTTGACATAAATGTGTTTATTATTTATTTACTGCATTTGTATACCGCCTTTCTCAGCCCAGAGGCAACTCAATGCTAAAGCATTAGCATACAGTTTAAGCTACACAAAAATGCAAATATTAACACAGAATTAAATGTAAACAATATTAAAAAATCACAGTTAATAATAATAATAATAATTGCCCAAGTGGTTTTCATGACATTACTGAGTGGGGATTTAATAATAATAATCATCATCATATCCCAAGTGGTTTTTATGACTGAGTGGGGATATAATAATAATAATAATAATAATAATAATAATAATTTCCCAATTGGTTTTAATGACATTACTGAATGGGGATTTAATAATAATCATCATCATCATCATAATATCCCAAGTGGTTATCATGACTGGGGATTTAATAATAATAATAATTGCCCAAGTGGTTTTAATGACATTACTGAGTGAGAATTTAATAATAATAATAATAATAACCATCATCATCATCATCATATCCCAAGTGGTTTTCATAACTGAGTGGGGATTTAATAATAATAATAATAATAATAATAATAATAATTGCCCAAGTGGTTTTCATGACATTACTGAGTGGGGATTTAATAATAATCATCATCATCATATCCCAAGTGGTTTTCATGACTGAGTGGGAATTTAATAATAATAATAATGATGATTGCCCAAGTAGTTTTAATGATATTACTCAGTGGGGATTTAATCATCATCATCATATCCCAAGTGGTTTTCATGACTGGGGATTTAATAATAGTAATAATAATAATAATTGCCCAAGTGGTTTTCATGACATTACTGATTGAGGATTTAATAATAATAATCATCATCATCATATCCCAAGTGGTTTTCATGACTGAGTGGGGATTTAATAATAATAATAATAACAACAAAAATAATAACAGCCCAAGTATTTTTTATGACTGAGTGAGGATTTTAATAATAACAAGAATATCAACAATAGGTTCTTGTAGGTTTTTTCAGGCTATAGGGCCATGTTCTAAAGGCATTTTCTCCTGACGTTTCGCCTGCATCTATGGCAAGCATCCTCAGAAGTAGTGAGGTCTGTTGGAATTAGGACAATGGGTTTATATATCTGGATGCATCTACACCAGGCGCGGGCAAACTTCGGCTCTCCCGGTGTTTTGGACTTCAACTCCCACAATTCCTAACAGCCGGTAGGCTGTTAGGAATTGTGGGAGTTGAAGTCCAAAACACCGGGAGGGCCGAAGTTTGCCCAGGCCTGATCTCCATTGTGGAATGAATGCAATTTGAGAAAGCTTGGACTGCTATAGCTCCGTGCTATGGATTCAAGGAAGTCTGGGGAGGCACCAGCTAAAGACCTTGTCAAACTCCATCTCCAGTGATGTCATAGTGGTATGAAACTGCATTAATTTTACAGTCTAGATGCACACTTTGGTATTTGCAGATATACCAATGACTGTATCAGAGTGCTTTTAAAAAAGCAAAACCACTTACAAGGCCGAAAGAAGCTTAATTTTGGAACGATTTTGGCGTCAAATTGCTCTATCACTTGCTTCACCACGTCTAGGTAACTGCTCTGACCCAAGGCACAAATGTACCGCTTCAGGAGAGGGACGTTGGCCAGATTCCAGATGAATTCCCCTCGGTGAAGACTCTTTGTCGACGGATGCTGGAATTTCTATTTGGGGAAAAAGGATTACACATAAGTCATTTTCCTACTTTCCAACAGACCTCACAACCTCAGAGGATGCAGGCGAAATGTCAGGAGAGAATGCTTCTGGAATGTGGTCACACAGCCCGGAAAACTCACAGCAACCCAATAGACCTAAGTGTTGCATTGATCACCATCACTGAAGTCAACCTCTCCAGATTACGGATAGTGGTCGTAAACAGAGTAGACCTCTTCCTGTATATGATTTATCCATCGACTACGTTGGCTCAGTGCTATGGAATCATGGAAGTTGTAGTTCTATCAAACAGCAACTCTCAGACTCCATAGCACTGAGGGATGGCAGTTCAAGTAGGGCCAAACTGTATTATATAATATATAATAATGATATTGTACTATGCTAATAATATAATATATTATATGTATATACGAGGGCTGAATGAAAAGTAATGCCTCCACCTTCTTAACTGCTCAACAGATGGCAGTACTGGTATGCAGCAGGCACTGGCTTGTTCAGAAGATTCTCCTCTACAGTTCCATTTTGGTGGGAAGCCTTAGCATTGAACGGTTGTGTTGTTAAAGTGCAAAGTACGGAACCCTGCGCAGATGGACTGTCAATGCGACTTAAGCAACGCATGTGGCAGGTACTGGCTTGTTCAGTAGACTCTCCTCTACAGTTCCATTTTGGCAGGAAGCCTTAGCATTGAATGGTTGTGTTGTTAAAGTGCAAAGTATGGAATCCTGCACAGACGGTTGGCCAATGCAACTTAAGCAACATGCAGTCATTGAATTCTTGACAGTAGAAGGTGTCACATCAACATCTTTAAACTTAGTACACACAGTACTCACATCAACACAATCACCATAAACAGCTTGCGTTCTCTGATGGATATCCTTTGGGGTGACACCTTCTGCTCTCATACGTTGCTTAAGTGGCATTGACAGACCGTCTGTGCAGGATTCCATACTTTGCACGTTAACAACACAACCATTCAATGCTAAAGCTTCTCACCAAAATGGAACTGTAGAGTCTACTCAACAAGCCAGTACCTGCTGCATACGTTGCTTAAGTTGCATTGACAGACCATCAGCGCAGGATTCTATACTTCGCTCTTTAACAACACCACTGTTTAATGCTAAGGCTTCCCGCCAAAATGGAACTGTAGAGGAGAGTCTACTGAACAAGCCAGGACCTGCCGCATACCTTGATTAAGTCGCATTGACAGACCGTCTGCGCAGGGTTCCCTACTTTGCACTTTAACAACACAACCGTTCAATGTTAAAGCTTCCCGCCAAAATGGAACTGTAGAGGAGAGTCTACTGAACAAGCCAGTACCTGCCGCATACGTTGCTTAAGTCGCATTGACAGACCGTCTGCGCAGGGTTCTGTACTTTGCACTTTAACAACAACACCGTTTAATGCTAAGACTTCCCGCCAAAATGGAACTGTAGAGGAGAGTCTACTGAACAAGCCAGGACCTGCCGCATACGTTGCTTAAGTGGCATTGACCGACCGTCTGCACAGGGTTTCCTACTTTGCACTTTAACAACACAACCGTTCAATGTTAAAGCTTCCTGCCAAAATGGAACTGTAGAGGAGAGTCTACTGAACAAGCCAGTACCTGCCACATACATTGCTTAAGTCGCATTGACCAACCGTCTGCGCAGGGTTCCCTACTTTGCACTTTAACAACACAACCGTTCAATGTTAAAGCTTCCCGCCAAAATGGAACTGTAGAGGAGAGTCTACTGAACAAGCCAGTACCTGCCGCATAAGTTGCTTAAGGAGTTACGAAGGGGGAGGCATTACTTTTCATTCAACCCTCATATATCTTGTAAGCTGCTCTGAGTCCCCTTTGGGGTGAGAAGGGCAGCATATAAATGTCACAAATAAGTAAATAAATAAATAAATATTAAATCGGCAGTGTAGACGTATTCGTAAGGCTCACCTCCGCCAGAGTTTTGTCCAGTCTGGCGGCCAGTTGGCCAATCTCATAGAGAACCGGAGGGCCGATGGGGAGCGTTGCCGCTGTTTTGCCTGGCAAGAAGCTCAAGAGCCGGACCATATATCCTTTGGTGGCAACCGCCGGCGTCTCTAAGAGGCAAAGCAAAAGAAGTTGACGTTAGCCAAGGCAACCAGTGAGAAATGGAGGAGCGTTGCAACCGGAAAAGCATCCTACAGGAGCTTAGTATCCCAAGGCTGCGTCTACACTGATTGACTTTGCAGCTGCAAGGCTACTCAATGGAAGCAAAATTCACGCTTTTGTTTTTGTTTTATACTGTATGTTTTTGTATTATTTACATATGTGGAAACCACTCTGAATCCCCTAGGGGAGATAGGGCAGTATATAAATAATAATAATAATAATTATTATTATTATTATTATTATTATTATTAGCTGTCCCCTGCTATGCGTTGCTGTGGCCTTCATGGGGGTTCTGTGTGGGAGGTTTGGCCCAATTCTATCGTTGGTGGGGTTCAGAATGTTCTTTGACTGTAGGTGAACTATAAATCCCAGCAACTATAACTCCCAAATGTCAAGATTCTATTTTCCCCAATCTCCACCAGTGTTCACATTTGGGCATATTGAGTATTCATGCCAAGTTTGGTCCAGATCCATCCTTGTTGGAGTCCACAGTGCTCTCTGGATGTAGGTGAACTACAACTCCCAAACCAAAGGACACTGCCCACCAAACCCTTCCAGTATTTTCTGTTGGTCATGGGAGAACAGTGTGCCAAATTTGATTCAATTCCATCGTTGGTGGGGTTCAGAATGCTCTTTGATTGTTGGTGAACTATACATCCCAGCAACTACAACTCCCAAATGACAAAATCAGTCATTTTTGAGTGAAGGACATTCATTGGGTTGTTAGGTGCATTGTGTCCAAATTTGGTGTCAATTTGTCCAGTGGTTTTTCAGTTCTGTTAATCCCACAAACGAACATTACATTTTTATTTATATAGATGATGATTATGATGATGATGATGATGATTATTATTATTGCTTGCAATAGGCAAGGGTTCTTTCTCCCACCCTGGACATTATTCCACAGGGATATAAATGCTCCACTTGCCTCTCCTCCAACAGACCTCTGAAGACAGCATTAGCCACAGATGTAGGCGAAATGTCAGGAGAGAATGATGCTGGAATATGGCCATACAGCCAAAAAACCTCACAGCAACCTAGTGATTGTAGCCATGGAAGCCTTCGACAACACAAATATCATGTCGTCACTATTCTCACCGACTGTTTCCAGGAACATGATTTGTCCCTCTGTGGTCAGTCGCGGGGTGGCCACGGGGAAGCCTTCTTGGTTCAGGAACATCATGATCCGTGTCTGGACCTCCATGAGCTCCGCTTTCTGGCTGTCCTGGGCATTACTGATCTTGAGGACGTATTCCTTTGTTCCTTCTCCTTTCCCTTCGGCCTTGGCAATGCGGACGTGGAAATTCTGATCGTCGTAGCTGGGTAGCGGCTGAACCGCAGAGACTTTCAACCCAAATATCTTTTCCACCAATTCGGTGGCTTGCTCTTCGCTGAAGGATGGCTTATTCAGGTCGCCGCAAAGCGGTCGAGGATCTCCAGAAGACATCGTGCAGCTAGAAAGAAACAACAATCATTATAATAATACTGGGTTGCTGTGCGTTTTCTGAGCTATATGGCCACATTCCAGAAGCATTCTCTCCTGACATTTCATCCACAGCAAGCTGGCTTCAGGAAAGGCAAAAGCTGCACATTGCAAGTGCTGAACCTGACTCAGCACATAGAAGACGGCTTTGAAAGGCAGCAGATCACAGGAGCTGTCTTCATAGACCTGTCAGCAGCCTATGATACCGTGAACCACCGCCTCCGCCTGAGAAAAATGTATAATATCACAAAGGATTACCACCTCACCCGCCTCATAGGAAACCTGCTACAAAACAGGAGCTTTTTTGTTGAGTTCCAGGGCCAGAGAAGCAGATGGCGGAAACAGAAGAACGGCCTGCCTCAGGGGAGCGTGCTTGCTCCATCCATGTTCAACATCTACACAAATGACCAGCCACTGCCAGAAGGGACAGAGAGCTTCATCTATGCTGATGATCGTGCCATTACCGCTCAAAAAGGGAGCTTTGAGATGGTTGAACAGAAGCTCTCCAAAGCTCTAGGTACTCTTACTGCCTATTACAGGGAAAACCAGCTGATCACCAACCCATCTAAAACACAGAGATGTGCCTTTCACCTTCAGAACAGACAAGCATCCCGAGCTCTGAGGATTATTACCTGTGAAGGAATCCCACTGGAGCATTGCAGCGCACCCAAATACCTGGGAGTCACTCTGGACCGTGCTTTTACCTACAAGAAGCACTGCCTGAATATCAAGCAAAAAGTGAGTGCTAAAAACAATATTATACAAAAGCTGACTGGCACAACCTGGGGATCACAACCAGACACAGTGAAGACATCTGCCCTTGCGCTTTGCTACTCTGCTGCTGAGTATGCATGCCCAGTGTGGAACACATCTCACCATGCTAAAACAGTGGATGTGGCTCTTAATGAGACATGCCGCATTATCACGGGGTGTCTGCGCCCTACACCACTGAAGAAATTACACTGCTTAGCCGGTATTGCACCACCTGACATCCGCTAGGAAGTAGCAGCCAATAGTGATAGGACCAAGGCAGTGACATCTCCAGCTCATCCCTTGTTTGGGTATCAGCCAGCACGTCAACGACTTAAATCAAGAAATACTTTTCTAAGATCTACAGAGACACTCCAGCAAGCGAGAGTCCAAAAGTGGCAGGCTCAAACCCAGAACCTCAATTAATGGCTGAAACCAAATGAGAGACTCCCCCCTGGGCACACAGAAGACTGGGCGACTTGGAAGGTGCTGAACAGACTGCGCTCTGGCACCACGAGATGCAGAGCCAATCTTAAGAAATGGGGCCACAAAGTGGAATCCACGACATGCGAGTGTGGAGAAGAGCAAACCACTGACCACCTGCTGCAATGCACCCTGAGCCCTGCCACATGCACAATGGAGGACCTTCTTGGAGCAACACCAGAAGCACTCCAAGTGGCCAGATACTGGTCAAAGGACATCTAATCCACTACCAAGCTTGCAAACTTTGTGTTTTGTCTGTTTGTTTGTTTGTTTTTGTCAAAAATGTAATACAAATGTCTGTTTGCTGATGACACGATAAATAAATAACCCACATCTATTTCAGGCATCCTCAGAAGTTGTGAGGTCTGTTGGCAACTAGGAAACTTGGGTTTATATATCTGTGGAATGATGTCCATGGTGGGAGAAAGAACTCTTGTCTGTTGGAGGTGAGTGTAAATGTTGCAATCGGCCACCTTGATTAGCATTGCCAAGCCTTGTAGCTTCAAGGCCTGCCTGATTCCTTCCTGAAGGAATCCTTTGTTGGGAGGTGTCAGCATATTATTTGAGAACAAGGAAATGCGGGACCACTCTCACAACCACCATGTCAGGCCACATAGAGAAGCCACTGAAATCCACAAGAAGCAGGTGGACAATGTCAATGGAAAGGAGGAAACCGTGAAAATGAACAAAGTCTGGCTACCAGTATTTTTTTTTAAAAAAACGTCTAAAATCAGGACAGTAAATAAAGAACAACACTCAAAAAACAGGGGAAATCCAGACAGGAAACAATCAGGGCCAGCTAACACCTCAGAACAAAGGATTCCACCAGGCAGGAAGCAGCCAGGCTTTGAAGCTGCAAGGTTATTGAATGCTAATCATGCTGGCCAACTACAACATTCACACTTTCCTGAAACAGACGAGTTCTTTCTCCCACCTTGGACATCATTCCACAGATATATAAACTCCACTTGCCTAGTTTCCAATAGACCTCACAACCCCTGGGGGTGCCTGCCACAGATGTGGGCAAAACATCAGGAGAGAATGCTTCTGGAACAGGGCCATGCAGCCCGGAAAACTCACAAGCAACCTCAATTATGTTATTATTGTTATGATTATTTTCCATTTTAGAGGGTATTAAAAAAAACCCTCTAAAATTGGGACAGTAAATAAAGAGCAACACTCAAAAAACAAGGGAATTCCAGACAGGAAACAATCAGGGCCAGCTAACACCTCCCAATAATGGATTCCACCAGACAGGAAGCAATCAGGCTTTGAAGGTGCAGGGTTATTGAATGCTAATCAGGCTGGCCAATTGCAACATTCACCAAACAGAGAAGAGTTGGGTTGTTGTAGGTTTTTTCGGGCTATATGGTCATGGTCTAGAGGCATTCTCTCCTGACGTTTCGCCTGCATCTATGGCAAGCATCCTCAGAGGTAGTGAGATCTGTTGGAACTAGGAAAAGAGAAGAGTTCTTTCTCCCACCCTGGACATCATTCCACAGATATATAAACCCCATTTTCCTAGTTTCCAATAGACCTCATAATCTCTGTGGATGCCTGCCACAGATGTGGGCAAAATGTCAGGAGAGAATGCTGCTGAAAGATGGCCACACAGCCCGGAAAAGTCACAGCAACCCCCTCTGTTATGTTATTATTGTTGATTATTTTCCATTTTAGAGGGTATTTTAAAAAAAACCTCTAAAACGGGGACAGTAAATAAAGAGCAACACTCAAAAACAAGGGAATTCCAGACAGGAAACAATCAGGGCCAGCTAACACCTCCCAATAATGGATTCCACCAGTCAGACGAGAATGCTTCTGGAAGATGGCCACACAGCCCGCAAAACTCACAGCAACCCAGTGAATCTGGCCGTGAAAGCCTTCGACAACACATTGCTCGTCTTACTTACTCGAGTCAATGACAACACAATAGAGACAAGTTGTGTGGTTCTTCTCCCAGTTCACACCCCAGTCTCGGCTACTGCTGCTGGAAGTTATATAACAACAATCTATCCTTGGGAACTTTGCCCAGCGACCCTTGGACTTGGTCAAAGAAGGCCGGAGCCTCACTCTTCCGCAATCCAACTAGGAAAGGAAGCCAAAGAGAGTGAAGTGCCGAGACAGTGAAAACTTACGAGGGTTGAATGAAAAGTAATGCCTCCACCTTTGTAACTTGGGTTTGGATAGGAGTATTTTAATAAATCAAACACAGAAATAATCCTTAGAATGCAGCACACCCAAATACCTGGGAGTCACTCTGGACCGTGCCCTGCCCTACCAGAAGCACTGCCTGAATATCAAGTAAAAAGTGGGCGCCAGAAACAATATCATACAAAAGCTGACTGGCACAACCTGGGGATCACAACCAGACACAGTGAAGACATCTGCCCTTGTGCTGTGCTACTCTGCTGCTGAGTATGCATGCCCAGTGTGGAACACATCTCACCACGCTAAAACAGTGGATGTAGCTCTTAATGAGACATGCCACATTATCAAGGGGTGTATGCGCCCTACACCACTGGAGAAACGACACTGACATCCGCCGGGAAGTAGCAGCCAATAGTGAAAGGACCAAGGCAGTGACATCTCCAGCTCATCCCTTGTTTGGGTATCAGCTAGCACGTCAACGACTTAAATAAAGACATAGTTTTCTAAGAACTACAGAGACACTCGCTGGAACACCCCAGCAAGCAAGAGTCCAATAGTGGCAGGCTCAAACCCAGAGCCTCAATCAATAGCTGATACCAAATGAGAGACTCCCCCCTGGGCACACGGAAGACTGGGTGACCTGGAAGGCACTGAACAGACTGCGCTCTGGCACCACGAGATGCAGAGCCAACCTTCAGAAATGAGGCTACAAAGTGGAATCCACGACATGCGAGTGTGGAGAAGAGCAAACCACTGACCACCTGCTGCAATGCAACCTGAGCCCTGCCACATGCACAATGGAGGACCTTCTTGCGGCAACACCAGAGGCACTCCAAGTGGCCAGATACTGGTCAAAGGACATTTAATCAACTACCAAGCTTGCAAACTTTGTGGTTTTTTTATCTGTTTGTTTTGTTCTGTTAGAAATGTAATGGTTGCCCTGACACGATAAATAAATAAATTACCACTATTCACTTCATAATCACCAGACAATTGGATACATTTCTGCCAACCATGTTTTCTGAAGCTGTCATGGAAGAAGTTGACACTCTGTTTCTGCAACCAGCATCTCACAGTTCTCTCATCCTGGGTACCCATCGTGCACAGATCTTCCGATACCCAAGCAAAGCAATAATGTGACCCACACGTTCTTGTGAAATGCCGATGATGCTTGACATTTCTCTCTGAGTGATTCGATGGTTGTCCTGAATCAATGTCAACTTTTGCTTGTGAAAATCGGTGGTTGCTGTGACAGGACGTCCAACTCTTTGCTTGTCACGCAAGTCAGATGTTCCCACCTCAACATCTTTAAACTTACTCACCCAACGACGCACAGTACTCACGTCAACACAATCACCACAAACAGCTTGCATTCTCTGATGGATCTCCTTTGGGGTGACACCTTCTGCTGTCAGGAATTCATTGACTGCACCTTGCTTAAGTCACATTGACTGACCAACTGCGCAGGGTTCCATATTTTGCACTTTAACAACACTACTGTTCAATGCTAAGGCTTCCCGTCAAAATGGAACTGTAGAGGAGAGTCTACTGAACAAGCCAGTACCTGCTGCATACGTTGCTTAAGTCGCATTGACAGATTGTCCGCGCAGGGTTCTATACTTCACACTTTAACAACACCACCGTTCAATGCTAAGGCTTCCTGCCAAAATGGAACTGTAGAGGAGAGTCTACTGAACAAGTCAGTATCTGCTGCATACTGGTACTGCCATCTGTTGAGGAGTTACGAAGGGGGGAGGCATTACTTTTCATTCAACCCTCATAGAACGATTCTCCTTCAAAACATACATTGTTTACTGTACTTGAGATCACAAGATGTGACCGATGATTAGTTCTATCATAGGCTGGATCTACAATGCCATCTAATGCAGATTCAAACTATATTATATGGTCAGTGTAGAGTACACTCATGCAATGCAGTTCAATGCAATTAAACTGTATTTATATGGGTCTCCCCTGACCATATAATGCAGTTCAGCGTAGAGAACCCTATGACATATATGCAATATAGTATTTCAGATCTAGGAGGGAGATTACTTTACCTAAGCAAGGAATCTCAGATTCAGTCCATCATGTCTTCAGTAAGGAAGTTGCAGAGTTGATGCTCCAATTAATTCTGGAGTTTGCTTTCTATGGAGTGTTTGGTTTGATTTGATTGACAGTTGTCTGGCTGCATCAAAAAGGATGAGGATATTTAGATCCCTTCTTGCTTGGAGATCTTGTTGCAGCTGGATAAAAATAAAATGAAGCAGGACAAGGAATCGAAGAGCAGGAAGCCGAGTTGCATGGAAATCCCAGCCAGGGCCCCTTGCTTCCTCTCAGAGCAGGAAATGCAAGGTTGGCTTTCCCTTGCCTGGGGAAGCATTTCAAAGGAAGCTTTTGATTGGTTGCTAGGCAGCTTTGTGCCTCCTGGAGACAGAAGATGGATCTATATACTAGAATGAATCACTGTATTGTCGAAGGCTTTCATGGCCAGAATCTCTGGGTTGCTGTGAGTTTTCCAGGCTGTCTGGCCATGTTCCAGAAGCATTCTCTCCTGACGTTTCTCCCCATCTAAGGCAGGTATCCTCAGAGCTTGTGAGGTCTGTTGGAAACTAGGCAAGTGGAATGTGTGTGTATGTGTGTGTATATATAGTATAGTATAGTATAGTATAGTATAGTATATACTATACTATACTATACTATACTATACTATACTATACTATACTATATGGTATAATATCCAGGGTGGGAGAAAGAAGGAACTCTTGTCTGTTGGAGGCAAGTGTTAATGTTTCAGTTAACCACCTTGATTAGCACTGAATGGCCTTGCAGCTGCAAAGTCTGGCTGGTTTCTGCCTGTGGGAATCCTATATATATATCTGTGGAAGGATGTCTAGGGTGGGAGAAAGAACTCTTGTCTGCTTGAGGCAGGTGTGGATGTTACTATTGGCCACCTTGATTAGCATTGAATGGCCTTGCAGCTGCAAAGCCTGGCTGGTTGATGCCTGGGGGAATCCTCTCTCTCTCTATATATATATATATATCTGTGGAAGGATGTCTAAGGTGGGAGAAAGAACTCTTGTCTGCTTGAGGCAAGCGTTAATGTTTCAATTAACCACCTTGATTAGCATTGAATGGCCTCGCAGCTGCAAAGCCTGGCTGGTTGCTGCCTGGGGGAATCCTATATATATATATATCTGTGGAAGGACGTCTAGGGTGGGCGAAAGAACTCCTGTCTGCTTGAGGCAGGTGTGGATGTTACCATTGGCCACCTTGATTAGCATTGAATGGGCTTGCAGCTGCAAAGCCTGGCTGGTTGCTGCCTGGGGGAATCCTATATATATATCTGTGGAAGGATGTCTAGGGTTGGAGAAAGACTTCTTGTCTCCTTGGGGCAGGTTGGATGTTGCCATTGGCCATCTTGATTATCATTTAATGGCCTAGCAGTTTCAAAGTCTGGCTTCTTACTGCCTGGGGGAATCCTTTGTTGGGAGGCAGTAAGAAAGAAGCCACACCTTGAAAGCGCTAGGCCATTAAATGCTAATTAAGGTGGCCAGTGGCAACATTCACACCTGCCCCAAAGAGAAAAGAGATCTTTCTCCCACCCTGGACATTATTCCACAGTTATATAATGGTATGGTGCAATATAGTGATATATAATTATATATAATATATATATATTATAATATATTGTACGAAAATATATATTGTAAGCCACTCTGAGTCCCCTTCGGGATAAATAAATAATATAAACCCTACTTGCCTCGTTTCCAGCAGATTTCTCAACCTGTGAGGATGCCTGCCATAGATGTGGATGGAACGTCAGGAGAGAATGCTTCTGGAACATGGCCACAGCGCAGAAAACTCACAACGACCCAGAATGAATGCAATTTGATAGTACTTTTAACTGCTATGGCTCAATGCTGTGGGATCACAGGAGCTGTAGTTTTGCAAGGTCTGTAGGCAATGCTTGCATCACCAAACAACTCCCAGGTTTCCATAGCATTGGACTATGGCAGGTGTAAAAGAACATGAATTCTATAGTCACATGCAGCCTTGGAAAGAGAAAAATATATGCAGAATTGTAAGATGTTAGGGGTGTATACAGTATGGAGACCAGCTATACACCTACCAGTATAGATTTATTGTTGTGTCAGGAGTGACCTGAGAAACTGCAAGTCACTTCTGGTGTGAGAGAATTGGCCATCTGCAAGGACGTTGCGCAGGGGACGCCCGGATGATTTGATGTTTTTATCATCCTTGTGGGAGGCTTCTCTCATGTCCCCGCATGAGGAGCTGGAGCTGGTAGAGGGAGCTCATCCGCCTCTCCCCGGATTCGAACCTGCGACCTGTCGGTCTTCAGTCCTGCCAGCACAGGGGTTTAACCCACTGCGCCACCGGGGGCTCCACCAGTATAGATAGCTTTATATAATTCCTGAATTAGGAGATGCTAAGGGTCTACATGTTTTTGTAACACCCTATATATCCATATGTCTCTCTCTCTCTTCCTGAATTATAAACTACTAGCTTGGGTACCTGGCACTGCCTGGATTATTTGGAAAAGCCATTTTGTGTATTTTGCAAGGTTGTGGATTAACTACAACTCACATCATGCCAGGTTAAGCCCATAAAGTTTGTGATGTTGGTCAAGTTTGCTCTAGATGCAATGACCGGTGGGGTTCAGTGTGCTCTCTGACTGCAGGGTGAACTACAACTCCCACTATGATGAGTCAGTCCACTCAAACCACTCCAGTAGGTTGTTAGTCATGGGGGTTCCGTGTGTCAAGTTTGTTCCAGGTCCATCATCGGTGGAGGTCACTGGTTGTGGGTGAACTACAACTCCCAGAAAGGAAGGTCTGTTCCCCCCAAACCCGTCCAGTAATCCCGTCCATGTCCATCATCGCTGGAGGTCTGTTTCTCTGGCTGTGGATGAACTACAACTCACAGAAAGGAAGGTCCATTCCCTCCAAACTCGTCCAGTAATCAAATTTTGGCACATTAGGTATGTGTGCCAAGTTTGGTCCAGATCCATGGGTGTTTGGGTCCACTATGCTCTCTGGATGTAGGTGAACTACAACTCCCCCAAATCAAGGTGAATTCCCCCCAAAGACCTCCAGTAATTTTTGCTAGTCATGTGTGTCAAGTGTGGTCCAATTCCATCTTTGGTGGAGTTCAGAGTGCTCATTGATTGCAGGTGAACTACAAATCCCAGTACCTACAACTCCAAAATGTCCAGGCCAATTCCCCTCAAAACTGACCAGTATTCAAATTTGGGCATATCGAGTATGCATGCCATATTTGATCCAGACCCATCATTGTTTGTGCTCATAGTGTGCTTTGTATGTAGGTGGACTACAACTCCTATAAATCCCTCCGAAGACCTCCAGTATTTTTGTTGGTCACGGGGGTTCTGTATGCCAAGTTTGTTCCAGGCCCATCATTGGTGGAGTTCAGAGTGCGCTTAGATTGCAGGTGAACGATACATCCCAGGACCTACAACTCCTATCAATCATGGTGAATTCTCCCCAAACCTCTCTAATATATTCAGTTGCAGATCAATCCCTCTGTTTGCCATAGAAAAGAATAGGAAAGGGTTAAGGGAGAGGCAGTGGGCGGAGCCATATAAATTCCACATCAATGGAGAGTCAGAAACACTGGGATGTCTGTGGTGGAGGAAAAACAGAACATCTAGGATAAAATGGTCCCCGTACGAAAGTGTTCACTAGGGTGGTGGGCAGAATGGTGTTCATGGAGTATTTTCTGTTGGTCATTGAGGTTCTGTGTGGGAGGTTTGGCCCAATTCTATTGTTGGTGGGGTTCAGAATGGTCTTTGATTGTAGGTGAACTATACATCCCAGCAACTACAACTCCCAAATGCCAAGGTCTATTTTCCCCAAACTCCACTAGTGTTCACATTTGGGCATACTGAGTATCCATGCCAAGTTTGGTCCAGATCCATCATTGTTAGAGTCCACAGTGCCCTCTGGGTGTAAGTGAACTTCAACTCCCAAACTCAAGATCAATACCCACCAAACCCTTCCAATATTTTCTGTTGGTCATGGGAATTCTGTGTGCCAAGTTTGGAGTTGGTAGAGCTCAGAGTGGTCGTTGATTGTAAGTGAACTATAAATCCCAGAAACTACAATGCACAAATGACAAAATCAACCCCCCTGCCCAACTCCACCAGTATTCAAATTTGGGTGTATCGCGTATTTGTGCCAAATTTGGTCCAGTGAATGAAAATACATCCTGCATATCAGATATTTACATTTCAACTCAGAACAGTCAGGAAGCTCTTCCTAATGTTCAAATGGAATCTCCTTTCTTGTGGTTTGAAGCCATTGTTCTATTGCGCCTTAGTCTCCTGGGCAGCAGAAAACAAGCTTGCTTCCTCCTATGACTTCCCCTCACGTATTTATCCATGGCCCTCATCATATCTCCTCTCAGCCTTCTCTTCCGCAGGCTAAACATGCCCAGCTCTTTCAGCCGCTCCTCATAGAGCTTGTTCTCCAGACTTTTGATCATTTGAGTTGCCCTCTTCCTCTGGAAACATTCCAGCTTGTTGATATCTCCTTTCAATTGCGTGCCCAGAATTGGACCCAGTGTGATTCCAAGTAACGTGGTGTGACCAAGGCAGAGCATGGGGAGCATGACTTAAAAGTACAATAGAGTCTCGCTTATCCGACATTCCATCTTATCTGACACCCCCTTTCCTCCAGCATTTATTAAAGGAGCGCTCTACTAAGTGATAAAATGAAAAGGGCAAGACAAGTAGGAGGAGGAGGGAGGAAAGTGGGAAAAGAGGAAGGACAGGAAGTGGAAGCTTCCTCCTTCCTTCCCTCTGTGATTTCCACGCTCTTTTTCTCCATCCAGGCACTTCCTGCTAGGCCACATTAGCCCCAAGACATTGCCTTGCATATAACCCTTTGAGTCCCTGTTGTTCATATTCTAGGCGTCTAGCGCCGTGTTGGATGGGTAACGGTCGGAGACTCCGCAGTATCTGACATTTTTGTTTATCTGGCGTTCTGCCGACCCATTTATGTCGGGTAAGCGAGACTCTACTGCAGGGGTCCTCAAACTAAATCCCGGGGGGCGGATATGGCCCTCCAAGGTTATTTACCCGGCCCTCGCTCAGGGTCAACCTAAATCTGAAATGACTTGAAAGCAAACAACAACAATCCTATCTCATCAGCCAAAAGCAGGCCCAGACTTCCCATTGAAATACTAATAAGTTTGTATTTGTTAAAATTGTTCATTTCAATTATTGTATCGTTTTAAGTGTATTTTGCACTACAAATAAGATATGTGCAGTGTGCATAGGAATTTACTCATGTTTTTTCAAATTATAATCCGGCCCTCCAACAGTTTGAGGGATTGTGACCTGGTCCTCTGTTTAAAAAGTTTGTGGACCCCTGATCTACTGTCTGTTGCATGACAGGCTTCCTTTCCCCTCCCAACTCAATTTTCAGGAACCTATGTACCATCGTGGAGATTAAGATCCTCCGGGGAGGCCCTGCTTTCCATCCCGCCACTGTCACAGGTGCGATTGGTGGGGACGAGAGACAGGGCCTTCTCGGTGATGGCCCCTCGGCTATGGAACTCCCTTCCTGTTGAGATCAGGTCGGCCCCCTCCCTCCTGTCCTTCAGAAGGATGGTCAAAACTTGGCTGTGGGACCAAGCTTTCAGAACAGGGAAAGGAAACTTTACCATGCCAATTAGATTTGACGCTGATGACCAAGACGGTTTTAAATGGTGTATTTTAATATTGAGATAAATGTTTTTAATGTTTACTAGCTGTCCCCTGCCACGCGTTGCTGTGGCCCAGTCTGGTGATCTGGAAAATAAATGAGAAAGTGTTGGTTTCTAATATATGTGTACAGAAGTGTCTATAATAATATGCTTATAACTGTATTTATGTTTGCATCGGTTGCCCTAAGGCTGGAGCGGCCTAGCTGTGAGAAATGTGTTACCATGGAAACGAGGCAGAAGAGGAGGTGGGAGGAGTGAAGGTTTTGAAAAGTGACAGTTAGAGTCGGGCGGGAGACTCGGAGAGAGCAGCAGAGTCAGGCTGGAGACTCTGAGAGAGAAGCAGAGTCAGGTTTTAGATTCTGAGGAGTGAAGAAGTGAAGAGTCAGGGTTTAGTGTTCGTGAATAGTAGAGATTTCTTCAGCTAGGAAGCTGAAGGGGAAAACCTAGTTAGTTGCTTTAGTTAGAAAGAACTAACAGAGGCTTGATAAGATCGTTAGTCGGAAAAAGACTAGAGATCTGTAGTTTGATCAAGGATAGATCAAACAGAGAGACTATTCACTGCAGGGAACACTGGTTAATAAAGTGCTTCACCACAGCAAGAGTTCATAAGTTGTAACATCGAAAGTCTGAATTGTATCGCAACCAAGTTACATGTAACCATCAAGTATTTGCCAAGCTTAACATCTTCATACTGCAATCATACGCTTTGTTTAAAAATAAACTTGTTCTCTTTGGTTTTTAAAACTGCCTCATCTCCATTAATTCTACGTTCGGTGCACCCACTCTACCAAAATTACCTCACAACACAAACAGAGCCTTTAATACCAGAGCCTTTTACAAATCAGTGGCTCCTCTCTCCTAAACCTAGGCGCTTCCTCACTAATTGGTAGCGTCTCTTTATTATTTGGTGGCAGCTTCATTACCATTGGCAGATGCAATGTCTTTCTGCTTGTGAGTAAACCGTGTTTCTTGTTGTTTCTTTGTCAGTGTTGATGTGGAGAGTGTCTGGTTTGCCTACTCTGGAATATGCAACATATCATAGTCCTTCTTTAAGGGTCTCTTTCAAATCTATGATACTATATCTGTGTGTGTGAGAATCATATCTATCTATATTTATGACTGGATGGCTCTTTGTCAGGAGGGCTCTGATTACATTTTCTTGCCCTGGTGAAGAGAGTTGGACTGGATGGCCTTAAGTATTTTCTGTTGGTCATGGGGGTTCTGTGTGGGATGTTTGCCCCAATTCTGTCATTTGTGGGATTCAGAATGCTCTTTAATTGTAGGTGAACTATAAATCCCAGTAACTACAAATCCCAAATGCCAAGGTTTATTTCCCCCAAACTCCATCTGTGTTCATATTTGGGCATACGGAATATTTGTGCCAAGTTTGGTCCAGATCCATCATTGTTTGAGTCTAGTGCTCTCTGGGTGTAGGTGAACTACAAGTCCAAAACAAGGTCAATGCCCACCAAACCATTCCAGTGTGTTCTGTTGGTCATGGAAGTCCTGTATGGCACGTTTGGTTATGGCACAATTCCATCATTAGTGGAGTTCAGAATGCTCTTTGATTGTAGGTGAATTATAGGTTACTTACCTGTAACCATAGTTTCCTGAGTAGTCACCTGTGAATTCGCACATGGCGCAGAAATACCATATGTGCGATTCACAGGGACTACGACAGGAAACTATAAATCCCAGCAACTGCAAACCCCAAATGTCAAGGTCTATTTCCCTTAAACTCCATCTGTGTTCATATTTGGGCATATGGAATATTCGTGCCAAGTTTGGTCCAGATCCATCATTGTTTGAGTCCACAGTGCTCTCTGGATGTGGGTGAACTACAATTCCCCAACTCAAGGTCAATGTCCACCAAACCCTTCCAGTTTTTTGTGTTTGTCATGGGAGCCCTGTGTGCTAAGTTTGGCCCAATTCCATCATTGGTGGAGTTCAGAATGTTCTTTGATTGTAGGTAAACTATAAATCCCAGCAACGACAATTCCCAAATGAAAAAAATCAAATTTTTTGAGTGGAGGACATACATTGGGTTGTTAGGTGTCTTGTGTCCAAATTTGGTGTCAATTCACCCAGTGGTTTTTGAGTTCTGATGGTATCACAAACGAACATTACGTTTTTATTTATATAGATATGTGTGTATGTGAATTTGTGTCCCGGCATTGAATGTTTGCCGTATATATGCTGTGGTCCGTCCTGAGTCCCCTTCGGGGTGAGAAGGGCGGAATATATCAATGTTTTAAATAAAATAAATAATAAATAAAAAAGGAAGAACGCACCCTTCCAACTTGTGAGCCATGTGCTGCTCTCAAGCCAAGAAGCAAAACAGAAAGAGGGAGAGCGGGGGGACCAACCCCAAATGGTTAAGAATCATGACCTGGCTGAAAATGTTCTCCAGAATTCACGTCCAGGGTTTGACATCCTTTATTTACAAAACGGTCCAGGACACCCCGCTCCCTCCCCGCCCGCCCTCCCTCCCTATACTTACAGCTTTCTCTTGTCACGACACGCACGTCAATTATTTGTTAAAGCAATGTCAATATAGCACCATTCGAATATTATTTGAAAATCCGGAAGGATTCCTGCCGCAGTCACTACAACAATTCACAATCTTGTACATCCATGGACGAAGCCCCCCGAGCGCGGTGGGACTGTGGACAGTTCCGTCGACCAGGTGAGGCCCGCGCGGCCCATGAAGGGAGGGAGGGAGAGAGGGGCAAACGGGGCCCTACAACAGCCTCCGCATCATGTAGTTCAAAACGCCGCCGTGTCGGTACAACGTCACTTCGACGTCATTGTCAAAGGAGGCAAGAACGCGGAATACTTTACCTGTATTTGTCTTAGAAAGGGGAGGAAGCAAAAGGACACATCAGACAGGGCTCTCTCCCAAGTGAGTTCACAAACATTAGTTTTTCCAAATGCTAATTGCATTTCCCTATTGTTTCAAGCCTTCCACCTCTCTCAGCACACCTTCTCTACTGCCCTGACAACGTCCCATCAAAAATATTAAAAATTAACTTAAGTATTTTTCATTACAAAAATGTGGGACAAGCACTGAAATGGATGCCATGACTCAGCAAAAGCTGCAGTTTAATATAAGCAAGTGTGCCTGTAGCTTAGTAAGTCCTCAGTCTGTGAGAGGTCTCTGTGAGAGAAAGGCCTCAGTGTGAGGTAGCCTCAATGACTCAGCAAAAGCTGCAGTTCAAATGTAAGTAGGTATGCCTGTAGCTTATAGTCCTCGGTCTGTGAGAGGTCTCTGTGAGAGAAAGGCCTCAGTGTGAGGTAGCCTCAATGACTCAGCAAAAGCTGCAGTTCAAATGTAAGAAGGTATGCCTGTAGCTTATAGTCCTCGGTCTGTGAGAGGTCTCTGTGAGAGAAAGGCCTCAGTGTTAGCAGGCCTCAATGACTCAGCAAAAGCTGCAGTTCAATATAAGCAGACATGCCTGTAGCTTAGTAGTCCTCAGTCTGTGAGAGGTCTCTGTGAGAAAAAGGCCTCAGTGTGAGGTAGCCTCAATGACTCAGCAAAAGTTGCAGTTCAATATAAGTAGGTATGCCTGTAGCTTTTAGTCCTCGGTCTGTGAGAGGTCTCTGTGAGAGAAAGGCCTCAGTGTGTTAATAGGCCTCAGTATAAGGTAGGCTTCAGTGTTAGTTCGCCTCAGTGTGTGCGAGAGGCGTCAGTCTAAGAGAGCCCTCAGTGTGAGGTGTGCCTCAGTGTTAGTAGGCCTCAGTATGAGAAGCTTCAGTGAGAGAAGCCCCAGGTTGAAGGCCATCATGTGTGAAGCTTCAGTGTGAAGGTTGCTGTGTGTAAAAAGCTACTGTGAGATACTCCTGTATAAGTTCAGTTTGAGAAGAGGCTCTGTGAGAGCGAAGCTGTTTATCTGCATGAGAAAGAAGCCCAGCATGGAAGTGAAGAAGGAAGTATAAAGAACTTTGTGTGACTCAGTAAAAGCTGCAGTTCAATATAAGCAGGTGTGCCTGTAACTTAGTAGTCTTTGAGAAGGTCTCTGTGTGAGAAGGCCTCAGTGTGAGTGGGCCTGGTGTGAGAACCTTCTGTGAGAGAAGCCCCAGGTAGAACTGCGTGGGCCTGGTGTGAGAACTTTCTGTGAGAGAAGCCCCAGGTTGAAGGCTATTGTCTGTAAAGCTCCAGTGTGAAGGCTGCTGTGTGTATAACTACCGTGTATGAAGCTCCAGTGTGAAGGCTGCTGTGTGTATAAAGCTATTGTGAAACTTCTGTGTAACTTCAGTGTCAGAGGAAGCTCTGTGAGAGCAAAGCTGTTTATCTGCATGAGAAAGGAGCCCAGTGTGGAAGCAAAGAAGGAAGTATAAAGAATTTTGTTTGTGTTACGGAAACCTTGTTTTTGTAAATAGTGCAACCATATTATTTTGCTATAAAGAAAAGCCTTCTATGGAAGAGATAACATTGGTGTGTGTTTTTGTTCTTTGTATCATTTTGGGCTCCTGATGCTGGGCCACACTGCTGCTAATAAGTTACTCTGCTATACATTCCTGGGGAGGGTCTTTTGTTAACAAGCCCACTCACCCAACACATCCAACCTTGTTTTGTTGCCGAACTTCCAAGCAATGAAGGCACTCCTCAAAACCACATTTCAATCAATAAGTACACCAGTGTTAGAAGTTAAACAAAATAAGTCTTAAGGCGTAAGCATTACAGCGAAACCAAGGTACCTTTACGTCTAACGTGATTCCAGGGGATAACTCTTGAGGAAAGGAGATAGAAAACTGCTCTTTGCCCGTCAGGCCCAAAACATGTGAGCTTTCGCCTTGAAGAAACTGGAGCGGAGCAATGCCCATCCCAATTAAATGGCCTTTGTGGATCTTCTCGTAGCTTTCGGCGATAACTGCCTTGACACCCTGTGGAAACAGGTACACCTGGTTCAGACCATCTATCCTTCCAATATTTCTCAAATAATTGGGCCTTCAGTTCAAGTTCACTGCGATACAATATTATTCTGCAACGTAAAACTATTAGACCTGGTGCTATCTTCTGAAATAAGCTGCCAAGTGCAGAAACAGGAAAGACTTTCGTAACAATGGTCCCAATTTGCAAATGGAAATCCAAAACAATATTTCCAAGGAAACAGCATGAAACAATTAAGTTTTACGAAACTGAAATAATAATAATAATAATAATAATAATAATAATAATAATAATAATAATAATAATAAACTTTATTTATACCCCGTCACCATCTCCCCAAGGGACTCGGAGCAGTTTACATGAGGCCAAGCCCAATAACACATCAAAACAGGAAAGCAATAAACAAGCAATACAATACAATACAAATTAATATAAATCATATATAACAATAACACACAAGGATTTAAAAACCTATGGCCAAGCCAAATGTAATATTTTTTTTTAAATCACCGAATAAGAAATGAGTTGCCCCAAATAATGAGCACACCTAGGATCTCATAGTTACCGTATATACTCAAGTATAAGCTGACCCAAATATAAACCAAGGCGCTTAATTTGACCACAAAAAAACTGGGAAAATGTATTGACTCAAGTATAAGCCAAGGGTGGGAAATGCAGCAGCTAAGGGTCAATTTCAAAATAAAAATAGCTACTAATAAAATTACATTAATTGAGGTATCAGTGAGTTAAATGTTTTTGAATATTGTATTGGTGGCCCGATACTAAGTATGTTCATACTATGTATGTTTTATGTCTTGTATTTTGATATCTTATTTTATATTTTTAAGTGACTATTGTATTTTAACAAGTTGTAAACCGCAATGAGTCGCCGCACAGGCTGAGATATTAGCGGTATACAAGTGTATCAAATAAATAAATAAATAAATAAATAAATAAATATTTACAAAACCTGTAATTTCAGATAAGACTATACAACTCTGATTAAACCATTATTCTCACCTTCATCAACGTAAATGTGCTAATGTATCCTTCCAATAATAATAAAGTAAAATAATAAATGTAATAAAAATAAAAATAATAGAATAAAATAATGGAAATGTAATAATGACAGTAATAATAGAGTAAAATAATAAATGTAATAATAACAATAATAGAGTAAAATAATAAATGTAATACAAATAAAAATAATAGAATAAAATAATGGAAATGTAATAATAGGAGTAATAATAGAGTAAAATAATAAATGTAATAATAATAATCGAGTAAAATAATAAATTTAATAAAAATAAAAATAATAGCACAAAATAATGGAAATGTAATAATGGGAGTAATAATAGAGTAAAATAATAAATGTAATAATAACAAGAATAGAGTAGGATAATAAATGTAATAAAAATAATAGCGTAAAATAATGGAAATGTAATAATAGGAGTTATAATAGAGTAAAATAATAAATGTAATAAAAATAAAAATAATGGCGCAAAATAATGGAAATGTAATGGGAGTAATAATAGAGTAAAATAATAAATGTAATAATAGAATAAAATAATAAATGTAATAACAATACAGTGTTCCCTCGCTGTTTTGTGGTTCGCTTTACGCGGACTAGCTGTTTCACGAGTTTTAACAAATAAATATTAATTTATTATTATAAGTGACCATCACTCATAAAAAAACTGAAACACACAGGGGAAGAGACTTAAAAAGCCAAAAAGCCCCAAAAATACATTACAATGCATGAGCAAAACCACATATATATACACAATCACACATATATACATATATACACATATACACATATACACAAATATATAAACATAGGTAAAGTCCAGTCGTGTCCGACTCTGGGATTTGGTGCTCATTTCCATATGAGTATATACACATATGAGTCCCCTGCGGGGGTTGAGAAGAGCGGGGTACAAATCATTGACATAAGTAAAAAATAACTATACACAAGTATATACACACACATATACACACCTGTACACACACAAAACTTTGTTGCTGTGGCTCACAGACTGGGCCATAGCAACGCATGGCAGGGGACAGCTAGTAAAGTAATCAATGTAACAATAACAATAGAAAAAACAATAAATGTAATAAAAATAAAAATAATATAGTAAAATAATGTAAGTGTAATAATGAAAGTAAACAGAGTAAAATAATAAATGTAATAATAATGGGTTGTGGTAGGTTTTTTTCGGGCTATATGGCCATGTTCTAGAGGCATTCTCTCCTGACGTTTCGCCTGCATCTATGGCAAGCATCCTCTCTGGGGATGCTTGCCATAGATGCAGGCGAAATGTCAGGAGAGAATGCCTCTAGAACATGGCCATATAGCCCGAAAAAACCTACAACAACCTAGTGATTCCGGCCATGAAAGCCTTCGACAATACAATAATAATAATAATAATAATAATAATAATAATAATAATAATAATAATAGCAACAGAGTAAAATAATAAATAACTCTGACTCGAGTATAAGCAGAGGGAGGCTTTTTCAGCCTTAAAAAAGGGTTGAAAAACTCCGTTTATACTCGCTTATATATGGTACTTGAAATACGATGTGAACGTACCAGTAAAAAAGGCCCCTTTGCAGCCCAATCTCTTGAGCTCCCCAGTCCGTACTTCTGGCCAGCCAAGATGATCAGAGGTATGTTCTCTTTCCGGTATAACTCGGCCGCATCAAATACATCCAACTGCAACAGAGGAGGGAGAAGATGGGAAAGATGGAAATTCCCTAGCATCTGTTGCCTATCAGTGGCTCTGTTGAAATAACCACGTCCTTACCGTCTGCCCAGTTGGGAAGTGGATGGTTTTCGGAGCCGGTTTCCCAATGAATTTGTTGAAAAGCTTGATGTTGGCAAAAGTGCCTCTCGTCATCACGGCATCATTGCCCCGCCGAGCACCATACGAATTGAATTCACGGGGAGTGAGGCTAGAAGAGACCGCAGAAGACAATCCAGACACAGAGGTGAGTGGGAAGTATATGCTGACTACAGGAATCGTTTAACATCTTGGTCGTACTCTAAAGGCACCAGACCACCAACTTGGAAGCTAAGAAGAGTTACTGGGTTGCTGTGAGTTTTCCAGGCTTGTTCCAGAAGTATTCTCTCCTGACATTTTGCCCCTATCTATGGCAGGCATCCTCAGATGTTGTGAGGTCTGAAGGAAAGGCAGAGAGTCCTGCTCCATAGTTTTCCCAATCTCCATGAGTCTTGGAACAGTGTTCTCCTGTAGAAATGTTCAATGTGTTGTCCAAGGCTTTCAAGGCCGAAATCACTGGGTTGTTGTGAGTTTTCCGGGCTGCCTGGCCATGTTCCAGAAGCATTCTCTCCTGACGTTTTGCCCACATCTATGGCAGGCATCCTCATAAGTTGTGAGGTCACAACCTCTGTGAAACGTCAGGAAAGAGCGCTTCTGGAACATGGCCATACAGCCTGGAAAGCTCACAGCAATCCAGTGATGATTATAATAATAATAACTTTATTTAATGCGCTTTTCTAAGTACGCCGTAATAGCGCCACCCAATCATTTGTACACAAAGTAGTACGCATTTCTGCAAGTGCTCTGTACTAAGAGCACACTGTACTATCTATAGCAGTGTTTCTCCACCTTCCTAATGCCGCAACCCCTTAATACTCTTCCTCATGTGGTGGCGACCCCGAACCATAACATTATTTTTGTCGCTACTTCATAATTGTCATTTTGTTCCTGTTATGAATCGTAATGTAAATATCTGATATGCAGGATGTATTCCCATTCACTGGACCAAATTTGGCACAAATAACTGTTACACCCAAATTGGAATACTGGTGGGGTTGGGGGGATTGATTTTGTCATTTGGGAGTTGTAGTTGCTGGAATTTATAGTTCACCTACAATCAAAGAGGATTCTGAACACCAATGAGGGAATTGAATCAAACTTGGCACACAGAACTCCCATGACCAAGAGAAAATAGTAGAAGGATTTGGTAGGCATTGATCTTGAGTTTGAAAGTTGTAGTTCACCTATATCCAGAGAGCACCTTGGACTCAAACAATTGTGGATCTGGACCAAACTTGGCACAAATGCTCAATATGTCCAAATGTGAACACTGGTGGAGTCTGGGGAAAATAGACCTTGACATTTGGGAATTGTAGTTGCTGGGATTTATAGTTCACTTACACTCAAAGAGTATTCCGAACTCCACCAACGAGAGAATTGAACAAAACTTGGCACACAGAACTCCCGTGACCAACAGAAAATACTGAAAGGGTTTGGTGGGCATTGACCTTGACTTTTGGAGTCGTAGTTCACCTACATCCAGAGAGCACTGTGGACTCAAACAATGATGGATCTGGACTGAACTTGGCACGAATACTCAATATGCCCATATCAGAACATTGGTGAAATTTGGGGAGACCTTGACATTTGGGAATTGTAGTTGCTGGGATTTATAGTTCACTTATGATCAAAGAGTATTCTGAAACCCACCAATGATCCAGTTAGGCCAAACTTCCCACAGAAAATCCCATGACCAACAGAAATACTGTGTTTTCTGATGGTCTTTAGCAACTCCTTTGACACCCCTGTTGCAACCCCCCCAGGGGTCCCGACCCCCAGGTTGATTTATAGAGACTATGCAGAAAATTGGGACCAGAGGCTTGATGGAGATTCAGTTAATCCTACTTATAGTTATGCCACATAGTTCATCTGCTTGAAAGCGCAACTTCTGGAATGTAGCCATTTTGGGGGATGAGTTGACCCCCAATTCAGCACCCGCCCCCAATTCCTCCTCTGAAGGTCCTCACCCTTTATTGGTCAAGTATCTGGCGGCGGCGCTGCCCCTTGCGATGCTGCCGGCAGGCGAGACGTGATCCGTTGTGACAGAATCCCCCAAGTGCAACAGAACGTGTGCGTTTTCAATCGACTGGGGCGGACGAGGGTCTTTGGCCTGTGAGGCAAAACAAACACACTGAAGACATTGTGTTCCCAGCCGTTTAAAATATTCTTGGAAATATTCTTGGAATTCCAATGAGACTCTACAGCAGGCATGGGCAAACTTTGGCCTTCCTCCAGGTGTTTTGGACGTCAACTCCGGCTGTTAGGAATTGTGGGAGTTGACGTCCAAAACACCTGGAGGAAGGTCAAAGTTTGCCCATGTCTGCTCTATAGTAACTTCCACTGGAAAGTAACTTCCACTGGTAAGTTTGGAAAAGCATCTCTTGCAGCTAGCGGGGTTATAGTAAAATATAATGCTAATATTGTGCTTTGTTGTTGTATATTATATTGTATATACATATACTATTATAATATAATACAATATAATACTAATAATACAATATAATATCTGTATATATACATTTCATGTAATATGACTACTAATATTGCAGTACGGTGGAATAGTACCATATAGTAATACATAATACTAATATTGTGCTATGCTGATAATATAATATATTGTATGTACAAATATTGATAATAATATTGTAATACAATCTAATACTAGCAATAATACAATAAAACAATATAATTATATACTACATGTAATATTAGTAATAATATTGCAGGACGGTGTTATAGCACAATGTAATAATATATGCTACCAATATTGTGCTATGCTAATTATACAGTATATTGTATGTACATATAATATTGATCATAATATTGTTATACAATATAATACTAATAATAAAATATAATAATATTACATATTATATACTACATGTAAAAGTACTAATAATATTGCAGTATAGTTATAGTGCAAAATAGTAATGCATAATATTGTACTACGCTAATATAATACATTCTATACACATATAATATTGATCATAATATTGTAATACAATCTAATGCTAATAATAACAATACACTAATTAAATATTATATATTACATGTAATATTAGTAATAATATTGCAGGACAGTATTATAGTACAATATAATAATATATAATACTAATATTGTGCTATGCTAATTATATAATATATTGTATGTACATATAATGCTGTTCATAATATTGAATGCAATATAATACTAATGATACAATATAATAATATTACATATTATAAAGCTACAGAAGATATGGACAGATTTTTTTTTATGTTGATGGACTGCAAGCCACATTCAGTTCTCAAGACTCGAAACAAATTCCTTTGTTCTCAAGGGAGAGTTTTTGTGTTCAGCTTTTAAAACACACAACGTTTCCTGAAACTTTATAACCGCCCATCTTCAAATTGGAAGAGGATTAGACATTCGATGAAACCAACAGGCAGGGATTCGCTTGGGTGCAGCAAATTCCAAATGAATAGAGCGAGGGCTTCCATACTTACAAGCTTATCAAAAAACGAAGGACATCGGATGTACGTAGACTTTGAATCCCATGTAAATAAAACCGACTCAGGCGCTTCCAAAGAGTTCCATAGCTTATTTCCTTTCTGCAAAAAAAAAAAAAAAAAAAAAAAGGACCAAAATAAAGTGCAATATGAACATCCTTTTTATTGATGACTGCTCATTTTCAGTTAATTCAGTTTCAGTCCTTTACATATTGCATACACACACACACACAAGCCTGGGTACCCAGTGTTGCCAGGGTTATTTGAAAAATTCAATTTTTAAATTGTGCAAAATGGGTGAACTACAACTCACATCATGCCAGGTCAACCCCTGAAAAAGTCTAACAGTAGTTAAAGTTTGTGATGTTGGGCAAGTTTGCTCTAGATGCATCATTGGTGGGGTTCAGTGTGCTCTCTGGCTGTAGGGTAAACTACAACTCCCACTATGGTGAGTCAGTCCCTTCAAACTGCTCCAGTAGGTTGAGTTAGTCATGGGGGTTGTGTGTGCCAAGTGTGGCCCAGGCCCATCATCATTGGAGGTCAGAGTTTCTCTGGCTATGGGTGAATTACAACTCCCTGGAAGGAAGATCAGTTATCTCCCCCCCCCCCCCCACAAACCCTTCCAGTCATCAAATTTCTCCTTATTCTCATCCTTATCTGTGTGTGTTCTGTGGTGCATATATACACACAGACATGAGGAGGAGGAGGAGGAGGAGAAGAGGAAGAAGAAGTACTACTACTACCACTACTACTACTACTACTACTACTTTATTTTTCTACCCCGCCTCCATCGCTCCGAAGGGACTCGGGGCGGCTTACATGGGGCCAAGTCCAGGCAGAATATAATTAAAATAAAGCAATAACAATTAAAACAGCATAAAACAACATAACAAAAATAGCTTGCAACAACAATAACAGCAGACTAATTTTGGAGGGGGGGGGGGGAAACCACTACGTGAACTAGTTAAAGAATAAAGTGGTTTAGTAAGGTAGATGACAATGTATTAAGGCATAGGAAAAATCATGGAAACAGAGCAAATTAACAGAATCAGTTAATATAATATAGGACATCAGATTGAATGACAATTCAAGTCATAATACAGGCCATTTGTCATAGGATAATAATAATAATAATAATAATAATAATAATAATAATAATAATTTATTTATTTATTAATACCCCGCTCCATCTCCCCCTCCCCCAGGGGGCCTCGGTGCGGCTTACATGAGGGCACGCCCATCAGTACAATACACACAATATAACACAAAAGCATAACAAAACCAGAAAATAAAATAAGATTAGTGAGGAATATTACCTCCATTTTCTGCCTCAGTTCTTTAAACATGGACGCGATGACAAGCTCTTCCTCCACTTGTTGAAGTTCTTCTCGCGTAGGCCAAATATCGTAGAGGAAGATGCTTTTCCCATCAGGAGTGACCCCTAGGCAAAGATGGGGCAGTCAGTCAATTAGGAGAAGCAGCTCCACATAACACACTGACGCCATCTTCAAATGGGAAGAGACTCCTTAAACATAAAACCCAAGCCCTCTATTACGTAAATATCAGCTGAAAGCACCCAGACATTCGTTACCTAATGGCTCAGTCTGGAAATCGATATTCACAGTTCCTGCGATAGCATACGCTATAACCAGAGGAGGGGAGGCAAGGTAGTTGGCACGGATGCAACTGCAGAGGCGGCCTTCGAAGTTCTTGTTCCCGGACAAAACCCCACAAGCCACCAAATCACCCTGAAAGATAGAAAGTATACATTTCTATGCATCCACAGAATCATAGGATTGGAAGAGACCTCCAGGACAGTGGAACTCTCTGCCCCGGAGTGTGGTGGAGGCTTTTAAACAGAGGCTGGATGGCCATCTGTCAAGGGTAATTTGAATGCAATATTCTTGCTTCTTGGCAGAATGGAGTTGGACTGGATGGCCCATGAGGTCTCTTCCAACTCTTTGATTCTATGATTCTATACATCTCCTATCTTTCCTGTAGTTTGAAGATTTTGTTTTCCACGTCCTTGTCTCCAGGGCACCAGAAAATAAGTTTGCTCTCTCCTCCCTAAGACTTCCCCTCACTTCTTGATACACGACCCTCATCATGTTTCCTCTCAGCCTTCTCCTCTGAAGGCTAAACATGCTCAGCTCTTTAAGCCGCTCCTCATAGGGCTTGTTCTACAGATCCTTGATCATTTCAGTCACGCTTTGACTGCGAATTTATCAGCTTTCTTGAAAACCACTCAATTTGAATGATGAGCAAAATTTATCCTATTTAATTAAAAATCTCCGCTCTTTCTTACCAGTCAAGAAAAGTCAAAGTCCGCTGTGCCTTGGGTGGAAAAACCTACCTGCACAATTGCATTCTGAATGGTTTCTGGCAGCGGAGCGGTATTTCCAACACATGTGGAACATCCATAGCCAATGACCTCAAATCTAAAAGGGGAAACCAAGATACAGCGGCTTACTGGCAAGTCCTATTTCATTCCTATATTCCTTGAAACACATGGAATCCTTTTGGAGAATGTCAGCTATAGACTCAATGCTTTTTATGCTAAAGGGCCAAACTTCAACGCAAGGCATTGAAAGTTTCAAAGAAAGGTGTTGTCACAGGCTTTCACGGCCAGAATCACTGGGTGGCTGTGAGTTTTCTGGGCTGTATGGCCCTGCTCCAGAAGATATGTAAACCTCACTTGCCTAGTTTCCAATAGATATAATAATAATAATAATAATAATAATAATAATAATAATAATAATACTTTATTTATATACTGCTCCATCTCAGAGCGGTTCCCAGGTAACATCACAAAACATCCAAAGTAAAAGCAACATAACCATAAGATTAACAAAACAAAATATAAGCATAAAGCATAGATCCCTCAACCTCTGAGGATACCAGCCATAGATGCAGGCAAAACGTCAGGAGAGAATGCTTCTGGAACATGGCAACACAACCCAGAAAACTCACAGTAGCCCAATTCGATAACTGATGGAGAAAGACCTTTTTCTGCCCAAGATTGAGGAAAACTGCTGCCTACCATAGCAAGATTAGCAACGAGTCTGACATAGAATATGACAGGTCATAACGTATGTTCCTGTGATGACCTGCCATATTCTGCAGGAGGCATTAACCAGATTTTAGGTGGATTCGTTCTACAGTGTGATGAGGCCCCTGAAGGTCAGCAATTCGAATCCGCGAGACGGGGTGAGCTCCTGTCTGTCAGCTCCAGCCTCCCATGCAGGGGCATGAGAGAAGCCTCCCACAGGAAGGTAAAATATCTGGGCATTCCCTGGGCAGCATTTCTGCAGACTGCCAATTCTCTCACACCAGGAGCAACTTGCAGTTTATCAAGTTGCTTCTGACACAATTTTTTAAATGTCTCATCAGTAAAGCTACACAATACTGATTAATGACACAGTGCTTTTTCTTGCAAGGCAGCCCTTATAGTTACTTGTATGCTTTGGACATGATGGTGTTTGAAACATGTTGTATTGTTCATTATGACATACTCTGACACCAGTACAAAAAAAGTCCATACCCGAGCTTGTTAAGGTACGGCAATACGCCACTGGAACTGAGATACTGGGTGACCATTCCGCTCCCGGGCGACAGGCTAGTTCGGATGTAAGGTTTCACGGTCAGACCAGCTTCAACAGCCTTTTTGGCCAACAAACCTATGTATGAACCATGGAAGAGGTTGTTAACAATCGGGACAAAGAGCAACAAGAGTTCTAAGTGACACGATAAAGCAACAAAGCAGCAATGGGGAGGCTTTCGGTCTCACGTAAGTATTTGATTACAGAACAATGATCTGGATACATGATTTCTGATATGTCACATATAATAATAATAATAATAATAATAATGATAATAATAATAATAATACTTTATTTATACCCCGCCACCATCTCCCCAAGGGGACTCGGAGCGGCTTACATGAGGCCAAGCTCAACAACACATCGATAAAACAAAAAACAATGATTAAAAAACAATACAATTAATATAATATAACTGAAGGTGCATCTACACCAGGCATGGACCAACTTTGGCCCTCCTCCAGGTGATTTGGACTTCCACAATTCCTGAAATCCTACCGGCCGTTACGAATTGTGGGGGTTGTAGTCCAAAACACCTGGAGGGTGAAAGTTTGCCCATATCTGCAAGAAAGCAATGGCTAGATGCATTTTGGGTGTTACCTTTTCCTTCAGAGGACTATATTAAGACAGAGAAATGAAGAGAGAAAGAACAAACAGAGAGAGATGTTGCAAAAAAAAAGAGAAGACCTTTGCGTACCCTCTATCATTGTAACTCTAACTGGACTTGCTTTGCCCTTGAGCTACAGATGTATCAATACAGCAAGAGGTAGAAAAGAACAAGAGGTACAATGTAATAATAATAATAATTAAAGTATGGATCATTGATGTTGCCATCCCAGGCGATAGAAGGATTGAAGAGAAACAATTGGAAAAGCTGACACGATATGAAGATTTAAAGATCGAACTGCAAAGACCTGGCACAAACCAGTCAAGGTGGTCCCAGTGGGGATCGGCGCCATGGCGCCTAAAGACATTGGCCTGCACTTAAACACAATTGGCGCCAACAAGATTACCATCTGCCAGCTGCAAAAGGCCACCTCACTGGGATCTGCACGCATTATTCACCGATACATCACACAGTCCTAGACACTTGGGAAGTGTCCAACGTGTGATCCCATTCAACAACCAGCAGCGTGTCTGCTGTGGACTCATCTTGTTGTGTTTCAAATAATAATAATAATAATAATAATAATAATAATAATAATAATAATAATAATACTAATACAAGGATTTAAATATCAAACTGCAAAGTCTCTGGCACAAGCCAGTAAAGTGGTGATCGGCACCCTGGGTGCAGTGTCTCAAGAACTTGGCCTGCACTTAAACACAATCAGCACTGACAAGATTACCATCTGCCAGCTGCAGAAGGCCACCTTACTGGGATCTGCATGCATTATTTGCCGATACATTACACAGTCCTAGACATTGCGAAGGGTCCGACGTGTGATCCAATGTAACAGCCAGCAGAGTGATTTTGTCTGCTGTGGACCCATCTTGTTGTGTTTCAAATAATAATAATAATAAAACTTTATTTATATTCCACCCTATCTCCCCAAAGGGAGATACAATGTAAACAACCTATTACAATGTAAACAACCTATTATATCAGACATGAAAACAAACATAAAACATAAAAACAGTCAACACTGTTCCCTGGGGGCATAAAAATTGATCACTGCTCAAGATGTCAACTGAGGAGTACCTGCTCCTAGCATCACAGATGGATTGCAGTTGTTGGTACAGCTGATCACCGCCGCAATGACCACAGAGCCGTGCGCCAACTTGTACTCGTTTCCTTCATACTCCACAGGGACGACGTCGTTTTGCTTCTCTGCCGGGATCTGAAAGCCTTTAAACCCAACCTAGAAGGCCACAAAGGTATTACAAAAACATCACATCATAGTTGCATTTAGACAATAGTAAGGGAGAGGTTAGAATTCTATTACAAAAAATTACAAGAAATTATTAGAGAGTTCGACAGAATTAGACTCTTTTACACTCATCACTCTACTCCCCCTACTTTCATCTTGTAATTCGACAGGCGAGTGCGGAGAAGAGCAAACCACTGACCACTGACTACAATACAACCTTAGCCCTGCCGCATGCACAGTGGAGGACCTTCTCACAGCAACACCAGAGGCACTCCAAGAGGCCAGCTTCTGGTCAAAGGACATTTAATATCATGCCAAGTTTGAAACTTTGTTTGTGTTTTTAAATATGTTACAATTGTACCCTCAATTTGCTTCTGACACGATAAATGAATAAAACTCTTGTAATTTAATCCCATTTTACCAAATTTATTAATTAATAAACTTTTATCATGTTTTAATTTCTTTTCATTAACTATTACAGAAGTTTCAGAATCGTGATTACTGTCTATTTGCCTGTATTTTTGGTTTTTTTGTCTTTTATTGTTGAGATGCTGAGTGGACTAATCGATAAACAGATCTAAAGTCTCAATGTGCACAACAAAGTATCTGTTGGAGCTCAGACTGTGCTTGTGTTTAAGGATCAGGGTGCTTTGGATGTGGGGAGTGATGACAATGAGGTTCATGAAGGTAATGGTGTTTCCAATGGTATTGATGCAGAGAATGACCAGGAAATCTCTGTTCAAAGTGTATTTTCTCACGAGGATGTCCCTGAAGGGTGTGAGGATGATAGTGTGCTCCCTGAGTTGCTACCAGAGAATTCCCATGATTTGGAATTTGAGAACAGCTCGACACCTGGCCCAGTTGCAGAAATTAATGAGCAAATAGATAGACGGGAGGTGATTAGACAAAACAGAAAAGCAGATCAGTGGCTCTGGTGTTCTGCCAGGCTCTGAGAAATGAAGATAAGGAATTCAAGGCTAAAGCGAAACCAATTTCTGCTCGCTTGGGACATAGCTTAACGAGGAGATAAAAGTCCCAAGTACAGGATCTGTAGTCAGATGAAGCATCGTTTGGAATCAAGTCCAGATCTCGTCCCTGTTCCTTGGAAACCTTGCTTTGGAAAGATTCATGTTCTAAGTGCTTTGATTCATGTTTTTGATTCTTGGATTTTATTATTATGTTTTTAAGTGCTTTGGACTCCTATTTCCAGTGTTTTGGATTTTACTATAGAAGTTTCTAGCTTTATTTTTCATAGACTTTGATGGACTAATTCCTTGGACTATTTTGTTCCAGCTTATCTTCCTACCTAATTGGATTTACCTATTCCTTTAAACTGCTTTTACTACTTTTTAATTATCTTCAATAAATGGATTGCATTTCTACTCAACTGTGTGGTGTTTAAAGTCAGAGGGTTTTTCCTAGTCTGGAGTACAACAGTATCTGAGACTGAACACCTTTCTCGGCCTTCATATTTATGACAATTTTAGTCTGAAATGCTGACAATAGATCTACCCAATAGTTTTAGATATCATGCCTTATTATTATTATTATTATTATTATTATTATTATTTATTGGTATACCACCCTATCTCCCCAAAGGGACTCAGGGTAGTTTCCAACATATAAGCAAATATTTAATTGCCGGAAAGAAACCATAAAAACAATTACAGCAAAATAAACACATTCGACAATATAACACCACCTAATTAAACTTAACAAACAAAATAACACCGTCTGAAAAACATCAAAGTCACAAAATCCTATAACAATGAAAGAAGGTGGATTTGCCCATGTGTAAAAAAAATAATGCTTTGGCTTACAAACAGAGGGATTTCGCACCCATTTCCCCTGCACATACCTTTTCATTGAGGCATGCTTGGAAATCCCCCTTCATGCCCGTCACAGCCACTCTGTCCTGTGGCCTTTTGGGGCCGCTTACGTAGGGTGTTATTGATTCCAGGTTTATGTGTATAATCTGATGGAGAAAATACTTTGTTAATAACAATGGCACAATTTATATTACACATATAGGCTCCACATTCAATATTCTAGAAACGTTTTTAAAACTACAGCAATGACCTCTCAATTTCCCACTTCTCAATATTCAATGGGCCTTTATTTGCTTCATGTTAATGTGCCTTAAACAGAGGAGAGCAAGAAGCTGGGAAGAGGAAAAGTGGTTGAATACACTTGATCTTGAGAGGAATAAAAACTACCTTGGATAAGAAGGGCTCGGGGGAAAAGCATAAATCAAAACAGACAAGCACTACATTTTGGAATTACCTGGGAATATTCTGGTTCTTCAGTGGGAAGTTGGTCATTTCGAAACAATTTCACAGCTTTAAGATATGCTTCCATGGACTTAAGTTGGGTCTTATCAATACCTATGGGAAATATTGAGAGGCTTAGGAAAAAGACATCAAAGGAAACCAAGACTAAAAACATGGATGTTCGAGCAGGCGTTCGGTTAACTCAGTGCAATAAGTGTAATGATTGAAGGACTGGCAATCTGGACGACGAAACTGGATCACGATTTTAGTCAAGAGATGAATTGGATTGTTTATTGATATATGTATTGTGGATTATGTTTTTATGCTTTTAAACTGTATACTGTTGTTTGTTATAAGTTGTTGTAAACCGCGTTGAGTCGCCGGCTAGGCTGAGAAACGGCGGTATACAAGTATAGCAAATAAATAAATAAATAAATAAAATTTACTAACAAACAACACAGCAGAGCGCCTAAACGGAATTTGCACAACAAAAGGCTGGAATTTTATGAACTCGATTATCTTTTCCTAACTCAGCTTAGGAACTCACGAGGTTCACAAACATCTATTCTTTTAATAAATACATCCCCCTTCAATTTCTGTACAAGTATTGGGGAGGAAAATTTTTTTTTTTTATTATTTAGTACACTTGTATACCGCTAATATCTCAGCCTGTGCGGCGACTCATTGCGGTTTACAACATATTTAAAAATACAATATTCACTTTAAAAATATAAAATAAAATATAAAAATACATACATATACATACATAGTATTGGGCCACCAATACAGACCGGAACATCTCAAAATGTGATCTGAGATGGAGGACCTTCTTATAGTAACACCAGAGGCACTCCAAATGGCCAGCTACTGGTCAAAGGACATTTAATAGAATACCAAGCTTGCAAACTTTGCGTTTTGTTTGTTTGTTAAAAATGCAATACAACTGTTTGGTTTGCTCCTGACACAATAAATATTATTATTATTATTATTATTATTATTATTATTATTATTATTATTATTATAGTAGGATCTGCAAAAATACTTCAGCTGTACAGTGTTCCCTCACTACTTTGCGGTTTGCTTTTCGCAAACTCGCTGTTTCGCGGGTTTTTCCCCCCCAGTTTATGAATGGTTGCCGTTGCCCAGAGCAGCGTTCTAATCCCGCCTCCTGGCAACGATGGAGTGTGGAAGTGGTTTTCACCCTGCCCCTCGGGAGAGAGGCAGCCAATCAGGAGAGATTGCAAAGAAAAGCAGAGATACCTAGCAAAAAAAAAAAAAGGGTGTGCAATGCCTTTAAATCTCTCCTCACTTCTGCCTCACTCTCGGAATTCGATATACATATATAGCATCCCTACTTTGCGGATTTTCACTTTTCACAGGTGGTCCTGGGACGCAACGCCCACGATAAGTGAGTGAAGACTGTACTCCACTAAAAGGAAAATCAGTCTGTTTACCAGGCCTTGCAAATGCTAACTTATTATCAATACACACTTAGTTTTTATACCTATAGTTTGGTCCCTATATTCCTGGCATCACATAAACATTTCTCAGGAAAAGCTGAAGAAGCTCTGCTTTAGACAACAGGTTCCCGTGAGAACCTCTACAAAACTCTGTTTCCGACTTACCGGTATACTTTAAATGCTTCAGTGTCACATTATCGATAGGGAAAAAGCTCAAGATAGCACCATATTCTGGACACATATTGGCTATTGTGGTTCGGTCGCCTATAGAGAGCTGGGAAATGCCAGGACCAAAAAACTCCACGAATTTTCCAGACACCCCTGCTTGCCTCAGTTGCTATTGGGAGAGAAAAGAAAAATACATTATCACAAGGCTGACAGAGAAAACCCAGATAGGTTTGGAAATGTCTTACAGGCCTACCCCAACCACATTATTTGCTGGATAGTGTGGCCCATTCTGCAACCAAGAGGACTCTTTGTAAAGCAAAATTGCAAGATTACCTTTGTAATGCTCAGGACCACATCTATTGATGTGGCAAGCGGGCTGGCAGAGCCAGTAAGTTCACATCCAACCACCTCCGGCAAAGTGAAGGTGACGGGCAAGCCCAGCATGACTGCTTCTGTTTCAATTCCTCCCACTCCTGAAAAGAGAAATGACACCACTTAGCCGCTTCATTACAGGCCAACTAACCACGTAATATGGGAGTTAAAGGAAGAATCTCCTTGGCCTGAAGTTACAACTTTTGGCCCTAGAAAGCTCAGTTTTATCTTGAATATAATCTAGTTTCCCAATTAGTGGATTGAAAAACCAAGTGAAGAGAGGGGAGGCCAAGGAACAGTTCCATCTTGTCTCCTGTGCTATTCTAATAATATAATATAGTATAATATAATACATTGTATACACATATAATATTTATAATATTATAATGTAATGCAATATAATATATTATAGTTATATATTTATATTACAAGTAATATTACTAATAATATTACGATATAATGGTATGGTGCAATATAGCCATGTTTAATGCTGATATTGTACTATGCTAATAATATAAATATCTTGTATGCAATATATACCTTGTAAGCCGCTCTTGAGTCCCCTTAGTTCTTGTAGCACTATTATGTGCTTTTGTAAGCTGCCCGAGTCCCTTTTGGGAGATGGTGGCAGGATATAAATGAAATTGTTGTTGTTATTATTATTATTAGTCTCTTACCCCATCCCAAGATGCCCAAGCCATTCACCATCGTTGTATGAGAATCGGTGCCAATGACACTGTCTGGATAAAGAAGGCCTTCAGCGTCAAATACGACCCTCGACAAGTATTCCAGGTTTACTTGGTGTGCCATTCCCGTTCCAGGAGGGATTACAGAGACATTCCTAAAAACTTTGGAGCCCCACTAGTTTATTTGAAGAGAGAGAAAGAAATCAGAAATCAGTTTCTCACATTCCTTGAATACTCAAATCCATTACAAATATGGAGGGCCAACAATACTGGGAAGGTGGGGGGGGGGTTCCAATCCAATCCTATGGGGTTCCCCAAATGGTCACATTTGTTTGGTGGCTTCCTAGCATTTTCCAAGTCTCCTCAAGAAGTTGAAAGGCCAGTGATGAGGCTCAGTCAACGACAGCAGCACCTTTACACCCAAATATGCTGGGGTATTGTTAGCCTTGTGTCTTGGTTTCCAGCCCCACCCAGCACTAAAATGCAGTGCCATAAAACTGAATCCAACCCTTGCCCTGAAAAAGCTTCCCTTCATATGTACTATAAAGTTGTGTAAACCCCCCCCCCCCCCCCATATATCAACATACCTTGAAAAACTGGAGTCTCTCTCTATTTCTACCAAATTCTATCTCCTGGTTTTTTAAAACTGTTTCAGGCCTAAGGAAAAAAAAGAGCCCATATAAATATTATCAGTATATTAATACTTTCAAACTGAGTTGTTTTGAACAGAACAGCACAGGCTTATTATTATTATTATTATTATTATTATTATTATTATTATTATTATTATGTTACATTTGTATACCGCCCCTCTTAGCCCGCAGGTGACCCAGGGCAGTTTACAGTGAACATCAGAATACAATAAAAACAATTAATATAAAATCATGATAAATCCACCTTGAGTCGCTGATTGGCTGGGAAAGGCGGTATACAAATACAGTAAATAAATAATAAATCTATATAAATAAAAATGTAATGTTCGTTTGTGGGATTAACAGAACTCAAAAACCAGTGGGGGAATTGACACCAAATTTGGACAGCATACACCTAACAACCCAATGTATATCCTTCACTCAAAATTTTTTGATTTTGTCATTTGGGAGTTGTAGTTCTTGGGATTTATAGTTCACCTACAATCAAAGAGCATTCTGAGCTCCACCAGTTATGGAATTGAACCAAAGGTGACACACAGGACTCCCATGACCAACAGAAACACTAGAAGGGTTTGGTGGGCATTGACCTTGAATTTGGGAGTTGTAGTTCACATATATCCAGAGAGCACTGTGGACTCAAACAATGATGGATCTGGACCACACTTGGCACAAATTTTCCATATGCCCAAATATGAACACAGATGGCATTTGGGAGTTGTAGTTACTGGGATTTATAGTTCACCTACAATTAAAGAGCATTCAGAATTCCACAAATGACAGAATTGGGGCAAATTTCCCACACAGAACCCCCATGACCAACAGAAAATACTTAAGGCCAACTAGTCCAACTCTCTTCACCAGGGCAAGGAAATGTAATCAAAGCCCTCCTGACAAAGAGCCATCCAGCCATAGACATAGCTAGATCGATATGATTCTCACACACATAGATATAATATCATAGATTTGAAAGGGACCCCTAAAGAAGGACAATATATGTTGCATGTTCCAGAGAAGGCAAACCAGACACTCTCCACATCAACACTGATAAAGAAACAAGAAATACTGTTTAGCATAAAAGAATTACATAGATTAGAAACCATTACTTTATTTTCCAGATCACCAGACTGGGCCACAGCAACGCGTGGCAGGGGACGGCTAGTCTATATACATAAAAATGTAATGTTTGTTTATGGGATTAATAGAACTCAAAAACCACTGGACGAATTGACACCGAATTTGGACACAAGACACTTAACAACCCAATTTATGTCCTTCACTAAAAAATGATTTTGTCATTTGGGAGTTGTAGTTGCTGGGATTTATAGTTCACCTACAATCAAAGAGCATTCTGAACCCCACCAACGATGGAACTGAACCAATCTTGGCACACAGTTCTGCCATGACCAACAGAAATACTGGAAGGGTTTGGTGGGCAGTGTCCTTTTGTTTTGGAGTTGTAGTTCACCTACATCCAGAGATCACTTTGGACTCAAACAATGATGGGTCTGGACCAAACTCTACACGAATACTCAGTATGCCCAAATGTGAACACTGGTGGAGTTTGGGAAAAAATAGAATCTTGACATTTGGGAATTGTAGTTGCTGGGATTTACAGTTCACCTACAATCACAGAGCATTACAGCAGCAAAACAACGGAGGGGAAACAATCAGGGACATCTAATCACCTCTCAACAAAAGATTGCCCCAGGCACTGCCAGGCCATCAAATGCTAATCAAGGTGGTCAGTTGAAACATTCACACCTAGCTCCAGCAGACAAGAATCCTTTGTCCCACTCTGGACATCATTCCACAGATATATAAACCCACTTTCCTAGTTCCAATAGACCTCACTACCTCTGAGGATGCTTGCCAAAGATGCAGGCGAAACGTCAGGAGAAAATGCCTCTAGAACATGGCCATATAGCCCAAAAAACCTACAACAACCTAGTGATTCCGGTCATGAAAGCCTTCGACAATACATTATTATTATTATTATTATTATTATTATTGGTACAAGCAAAGCTTTTGGTCGTTACAACTTTCTTATTCATATGATAACAATAAAAAGAAACTCAGCAAAATGCCTTATGTTACCCACAACAACAAAAAAAGATTTCATACACATTTCAAAAAGCCTTTCAAATAAAAATCTCATCTCTCCAAGTGTTCAGTGCAGAAAGTGATCTGAAAGTGGACTCCTAAGCCAGCAAGTTATTTTCTTGGCAGGGACACCAGTAAGTAAACTTCGAAGTGTGAAATGATGTAGCACATTATGAAATATTGTCTGATGTCGAGTTCCAAGTTAAACTGGAGAGGGAGTCCAAGCCTGCTATCATGATGGCACACATTCCTAGCTGCAGAACAAAAGAAGTTCTTAGAAGGCAAAAAGGGGAATGATAATTAAGAGAACATGCTTACTCAGGCACTGGTTGAAGATGAAAAGGACACAGAAGAGGTGTGTTCTCGATTTGCACAGAGAGTTGTCCTGCGTTCCGCCTTGGTTCTCCATCACAGGGCCCCTTGCAACTGGACTGGCCTCGGCAAGAGGGCTTCCGAGGGGCTCTCAGGGGAGAGAGCTTGGAGGGCGGCTTCTGCGGATCCCCACCACCGGGATTTGGGGTGTTCTGTATTGCACTGTTGTGTAAGAAATGGATGAGAAAGATGTACATGATTGTTTACAAATGGCTTATTGCGTTATGCAGTTGCAGTTAAATTAGGTCTCTAGCACAGGCATGGGCAAACTTCAGCCCTCCAGGTGTTTTGGACTTCAACTCTTACCATTCCTAACAGCTGGTTTGCCCATGCCTGCTCTAAAAGGTTCAAGAAGGTAAAAGTAAAGGTTTTCCCCGACATTAAGCACCCTTCCACACAGCCCTAAATAAAAATGTAATGTTCGTTTGTGGGACGAATAGAACTCAAAAACCATTGGACGAATTGACACCAAATTTGGACACAAGACACCAAACAACCCAATGTATGTTCTTCACTCAACAAAAATTGATTTTGTCACCCCGAGGGTGACTCAAAGCGGTTTACACATAAGTAATGGCAAAAATTCAATGTCAGTACAAACAATTACAATTATACACTACAATTAGACATAAATAAAATTAAAAAAATACATCCATGAGCAATAAAACAATCATTAAAACAATAAAACAATATTCTGGGTCCAGCTCAGCACCTCAACATATGACCTGACTATTACAGGAATACAGTGAACACTAAAGCAATAGTTCATGGTGTCCATGACTTCAAGATGTTCTAATATAATAGAGTTTGAGTAAATTTTATGAGGCAAGTTCAAGACTGGATGCTTCCCACTTCTGCTTTCGTATAAGATATGGGCCAGGAGTTGTTGCTGTTTGGTTTTTGTAACCTACTCCAAACTGGCACGTCGTAACAGAAGAATCTAAAGTTAGTAAGTGAATACATGTATGTATCCTTTTCTTAAAACTACCTTCAGAAGAACACACCTTTTATTACCAACTAGCCATCCTCTACCACGTGTTGCTGTGGCCCAGTCTGTGTATATGTGTTTTGTGTGTGTGTATATGTGTGGGTGTATATATGTGTGTATATATTTGTGTATTTATATGTTTACTTGCATATTGTGTATATGTGTGTGCTGCTTGTCTATATGCGTATATGTGTGTGTATGTATGTGTATATGTATGTATATATGTATATATGTGTACATGTGTATATGTATATTTGTGTGGGCATGTGTATAAGTGTATATTTGTGTATTTTTGTGCACATATATACGAATGTGTGCATGTGTATATGTATATATGTGTATATGTATATATGGTGCATTTTTGGGGTTTTTAAGTCTCCTCCACTGGGGTTTTGTGTGTTTGTGTGTTTTTAGGGGTGATGGACACACGTTGGACTGTTAGGTGTCTTGTGTCCAAATTTCGTGTCAATTTGTCCAGTGGTTTTTGAGTTATGTTAATCCCACAAACAAACATTACATTTTTATTTATATAGATGCAACCCCATTTCCTCCAAAGCATAGCAAAAATGAAATGAGCTTCATAATATGTACCATTTATTGAAGTCAATCTGCAAAGAATGATCAACGGTGAGATCTGTCGGACAGGCAGGATGGACTTTGGTAGGATCTCCTCCCAGATTTTTCACAGCTTCCCTCATAGCAGCAAAATCCACCATGGCAGGAATTCCACTGACAAAAGAGAACAACATTCACATCTATACCCATAATAAAAGTGAAAACGTGTATTGTGTGTGTGGCTTGGGTGCCCGTGTCCACAGAAAGGCTCCTGCTTCCACGAACAGCTTCAACCCACAGTGCTGAGGAGCCATCAAAAGCCCTCCCTCCAATGACATTTCAGGTTACAGCGAGCGCCATGAACATGTAGCCCACCCCCTGCCATTGTCCTCCCCAAACACTACAACCCACCACCCAAGGAATGCTTTCATTGGGGACAACTTCATCCTGAATTTTACGTGTTTCCTCCATCACAGAAACATCCCAGTGTTTCTGACTCTCTCCACTAGTGTGGAATTTGCATGATCCCACCTACTGCCTCTCCCTTAACCCTTTCCTACTCTTTTCAACTCTGTCTGCACAACAAACAGAGCAGAACTGAGAAGCAACTAAACATACTAGAGGAGTTTGGGGGACTGACTACACATGATGGAAGTTGTAGTTTACCCTGCATCAAGTCAGAGCACTGTGACCCCCCACTGACAACGGACCTGGGCCACATTTGGCACACAGAATCCCCATAACTGAAGAAAATACTGAAGAGTTTTGGGGGGAATTCACCTTGATTTATAGGCATTGTAGGCTTTGGGATTTATAGTTCACCTGCAATCAAAGACCACTCTGAACCCCACCAACAATGGTCCTGGACCTAACTTGACACACAGAACCCCCATAACCAAAACAACAACAACAATAATAATAATAATAATAATAACAACAACAACAACAATAATACAGGAGGGCTTTGGGGAAAATTCACCTTGATTTATAGTTTACAGAATTATAGTTCACCTACATCCAGAGAGTACTGTGAATACAAACAATGATGGATCTGCACCAAATTTGGCATGCATACCCAATATGCCCAAATTTGAATACTTGTGGATTTGGGGTGGAATTGGCCTTGACATTTGTTAGTTGTAGGTACCGGGATTTATAGTTCATCTGCAATCAAAGAGCACTCTGGACCCCACCAACGACGGCTCTGGATCTAACTTGGCATACAGACTAACAAAAAATACAGGAGGGCTTTGAGGGAAATTCACCTTGATTTATAGGAATTATAGTTCTTCTACATCCAGAGAGCACTGTGAACGCAAACAACAATGGATCTGCACCAAATTTGGCATGCGTATCCAATATGCCCAAATTTGAATACTGGTGGATTTGGGGTGGAATTGGCCTTGATATTTCTTAGTTGTAGGTATCAGGATTTAAATACCGGGATTTATAGTTCACCTGCAATCAAAGAGCATTCTAAACCTCACTGATGATGGACCTGGACATAACTTGGCACACAGAACCCACATGACTAACTCAAATTACTGGAGCATTTTGAGGAGACTGACCCACCATGGTGGGAGTTGTAGTTTACCTTACAGCCAGAGAGCACACTGAATCCCACCAATGACGCATCTACAGCGAACGTGACACACTTTAAGTACTGAGAGAGTTTCAAGGAGTTAATCTGGCATGATGTGAGTTGTAGTTTACCCACAACCCCATGCATTTTGTAAAATAAAAATGACTTCTTCTAATAACCCGTGCAATGCTGGGTACCCAAGCCAGTCTTTAATCAATAGTGTCAAACCAAGGAGAGGCATCTTATATGGTACCAATCACAGCTTGGAAAAATGACAAATCACAGCTAACTCTAGTTAGCAATGGCCATGCTGTCTGGGGATTCTGAATATCATGGTGCGTACAAACACAAAGTTTGCATGTTCTGATTATTTACACTGCAGTAGATATTACACAGAACACGTGTATTTCTATTCTATGGGTCACATGACATCAACTGACTGACCCATGCACTGACTCAGTATGAGGCATTTTGTTATGCTTACATATATGTGCAAAGGGTGACACAGTACAATTAATATTGTGTGGGGATGTTAGCACATAGATCTCAATCTTCCGCAATGTGCTTCGGCACACTGAGTCTCCTACAGAGCAGCATTAAGTCACTCTATTATTTCAATAACTTTTTCTTAGGTAAAGTCATTGCCAGAGTAAACTTACATGAATAGTTGAATGCCTGACTATTTAATACTCCCCGTGGAGTCTCCACCCTGAACATTGAGCTCATGCCCATGCTGTTGGAATTAATTAGAGAGAGATGAAACATAAAATAAGAACCATGTGCCTTACGTAAAGTCTTGGAGGAGGACTCTGGCAGGACAGAAGGGCACTTCAACATGGTTCTGCTTTGTTTTCCAATTCAAAATGTTCATAGCATCTTCTTCTTTTATAAGGAAGCCATCACAGTTGCGGACCGCAGCTTCCAACAGAACCCGTATGGAATAAGGCAGGATATCTGCGAAAAGACAAGGAATAGGACTGGTTAAGGAAAGGTGCTCTACCTACAGGTGTCTTACCTACATGCTCAAACCACCACCAACTCAGACCGAGTAGTGATTCTGTTCAACAATAATTCATGACAGGAAGCAATAAAGCAACCCAGTGAAGTGGCAAACACTACTTATTACGTTTAACGAGTCTGCACACTCGCCTTTCAACTCTGAAGAGCACAAAATGTTGCTCCAGGGTGTGCTGGTTTGCTTTAAATTAGTTGTGTTTTACAAGGCAGGTTGTGTCATTATTCCTTTATGAAGTGATTCATCCAATGGCTACTAAACAGAAATTCACTTATGATTCAGCAAATGTACCATATATACTCAACTATAAGCTGAATTTTTCAGCCCTTTTTTAAGGATAAGAAAAGCCCTCCTAGGCTAATACTTCAGTTATTTATTATTTTACTCTGTTATTATTTTTTATTTTTATTACATTTATGGTTTAACTCTATTATTACATTTATAATAATAATAATAATAATAATAATAGTAATAGTAATAATAATAAAACTTTATTTGTACCCTGCTACCATCTCCCCAAGGGACTCGGTGCGGCTTACATGAGGCCAAGCCCACAGCACATCAATAAACAAAAGCAATAACAATAATACAAAACAGTTAAAATAAACTCAAAACAGAAAATACACAATAAGCAATAACAATAACAGTATCAAAACATACAGCATTTAAAACGTATGGCCGGGCCAAATGTAACAATTCAAATTTAAAATTAAAAAATTAAAAATGCTGGGCATGAACAAGGTGGGGAACTTGTGCTGGTCCTTCCCTATTTTTCAGGCATTTCATTAGAAGCTGCTTATCCAGGAATAGCTTATAAAAGAGACTTATAAGATTAAGCCACATTCACAAACCCTGCATTTTGAACATTGTTCCAGGACTTTAAATGAGCCAAATGAGTGAAAACATCAATTTAGATTAGTGGTTCCCAACCATTTTTTGACCAGGGACCACTCTCCAACATTACTACCAAAAAGTTATGAACCAGTTTTAGTTTTAGTTTGGTTGTTTGGGGTGTTGATTCAGAAAATTGCATTGGGTAGACCACATCAGCTCTAGTTTCTGATACAGAACATATGCCATCCAGTAGTTACCATCAGCTTGCACACAGAAAACCATATTTAATAATCTAGAGCTGATGTGCTCTATCCAATGCAATTTTCTGAATTTTCTGAATTTTTCAAGGGGTCGGGGCTGGTCAGTGACAGGGAAAGAGTGGCAGGTGGTGCGAAAGGAGCGGAAATATAATAAGAGGAAGGAGGTTCACAGACCGGATTTTCATCCTCACAGCCCACTAGCAGTCCGCGGTCCAAAGGTTAAAAAGCACTGATTTAGATTAATCAAAACCTAATTTAATTCTTTCTTTTCTGCCTAGAATTTTACTGTCGGTAAGACAGTTAACTAAATATACAATCCTTCTGTTTACTCAGATACTAGTCCCACTAGTGCAGTTGTTCCCAACCTGTGGTCCATGAATCATAATTGATCGGCAAGAACAGAAATATGGTTCGCAGCCTCACCATTACTACACCGTTGCCTTGAAACCATGCAGCAATGAGAGCGACTGGTTTCACAAAACCCTCTGATAGTACCGAGCAGGGGAGAGACTGACTACCTACAAAAGATTACTACCCCTTGGAATGAATAGCCACAGACCCGTACCTAATATCACTATTGCCTGCCATAGCATTCCACTTAATTCCCTAGAATTTTTGAGCTTGCACAAATATTGCCCTAGACTTTTAAATTTTTTAATTGCCTTGAACAGGCAGGATTACTTTTAATATATGTGTGTTATGGCGACAATTTTATGCTTATATTTTGTTTTGTTAATCTTATGGTTATGTTGTTTTTATTTTGTATGCTTTGTGATGTTACCTGGGAACCGCTCTGAGTCCCCTCGGGGAGATAGAGTGGTATATAAATAAAGTATTATTATTATTATTATTATTATACCACGCTCTTAATGAGACATGCCGCATTATCACGGGGTGTCTGCGCCCTACACCACTGGAGAAATTACACTGCTTAGCCAGTATTGCACCACCTGACATCCGCCGGGAAGTAGCAGCCAATAGTGAAAGGACCAAGGCAGAGACATCTCCAGCTCATCCCTCTGTTTGGGTATCAGCCAGCACGTCAACACCTTAAATCAAGAAATAGTTTTCTAAGATCTACAGAGACACTCGCTGGAACACCTCAGCAAGCGAGAGTCCAAAAGTGGCAGGCTCAAACCCAGAACCTCAACCAATGGCTGATACCAAATGAGAGACTCCCCCCTGGGCACAGAGAGGACTGGGCGACTTGGAAGGCGCTGAACAGACTGCGCTCTGGCACCACGAGATGCAGAGCCAACCTTAAGAAATGGGGCTACAAAGTGGAATCCACGACATGCGAGTGTGGAGAAGAGCAAACTACAGACCACCTGCTGCAATGCAACCTGAGCCCTGCCACATGCACAATGGAGGACCTTCTTGCGGCAACACCAGAGGCACTCCAAGTGGCCAGATACTGGTCAAAGGACATTTAATCAACTACCAAGCTTGCAAACTTTGTGTCTTTTGTATGTTTTTGTTTGTTCTGTCAAAAATGTAATACAACTCTTCGATTGCCTGACACAATAAATAAATAAATAAATAAAGCTCTAGATTATTAAATATGATTTTCTGTGGGCGAGCAGATGGCAACTACTGGATGGCGCATGCTCTCATATTCCATATCCCATGCTCTGTACATGCTCTGTATCAGAAACTAGAGCTGATGTGGTCTATCCAATGCAAATTTCTGAATCAGAACCCCAAATAACCAAACCAAATCTAAAGTTGACTAAAAACTGATTCGTAACCCTTTTGGTACTAAAGTTAGAGAGTGGTCCCTGGTCAAAAAAAGGTTGGGAACCACTGTACTAGTGGATTTCTTCATGGCTACAATTCAATCATGAGAACCTATAGTTTCTCACACATAGGCCCGACTGTATTCGACCAGCCTTACTCCATGGGAAATGTGTCTAGGCTTACAGCCTAATTCTGCTCCATGGTACAAAACAGACAAAAGACAGAAGCTACAGCTCACCAAACATTGTTTTGATTATGTTCTTCTAAAACTAACAAGAGCTGCTTAGCAAACATGATTGTTAACCTCATGGGTTCTGGCAGATGGAAACCAGACGGTGTGTATTTATTAAAAGGCCCCGCTCTCCCACTCTTGCTCCATGAGTCACAGTCGCAGGGCAACTGACTAGCCTTGGGCCATAACTAGGCAGCACTGTAATGGATCTCTGAAGCATATCAAACTGAGTGCACTGATTTGTATACATTTCAGATATGAACTCTGTAGCTAACAAGGCAGAACAGGAGGAAAATGAGACATCAAAGTGTCAAAACACACAATGGGGCTTCTAACACTGGCAAAAGAAGACAAAGCCCACATGATTGTGGATTGCTTCTCTGCACCAACTAGGTTGTCCCAATGTGTTTGACTGTAGTTCCCAGAATTCCTGATTGCTGGCCAAGTCAGCTAGGGCTTCTGGGAGTTTAAGCCCAAAACACCTAGAGGACCAAACTTTGGGAATTACTGGTCCAAGTTGTGACTTAAATTACAAGCTTCACACATGAAAATGATACAACCAGTCTTGGATTAAAATTGCTACACAACATACATTGCACAGACCATCGCTTTGAACGGTATTTCTCACAAACACAGAAGTCCACACTAACCCACAACACATTTTATAACACAGAGGTCACACATATAAGAAAGACATGAAAAAGCAATGGAAAAGTAATTGTTACCGTATTTGGTGCCTCCTAGTTTAGCAATATTGTAGAACCTCTTGTCTGTGTTTTCATCCAATGTTTCAATTAAATTTTGGAACAGGCGGTCTGAAAGGCAAGTCATGCAGATAAATAACAGCTCATAAGAGAATTAAAATAATCCAGTAATTGATGCATTTTGTAGAACCCTGGATCTCGCTTTGTTGCTCTCAAGAAAAGCCAGGATTGCAAGCCCGCACACAAACCATATTCACATATATTGATACAAAGTGAAGTTAAACAATTCTGATTCCAACTGCTCTGGGTTTGTGGTAATCCTAGAAACCCAGGTTCCCATTTGGTCAGTGTTTCTCAACCTTCCTAATGCCACAACCCATTAATACAGTTCCTTATGTTGTGATGACCCCCAGACCCCAGTTGCAGGGATTTATAGTACACCTTCTGAATGCATTTCTCCCTATGAACCATTGCGGAGATTAAGATCCTCCAGGGAGGCCCTGCTTTCCATCCCGCCATTGTCACAGGAGCGATTGGTGGGGACGAGAGACAGAGCCTTCTCGGTGATGCCCCCCCCCCCCCCGGGGCTATGGAACTCCCTTCCTGGTGAGATCAGGTCAGCCCCCTCCCTCTTGTCCTTTAGAAGGATGGTAAAAATTTGGCTGTGGGACCAAGCTTTCGGGACACGGCAATAAAGCAGCAATAGGAAAGATTACCAGGACAATGAGATTTGACGCTGATGACCAGGAGGGTTTAAATGGTGTATTTTAATATTGAGATAAATGCTTTTAATGTTTATGTATGTGTATATGAATTTGTGTCCTGGCATTGAATGTTTGCCTTATATATGCTGTGCTCCGCCCTGAGTCCCCTTCGGGGTGAGAAGGACAGAATATAAATGTTTCAAATAATAAATAAATACAATAATAATACAATCAAAGAGCATTCTTAACTCCACCAATGATGGAATTGAACCAAACTTGGTACACAGAACTCCCACGGTGGGAATTGACCTCGAGTTTTGGAGTTGTAGCTCACCTACATCCAGAGAGCACTGTAGACTCAAACAGTGACAGATCTGGACCAAACTTGGCACAAATACTCAATATGCCCAAATGTGAACACTGGTGGAGTTTGGGGAAAATAGAGCCTGACATTTGGGAGGTGTATTGCTGGGATTTATAGTTCACCTACAATAAGAGAGCATTCTGAACCCCACCAATGATAAAATTGGGCCAAACTTCCCACACAGAACCCCCATGCCTTGAAGGGGCTCACTGGCATGATCCTCCCTCCAGCCTTGCAACCTCTCCCTTGGCTGCACATGCGTACCACACTGTCATGTGCCAAGCACGCCTGCTCTCCTCTCCCCTCTTGTGTCAGAAACAGTCCTCCCCTTGGCTGAGAGGCCGGCCAATCACAACGGAGGAGGGCTTTTGGTTGGAGGATGTGCCGTCTGATTCCAAAAAGGAAGAGAAGGGCCTAACACTAAAAAAAAAATGATTTTGTCTTTTGGGAGTTGTAGTCTCTGGGATTTATAGTTCACCTACAATCAAATAGCATGATAGCATTGAACCAAACGGGTCATACAGGACTCCCATGACCAACAGAAAACACCAGAAGGGTTTGGTGAGCATTGACCTTGAGTTTGGGAGTTGTAGTTCACCTATATCCAGAGAGCACCATGGACTCAAAGAATGATGGATCTGGACCAAACTTGGCACGAATATTCCATATGCCCAAATATGAACACAGATGGAGTTTGGGGAAAATAGACCTTGACATTTGGAAGTTGTATTTACTGGGATTTATAGTTCACCTACAATCAAAGGGTGTTCTGAACCCCACCAATGACAGAATTGGGGCAAACTTCCCACACAAAACCCCCATGACCAATAGAAAATACTCAAGACCATGCACTCCAGCTCCCTTCACCAGGACAAGAAAATGTAATCAAAGCCCTCCTGACAAAGAGCCATCCAGATATAGATATGATTCTCACACACAGAGATATAGTATCATAGATTTGAAAGGGACCCTTAAAGAAGGACAATGATATGTTGCATGTTCCAGGGTGGGCAAACCAGACACTCTCCACATCAACACTGACAAAGAAACAACAAGAAATACTGTTTAACCACAAGCACAAAGAAATTACATATATTAGAAACCAATGCTTTCTCGTTACTTTATTTTCCAGATCAATAGATTAGGTCACAGCAACGTGTGGCAGGGGATGGCTAGTCTGAAATATATGTCTTTGGCGACCCCTCTGAAACCACCTTACGACCGGCTTCCCCAGGGGTCCCAACCCCTAGGTTGAGTAATGCTGCATTACGTGATAATGCAACTGTTAAGACTTACAAATGACCGAGAGTACATGAGATTGTGGTTTTACACAGCCCAAATTATGTCAGTACAATATAACAGGTAAATATTCACTAAACAACGACAGCACTGTACTAGAATTGTATGGGTCAATTCTAAATACAAAGTAGAGTAGCTGAGTGCAATTTACTATCCCTTGTCATGAGCTACTTTGTAATAGATTAAACCTATTCATTCCCTTCCAATCCTCTCAACTCTCAATTTTAATTATACAATAGCTACATTTGGAAGCAACAACATCTGGAGGGATGACAAGGCCACAGTGCATTTCAACTGGGGAGATTTTCTCCACCCTGAAACAGGAATGAACTCTACAAAGAGGTCATAATACTAAATTGTAATCCTGACCACATGTATCTGAAGAAAGGCCCTGAGCACACCCAGGCTTCTTTCTTTTCCTCCTTTCCCTCCTTATCAGATGTACAAGCTCCACGAGGCTTAAATGATTAAATTCAAGGTTTAGGTGGATTGAAAGACAGAAGACCGCTGAGTTGTCACTATTATGTTTCATAGTCCCTGATTATAAAGGGCAGCATCAAGGACAGGAAAGTGAAAACCCTACTATTACTGGGGAGTTTTGATTATACAAACTATACACTTTGATTACAGTTTAAGTGGCAGTAACATGGCTTGTTATATCTTATACATATTGCCATTAATTTTCTTTACAACCATAACCACCGAGTTGTCTTTAAACATAGTACAGATTATTTATGGTTTAGACTTTAGAGGTAATATTTAAAAAAATTTAATGACATGCAAATGTGGATAATATTTGTTTTGAAACAATATTTAAGAAAGCATAGACCTTGAAGATATAAATACCGTATATACTTGAGTACAAGCCGAATTTTTCAGCCCATTATTCAGGCTGAAAATTTAATTCTTATTTATTTATTTACGGCTTTTCTATCCCATCCATTCTCAACCTCCTCAAAGGGACTCAGGACGGCTAACAAAGTGGCACCCCATGGCCCCCTTATCAAAACATAAATATACAATTAACAGCAATGTAATAATAACAACAATATAAAACAGTATAAAACCGTATAAACAATATAAAAACAGACAATAAATAGTGGTCACCGATTTAAATCATTATCCAAATGTCCCCCTCGGCATATATTTGAGCAATAGAATCATAGAGTTGGAAGAGACCTCATGGGCCTCCGAGTCCAACACCATTCTGCTAAGAAGCAGGAAAATCGCATTCAAAGCACCCCCGACAGATGGCTATCCAGCCTCTGTTTAAAAGCTTCCAAAGAAGAGCCTCCACCACACTCTGGGGCAGAGTGTTCCACTGCTGAACGGCTCTCACAGTCAGGAAGTTCTTCCTCATGTTCAGATGGAATCTCCTTTCTTGTAGTTAAAGTTATTCATCATTTTACTTTGTTGTTATTATTTAACTGTAATATTATTATCATTATGTTTATTATTGCATTTACATTATTTTCTCTATTATAATATTGCATTTATTATTTAACTATTTTATTATTACATTTATTATTTTACTCTATTATTATTACACACATTATTTTACTCTATTATTTTTATTACATTTATTATTTTACTCTATTATTACTGCTACAATTATTTTAACTCTATTTTTATTATTACATTTATTATTTTACTTTAGTACTACTGTTATTATTACATTTCCATTATTTTACTCAATTATTATTACATTTATTATTTTACTCTATTGTTGGAAGGATACATAAGCACACTTACATTGAAGAAGTTTAGAATAATGGTTTAATCAGAGTTGGACAGTCTTATCTTAAATTACAGTTTTTTTGTAAATATTATAGAAACACTTAACCTACTGATGCCTGAATTAGTGTAATTTTATTTGTATCTATTTTTATTTTGAAATTTACCAGTGGCTGCTGCATTTCCCATCCTCGGCTTATACGCAAGTCAATACGTTTTCCAAAGTTTTTGTGGTAAAATTAGACTTACCATATATACTCGAGTATAAGCCGCCCCAAATATAAGCCGAGGCACCTAATTTTACCACAAGAAACTGGGAAAATGTATTGACTCGAGTATAAGTTGAGGGTGAGAAATGCAGCTGCTGCTGATAATCATCAGTACGTTAAATGTTTTTGTGTATATTTACATAAAACTGTAATTTAAGATAAGACTGTCCAACTCTGATGAAAAAATTATTCTAACATTCTTCAACGTCAATGTGCTTACGTATCCTTCCAATAATAATAAAGCGTAAAATAATAAATGTAACAACAATAATAACAACAGAGTGAATAATGGAAATTTAATAAAAATAATTGAGTAAAATAATAAATGTAATAAAATAATAGTACAATAAAATAAGGTAATAATAATAATACAGTAAATAATAATAATAATAATAATAATAATAATAATAAATAGAGTAAAAAATAACGAGTATAAGCCAAGGGGAACTTTTTTAGCCTAAAAAAAGGGATGAAAAACTAGGCTTATACTTGAGTATATACAGTATATTTGGGTCAAATTATACTCGAGTATATACGCGAATTCCACTCCCAATTAAACTATTGCTTTTCATATATCAGGGAATGTGATGTTCTCCCTTTTATCGAAAACCCAATCATTCACAAATGAGGTGAATTCTCAAGCTTTGGAGGCTTTTCTTTAAAATTCTCCCTTGCCTTGTATCCATTGACACTGAATCCAAGAAAAAATGACTGTCTTTTTAGGAAAAGAATATTCAAATTTTTGCTAGTGAGAAGTAATGATCGGCTGCCAACAATCAGTACCATTGTGGCATTGAAGGTTTTTAATTTAGTACAGAAAGAGTGTCACTGCCAAGTACATTATTTCCATTTCCTCTTTTACTTGAGCACACACGCCTCCTGTTGCCAAACAGGGCTATCAACTCGCCCCTTCATATCTTTCTTTGCCTCCTAATCATAAAAATCCTTGAGGTTTTATTAAATGGAGAGAAAAGGCAAAAGGTTAAAGAAAGTATGGGAGGGAGAGCATGGAATCTAATGGATGGTAAACAACAGAATGGTTTTTTGCTTTTGAAAAAAAAAATAACATGGAAAATCTATAAATCAGCAAGCACCTTTACCCTGCTTTCTGACACAGTCAACAGGAGGGATGACTGGATGTTCTTTCGTACAGCTTTTAAAAACCACATAGGTTCTCTACAGAAAACTTGCCATAATCATCATCATCTTTATTTGTATCCCACCCCAGTTCCCCAAAGGGACTCAAGGGGTGTCAGATAGGCAATGGAAAGGGAGAAGACAGAATGTGCACAGAACGTTTTTTAAAAAAAGAGAAAATATATAAATAATTAATCCCTGGTAATCAAGGAAATGACAAATATTTATCCTCAATCCTATTCTTCAACAAGAACTAGATCTGTGTTTGCATTTCCTAGATACATGGGAAGAGGGCTGAAGGAACAAAGTTGGCTGATGACCATCACAATTGGGTTGTTGTAGGTTTTTTCGGGCTATATGGCCATGTTCTAGAGCAGGGGTCCTCAAAATTTTTAAACAGAGGGTCGGGTCACAGTCCCTCAAACTGTTGGAGGGCCAGATTATAATTTGGCAAAAAAAAAAAAGAAAAAAAAAGAATGAATTCCTATGCACGTGGCACATATCTTATCTGTAGTCCAAAAATACTTTAAAACAATAAATAATTAAAAGGAAGAACAATTTTAACAAATATAAACTTATTAGTATTTCAATGGGAAGCGTTGGCCTGCTTTTGGCTGATGAGCAAGGATTGTTGTGTGCTTTCAAGTCATTTCAGACTTAGGTTGACCCTGAGCGAGGGCCAGGTAAATGACCTTGGAGGGCCGTAGCCGGCCCCCGGGCCTTAGTTTGAGGACCCCTGTTTTAGAGGCATTCTCTCCTGACGTTTCGCCTGCATCTATGGCAAGCATCCTCAGAGGTTGTGAGACCAAACTTGAACACAGAACCAAACTTGGCACACAGAACTCCCATGACCAACAGAAAATACTGAAAGGGTTTGGTGGACATTGAGCTTGAGTTTGGGAGTTGTAGTTCACCTACATCCAGATAGCACTGTGGACTCAAACAATGATGGATCTGGACCAAACTTGGCACGAATACTCAATATGCCCAAATATGAACACAGATGGAGTTTGGGGAAAATAGACCTTGACATTTGGGAGTTATAGTTACTGGGATTTATAGTTCACCTACAATCAAGGTGCATTCTGAACCTCACCAACGACAGAATTGGGGCCAACTTCCCACACAGAACCCTCATGACCAACAGAAAATGCTGTGTTTTCTGGTGTCTTTAGCGACCTTTCTGACACCCCCCTGGTGACCTCCCCCTGGGGTCCTGACTTCCCAGGTTGAGAAATGCTATCAGTCCAACTCCCTTCACCAGGGCAAGAAAACATATTCAAAGCCCTCCTGACAAAGGGCCATCCAGCCATTCACACACATACATATATGTCAGATGCAGTATCAAAAATTTGAAAGGGACCCCTAAAGAAGGACAATGATATGTTGCCTGTTCCAGACAATCTCTACATCAACACTGACAAAGAAACAGCAAGAAATACTATTTACCCATAAACATGAAGACATTACCTATATTAGAAACCAACACTTTCTCATTACTTTATTTTCCAGATCACCAGACTGGGCCACAGCAACGCGTGGCAGGGGACCGCTAGTTATTAATATAAAATAGACAATTATATTATTATATTGTACTATATTATACCACAATATATATAATACACTATCAGTATAACGTAATATATATTGTACTAAATCATGTTGTAGTGTATAATACATATAGATAGATAGATATAATTACTATGTTATTATTGTAATAATAATGTATACACTCCACTTGTATACATCTAGAGAGCACTGTGGACTCAAACAATGATGGATCTGGACCAAACTTGGCACGAACACTCAATATGCCCAAATATAAACGCAGATGGAGTTTGGGGAAAATAGACCTTGACATTTGGGAGTTGTAGTTACTGGGATTTATAGTTCATCTACAACCAAGGAGCATATAATACACTACCAGTATATCATAGTATATATTGTACTAAATCATGTTGTAGTGTATATAATATTATATGTGTGTGTGTGTGTATATATCTAAATTATTATTGAAATAATAATGTATACACTCCACTTGCTCATGAACAGAACCTCTGGGGATGCCATTAGGCTCAGATGCAGGCGAAATGTCAGGAGAGAATGCTGCTGGGACATAGCTCAAGTTTGATCAAGCCTTTTTGTTTGGTATGGTTATATGGCCTAATCAATAACATTTATTTGTTGTAATTATTATTATTATTATTATTATTCCCTTGAAAGCCTTGGACACAAACTAAATTATATTATTATATTGTAATAATAATGTATACACTCCACTTTCTCATGAACAGAACCTCTGGGGATGCCATTAGGCTCAGATGCAGGCGAAATGTCAGGAGAGAATGCTGCTGGGACATAGCTCAAGTTTGATCAAGCCTTTTGGTTTGGTTTGGCATTGTTATATGGCCTAATCAATCCCATTCAACTTCCCGCAAGGCCTGAGGAGAATGGGGAGCCCCTGAAGGAAGGCCCAGAAGGAAGAAGGCGGCGCCTGGCTGTGTAGGCCGCAGGGCTTCCAATAGAGAGAGAGAGAGGCCTGAAGGAGGGGGACTACTCGAGGGCAGGCTTCACGGAAAGGGGAAGGCCTCACGGGCCTCGGGCACTGACCTGTCCCGGCCGGGTCCATCTTCCTGCCCCCCCGACCCTCCACGGAGAGAGAAGCCCACCGAGGAAGGCGCCCTCCTGGCCGGCGGAGAGACACCCTCTGAGGCGGCCCGCCCAGGCTCCTCTCCTGAAATACCGCGAGAGCTCGACGAGACCCCGCTCCTCTCCTTCGCCTTATTGGGCCCCCTTGTCTCTAAGATCTCGCGAGAGTTTGGTAGGTCGCAAGAAAGGAAAGCGAAGCCAGCTCTCGCGAGGTTTCCTTATTCTTTTTTTTCTCCCCTTTTGCTAGGGAGGAAGATAGCGGCGTGAAAGAGGGCGGAGTTCTCGCGAGACCTCAGCGCCTCTAAGCAATGGGACCGGGGCAGCTCTCGCGAGACGTCCACACATTCCTAGGCTATTATTTCAGAATAGAGTTGGGAGGATTTTTCCAAACTAGTTCTTACTTTTCATTAATAAAAATATACTATTATTTCAGAATGCAAGTGCTATGAGTTTTCAAAATGATCAATGTTTATTATTAACAATATAGTATTATTTCAGAATACAATTAGAATTTTTCAAAACTAATTATTGGTTTTTATTATTATTATTATCAATAATAATAATATACTATTATTTCAGAATGCAATTGCTATGAGTTTTCAAAATTATTAATGTCTATTATTAACAATATACTATTATTTCAGAATACAATTAGAATTTTTCAAAACTAATTATTGGTTTTTATTATCGATAATAATATACATTCTGAAATAATAATAATAATTAATTAATAATATGTTATTGTTTTAGAATGCAATTGCTATGAGTTTTCAAAATTATGAATGTCTATTATTAACAATATACTATTATTTCAGAATACAATTAGAATTTTTCAAAACTAATTATTGGTTTTTATTATCGATAATAATATACATTCTGAAATAATAATAATTAATAAAAATATACTATTATTTCAGAATGCAATTGCTATGAGTTTTCAAAAGTATCAATGTTTATTATTAACAATATACTATTATTTCAGAATACAATTAGAATTTTTCAAAACTAATTATTGGTTTTTATTAATAATAATGATAATAATATACTATTATTTCAGAATGCAATTGCTATGAGTTTTCAAAATTATTAATGTCTATTATTATTAATATACTATTATTTCAGAATACAATTAGAATTTTTCAAAACTAATTATTGGTTTTTATTATTATGATGATGATTAATACACGATGTCACCAGGACATAAAGGGGATCAGGGGGGTGATGTGTGCCAAGTTTGGACTTATTGGTCTTTGTTGGGGGCCACAGTGTTTTGTGGGCACTAAAGGGTTTGAAGGTACTACAAATCCCATCATCCTTTGTCCTTTCTCCCCCAAACCAGGACATAAAGGGGGTCGTGGGGGTTATGCGTGCCAATTTTGGTCCAAGTCCGTCACCCGTGCCTGTGAAAGTGGCAGCCAATCAGAAAGCGGCCACATCCCAGCATTCTCTTTCCTAGGGAGACCCTTGTGATGCGCTTCTGACTGAAGGCCGATCCTTCTGGAACCTCACTTTCCTGTCGGGTAATAGGAAAGGTGGAGGTGTGCCTTCATTGTGCTGTTCAGTTTTCTGTTTTTGGTGCAGTTTGCTGGTTTTGGACGTAAATAGCTCTGGGGGTAAGAAGTCTTCTCCGG
>NW_026844367.1:27089974-27147464 GCF_025583915.1 Anolis sagrei ordinatus | reverse complement strand
CGGTTTGGAGTAGGGCATACCATGGATGATGGGACTTGAAGTACCTCTACTCGCTTTCCGAGACTGCTGCGATTCTCAACAATGACTGAACAACACCAAACTTGGCACATAGACCTCTCATGACCCACTTTACGCCATGGTGTGGTTTGACTGTGGATCGAGCATGGATTATGGGACTTGCAGTATCTTCGCTCAATTCCTTAGACCACTGCAACCATCATCCAATTTCCGATAAGGACCAAACTTGGCACACCGGGTCTCCATGATGCGCTGGTGATGTTTGAGGGAGACTATGGATGATGGGACTTGCAGTACCTTAACTCACTTTCTGAGACTGCTGTGACCCTCATCCAATGACTGATCAAGACCAAACTTAGCACACAGAGCCTCCATGACCCTCTCTCCATCCTGGTGCAGTTTGGAGGACGATGGACCACAGACGATGGGACTCACAGTACCTTCACTAACTTCCTGAGACCACTGCGAGCCATATAAATAACTGATAAAGACCAACCTTGATATACAATTCCTTTCTCTAATCCAAAAACAAACAATACCCTTTTAAAATAACCCGGGCAGCGCCGGGTACCCAAGCTAGTATCTATATAAATAAAAATGTAATGTTTGTTTGTGGGATTAACAGAACTCAAAAACCACTGGACGAATTGACACCAAATTTGGACACAAGACACCAAACAACCCAATGTATGTTCTTCACTCAACAAAAAATGATTTTGTCACCCCGAGGGCGACTCAAAGCAGTTTACACATAAGTAATGCCAAAAATTCAATGTCAGTACAAACAATTACAATTATACACTACAATTAGACATAAATAAAATTAAAAAATACATCCATGAGCAATAAAACAATCATTAAAACAATAAAACAATATTCTGGGTCCAGCTCAGCACCTCAACATATGACCTGACTATTACAGGAATACTGCTTGTCTATATGCATATGTGTGTGTGTATGTATGTGTATATGTGTATATATGTGTGCATATATGTGTGTGTATGTATGTCTATATGTATATATGTGTGCATGTGTATATATAGGTGTATGTATAAGTGTATATTTGTGTATTTTTGTGCACATATATACGAATGTGTGCATGTGTATATGTATATATGTGTATATGTATATATGGTGTATTTTGGGGGGTTTTAAGTCTGCTCTAAAGGGGGTTTTGTGTGTGTGTGTGTGTGTGTGTGTGTTTTTAGGGGTGATGGACACACGTTGGACTGTTAGGAGTCTTGTGTCCAAATTTCGTGTCAATTCGTCCAGTGGGTTTTGAGTTATGTTAATCCCACAAACCAACATTACATTTTTATTTATATAGATGCAGCTCCATTTCCTCCAAAGCATAGCAAAAATCAAATGAACTTCATAATATGTACCATTTATTGAAGTCAATCTGCAAAGAATGATCAACGGTGAGATCTGTCAGACAGGCAGGATGGACTTTGGTAGGATCTCCTCCCAGATTTTTCACAGCTTCCCTCATAGCAGCAAAATCCACCATGGCAGGAATTCCACTGACAAAAGAGAACAACATTCACATCTATACCCATAATAAAAGTGAAAACGTGTATTGTGTGTGTGGCTTGGGTGCCCGTGTCCACAGAAAGGCTCCTGCTTCCACGAACAGCTTCAACCCACAGTGTTGAGGAGCCATCAAAAGCCCTCCCTCCAATGACATTTCAGGTTATAGCAAGCGCCATGAACATGTAGCCCAACCCCTGCCATTGTCCTCCCCAAACACTACAACCCACCACCCAAGGAATGCTTTCATTGGGGACAACTTCATCCTGAATTTTACGTGTTTCCTCCATCACAGAAACATCCCAGTGTTTCTGACTCTCTCCACTAGTGTGGAATTTGCATGATCCCACCCACTGCCTCTCCCTTAACCCTTTCCTACTCTTTTCAACTCTGTCTGCACAACAAACAGAGCAGAACTCAGCAGCAACTAAACATACTGGAGGAGTTTGGGGGACTGACTCCACAGGATGGAAGTTGTAGTTTACCCTGCATCAAGTCAGAGCACTGTGACCCCCACTGACAACGGACCTGGGCCACATTTGGTACACAGAATCCCCATGACTGAAGAAAATACTGAAGAGTTTTGGGGGGAATTCACCTTGATTTATTGGCATTGTAGGCTTTGGGATTTATAGTTCACCTGCAATCAAAGACCACTCTGAACCCCACCAACAATGGTCCTGGACCTAACTTGACACACAGAACCCCCATAACCAAAACAACAACAACAACAACAACAACAACAACAACAACAACAATAATAATAATACAGGAGGGCTTTGGGGAAAATTCACCTTGATTTATATTTTATAGAATTATAGTTCACCTACATCCAGAGAGTACTGTGAATACAAACAATGATGGATCTGCACCAAATTTGGCATGCATACCCAATATGCCCAAATTTGAATACTTGTGGATTGGGGTGGAATTGGCCTTGATATTTGTTAGTTGTAGGTACCGGGATTTATAATTCATCTGCAATCAAAGAGCACTCTGGACCTCACCAACGATGGGTCTGGATCTAACTTGGCATACATACTAACAAAAATACAGGAGGGCTTTGAGGGAAATTCACCTGATTTATAGGAATTATAGTTCACCTACATCCAGAGAGCACTGTGAACGCAAACAACAATGGATCTGCACCAAATTTGGCATGCATATCCAATATGCCCAAATTTGAATACTGGTGGATTTGGGGTGGAATTGGCCTTGATATTTGTTAGTTGTAGGTACCAGGATTTAAGTACCGGGATTTATAGTTCACCTGCAATCAAAGAGCATTCCAAACCTCACTGATGATGGACCTGGACATAACTTGGCACACAGAACCCACATGACTAACTCAAACTGCTGGAGCATTTTGAGGGGACTGACCCACCATGGTGGGAGTTGTAGTTTACCCTACAGCCAGAGAGCACACTGAACCCCACCAATGACACATCTACAATAAACTTGCCCAGCGTGACAAACCTTAAGTCCTGAGAGAGTTTCAGGGAGTTAATCTGGCATGTGAGTTGTAGTTTACCCACAACCTCATGCATTTTGTAAAATAAAAAATGACATCTTCTAGCAATCTCTGTGATGCTGGGTACCCAAGCCAGTCTTTAATCAATAGTGTCAAACCAAGGAGAGGCATCTTATATTGTACCAATCACAGCTTGGAAAAATGACAAATCACAGCTAACTCTAGTTAGCAATGGCCATGCTGTCTGGGGTTTCTGAATATCATGGTGCCTGCACACACAAAGTTTGTATGTTCTGATTATTTACACTGCAGTAGATATTACACAGAACATGTGTATTTCTATAGTGCCATGGCTCACATGACATCAACTGGACTGACCCATGCACTGACTCAGTATGAGGCATTTTGTTATGCTTACATATATGTGCAAAGGGTGACACAATACAATTAATATTGTGTGGGAATGTTAGCACATAGATCTCAATCTTCCGCAATGTGCTTCGGCACCCTGAGACTCCTTCAGAGCAGCATTAAGTCACTCTAGTATTTCAGTAACTTTTGCTTAGGTAAAGTCATTGCCAGAGTAAACTTACATGAATAGTTGAATGCCTGACTATTTAATACTCCCCGTGGAGTCTCCACCCTGAACATTGAGCTCATGCCCATGCTGTTGGAATTAATTAGAGAGAGATGAAACATAAAATAAGAACCATGTGCCTTACGTAAAGTCTTGGAGGAGGACTCTGGCAGGACAGAAGGGCACTTCAACATGGTTCTGCTTTGTTTTCCAATTCAAAATGTTCATGGCATCTTCTTCTTTTATAAGGAAGCCATCACAGTTACGGACCGCAGCTTCCAATAGAACCCGTATGGAATAAGGCAGGATATCTGAGCAAAGACAAGGAATAGGACTGGTTAAGGAAAGGTGCCCTACGTACAGGTATCTTACCTACATGCTCAAACCACCACCAACTCAGACCGAGTAGTGATTCTATTCAACAATAATTCATGACAGGAAGCAATAAAGCAACCCAGTGAAGTGGCAAACACTACTTACTACATTTAACAAGTCTGCACACTCGCCTTTCAACTCTGAAGAGCACAAAATGCTGCTCCAGGGTGTGCTGGTTTGCTTTAAATTAGTTGTGTTTTACAAGGCAGGTTGTGTCATTACTCCTTTATGAAGTGATTCATCCAAAGGCTACTAAACGGAAATTCACTTATGATTCAGCAAATGTACCATATATACTCAACTATAAGCTGAGTTTTTCAGCCCTTTTTTAAGGCTAAGAAAAGCCCTCCTCGGCTAATACTTCAGTTATTTATTATTTTACTCTGTTATTATTTTTATTATTATTACATTTATGGTTTAACTCTATTATTACATTTATAACAACAATAATAATAATACTTTATTTGTACCCCGCTACCCATCTCCCCAAGGGTCTCGGTGCAGCTTACATGAGGCCAAGCCCACAGCACATCAAAACAAAAGCAATAACAATAATCAATACAAAACAGTTAAAATAAACTCAAAACAGAAAATACACAATAAGCAATAACAATATCAAAACATACAGCATTTAAAAACCTAAGACCGGGCCAAATGTAATAATTCAAATTTAAAATGAAAAAATTAAAAATGCTGGGCATGAACAAGGTAAGGCAAATTAGGAGAGGGTTTTCAGAGAAAGATGAGGGTGCACAGACAATCCTAAGTCAATATTAAAGTGCATTTGAGGACATATTGCTAAGAGTTTTCCTTATTCTGGGAAGGCACACTGGAACAACCACGTTTTCAGGCTTCTCCTAAAGACTGACAGCATTGGGGCATGTCTGATGTCCTTAGGCAGTGAATTCCAGGGTCGAGGGGCAACCACCGAGAAGGCCCTCTCCCTCGTCCCCACCAATTGCGCCTGTGAAGGAGCTGGGAGAGTGAGCAGGGCCTCTCCAGATGATTTTACTCTATTATTAGTTCATTACATTATTTTCTCTATTTATTATTGTTATTATTATATTTATTATTTCACTCTACTATTATTACATTTATTATTTTACTATATTTATTATTATTATTGCAGTTATTATTTTGTTCTAGTATTATTATATTTGTTATTTTACTCTATTCTAGTTATCATTACATTTATTATTTTACTCTATTATTGCAGTTATTATTACATTTCCATTATTTCACTCAATTATTATTATTTTATTACCTTTACTATTTTATTCTCTTTACTATTATTGGAAGGCTATGTAAGCACATTTACATTTTTTATTAAATAATCTTTATTAAGTATTTACAAATGGGGAGTGGGAGGGGATGATGGAAAAAGAGGGGAGAGAAAAAAAGGTGTGCATATGTTTAAAAAGGAGGTTTCACTTCCGAGCTTCTTCCTGGAGGGTTTTCCTTTTCCTTCTTTCCTCCTCCCATCCTCTATTTCCTTTCTTCTTCTCTTTTCTTCTCCCCTTCTTTGTTTTCTAATAAGTGGTAGGTGATTTATTTCCTTCTCTTTTTATTCCTATTTTTACTTTAAATATTCGGTTATCAATGTCCAGTCTGTTTTTTCTTTTTTCATTTCTTTAAATATCAAGTAAATTAATCTATCCATATTTCTTATATCTATAATTTTTTAATTCCAATCCTCTATTTTTGGTATTTCCGTTTTTCTCCATATTTTCGCATAACACATTCTTGCAGCCGTTTTAGCTAGGAAAAGAAGTTTATCTGTATTACTATCCAGTTTATTATTTTATTCTATTATTACGAAGGATAAATAAGCACATTTACATTGAAGGAGGTTAGAATAATGATTTAATCAGAGTGGATAGTCTTATCTTAAATTACAGTTTTATGAAAATATTAAAAAACATTTAACCCACTTATGCTCAATTAATGCAATTTTATTCAAATCTATTTTTATTTGGAAATTTACCCATAGCTGCTGCATTTTCCACCCTCGGCTTATATTCGAGTCAATATGTTTTCCCAGTTTTTTGTGGTAAAATTAGCTGCCTCAGCTTATATTCAGGTTGAGTATATATGGTGGTTGTGTTTTACAAGGCAGGTGGTGCCACTGCTCCCTCATTAAGCGATTCATCCAAAGGCTACTAAATAGACATTCACTTATGACCCAGCCACCGAGCACCATATGAAATTATCAGTACTTCTTGATTTCATGCAGGATTGTTGAACAAAAAGGGATTCTAAAATTATATTCAAGGTTTTCCATTTGACAAGTTGTCCACAACTTGATCTTTCTGTTTTTCAATATTTATATCCACAAAACATATCACGAACTGGGAAATTTCTGGCCATTTGGAGTCCATTATTCCATTAAATAACTTCTGATGACCACATCAGCCCTTCTTCTCAAAACTAAACAAGGAAGTCATTTCTGGTTTAGGAAACAGGACTGGGAATGCACTTTTGGTTTAGGGCCAGGAAATAGTTTTTGGCGGAAGCAAGAGAAGAATAATGCAAGAGAGGTGTGATCTCCCCATAGCAGTCGGAGATGGTTGGTGCAATATCGGTTTGGGGATCAAATACTAAATTTTAAAAACACAAATATTCCCAAACTGAGCAGAGTAAAGTGCAGTTTTTTTAATTGTTGTAAAGCCCCACATTAGAAGGAGAGCAATGTTGTGTGTTCCAGCAGGACTTGGTTCGAGTAAGAGCTCATTACTGAGCCTGTCTAGATTTAGCCTCAAAAGGACCCATTATACGGTGGTACTCCATCAGAGACATTTCCGTATGTTGATAAATCTGCCTTTCGAAAGCCATGAATGGCAAAAACTGTTTGCATTCTTGTATCTACGATAACAGCTGCAAGCCACCAGCAACCAGGCTGAAGAAACTGATAAAACTAAGGCTGCAATTCTACGCTTGCTGGGTAGTAAATTCCAACAAATTCACCACGACATCTTATTAAAAACACAGAGCATTGCTTTGAAAAAAATAGAATGCACTCTAGAAACTTCTAGCAAAGTAACAGCATCATATAGGTATGTCAATTGAACAACAGAGATACTGGAGATCTGGTAGGCCTGAAGGGAAAAGAAAGCTTTTCGGTGGGGAACTTGTGCCGATCCTTCCCTATTATTCAGGCATTTCATTCGAAGCTGCTTATCCAGGAATAGCTTATAAAAGAGACTTATAAGATTAAGCCACATTCACAAACCCTGCATTCTGAACATTGTTTCAGGACTTTAAATGAGCCAAATGAATGAAAACATCAATTTAGATTAGTGGTTCCCAACCATTTTTTGACCAGAGACCACTCTTCAACATTAGTACCAAAAAGTTACGAACCAGTTTTAGTTTTAGTTTGGTTGTTTGGGGTATTGATTCAGAAAACTGCATTGGGTAGACCACATCAGCTTTAGTTTCTGATACAGAACATATGCCATCCAGTAGTTACCATCTGCTTGCCCACAGGAAACCGTATTTAATAATCTAGAGCTGATGTGGTCTATCCAAGGGGTCGGGGCTGGTCAGTGACAGGGAATGAGTGGCAGACGGTGCGAAAGGAGCAGAAATATAATAAATAAAATAAATAAATTAAGAGGAAGGAGGTTCACAGACCGGATTTTCGTCCTCACAGCCCACTGGTGGTCCGCGGTCCACAGGTTAAAAAGCACTGATTTAGATTAATCAAAACCTAATTTAATTATTTCTTTTCTGCCTAGAATTTTACTGTCGGTAAGACAGTTAACTAAATATACAATCCTTCTGTTTACTCAGATACTAGTCCTACTAGTGCAGTTGTTCCCAACCTGTGGTCCAGGAATCATCAATGATCGGCAAGAACGGAAATATGGTCCGCAGCCTCACCATTACTACATCGTTGCCTTGAAACCATGCAGCAATGAGAGCGACTGGTCTCACAAAACCCTCTGATAGTGTCGAGCAGGGGAGAGAAGAGGCTGACTACCTACAAAAGATTACTACCCCCCGGAATGAACAGCCACAGACCCGTACCTAATATCACTGTTGCCTGCCATAGCACTACACTTAATTCCCTAGAATTTTTGAGCTTGCACAAATATTGGCCCAGCCTTTTAAATTTTTTAATTGCCTTGAGCAGGCAGGATTACTTTTAATATATGTGTGTTATGGTGACAATTTTATGCTTATATTTTGTTTTGTTAATGTTATGGTTATGTTGTTTTTACTTTGTATGCTTTGTGATGTTACCTGGGAACCGCTCTGTCCCCTCGGGGAGATAGAGCAGTATATAAATAAAGTTTTATATTATATTATTACTACTACCACATCAGCTCTAGATTGCGGCATGCGGCATTATCACGGGGTGTCTGCGCCCTACACCACTGGAGAAATTACACTGCTTAGCCGGTATTGCACCACCTGACATCCGCCAGGAAGTAGCAGCCAATAGTGAAAGGACCAAGGCAGTGACATCTCCAGCCCATCCCTTGTTTGGGCATCAATCAGCCAGCATGTCAACGACTTAAATCAAGAAATAGTTTTCTAAGATCTACAGAGACACTCGCTGGAACACCCAAAGCGAGAATCCAAAAGTGGCAGGCTCAAACCCAGAACCTCAACCAATGGCTGATACCAAATGAGAGACTCCCCGCTGGGCACAGAAAGGACTGGGCGACTTGGAAGGCGCTGAACAGACTGCGCTCTGGCACCACGAGATGCAGAGCCAATCTTAAGAAATGGGGCTACAAAGTGGAATCCACGACATGCGAGTGTGGAGAAGAGCAAACCACTGACCACCTGCTGCAATGCAACCTGAGCCCTGCCACATGCACAATGGAGGACCTTCTTGCGGCAACACCAGAAGCACTCCAAGTGGCCAGATACTGGTCAAAGAACATTTAATCAACTACCAGGCTTGCAAACTCTGTGTCTTTTGTATGTTTGGTTGTTTGTTCTGTCAAAAATGTAATACAACTCTTCGATTGCCTGACACAATAAATAAAGCTCTAGATTATTAAATATGATTTTCTGTGGGCGAGCAGACGGCAACTACTGGATGGCGCATGCTCTCATATTCCATATCCCATGCTCTGTACATGCTCTGTATCAGAAACTAGAGCTGATGTGGTCTATCCAATGCAAATTTCTGAATCAGAACCCCAAATAACCAAACCAAATCTAAAGTTGACTAAAAACTGATTCGTAACCCTTTTGGTACTAAAGTTAGAGAGTGGTCCCTGGTCAAAAAAAGGTTGGGAACCACTGTACTAGTGGATTTCTTCATGGCTACAATTCAATCATGAGAACCTATAGTTTCTCACACATAGGCCCGACTGTATTCGACCAGCCTTACTCCATGGGAAATGTGTCTAGGCTTACAGCCTAATTCTGCTCCATGGTACAAAACAGACAAAAGACAGAAGCTACAGCTCACCAAACATTGTTTTGATTATGTTCTTCTAAAACTAACAAGAGCTGCTTAGCAAACATGATTGTTAACCTCATGGGTTCTGGCAGATGGAAACCAGACGGTGTGTATTTATTAAAAGGCCCCGCTCTCCCACTCTTGCTCCATGAGTCACAGTCGCAGGGCAACTGACTAGCCTTGGGCCATAACTAGGCAGCACTGTAATGGATCTCTGAAGCATATCAAACTGAGTGCACTGATTTGTATACATTTCAGATATGAACTCTGTAGCTAACAAGGCAGAACAGGAGGAAAATGAGACATCAAAGTGTCAAAACACACAATGGGGCTTCTAACACTGGCAAAAGAAGACAAAGCCCACATGATTGTGGATTGCTTCTCTGCACCAACTAGGTTGTCCCAATGTGTTTGACTGTAGTTCCCAGAATTCCTGATTGCTGGCCAAGTCAGCTAGGGCTTCTGGGAGTTTAAGCCCAAAACACCTAGAGGACCAAACTTTGGGAATTACTGGTCCAAGTTGTGACTTAAATTACAAGCTTCACACATGAAAATGATACAACCAGTCTTGGATTAAAATTGCTACACAACATACATTGCACAGACCATCGCTTTGAACGGTATTTCTCACAAACACAGAAGTCCACACTAACCCACAACACATTTTATAACACAGAGGTCACACATATAAGAAAGACATGAAAAAGCAATGGAAAAGTAATTGTTACCGTATTTGGTGCCTCCTAGTTTAGCAATATTGTAGAACCTCTTGTCTGTGTTTTCATCCAATGTTTCAATTAAATTTTGGAACAGGCGGTCTGAAAGGCAAGTCATGCAGATAAATAACAGCTCATAAGAGAATTAAAATAATCCAGTAATTGATGCATTTTGTAGAACCCTGGATCTCGCTTTGTTGCTCTCAAGAAAAGCCAGGATTGCAAGCCCGCACACAAACCATATTCACATATATTGATACAAAGTGAAGTTAAACAATTCTGATTCCAACTGCTCTGGGTTTGTGGTAATCCTAGAAACCCAGGTTCCCATTTGGTCAGTGTTTCTCAACCTTCCTAATGCCACAACCCATTAATACAGTTCCTTATGTTGTGATGACCCCCAGACCCCAGTTGCAGGGATTTATAGTACACCTTCTGAATGCATTTCTCCCTATGAACCATTGCGGAGATTAAGATCCTCCAGGGAGGCCCTGCTTTCCATCCCGCCATTGTCACAGGAGCGATTGGTGGGGACGAGAGACAGAGCCTTCTCGGTGATGCCCCCCCCCCCCCCGGGGCTATGGAACTCCCTTCCTGGTGAGATCAGGTCAGCCCCCTCCCTCTTGTCCTTTAGAAGGATGGTAAAAATTTGGCTGTGGGACCAAGCTTTCGGGACACGGCAATAAAGCAGCAATAGGAAAGATTACCAGGACAATGAGATTTGACGCTGATGACCAGGAGGGTTTAAATGGTGTATTTTAATATTGAGATAAATGCTTTTAATGTTTATGTATGTGTATATGAATTTGTGTCCTGGCATTGAATGTTTGCCTTATATATGCTGTGCTCCGCCCTGAGTCCCCTTCGGGGTGAGAAGGACAGAATATAAATGTTTCAAATAATAAATAAATACAATAATAATACAATCAAAGAGCATTCTTAACTCCACCAATGATGGAATTGAACCAAACTTGGTACACAGAACTCCCACGGTGGGAATTGACCTCGAGTTTTGGAGTTGTAGCTCACCTACATCCAGAGAGCACTGTAGACTCAAACAGTGACAGATCTGGACCAAACTTGGCACAAATACTCAATATGCCCAAATGTGAACACTGGTGGAGTTTGGGGAAAATAGAGCCTGACATTTGGGAGGTGTATTGCTGGGATTTATAGTTCACCTACAATAAGAGAGCATTCTGAACCCCACCAATGATAAAATTGGGCCAAACTTCCCACACAGAACCCCCATGCCTTGAAGGGGCTCACTGGCATGATCCTCCCTCCAGCCTTGCAACCTCTCCCTTGGCTGCACATGCGTACCACACTGTCATGTGCCAAGCACGCCTGCTCTCCTCTCCCCTCTTGTGTCAGAAACAGTCCTCCCCTTGGCTGAGAGGCCGGCCAATCACAACGGAGGAGGGCTTTTGGTTGGAGGATGTGCCGTCTGATTCCAAAAAGGAAGAGAAGGGCCTAACACTAAAAAAAAAATGATTTTGTCTTTTGGGAGTTGTAGTCTCTGGGATTTATAGTTCACCTACAATCAAATAGCATGATAGCATTGAACCAAACGGGTCATACAGGACTCCCATGACCAACAGAAAACACCAGAAGGGTTTGGTGAGCATTGACCTTGAGTTTGGGAGTTGTAGTTCACCTATATCCAGAGAGCACCATGGACTCAAAGAATGATGGATCTGGACCAAACTTGGCACGAATATTCCATATGCCCAAATATGAACACAGATGGAGTTTGGGGAAAATAGACCTTGACATTTGGAAGTTGTATTTACTGGGATTTATAGTTCACCTACAATCAAAGGGTGTTCTGAACCCCACCAATGACAGAATTGGGGCAAACTTCCCACACAAAACCCCCATGACCAATAGAAAATACTCAAGACCATGCACTCCAGCTCCCTTCACCAGGACAAGAAAATGTAATCAAAGCCCTCCTGACAAAGAGCCATCCAGATATAGATATGATTCTCACACACAGAGATATAGTATCATAGATTTGAAAGGGACCCTTAAAGAAGGACAATGATATGTTGCATGTTCCAGGGTGGGCAAACCAGACACTCTCCACATCAACACTGACAAAGAAACAACAAGAAATACTGTTTAACCACAAGCACAAAGAAATTACATATATTAGAAACCAATGCTTTCTCGTTACTTTATTTTCCAGATCAATAGATTAGGTCACAGCAACGTGTGGCAGGGGATGGCTAGTCTGAAATATATGTCTTTGGCGACCCCTCTGAAACCACCTTACGACCGGCTTCCCCAGGGGTCCCAACCCCTAGGTTGAGTAATGCTGCATTACGTGATAATGCAACTGTTAAGACTTACAAATGACCGAGAGTACATGAGATTGTGGTTTTACACAGCCCAAATTATGTCAGTACAATATAACAGGTAAATATTCACTAAACAACGACAGCACTGTACTAGAATTGTATGGGTCAATTCTAAATACAAAGTAGAGTAGCTGAGTGCAATTTACTATCCCTTGTCATGAGCTACTTTGTAATAGATTAAACCTATTCATTCCCTTCCAATCCTCTCAACTCTCAATTTTAATTATACAATAGCTACATTTGGAAGCAACAACATCTGGAGGGATGACAAGGCCACAGTGCATTTCAACTGGGGAGATTTTCTCCACCCTGAAACAGGAATGAACTCTACAAAGAGGTCATAATACTAAATTGTAATCCTGACCACATGTATCTGAAGAAAGGCCCTGAGCACACCCAGGCTTCTTTCTTTTCCTCCTTTCCCTCCTTATCAGATGTACAAGCTCCACGAGGCTTAAATGATTAAATTCAAGGTTTAGGTGGATTGAAAGACAGAAGACCGCTGAGTTGTCACTATTATGTTTCATAGTCCCTGATTATAAAGGGCAGCATCAAGGACAGGAAAGTGAAAACCCTACTATTACTGGGGAGTTTTGATTATACAAACTATACACTTTGATTACAGTTTAAGTGGCAGTAACATGGCTTGTTATATCTTATACATATTGCCATTAATTTTCTTTACAACCATAACCACCGAGTTGTCTTTAAACATAGTACAGATTATTTATGGTTTAGACTTTAGAGGTAATATTTAAAAAAATTTAATGACATGCAAATGTGGATAATATTTGTTTTGAAACAATATTTAAGAAAGCATAGACCTTGAAGATATAAATACCGTATATACTTGAGTACAAGCCGAATTTTTCAGCCCATTATTCAGGCTGAAAATTTAATTCTTATTTATTTATTTACGGCTTTTCTATCCCATCCATTCTCAACCTCCTCAAAGGGACTCAGGACGGCTAACAAAGTGGCACCCCATGGCCCCCTTATCAAAACATAAATATACAATTAACAGCAATGTAATAATAACAACAATATAAAACAGTATAAAACCGTATAAACAATATAAAAACAGACAATAAATAGTGGTCACCGATTTAAATCATTATCCAAATGTCCCCCTCGGCATATATTTGAGCAATAGAATCATAGAGTTGGAAGAGACCTCATGGGCCTCCGAGTCCAACACCATTCTGCTAAGAAGCAGGAAAATCGCATTCAAAGCACCCCCGACAGATGGCTATCCAGCCTCTGTTTAAAAGCTTCCAAAGAAGAGCCTCCACCACACTCTGGGGCAGAGTGTTCCACTGCTGAACGGCTCTCACAGTCAGGAAGTTCTTCCTCATGTTCAGATGGAATCTCCTTTCTTGTAGTTATCATTATGTTTATTATTGCATTTACATTATTTTCTCTATTATAATATTACATTTATTATTTAACTATTTTATTATTACATTTATTATTTTACTCTATTATTATTACACACATTATTTTACTCTATTATTTTTATTACATTTATTATTTTACTCTATTATTACTGCTACAATTATTTTAACTCTATTTTTATTATTACATTTATTATTTTACTTTAATATTACTGTTATTATTACATTTCCATTATTTTACTCAATTATTATTACATTTATTATTTTACTCTATTATTGGAAGGATACATAAGCACACTTACATTGAAGAAGTTTAGAATAATGGTTTAATCAGAGTTGGACAGTCTTATCTTAAATTACAGTTTTTTGTAAATATTATAGAAACACTTAACCTACTGATGCCTGAATTAGTGTAATTTTATTTGTATCTATTTTTATTTTGAAATTTACCAGCGGCTGCTGCATTTCCCATCCTCGGCTTATACGCAAGTCAATACGTTTTCCAAAGTTTTTGTGGTAAAATTAGACTTACCATATATACTCGAGTATAAGCCGCCCCAAATATAAGCCGAGGCACCTAATTTTACCACAAGAAACTGGGAAAATGTATTGACTCGAGTATAAGTTGAGGGTGAGAAATGCAGCTGCTGCTGATAATCATCAGTACGTTAAATGTTTTTGTGTATATTTACATAAAACTGTAATTTAAGATAAGACTGTCCAACTCTGATGAAAAAATTATTCTAACATTCTTCAATGTCAATGTGCTTACGTATCCTTCCAATAATAATAAAGAGTAAAATAATAAATGTAACAACAATAATAACAATAGAGTGAATAATGGAAATTTAATAAAAATAATTGAGTAAAATAATAAATGTAATAAAATAATAGTACAATAAAATAAGGTAATAATAATAATACAGTAAATAATAATAATAATAATAATAATAATAATAATAAATAGAGTAAAAAATAACGAGTATAAGCCAAGGGGAACTTTTTTAGCCTAAAAAAAGGGATGAAAAACTAGGCTTATACTTGAGTATATACAGTATATTTGGGTCAAATTATACTCGAGTATATACGCGAATTCCACTCCCAATTAAACTATTGCTTTTCATATATCAGGGAATGTGATGTTCTCCCTTTTATCGAAAACCCAATCATTCACAAATGAGGTGAATTCTCAAGCTTTGGAGGCTTTTCTTTAAAATTCTCCCTTGCCTTGTATCCATTGACACTGAATCCAAGAAAAAATGACTGTCTTTTTAGGAAAAGAATATTCAAATTTTTGCTAGTGAGAAGTAATGATCGGCTGCCAACAATCAGTACCATTGTGGCATTGAAGGTTTTTAATTTAGTACAGAAAGAGTGTCACTGCCAAGTACATTATTTCCATTTCCTCTTTTACTTGAGCACACACGCCTCCTGTTGCCAAACAGGGCTATCAACTCGCCCCTTCATATCTTTCTTTGCCTCCTAATCATAAAAATCCTTGAGGTTTTATTAAATGGAGAGAAAAGGCAAAAGGTTAAAGAAAGTATGGGAGGGAGAGCATGGAATCTAATGGATGGTAAACAACAGAATGGTTTTTTGCTTTTGAAAAAAAAAATGACATGGAAAATCTATAAATCAGCAAGCACCTTTACCCTGCTTTCTGACACAGTCAACAGGAGGGATGACTGGATGTTCTTTCGTACAGCTTTTAAAAACCACATAGGTTCTCTACAGAAAACTTGCCATAATCATCATCATCTTTATTTGTATCCCACCCCAGTTCCCCAAAGGGACTCAAGGGGTGTCAGATAGGCAATAAACAACAGAATGGTTTTTTGCTTTTGAAAAAAAAAATAACATGGAAAATCTATAAATCAGCAAGCACCTTTACCCTGCTTTCTGACACAGTCAACAGGAGGGATGACTGGATGTTCTTTCGTACAGCTTTTAAAAACCACATAGGTTCTCTACAGAAAACATGGCATAATCATCATCATCTTTATTTGTAACCCGCCCCAGTTCCCCAAAGGGACTCAAGGGGTGTCAGATAGGCAATGGAAGGGGAGAAGACAGAATGTGCACAGAACGTTTTTTTTAAAAAGAGAAAATATATAAATAATTAATCCCTGGTAATCACGGAAATGACAAATATTTAGCCTCAATCCTATTCTTCAACAAGAACTAGATCTGTGCATTTCCTAGATACATGGGAAGAGGGCTGAAGGAACAAAGTTGGCTGATGACCATCACAATTGGGTTGTTGTAGGTTTTTTCAGGCTATATGGCCATGTTCTAGAGCAGGGGTCCTCAAAAATTTTAAACAGAGGGTCAGGTCACAGTCCCTCAAACTGTTGGAGGGCCAGATTATAATTTGAAAAAAAAAAAAAAGAATGAATTCCTATGCACACGGCACATATCTTATTTGTAGTGCAAAAAACTTTAAAACAATACAATAATTAAAATGAAGAACAATTTAAACAAATATAAACTTATTATTATTTCAATGGGAAGTGTGGGCCTGCTTTTGGCTGATGAGATAGGATTGTTGTTGTTGTTGTGTGCTTTCAAGTCATTTCAGACTTAGGTTGACCCTGAGCGTATTCAGTCCCCGGGCCTTAGTTTGAGGACCCCCTGTTTTAGAGGCATTCTCTCCTGATATTTCGCCTGCATCTATGGCAAGCATCCTCAGAGGTTGTGAGACCTCACAACCTCTGTGGATGCTTGCCATAGATAAAGGCAAAATGTCAGGAGAGAATGCCTCTACAACATGGGCATATAGCCCGAAAAAAAACCTACAACAACCCAGTGATTCCGGCCATTTTTTTGGTCGTGTCAGGAGCGACTTCCCACACAGAACCCCCATGACCAGAAGAAAATATTGTGTTTTCTGGTGTCTTTAGCGACCCTTCTGACTTCCCAGGTTGAGAAATGCTATCAGTCCAACTCCCTTCACCAGGGCAAGAAAACATAATCAAAGCCCTCCTGACAAAGGGCCATCCAGTCATTCACACACACACACATATATGTATATGAAAGATGCAGTATCAAAGATTTGAAAGGGACTCCTAAAGAAGGACAATGATATGTTGCCTGTTCCAGACAATCTCTACATCAACACTGACAAAGAAACAGCAACAATACTATTTACCCACAAACATAAAGACATTACCGATATTAGAAACACTTTCTCATTACTTTATTTTCCAGATCACCAGACTGGGCCACAGCAACGCGTGGCAGGGGACCGCTAGTTATTAATATAAAATAGACAATTATATTATTATATTGTACTATATTATACCACAATATATATAATACACTATCAGTATAACGTAATATATATTGTACTAAATAATGTTGTAGTGTATAATACATATAGATAGATAGATAGATAGATAGATATAATTACTATGTTATTATTGTAATAATAATGTATACACTCGGCATTTGTATACATCTAGAGAGCACTGTGGACTCAAACAATGATGGATCTGGACCAAACTTGGCACGAATACTCAATATGCCCAAATATAAACACAGATGGAGTTTGGGGAAAATAGACCTTGACATTTGGGAGTTGTAGTTACTGGGATTTATAATTCATCTACAATCAAGGAGCATATAATACACTACCAATATATCATAGTATATATTGTACTAAATCATGTTGTAGTGTAATATATATATATATATATATATATATATGCTATTATTGTAATAATAATGTATACACTCCACTTGCTCATGAACTTGCTCCTCTGAGGATGCCATCAGGCTCAGATGCAGGCGAAATGTCAGGAGATAATGCTGCTGGGACATAGCTCAAGTTTGATCATGCCTTTTTGTTTGGTTTGGTATGGTTATATGGCCTAAAATAGACAATTATATTATTATATTGTACTATATTATACCACAATATATATAATACACTACCAGTATATCATAGCATCACATTATATATTGTACTAAATCATGTTGTAGTGTCTATATCAGTGTTTCTCAACCTGGGGGTCGGGACCCCTGTGGGGGTCGCGAGGAGGTGTCAGAGGGGTCGCCAAAGACCATTAGAAAACATAGTATTTTCTGTTGGTCATGGGGGCTATGTGTGGAAAGTTTGGTGCAATTTTATCATTGGTGGGGTTCAGAATGCTATTTTATTGTGGGTGAACTATAAATTCCAACAATTACAACTCCCAAATGGCAAGGCCTATTTTCCCCAAACTCTACCAGTGTTCACATTTGGGCATATTGAGTATTTGTGCCAAGTTTGATCCAGATCCATCATTGCTTAAGTCCACAGTGTTCTCTGGATGTAGGTGAACTACAACTCCAAAAAACTCAAGGTCAATGTCCACCAGACCTTCCCAGTATTTTCTCTTGGTCATGGGAATTCTGTGTACCAAGTTTGATTCAATTCCATCATTGGTAGAGTTCAGAAGGCTCTTTGATTTTAGGTTAATTATGAATCCCAGCAACTCCAGCATTACCAAATGACAAAATCAATCACCCCCAACCTCACCAGTATTCAAATTTGGGAGTATTGGGTATTTGTGCCAAATTTGGTCCAGTGACTGAAAATACATCCTGCATATCAGATATTTAGATTACCATTCATAACAAGAGCAAAATTAGAGTTATGAAGTAGCAACGAAAATAATTTTATGGTTGTGGGTCACCACAACATGCAGAATTGTATTAAGGGGTCGCAGCATGAGGAAGGTTGAGAACCACTGCATTATATATTATACTAAATCATGTTGCAGTGTATATAATATATTATTAATAATATATATATATATGTACATATTAATATTACTATGCTATTATTGTAATAATAATGCTCATGAACAGAACCTCTGGGGAGGCCACTAGGCTCAGATGCAGGCGAAATGTCAGGAGAGAATGCTGCTGGGACATAGCTCAAGTTTGATCAAGCCTTTTGGTTTGGTTTGGTTAAATGGCCTAATCAATAACATTTATTTATTAGATTAATTATTATTATTATTATTATTATTCCGACCTTAAAAGCCTTGGACACAAACTAAATTATATTATTATTCTATCTGTGTCTGCCCCGCTTTATCTCCCATTCAACTTCCCCAAGGAAGGCCTGAGGAGACTGGGGAGCCCCTGAAGGAAGGCCCAGAAGGGAGAAGGCGGCGCCTGGCTGTGTAGGCCGCAGGGCTTCCAGGAGAGACAGAGAGAGGCCTGGAGGAGGGGGACTACTCGAGGGCAGGCTTCACGGAAAAGGGAAGGCCTCGTGGGCCTCGGGCACTGACCTGTCCCGGCCGGGTCCATCTTCCTGCCCTCCCGACCCTCCACGGAGAGAGAAGCCCACCAAGGCGCCCTCCTGCCCGGCGGAGAGACACTCTCCGAGGCTGGCTGCCCAGGCTCCTCCCCTGAAATACCGCGAGATGTCGGCGAGACCCCGCTCCTCTCCTTCGCCTTATTGGGCCCCCTTGTCTCTAAGACCTCGCGAGAGTTTGGTAGGTCGCAAGAAAGGAAAGCGAAGCCAGCTCTCGCGAGGTTTCCTTATTCTTTCTTTTTTCTCCCCTTTTGCTAGGGAGGAAGATAGCGGCGTGAAAGAGGGCGGAGTTCTCGCGAGACCTCAGCGCCTCTAAGCAATGGGACCGGGGCAGCTCTCGCGAGACGTCCACACATTCCTAGGCTATTATTTCAGAATAGAGTTAGAAGGATTTCTCAAAACTCTTTCTTCATTTTCATTAATAAAAATATACTATTATTTCAGAATGCAATTGCTATGAGTTTTCAAAATGATTAATCTCTATTATTAACAATATACTATTATTTCAGGATACAATTAGAATTTTTCAAAACTAATTACTGGTTTTTATTATTATTATTATTAATAATAATATACATTCTGAAATAATAATAATAATTAATAATAATATGTTATTATTTCAGAATGCAATTGCTATGAGTTTTCAAAAGTATCAATGTTTATTATTAACAATATACTATTATTTCAGAATACAATTAGAATTTTTCAAAACTAATTACTGGTTTTTATTTATAATAATGATAATAATATACTATTATTTCAGAATGCAATTGCTATGAGTTTTCAAAATTATTAATGTCTATTATTAACAATATACTATTATTTCAGAATACAATTAGAATTTTTCAAAACTAATTATTGGTTTTTATTATTATTATTATGATTAATACACGATGTCACCAGGACATAAAGGGGATCAGGGGGGTGATGTGTGCCAAGTTTGGACTTATTGGTCTTTGTTGGGGGCCACAGTGTTTTGTGGGAACTGAAGGGTTTGAAGGTACTACAAATCCCATCATCCTTTGTCCTTTCTCCCCCAAACCTCACCAGGACATAAAGGGGGTCGTGGGGGTTATGCGTGCCAATTTTGGTCCAAGTCCGTCACCCGTGCCTGTGAAAGTGGCAGCCAATCAGAAAGCGGCCACATCCCAGCATTCTCTTTCCTAGGGAGACCCTTGTGATGCGCTTCTGACTGAAGGCCGATCCTTCTGGAACCTCACTTTCCTGTCGAGTGATAGGGAAGGTGGTGGTGTGAAATTTGTGTTCTTCCGTTTGCTGTTTCTGGTGACTTTGTGTTAGTGTCGAGGTGAGTCTCTCCTATTCCTTATGGGGGGGGGGGGGGGGAGGGAGACCTCATAAATCCATGATGGAAGGTCAAGGTTTCCCTTGACAGGAAGTCCAGTCGTGTCACCCTCTGGGACTCTGGTGCTCGTATCCATTTCTAGGCCAAAGAGCCAGCGTTGTCAGTAGACACCCCCAAGCTCATGTGGCCACTGGCAGGACTGCATGAAGCGCCCTTACCTTCCCGTGGAAGCGGTACCTATTGATCTACTCGCATTTGCATATATTCCAACTGCTAGCTTGACAGAAGCTGGGGCTAAGAGCGGGAGCTCACCCCGCACCCTGGGTTCGAACCACCAACCTTTCGGTCAGCAAGTTCAGCAGCTTAACCTGCTGTGCCACCGGGGGCTCATACGGAAATGCGACCCAAAATAAGTAAAGGAGTAGTCCAGGAATACCTGGCAACTCTCAATGGATCCAAGTCTCCAGGGCCAGGTGAACCACACCCAAGAGTCCAGAAGGAACGAGCAGAAGACGTTTCAGGACCACGGATAATGGTCTTTGGATCAGGAAGTGCAGCAGCTCAGTGGTACGCCACCAGGGGGGTCACCAGGGGTTTATATGTATGGCGGGAAGGTAAGGGTGCTCCTTACACACACACACACACACACACACATATAGCAGGAAGCTAGGGGCGCTCCTTGCAGTCACGCCGGCCACATGACCATGGAGGTGTCTACGGACAATGCCAGCTCTTCGGCTTAGAAATGGATGAACACCAACCCCCAGAGTTGGACACAACTGGACTTAATGACAGGAGAAAACCTTTACACACACACACACAGACACAATAATAATAATAATAATAATAATAATAATAATAATAATTACTGTCAATAAGCAGCACAAAAAAACGAACAAACGTCAAAATAGGAGCATGACAAAGGTATTAAGAAAAATGGTCAAAAGCATACTTAAAAGCCAGTATTGAATATAATAATAATAATAATAATAATCTATACAAACAAAAACGTAATGTTCGTTTGTGGGATTAACATAACTCAAAAATCACTGGACGAATTGACACCAAATTTGGACACAAGACACTTCTCGGGCCAACGAGTGACCATCACTCATAAACACACTGAAAAACACAGCGGAAGGGACTTAAAAAGACAAAAAAGCATAGAGACGCTACAGCGCATGAGCAAAAATGACTCCCCCGGCAAACAAAACACACAGTAGCAGTACAGTTGTAATGTATTTGGGGGAAAAAACACACAAAGTTAAAAACGTTGTCATCAGCATACCGGAGTTCTATAACAGATGTTGTTGTGACCTTGGTTGTGGCTTTCAGTCTGCTGAGGTTGAATAGATTGCCATGGAAGCTTCCCGTCAAGAAGAGGAAGTCTCATCGCGATGAAGATGGAGAATAAAGTTGGGGCAAGAACCACACATCATCCCTCTTTGGCAGTGTTGTTGACATTATGACATAGGCCTGCTATGGGGGGGGGGGGACCAGTCAGGGTTGGACGTAAATAGCTCTGGGGGTAAGAAGCCTTCTCCGGGATCTTTCCTGTTATGTAGGCTTTGAATTATCTATCAACTTATCTATCCGAACGTATCTCAGCTGAGATATTAGCGGTATACAAGCGTATAAATAAATAAATAAATAAATAAATAAATTATGCTCTTGATTTCCTGTACAGTTGTTGGGGGCCAGTCTGGCCGCTTTTCAGGACTGTCTATACTCGGAGTAATGTAATTCTTTGGGGGGGACGAAGGGGCAAACAATGGTAGATCATTCAGCGCTGATGCTTGATGCGCAGGTGTCGGCGGTGGCCGGGAGGGCTTTCGCACAATTTAAACCCGTGCGCCAACTGCGACGCTACCACGTGAAGTCGGACTTGACCACGGTGGTCCATGCCTTAGTTGCCTCTAGATTTGACTACTGCACTGCACTCTACGTGGGGCTACCCTTGAAGACGGCCCGGAAACTGTCAGAGAAATTGACAAAGAAAAAACATGGCTGTGGCTCACAAATGGAACTTGGAAAAAGGCGGCAAAGGAGGGCCTGATTCTGACAGCCCAAGAACAAGACATTGGAACCAAGGCCATCAAGCCAGAATTGAAAAGTCGACGACAGATCCAAGTGTAGACTCTGCAAGGAAGCAGGCGAAACAATAGATCCCATCCTCAGGTGCTGCAAGAAGATTACACAGACAGACTCCAAGCAGAGGCACAACACCGTTGCTCAGATGATGCATTGGAACCTGTGCTACAAACACCATCTGCCTGCCACAAAGAACTGGTGGGATCCCAAGCCGGAAAAAGTCACAGAAAATGTACACGTCAAGCTACTCTGGGACTTCTGGATTCAGACAGACAGAGTTTTGGAGCATGATACCCCTGACCTCACAATTGTGTTGGAAAACAAAGTATGGGTTGTCGATGTTGCAATCCCAGGTGACAGCAGGATTGAAGAGAAACAACTGGAAAAGCTGACACGATATCAGGATTTGAAGATCGAACTGCAAAGACTCTGGCACGAGACAGTCAAGGGGGTCCCAGTGGAGATGGGCACACTGGGCGCAGTGCCTCAAGACCTTAGCCTGCACTTAAACACAATCGGCACTGACAAAATTACCATCTGCCAGCTGCAGAAGGCCATCCTACTGGGATCTGCACTCTTTCTTCGCCAATACCTCACACAGTCCTAGACACTTGGGAAGGATCCGACGTGTGATCCAATACAACAGCCAGCAGAGTGACCTTGTCTGCTGTGGACTCCTCTTGTTGTGTTTCAAACAATAATGATGCTTATTTCTAGAGAGGTCGCAAGGGCCCCAAGTGAAGAGCTGAGCCTGGCGTGAAAGCCCCCCAACAGAAGAAGCACAGCACATGGGGGGAGGAGTGAGACTTCCGGAATCATGGGCTCTCACTGCACCCACATTTCCGGTCTGTAGCAAGGGGACGTGAGAGGTGGAATATACACAGCAGGCCCGTAGCCAGGATTTCGTTTCGGGGGGGGGGGGGCTGAATTTTTTTCAGGGGGGGTTTCGGGGGGGCTGAGTTTCGGGGGGGGCTGAGTCTGAGTGAAAGAGGGTCTAGCCTAGCAAACCTTTTGTATCATTACCCCAATACCCCCATGCATATGGGATATATTGAGTATGGTTATCAGATCATGATATGAATAAACATAACAGTTTAAATAATGCACCAGTAAGGCCTTTTCGCGAACCACCATGAGAATTTCTGGCTACATGCCTGATACACAGGAATCATTATTCGACCACTATTCCTGTAACTATTCCTGCTGGTTCTGACCCATAAAGCTCTATACAGTTCTGGCCCAGCTTACTTGTCCGAACGCATCCACCCCTACGTCCCACCTCGAAACCTAAGATCATCCGGGGAGGCCCTGCTCTCGCTCCCGTCAACAGCACAAATGCGCCTGGCAGGGACGAGAGACAGCCCCCCCCCCCCCCCATGTAACACACTCCCAACTGAGGTAAGGATATTTCACAAAATAGTAAAGTTCTTTGTTTTCCTTCATAGAATATCTATATACCCTTGCTAACTCTCTTCTTGTCGTTTTCTTTACAGTCATGCCTCAAGGACTGTTGCGGTTATGGAGAAGGAACCAAGTGGTTCCATTGCCCAATACATTCGAAGACGGAACACAACTGTTGGTGGAAGGAAAACATCTCCCCCTACAAGAACGCCCTAGACCAAGGATGTGGAGCCGGAAGATCCACCCCATGCTCCAGAACGACCAACAAGAGGGGAAGGTAGAGGAGGAGGAGGAGAAAGAGAAAGGGGAGGAAGTGGAAGTGGAGGAGGAAGAGCTGACAAAGGAGGAGGAAGTACAAGTGGAGGGAGAAGAACAGGATGAGGAAGTAGAGGAGGAGGAGGAAGACGAGGAGGCGGAGAAGGAGGAGGAAGAGGAGGAGGTGGTAGTAGAGGAGGAGGAGGAGGAGGAGGAGGAGGAGGAAATAGCCGAAGAAGCTATTGATCTACTTACATTTGCATGTTTTCAAATTGCTAGGTTGGCAGAAGCTAGGGCTGACAGCGGGAGCTCATGCCACTCCCCAGATTTGAACTGCCGACCTTTCGGTCAGCAAGTTCAGCAGATCAATGCTTTAACCCACTGCGCCACAGGGGGCTATATTTATGGTATAGAACAATATAGTAATATATAATACTAATATTGTGTTGTGCTAATAATATAATATATTGTATACACATATAATACAGATAATAATGTTATAATGTAATACAATATGATAATAATAAATATAAGAATTATATTTTATATTACACGTAATATTACTAATAATATTACAGTATAGTGGTATAATACAGTATAGTAATACATAATACTAATATTGTGTTGTGCTAATAATATAATATATTGTATACACATATAATACAGATAATAATGTTATAATGTAATACAATATAATAAATATAAGAATAATATTTTTATATTACACATAATATTACTAATAATATTACAATATAGTGGTATAATATAATATAGTAATACATAATACTAATATTGCGTTGATGGCCGAAAGCGAGGAGGAGCTGAGGAGCCTTCTAATCAAGGTGAAAGAAGAAAGCGCAAAAGCCGGGTTGCAGCTAAACGTCAAAAAACCAAGATTATGGCAACAAGAATGATTGACAACTGGAAAATAGAGGGAGAAAACGTGGAGGCCGTGACAGACTTTGTATTTCTAGGTGCAAAGATGACTGCAGATGCAGACTGTGGCCAGGAAATCAGAAGACGCTTCCTTCTTGGGAGGAGAGCAATGTCCAGTCTCGATAAAATAGTCAAGAGTAGAGACATCAGACTGGCAACCAAGATCCATTGCCTAGTCAAAGCCATGGTATTCCCTGTAGTCACCTACGGATGTGAGAGCTGGACCTTAGGGAAGGCCGAGCGAAGGAAGATCGATGCTTTCGAGCTGTGGTGTTGGAGGAAAGTTCTGAGAGTGCCTTGGACTGCGAGAAGATCCAACCAGTCCATCCTCCAGGAAATAAAGCCCGACTGCTCACTGGAGGGAAGGATACTAGAGACAAAGTTGAAGTACTTTGGCCACATCATGAGGAAGAGCCCCCGGGAGAAGACAATTATGCTGGGGAAAGTGGAAGGAAAAGGAAGAGGGGCCGACCAAGGGCAAGATGGATGGATGGCATCCTTGAAGTGACTGGACTGACCTTGAAGGAGCTGGGGGTGGTGACGGCAGACAGGGAGCTCTGGCGTGGGCTGGTCCATGAGGTCACGAAGAGTCGGAGATGACTGAACGAATGAACAACAACAAATGATTATTTAATATAATATATTGTACACATATAATACTAATAATAATGTTATAATGTAATACAATATAATAATAATAATAATAATAATAATAATAATAATAATAATAAATATAAGAATTATATTTTTATTTTACATGTAATACTACTAATAGTATTACAGTATAGTGGTATAATACAATACAGTAAAACATAATACTAATATTGTGCTATGCTAATAATGTAATATATTGTATTTACATATTTTATTTATTTCACTCCAAAGGGGACTCAGCTTTCCGGGAAGGGAGGAAAGGGCGTGGTTCTTCCATCATTTCAGCCTCCTCCACAACAGTCCACGAACGTCCCTCCGCCTCCCGCCCCACGTCTGCTGCTCCCTCCACTGGTGGCTTCACCGACCATCGGTTTGTGCAATCCGGGACCTCCTGGCTGGCCACAGGGTACAGGTCCGCACGGACGACAACACCGTCGTGTGGTACCTGAAAAAGCAGGGCGGCACATGATCCTCCTCCCTCTTTGCATCCACCCTTTCACATCTCGGCCACCCGCAGTCAGGGCTGCGGGTTCACAGGTGGGAAAAGTGAGGTGGCGGGATTGGGGAAAAAGGAGTGTGTTCTTATGGAGGAGATTTCACAAAATTGTAAAGTTCTTTCTTTTCCTTCATAGAATATCTATATACCCTTGCTAACTCTCTTCTTGTCGTTTTCTTTACAGTCATGCCGCGAGGGAACAAAGTGGCACCATGGCCAAATCCCTTGGCAGACCTGGTGGGGGAAGGGAAAAAGATACGCCTGGAAGAACGACCGAGGCAAAAGAGGATGTGGGGGAAAAAGAAGACCTTTCCCATCCTCTCGAACCACGACCAAGAGGAGAAGGTAGAGGAGGAGGAGGGGGAGAAAGAGAAAGAGGAGGAGGACATGGAGGAGGAGGAGGTGAAAAAGAAGGAAGGGCAAGTGAAAGTGGAGAGAGAAGAACAAGAGGATGTGGTGTGGAGGCTGTTGCGTTGGTGCATTGTGTGGAGGCTGTTGTGTTGCTGTGTGGTGTGGAGGCTGTTGCATTGGTGTTTGGTGTGGAGGCCGTTGCACTGGTGTTCGGTGTGGAGGCCGTTGCGTTGCTGTGTGGTATGGAGGCTGTTGCTTTGGTGCATTGTGTAGAGGCCATTGCGTTGGTGTGTAGTGTGGAGGCCATTGCATTGGTGTGTAGTGTGGAGGCCGTTGCATTGGTGTATGGTGTGGAGGCTGTTGCGTTGGTGCATTGTGTGGAGGCTGTTGTGTTGCTGTGTGGTGTGGAGGCCGTTGCGTTGGTGCATTGTGTGGAGGCCATTGCGTTGGTGTGTAGTGTGGAGGCCGTTGCGTTGGTGTGTAGTGTGGAGGCCGTTGCGTTGGTGTGTAGTGTGGAGGCCGTTGTGTTGGTGTGTGGTTTGTAGGCAGCTGTGTTGGTGCATTGTGTGGAGGCCGTTGCGTTGCTGTGTGGTGTGGAGGCTATTGCATTGCTGTGTGGTGTGGAGGCTGTTGCGTTGGTGCATTGTGTGGAGGCCATTGCGTTGGTGTGTAGTGTGGAGTGCGTTCTTATATAGGAAATTTCACAAAATTGTAAAGGTCTTTGTTTTCCTTCATAGAATATCTATATACCCTTGCTAACTCTCTTCTTGTCGTTTTCTTTACAGTCATGCCGCGAGGGCGGTTCCATTTCTGGAGACGGAACCGAATGGCACCATTCCCGAATCCATCGGAAGACTTGGTGGTCGTAGGAAAACAGCTGCGCCTCCAAGGGAGGCTCCGGTTCTGGAGCAGGAATTGAGTAGCCTCGGATTTGATGGTTCTTGGGAAAAATCTGGTTCCTGAAGAGCCACCGAGGCCTAGGAGACCATGGAGGAGGAACAGCAAGGTGGCGCCAACCTCAGTCCCAGACTCGAGACACTTGGTAGTGCTCGGGAAAGCTGTGCCTCTTCATTTCTGGAGACAGAACCGAGTAGCACCGTTTCCCAATGCATTGCAAGACTCGACGCAACTGGTGGTCATAGGCAAACATCTGCGTCTACAAGAACATTCAAGGCCAAGAGGATGTGGTGTGGAGGCTGTTGTGTTGGTGCATTGTGTGGAGGCTGTTGCGTTGGTGTTTGGTGTGGAGGCCGTTGCGTTGGTGTTTGGTGTGGAGGCCGTTGCCTTGCTGTGTGGTGTGGAGGCCGTTGCATTGCTGTGTGGTGTGGAGGCTGTTGCTTTGGTGCATTGTGTGGAGGCCATTGCGTTGGTGTGTAGTGTGGAGGCCATTGTGTTGGTGTGTAGTGTGGAGGCCGTTGTGTTGGTGTGTGGTTTGTAGGCAGCTGTGTTGCTGTGTGGTGTGGAGGCTGTTGCGTTGGTGCATTGTGTGGAGGCCATTGCGTTGGTGTGTAGTGTGGAGGCCGTTGCGTTGGTGTGTAGTGTGGAGGCCATTGCGTTGGTGTGTAGTGTGGAGGCCGTTGTGTTGGTGTGTGGTTTGTAGGCAGCTGTGTTGGTGTCTGGTGTGGAGGCCCTTGCATTGCTGTGTGGTGTGGAGGCCATTGCATTGCTGTGTGGTGTGGAGGCTGTTGCGTTGGTGCATTGTGTGGAGGCCATTGCGTTGGTGTGTAGTGTAGAGTGCGTTCTTATGGAGGAAATTTCACAAAATTGTAAAGTTCTTTGTTTTCCTTCATAGAATATCTATATACCCTTGCTAACTCTCTTCTTGTCATTTTCTTTACAGTCATGCCTCAAGGGAGGCTCCGGTTCTGGAGCCGGAACCGAGTAGCCCCGGATTTGGTGGTTCTTGGGAAAAATCTGGTTCCTGAAGAGCCACCGAGGCCTAAGAGACCATGGAGGAGGAACAAGGTGGCGCCAACCTCAATCCCAGACTCGAAACACTTGGTAGTGCTCGGGAAAGCTGTGCCTCTTCATTTTTTGAGCCAGAACCAAGTAGCACCGTTTCCCAATACACTGCAAGACTCGACGCAACTGGTGGTCATAGGCAAACATCTGCGTCTACAAGAACCTTCCGTTAAGCCAGGTTAACAGAAGGTGGAGGTTAAGCCTTCCGTGTGGCCTGTGGCTAGTGGTGTGTGGTGTGGAGGCTGTTGCATTGGTGCATTCTTTGGAGGCTGTTTCGTTGGTTTGTGGTGTGGGGGCTGTTGCGTTGGTGCGTTGTGTGGAGGCCATTGCATTGGTGTGTAGTGTGGAGGCCGTTGCATTGCTGTGTGTTGTGGAGGCTGTTGCGTTGGTGCATTGTGTGGAGGCCGTTGCGTTGGTGTGTAGTGTGGAGGCCGTTGTGTTGGTGTTTGGTGTGGAGGCCGTTGTGTTGGTGTTTGGTGTGGAGGCCGTTGCATTGCTGTGTGGTGTGGAGGTTGTTGCGTTGGTGCATTGTGTGGAGGCCATTGCGTTGGTGTGTAGTGTGGAGTGTGTTCTTATGGAGGAAATTTCACAAAATTGTAAAGTTCTTTGTTTTCCTTCATAGAATATATATATACCCTTGCTAACTCTCTTCTTGTCGTTTTCTTTACACTCATGCCTCAAGGGAGGCTCCGGTTCTGGAGCCGGAACCGAGTAGCCCCGGATTTGGTGGTTCTTGGGAAAATTTGGTCCTGAAGAGCCACCGAGGCCTAGGAGACCATGGAGGAGGAACAACAAGGTGGCGCCAACCTCAGTCCCAGACTCGAGACCCTTGGTAGTGCTCGGGAAAGCTGTGCCTCTTCATTTCTGGAGCCAGAACCAAGTAGCACCGTTTCCCAATACATTGCAAGACTCGACGCAACTGGTGGTCATAGGCAAACATCTGCGTCTACAAGAATGTTGTAAAGTTCTTTGTTTTCCTTCATAGAATATCTATATACCCTTGCTAACTCTCTTCTTGTCGTTTTCTTTACAGTCATGCCGCGAGGGCGGTTCCATTTCTGGAGACGGAACCAAATGGCACCATTCCCAAATCCATCAGAATACTTGGTGGTCGTAGGAAAACAGCTGCGCCTCCAAGAACCACCAAGGCCAAGGAGGATGTGGAGCAGGAAGATCTTCCCCATCCTTGAGAACCACCACCAAGAGGAGGAGGAAGAGAAGGAGAAAGAGGAGGAGGAAGTGGAGGAGGAGGTGAAAAAGGAGGAGTAAGGACAAGTGAAAATGGAGAGAGAAGATAAGTGGATGAGGTAGTAGAGGAGGAGGAGGAGGAAGAGGAGGAGGAGGAAGGAGTTGAGGAGGAAGAGGAGGAAATAGATGAACAGGAAGACCTTGAGGAACTGGATGTCATGAAGGAGGAAGAAATACCAGAAGAACTGGAGGAAGGCTGGGAGGTGGAGGAGGAAGAGGAGCACGAGGAAGAAGAGGAGGGAGCCGAGGAGGATGAAGACCTCGAGGAGCTGGAATTAGTAGAAGAAGAAGAAATTCCAGAGGAAGGATGGGAGGAGAAGGAAGACGAGGACTTGGAAGAACCCAAGGAGAGCTCCATCTAGAATCCTCAACAGCCGTCCCCTCCCAAACTCAGCCACGCTTCCATCGGGAGAAAGGTATGTTTTGGTGCATCTCTCCTTTATATATACTAGCTGTCCCCTGCCACGCATTGGTCCGTGGTGTGGAGGCCACAGCGTTGGTCCGTGGTGTGGAGGCCACAGCGTTGGTCCGTGGTGTGGAGATCACTGCGTTGGTGTCGGTCCAGGTGAGTCTTTCCCATTCCTTTGGGGGGGGGGACCGAGGGGTTAAAAAAAACCCTCCAAATATTGTGTTTCTACTGTGTTAAAGTCGGCCCTGTTGACACCCACATTATTACTAGCCATCGCCTGCCAGGCGTTGCTGTGGCCCAGTCTGGTGATCTGGAAAACAAAGTAATGAGAAAGTGTTGGTTTCTAATATAAGTAATTCCTTTATGCTTGTGAGTAAACAGTATTTCTTGTTGTTTCTTTGTCAGTGTTGATGTGGAGAGTGTCTGGTTTGCCTACTCTGGATCATGCAACATATCATAGTCCTTCTTTAAGGGTCTCTTTCAAATCTATGATACTATATCTGTGTGTGTGAGAAAATCATATCTATCTATATTTATGACTGGATGGCTCTTTGTCAGGAGGGCTCTGATTACATTTTCTTGCCCTGGTGAAGAGAGTTGGACTGGATGGCCTTAAGTATTTTCTGTTGGTCATGGGGGTTCTGTGTGGGAAGTTTGCCCCATTTCTGTCGTTTGTGGATTTCAGAATGCTCTTTAATTGTAGTGAACTATAAATCCCAGTAACTACAAATCCCAAATGTCAAGGTCTATTTCCTCCAAACTCCATCTGTGTTCATATTTAGGCATATGGAATTTTTGTGTCAAGTTTGGTCCAGATCCATCATTGTTTGAGTCCACAGTGCTCTCTGGATGTAGGTGAACTACAACTCCTGAACTCAAGGTCAATGCCCACCAAACCCTTCCAGTTTTTTCAGTTGGTCATGGGAGTCCTGTGTGCCATGTTTGGTTCAATTCCATCATTGGTGGAGTTCAGAATGCTCTTTGATTGTAGGTGAACTATAAATCCCAGCAACGACAACTCCCAAATGTCAAGGTCTATTTCCCTTAAACTCCATCTGTGTTCATATTTGGGCATATGGAATATTTGTGCCAAGTTTGGTCCAGATCCATCATTGTTTGAGTCCACAGTGCTCTCTGGATGTAGGTGAACTACAACTCTCAAACTCAAGGTCAATGCCCACCAAACCCTTCCAGTTTTTTCTGTTGGTCATGGGAGCCCTGTATGCTAAGTTTGGCCCAATTCCATCATTGGTGGAGTTCAGAATGCTGTTTGATTGTAGGTAAACTATAAATCCCAGCAACGACAATTCCCAAATGACAAAATCAATTTTTGAGTGAAGGACATACATTGGGTTGTTAGGTGTCTTGTGTCCAAATTTGGTGCCAATTCCTCCAGTGGTTTTTGAGTTCTGATGGTAGCACAAACGAACATTACATTATATATATATATATATAGAGAGAGAGAGAGAGAGAGAGAGAGTGAGTGAGTTTTATAGTGTATATAAATAGACATCTCCAGCTCATCCCTTGTTTGGGTATCAGCCAGCACGTCAACGACTTAAATCAAGACATAGTTTTTTTAGATCTACAGAGACACTCGCTGGAACACCTCAGCAAGCGAGAGTCCAAAAGTGGCAGGCTCAAACCCAGCACCTCAATCCATGGGTGATACCAGATGAGAGACTCCCCCCTGGGCACACAGAAGACTGGGTGACTTGGAAGGCGCTGAACAGACTGCGCTCTGGCACCACGAGATGCAGAGCCAATATTAAGAAATGGGGCTACAAAGTGGAATCCACGACATGCGAGTGTGGAGAAGAGCAAACCACTGACCACCTGCTGCAATGCAACCTGAGCCCTGCCACATGCATGGAGGACCTCCTTGCGGCAACACCAGAGGCACTCCAAGTGGCCAGATACTGGTCAAAGGACATTTAATCAGCTACCAAGCTTGCAAAAATTTGTGGGTTTTTTTTTGTTTTTTATCTGTTTGTTTGTTTTGTTCTGTTAGAAATGTAATACAATGTTCTGGCTGTGGATGACACGATAAAATAAATAAATAAATAAATATTACAGATAGTGGTATAGTAAGGTAAAGGTTTTCCCCTGACATTAAGTCCAGTCGTGTCTGTCTCTGGGGGTTGGTGCTCAACTCCATTTCTAAACCAAAGAGCCAGCATTGTCCATAGACACCTCCAAGGTCGTGTGGCAATTGGCATGACTGCATGGAGGGCCCTTACCTTCCCGTCAGAGCGGTACCTATTGATCTACTTACATTTGCATGTTTTAAAATTGCTAGGTGGGCAGAAGCTAGGGCTGACAGCGGAAGCTCACGCCACTCCCCAGATTTGAACTGCCGACCTTTTAGTCAGCAAGTTCAGCAGATCGGTGCATTAACCTACTGCGCCACAGGGGGCTATATATGTGGTATAGTACAATATAGTAATACATAATACTAATATTGTGCTGTGCTAATAATATAATATATTGTATACACATATAATATAGATAATAATGTTATAATGTAATACAATATAATAATAAATATAAGAATTATATTTTTATACTAGCTGTCCCCTGCCATGCGTTGCTGTGGCCCAGTCTGGTGATGTGGAAAATAATGTAATGAGAAAGTGTTGGTTTCTAATATATGTAATTCCTTTATGCTTGTGGGTAAACACTATTTCTTGTTGTTTGTCAGTGTTGATGTGGATGAAGCCGAGCATGACCCCCCCCCCCCAACAAGGGATGGTGACTTATAGTTCTGCAAAGGACAAAGGTACCAGACTGCACAATAGGGGTTAAGTCTTGGTCAATTTGTCAAGGCCTTAACAAACAATGAGGACCCCATGAAACTTTGGGAATGGCTAGACCTTGGGGTCTCTGCCTCTCTCTCTCTCTCTCTCTCTCGAGAGAGCTGTAGTTTTCCAAGGACCATGGGACTGGCTTCCATCCCAGCGCTGCAGGGCTTTGCGTCTTGACCCAGTGGAACTCCATAGACTCCCTTTGTCTGGCATTTTGAATTCTGCTACATTCCTGGACTTCACTCTCTTCAAGGACTCGCTCTCTACCCATGAACTTTCTTCAAGACAACTTATGAATTCATGTTGTGTCCTGATATCGTCTGCTTTTTATAACTGGTATTATTAATCTCTCTCTGGGGTCCCGGATGGGAAGATAGCTGCATATGATTTCCCTGCGTATAATTTCTGTATGGTTTTTATGCTTCCTTGTATTCCTGACCATTTGCCCCTTCTCCCTCCAAAGAAATATGTAAGGGAACCCCCTGGCCTTCAGAAACAAAAGACTAAAACCTCCCGCCAAAGACACCTTTGCATGGATAAAAGAAGGAGATTCTTATCTCTAGCCTCGGAAGATGGCCCACTAGAGTAAAGCATTGTTTGACAAAGGTTTCTGTAAGATAAGGGGAAACTTTCCCCTCTGCTTTTGTTTACTTAGCATTTACCTCAGGCTGCCATCATTGTTCCCCTGTCTCACAGCCAGAAAGGATCAGGACACACGTTGACCCTTTGTCTCACAAGAGCACATGGCATTTCTTTGTTTAAGGACCCCTTTCCCAGATTCCTTTGTGCTCCCTCATCCCGCCTCCATTTCTCCTGATTGGCTGTCGCCACCAGGTGGCAGAGGTCTCCCCATTGGTTCCTACAGACCACTGGAGCTCATCGCCCAATCATGGCAGGGAACAACAGGGAAGCCGGGGCGGGGAGTTTTGAACTCTACAACTTTGAATTTGCTATAAATATGACTGTATTGGTATATTCCCCTCATGCTTAGCTTGGCGAATGATTGCAGCTTTGAATCGGGGTTCAGCTGAATCGCATTAAACTTCGATGGCTCTTCTTGGTGAGACTTTTCATTGGGAAATCAGGGAAAAATATGGGATGCTTCTCTGTCTCACCAGGGAAAAAAGAACTCTTTGATGAGTCTAATTGGTCTCTGCCTCCTGGCAAAGACCCCTAAATTTTAGCTCAATAACGTGGAGAGTGTCTGGTTTGCCTACTCTGGAATATGCAACATAACATAGTCCATCTTTAAGGGTCTCTTTCAAATCTTTGATACTATATCTGTGTGTGTGTGAGAGAGAGAATCATCTATATAAATAAAAATGTAATGTTCGTTTGTGCTACCATCAGAACTCAAAAACCACTGGGGGAATTGACACCAAATTTGGACACAAGACACCCAACAGTCCAATTTATGTTCTCCACTCAAAAAAAAATAATAACTGGAAAGTCCTTAACCCCCCCCCCCCTCAAGTCTAAATGCGTATACCAAGCATGCATTCAAAGAACATCCTCCTTGCCCCGCTGCCCTCCTGTACGAGGGGGGGAAAACCAACAGCCGAGAGAGAGAGAGAGAGAGAAAGAGAACGAACCAGTAGAGAGAAGGAAGGAAAGGGCCCATGGATCCCGTTCAATAGCTTATTTTATAGCAACCCTGGGCTACAATATCTACAATAAGAATATCTATCAGTCTTTAATAATAATATCTATGTCTGTAATGATAATATCTAGAGGGGGCGCCTCTATTATAACAATAATATCTGCTTGTCTATAATAATATCTGCATGTCTGTAATAATAATATCGAGGTGCCTATAATAATATCTGTGGGTCTATAATAAGATCTGTCTGTCAATAATATCTATATATCTATAAAAATAATGCCTATATGCCTATTAGGCTTGGGCAATCCATGGTTCTAAATGGTTCTAAAGTACTTACAAAACTAAAGTTCTGGTGGTGAAAATTTCAGAACTCTAACAAAACTCTCAAAATTTCATAATAAATGGCAGTTCCTAATTGGTTCTGTCATTAAAATCACCAATAATGAAATAAGAATTAAATTTTGAAAGTTTTGTTAGAGTTCTGAAATTTTCACCACCAGAACTTTAGTTTTGTAAGTACTTTAGAACCATTTAGAACCATGGATTGCCCAAGCCTAATGCCTATAATAATAAAATATCTATACCTCTGTAATAGTAATAGCAATATCATATCAATAATAATAATATCTATATGCCTATAAGAATCTATGTCAATACTAATAAAAATATCTATACCTCTGTAAAAAAAAAAGTCATGTCCACAGTGATTTAAGAAACTGCAAGTCGCTTCTGGTGTGAGAGAATTGCCCATCTGCAAGGACGTTGCCCAGGGGACATTGCCTGGATGTTTTGATGTTTTCCCATCCTTGTGGGAGGCTTCTCTTATGTACCCAGGAGCTGGAGCTGACAGAGGGAGCTCATCTCCACTCTCCCCAGATTCAAGCCTGCGATCTGTCGGTCTTCAGTCCTGTCGCCACAAGGGTTTTAGCCCATTGCACCACCTCTGTAATAATAACAGATATATCATATCAATAATAATAATAATAATAATAATAATAATAATAATAATAATAACTACATGCCTATAATATCTATAGGTCTGTAATAATAATATCCATACATCTGTAATAATATTACCTGTATGTCAGTAATATCTATACATCTATAATAATAATAATATCTATATGCCGTTAATAATATCTGTGTCTATAATAATAATAATATCTATACATCTATAAAAATAATAATATCTTTGAACTGGGTTATATGGCAGTGTGGACTCAGGTAACCCAGGGCCCTTCCACACATCCATATAACCCTTTGGCCTCGAGGAGACTGAAAAGGGGCATATATTAGGTTGACACTGTGCCACTTCAGTTGTGTATTGATCGCTTAGAAACCACCTCTTCCTCTTTTCTTTCCCATTTCTCCACAATAAGCCACAGCAACGCATGGCCAGGCACAGCTAGTACAAAATAAATATAGATACCAATAAAATTACATTAATTGACGAAACAGTAAGTTAAATGTTTTTCAATGTTTACATAAAACTGTAATTTAAAATAAGACTGACCAACGTTGATCAAACCATTATTCTAACTTTTTTCAGTGTCAATGTGCTTACGTATCATTCCAAAAATAATAAAAAAGTAAAATAATAAATGTAATAACAACAATAAAGTAAAATAATAAATGTAATAATAATAGTAATAATAATAGAGTAAAATAAATGTAATAAAATAATAGAGTAAAATAATGCAAATGTAATAATGCCAATAATAGAGTAAAATAATAAATGTAAAGTAAAATAATAAATGTAATAATAATAATAATAATAATAATAAGAGTAAAATAAATGTAATAAAATAATAATAGAGTAAAATAATGCAAATGTAATCATACTAATAATAGAGGAAAACAATAAATGAAATAAAAATAATAGTAATAACAGAGTAAAATAATAAATAACTTTAGGTTCTTGTGGGTTTTTTCGGGCTATATGGCCATGTTCTAGAGGCATTTTTCCTGACGTTTCGCCTGCATCTATGGCAAGCATCCTCAGAGGTAGTGAGGTCTGTTGGAATTAGGAAAATGGGTTTATATATCTGTGGAATGACTAGGGTGGGGCAAAGAGCTCTTCTCTTTGTGTGTGTGCTTGTGTATATATATGTGTGTGTGTGATACCAAATGAGAGACTTCCCCCTGGGCACACAGAGGACTGGGCGACTTGGAAGGCGCTGAACAGACTGCGCTCTGGCACCACGAGATGCAGAGCCAACCTCAAGAAATGGGGCCACAAAGTGGAATCCTCGACATGCGAGTGTGGAGAAGAGCAAACCACTGACCACCTGCTGCAATGCAACCTGAGCCCTGCCACATGCACAATGGAGGACCTTCTTGCGGCAACAGCGGAGGCACTCCAAGTGGCCAGATACTGGTCAGAGGACATTTAATCAACTACCAAATTCACAAATTTTGTATTTTGTCTGTTTGCTTGCTTTGTTCTGTTAGAAATGTAATATAATTTGACTGGTTGTCCTGACACGACAATAAATATATAAATAAATAAATATGTGTGTGTATATTTCTATGTGCATGTGTAGATGTACATATATGTGTATGTATGTGTATATGCATGTGTATGTGTTATGTATGTGTATATTTATGTATGTATGTTTGTACATACATGTGTATGTATATGTGTGTGTTTTAGGCTTGGGCAATCCATGGTTCTAAATGGTTCTAAAGTACTTACAAAACTAAAGTTCTGGTGGTGAAAATTTCAAAACTCTAACAAAACTCTCAAAATTTCATTATAAATGGCAGTTCCTAATTGGTTCTGTCATAAAAATCGCCAATAATGAAATAATAATTAAATTTTGAAAGTTTTGTTAGAGTTCTGAAATTTTCACCACCAGAACTTTAGTTTTGTAAGTACTTTAGAACCATTTAGAAACATGGATTGCCCAAGCCTAGTGTGTGTATTGGGAAAGAATGCACTGTAAACTCCTTGGTGGGCCAATGGGGTCTCCAGGCAGAAAAAAGACAGTGCGCGGGGGGGGGGGGGGGGTCTTTCCTGGAATTTAGTCCAGACACTTGTTTTATTCTTTCTTTCTTTCTTTCTTCAAGGGGATGAAGGAGGAAGGCTGAGTTCAGTCTGGAATGGCTCCTTTAAAGTTTGGACTAAAACCCAGAGCAGATGGCAGATGGGGTTCCTGAGTTTTCCAAGCAGGCCTTGTGGGCATCTGCCCAAAGAGAGGGAGGGAAGAAAAGGAGGGGAAGAGGGAGAGGAAAGGGGAGGGAGGGAGGAAAGAGGGAGGGGAGGGAAAAGAGGAGAGGGGAGAAGAGGAGAGGAAGAAAAAGGGAGGAAGAAGAAGGAGAAGAGGAAGAAAAGGAGAGGAGGGGAAGAGGAGAGGGAGGGGAGGGAGGAGGAGGGGAAGAGGGATGAAGAGGAGAAGAGGAGAAGGAGGGGAAGAGGGAGAGGAAGAGGGAGAGGAGAGGAAGGGGAAGAGGGAGGGAAGAGGGAGGGGAAGAGGAAGAGGGAGAGGAAGAGGGAGGGGAAGAGGGAGAGGGAGGAAGAGGGAGGGGAAGAGGGAGAGGGAGGGGAAGAGGGAGAGGGAGGGGAAGAGGGAGGGGAAGAGGGAGAGGGAGGGGAGAGGGAGGGGAAGAGGGAGAGGGAGGGGAAGAGGGAGAGGGAAGAGGGAGGGGAGGGGAAGAGGAGGGAGGGGAAGAGGGAGAGGGAGGAGAGGAGGAAGAGGGAGAGGGAGGGGAAGAGGGAGAGGGAGGGGAAGAGAGAGAGGGAGAGGAAGAGGGAGGGGAAGAGGGAGGAGAGGAAGAGGGAGGGGAAGAGGGAGAGGGAGGGAAGAGGGAGGGGAAGAGGGAGAGGGAGGGGAAGAGGGAGAGGGAAGGGGAGAGGAGAGGAAGAGGGAGGGAGGGAAGAGGGAGAGGGAGGGGAAGAGGAGAGGGAGAGGAAGAGGGAGGGGAAGAGGGAGAGGGAGGGGAAGAGGGAGAGGGAAGGGGAGAGGGGAAGAGGGAGGGGAGGGGGAGAGGGAGGGGAGAGGGAGGGGAGGGGAAGAGGGAGAGGGAGGGGAGAGGGAGAGGAGGGGAAAAGAGGAGGAAGAGGGGGAAGAGGGAGGGGAAGAGGGAGGGGGGAAGAGGGAGATGGAGGGGAAGAGGAAGAGGGAGAGGAAGAGGGAGGGGAAGAGGGAGAGGGAAGAGGGAGGGGAAGAGGGAGATGGAGGGGAAGAGGAAGAGGAAGAGGAAGAGGGAGGGGAAGAGGGAGAGGGAAGAGGGAGGGGAAGAGGGAGATGGAGGGGAAGAGGAAGAGGGAGAGGAAGAGGGAGGGGAAGAGGGAGAGGGAAGAGGGAGGGGAAGAGGGAGATGGAGGGGAAGAAGAAGAGGGAGAGGAAGAGGGAGGGGAAGAGGGAGAGGGAAGAGGGAGGGGAAGAGGGAGATGGAGGGGAAGAGGAAGAGGGAGAGGAAGAGGGAGGGGAAGAGGGAGAGGGAAGAGGGAGGGGAAGAGGGAGATGGAGGGGAAGAGGAAGAGGAAGAGGGAGAGGGAGGGGAAGAGGGAGAGGGAAGAGGGAGGGGAAGAGGGAGATGGAGGGGAAGAGGAAGAGGAAGAGGGAGAGGGAGGGGAAGAGGGAGGGGGAAGAGGGAGGGGAAGAGGGAGATGGAGGGGAAGAGGAAGAGGGAGAGGAAGAGGGAGGGGAAGAGGGAGAGGGAAGAGGGAGGGGAAGAGGGAGATGGAGGGGAAGAAGAAGAGGGAGAGGAAGAGGGAGGGGAAGAGGGAGAGGGAAGAGGGAGGGGAAGAGGGAGATGGAGGGGAAGAGGAAGAGGGAGAGGAAGAGGGAGGGGAAGAGGGAGAGGGAAGAGGGAGGGGAAGAGGGAGATGGAGGGGAAGAGGAAGAGGGAGAGGGAGAGGGAGGGGAAGAGGGAGAGGGAAGAGGGAGGGGAAGAGGGAGATGGAGGGGAAGAGGAAGAGGAAGAGGGAGAGGGAGGGGAAGAGGGAGAGGGAAGAGGGAGGGGAAGAGGGAGATGGAGGGGAAGAGGAAGAGGGAGAGGAAGAGGGAGGGGAAGAGGGAGAGGGAAGAGGGAGGGGAAGAGGGAGATGGAGGGGAAGAGGAAGAGGAAGAGGGAGAGGGAGGGGAAGAGGGAGAGGGAAGAGGGAGGGGAAGAGGGAGATGGAGGGGAAGAGGAAGAGGGAGAGGAAGAGGGAGGGGAAGAGGGAGAGGGAAGAGGGAGGGGAAGAGGGAGATGGAGGGGAAGAGGAAGAGGAAGAGGGAGAGGGAGGGGAAGAGGGAGAGGGAAGAGGGAGGGGAAGAGGGAGATGGAGGGGAAGAGGAAGAGGGAGAGGAAGAGGGAGGGGAAGAGGGAGAGGGAAGAGGGAGGGGAAGAGGGAGATGGAGGGGAAGAGGAAGAGGGAGAGGAAGAGGGAGGGGAAGAGGGAGAGGGAAGAGGGAGGGGAAGAGGGAGATGGAGGGGAAGAGGAAGAGGGAGAGGGAGAGGGAGGGGAAGAGGGAGAGGGAAGAGGGAGGGGAAGAGGGAGATGGAGGGGAAGAAGAAGAGGGAGAGGAAGAGGGAGGGGAAGAGGGAGAGGGAAGAGGGAGGGGAAGAGGGAGATGGAGGGGAAGAGGAAGAGGGAGAGGGAGGGAGGGGAAGAGGGAGAGGGAAGAGGGAGGGGAAGAGGGAGATGGAGGGGAAGAGGAAGAGGAAGAGGGAGAGGGAGGGGAAGAGGGAGGGGGAAGAGGGAGGGGAAGAGGGAGATGGAGGGGAAGAGGAAGAGGGAGAGGAAGAGGGAGGGGAAGAGGGAGAGGGAAGAGGGAGGGGAAGAGGGAGATGGAGGGGAAGAGGAAGAGGAAGAGGGAGAGGGAGGGGGAAGAGGGAGAGGGAGGGGAAGAGGGGAGAGGGAGGGGAAGAGGGAAGGGGAGAGGGGAGGGGGAAAGGGAGAGAGGAGGGGGAGAGGGGAGGGAGGGAGGGGAGGGGGAGGGAGGAGGATGGGAAGAGTCCCTTGCCCACTTTGCTTGGGAGGATGCCAATGTGGTGGGGGGCTTCTTTCCGGCCCTGGCTCTGGAGTCCCCCCCCCCCCCTTTGCATCTCTGCCTGAGGGATGAGTGTTGAGGCATGGGGAGGGGAAGAGAGAGAAGGTCAAAACCTGAGGAGAAGGGAGGGGAGACAGCCAGGCCAAGGCAGAGGAGGGGAAACAGAAGGGGAAGGGGCTCCAATCCCAAAGTCTGTACATACAGGCTTCTGTGGCTACGGCTGCCCCGCAGCTGGGGTTTCTCTCCGCAGGCAGTCGCTGCTGTGGACTTGCCCCCTTCGCCTCCCAAGAGGTGTGGGTGGGCCGCCCCTTCTCCACAGCGACGCCTGTAGAAAGCCAGCCAAGCCCGGGCACTGCTTGCCTCCCTCACTTGGTGCCTTGCCTCTCTCTCTCTCTCTCTGTCTCTCTGTCTCTGGCGCCAGGGAGGAAGAGGACTGAGTGGAGCTCCTCTGCCTGAGAGAGAGAGTGTGGCCTCCTCCTCCTCCTCCTTCCTTTCTGCCTCTCTTGCCGTTGTGACAGTTGGTGGGGGTGTGGCCACGCGCTTTCCCCTCGCGCTGGAGGGAGCCAGGACAGAGCAGCCTTTTTGCGCATGTGTACTGTTTGGGGGGTGGGGGTGGTTAAAGTCCATTTCCGGGTTGTTGTTTTTTTGAGTGGAGGACATAAATTGGACTAAACATTACATTACATTTTTATTATATAGAGCAGTGGTTCTCAACCTTTCTAATGCCGCGACCCCTTAATCCAACCATAAAATTATTTTCATTATTACTTCATAAATATAATTTTGCTACTGTTATGAATCATAATGTAAATATCCGATATGCAGGATGTATTTTCATTCATTGGTCAAATTTGGCACAAATACCCAATATGCACAAATTTGAATACTAGTGGGGTTGGGGGGGAGGGACTGGTTTTATCATTTGAGAGTTGTACATCTACAAACAAAGAGCATTCTGATCTCCACCAATGATGGAACTGAACCAATCTTGGCACACAGACTCCCATGACCAACAGAAAACACTAGCAGGGTTTGGTGGGCATGGATCTTGAGTTTGGGAGTTGTAGTTCATCTACATCTTTGGACTCAAACAATGATGCATCAGGACCAAATTTGGCACAAATACTCAATATGTCCAAATGTAAAAACTAGTGGAGTTTGAGGGAAATAGACCTTGGTGTTTGGGAGTTTTAGTTGCTGGGATTTATACTTCACCTACACAGAGCATTCTGAATCCTACCAACAATAGAATTGGACCTAACTTTCCACGTGTAACTCAGATGACCAAGAGAAAATACTGTGTTTTCTGATGGTCTTCGGCGACCCCTCGGACACCCTCTCACGACCCCCCCAGGGGTCCCGACCACCAGGTTGAGAAACACTGATATAGAGATTAGACCACAATATATATAGAATCATAGAATCAAAGAGTTGGAAGAGACCTCATGACCCATCCAGTCCAACCCCATTCTGCCAAGAAGCAGGAATATTGCATTCAAATCACCCCTGACAGATGGCCATCCAGCCCCTATTTAAAAGCTTCCAAAGAAGGAGCCTCCACCACACTCCGGGGCAGAGAGTTCCACTGCTGAACGGCTCTCACAGTCAGGAAGTTCTTCCTCATGTTCAATTGGAATCTCCTTTCTTGTAGTTTGAAGCCATTGTTTCACATCCTAGTCTCCAGGGAAGCGGAAAACAAGCTTGCTCCCTCCTCCCTGTGCCTTCCTCTCACATATTTATACATGGCTATCATATCTCCTCTCAGCCTTCTCTTCTTCAGGCTAAACATGCCCAGCTCCTTAAGCCGCTCCTCATAGGGCTTGTTCTCCAAACCCTTGATCATTTTAGTCACCCTCCTCTGGACACATTCCAGCTTGTCAACATCTCTCTTGAATTGTGGTGCCCAGAATTGGACACAATATTCCAGGTGTGGTCTAACCAAGGCAGAATAGAGGGGTAGCATGACTTCCCTAGATCTAGACACTATGCTCCTTTTGATGCAGGCCAAAATCCCATTGGCTTTTTTTGCCGCCAAATCACATTGCTGGCTCATGTTTAACTTGTTGTCTACAAGGACTCCAAGATCTTTTTCACACGTACTGCTCTCGAGCCAGGCATCGTTCCCCATTCTGTATCTTTCCATTTCGTTTTTCCTGCCAAAGTGGAGTCTCTTGCATTTGTCACTGTTGAACTTCATTTTGTTAGTTTTGGCGATTCATCTCTCTAATCTGTCAAGATCGTTTTGAATCCTGCTCCTGTCCTCTGGAGTATTGGTTATCCCTCCCATTTTGGTGTCGTCTGCAAACTTGATACACTACCAGTATATCTATCATAGCATCACATTATATTGTACTAAATCATGTTGTCAAGGTCATTTACCCCTCCCTCACTCAGGGTCAAGCTAAATTTGAAACGACTTGAAAGCACACAACAACAACAACAATCCTATCTCATCAGCAAAAAGTAGATCTTATATTTATTAAAATTGTAACTAAGTTTATATTTGCTAAAATTGTTTTTTATTTTAATTATTGAATTCTTTGGGGAGATGGTTGGTTGGGTATATAAATAACATTGTTGTTATTGTTGTTGTTGTTATTATTATTATTATCTAGAGCAGGGGTTCCAAAACTAAGGCCCAGGGGCCAGGATAAGGCCCTCCAACGTCATTTACCCGGCCCTCACTCAGGGTCAACAATCCTATCTCATCAGCCAAAAGCACGCCCACACTTCCTATTGAAATACTAATAAATTTATATTTGTTAAAATTGTTCTTAATTTTAATTATTGTATTGTTTATAAGTGGTTTTTGCATGATAAATAAGATATGCGCAGTGCGCATAGGAATTCATTCATTATTTTTTTTCAAATTATAATCCGGCCCTCCAACAGTTTGAAGGACTGTGACCTGGCTCTCTGTTTAAAAAGCTTGAGGACCCCTGATGTATACACTCCACTTGCTCATAATCTCCAACGGGAGAGAGTTCCAGAGCCGAGGGGCTACCACGAGAAGGCGCTGTCCCTCGTCCCCACCAGACGCGATTGCGAAGGTGGTGGGACCGAGAGCAGGGCCCCTCCAGAAGATCTTAACAACCTTGATGGTTCATAGGGGAGAATCCGTTTGAACAGGTAAACTGGGCCGGAGTCGTTTAGGACTTTATAGGTCAACACCAGCACTTTGAATTGTGCTCGGAAGCTAATTGGCAGCCAGTGGAGCTGACGCAGCAGAGGAGTAGTATGGTCCCTATACCCCGCTCCTGTTAGTAATCTGGCTGCCGCTCGTTGGACTAGTTGGACTTCCGGGCAGTCTTCAGAGGCAACCACATGTAGAGAGCGTTGTAGTAGTCTATACGGGATGTAACCAGAGCATGGACCACCGTGGCCAAGTCAGACTTCCCAAGGTACGGGTGCAGCTGGGGCACAAGTTTTAATTGTGCAAAAGCTCCCCTGACCACCGCCGAGACCTGGGGTTCCAGGTAGATATAAAAAGTGGACAAAGTCACTCTGATCCGTTCCGACTTGGACACCATGTTAGCGGCAGTCTCAGAGGCGACATGAGCACCTGCTTATCCGGTTTTGATGGATTCCTTTAAATTGGTGCATTTCAAGGGAGTGGACAAGACCCTTGGAGAGGCGAGGGCGGCCACATGCACCTAGACCCCTGCCCATCCTGGCTGGTCAAGGCGGCCAGAGGGGGTTTGGCCGAGGGGGTCAAGGTGGTGGTTAATGCCGCCTTTCAGGAGGGCAAGATGCCGGCCAGCCTGAAAGAAGCTGTCATAAAACCACTGTTGAAGAAACCATCACCCAATAGAACAACTTTCGGCCTGTTTCCAATCTCCCCTTTCTGGGCAAAGTCCTAGAACATGTGGTGGCCTCACAACTCCAGATGTTCTGAGAAGACACAGATTATCTGGATCTGGCACAGTCTGGTTTGAGGCCGGGACATGGAACCGAGACAGCCTTGGTCACCTTAGTGGATGATCTTCGCCGGGAAGTGGACAAGGGGAGTGTGTCCCTGTTGGTTCTGCTGGACCTCTCAGTGGCTTTTGATACCATCAACCACGGTATCCTTCTGGGACGCCTCGCCGGAATGGGCCTGGAGGGCACTGTTTTACAGTGGTTCTGATCCTTTCTGGATGGTTGCACCCAGAAGGTGTTGTTGGGAGACACCTGTTCAGCCCCACAACCTTTGTCTTGTGGGGTTCCTCAGGGCTCAATACTATCCCCCATGTTGTTTAACATCTACATGAAGCCATTGGGGGAGATCATGCGGAGTTTCGGGGTGCGGTGTCATCTGTAGGCAGATGACGTCCAACTCTGTCACTCCTTCCCACCTTCTACTAAGGAAGCTGTGTAGGTCCTGAACCAGTGCTTGGCCGCTGTGACGGTCTGGATGAGGGTGAACAAATTGAAATTGAATCCACACAAGACAGAGATCCTCCTGGTCAGTTGCAAGGCCGAACAGTGCATAGGGTTACAGCCTGTGCTGGACGGAATTACACTCCCCCTGAAGACGCAGATTTGCAACCTGGGTGTGATCCTGGATTAATCTCTGAGCCTAGAAACCCAGGTTTCAGAGGTGGCCAGGGGAGCTTTTGCACAACTAAAACTTGTGTGCCAATTGTGCCCGTACCTTGGGAAGTCTGACTTGGCCATGGTAGTCCATGCTCTGGTTGCATCCCGTATAGACTACTGCAACACTCTCTATATAAGGTTGCCTTTGAAGACTGTTCGGAAGCTCCAAATGGTGCAACAGGCGGCAACCAGGTTGCTCACTGGAGTGGCGTACAAGGAACATATACAACTCCCCTGCTAGGTCAGCGCCACTGGCTGCCCGTCTGCTTCCAAGCACAATTCAAAGTGCTGGCTTTGGCCTATAAGGCCCTAAATGGTTTTGGCCCAGTTTACCTGTCCAAACGTATCTCTCTCTCTATGGTCCGCTTCAGAGGCTGAGATCGTCAGGGGAAGCCCTGCTCTCGGTCTCGCAAGCACGGCTGGTGGGGACAAGAGACAGGGCCCTCTTAGTGGTGGCCCCTCGCCTATGGAACTCCCTCCCCAGTGACATTAGCTCTGCCCCCTCCCTCCTGACCTTCAGGGGAAAAAAACCTGAAAACATGACTGTTTGCCCAGTCGTGCAATTTTACAAACTCATATAACGATGACTCGGACCGGCCCTGGAATACCATTTGGATCATGTGATTTTAATTTATCTTTTCGTGCTATGTTTTCAATGGGTTTAGATTTAACATTTTTGTTTATTTACCAATGTGTTAATAACATGGCATGGAATTGTTGCCTTTGTAAGGCGGCCCCGAGTCCCCTTGAGAAAGGGGGGGGGGATATAAATACAGTAAATAAATAAACGAAAACCCCCAAATCCAAGTATTTGCTTTGCAAAGCATCCCAATGAGGGGGGGGGGGGCTCCCAGGGCGGGGCCGAAATGGCCGAGTGTTGGGCTGGAAAAGTGTTGCGAGGCAAACGTGCTGGCATCGCTTTCGTGTGGCCTCTTTTCCTAGATGTTAAAAACGGTGAGAAATAACCGAGACAAGGGCCGCGTGAACCACAGCGCCGCCCTCTTTGGATTTGGAGACGGCGGTGGTGGCCCAACGCAGGACATGCTGGACCGGCTGCAAAGGATGAAGGATGTGGACGGCTTGCCCAGGTTGGTCCCACTGTTTTTAATTGTGTGCTGTCTTATTGATAATGTTGTGTATTTTATTGTTTATGTTTTTAATTGCTTGTATTGTTGTTATTACTTGTATTGTTGTGTTTGGGCTCGGCCTCATGTAAGCCGCACCGAGTCCTTTGGGGAGATGGTAGCGGGGTACAAATAAAGTATTATTATTATTATTATTATTATTATTATTATTACGTCCTCCACACAAGCATTACTCCTTTTGAAACAGCTTAGGTCCGGGCTATGGAATCGTAGAGTTGGATGAGACCCCAAGGACCATCCAAGCAACCCCATTTTGCCACACTCAGAGCCCTCCCGACAGATGGCCATCCAGCCTCTGTTGAAATTCTCCAAAGAAGGAGGCTCCACCACAGTCCGAAAGACCGTTATCTTCCTATCCCTAAGTTTTAAGGTCCGCTGGAGAAAGCGGAAGAGGTTTCCTGCTCACAAAAAAATCACAATTTCTTGCACACAGAAAAATTCAGGACATTTGAATATCAGGAGATATTCCTGATGTTCCAGCATTATTTTCAATTTTAATTTTACATTTGGCCTTCCCACAGTTTTAATTGTGTGTTGTCTTAGTATTAATGTTTCATTATTTTCAATTTTAATTTTACATTTGGCCTTCCCACAGTTTTAATTGTGTGTTGTCTTAGTATTAATGTTTCATTATTTTATTCTCCACGATTTATTTTTAATTGCTTGTATTGTTGTTATTATTGCTTGTATTGTTGTATTTGTTGTTGTATTTGGGTTCATGTAAGCCGCACCGAGTCCCTTGGGGAGATGGTAGCGGGGTACAAATAAAGTGTTGCTATTATTATTATTATTATTATTATTATTATTATTATTATTATACTACAGTGAGATTAGACTACTTTAGTTTATGATCCTGGCACAACATATATTTTATATTTTAGTTTATGGTCCAGGCACAACATATATAAGTATCCAAATATCCTATTTTTTTTATTGGTCACAGAAGTGTGGGGAGGGGGGGAGCAGGCTGCGTGTTACCTGCGAACCCACTCGATTCCTGTCGTCCTTCTCGTTGCTTTTCCCCAAACGGCGTCTTTCTGCCTTGCAGGGTGCAGATGTCGTCCCCGGACCGGCTGTTCTCTTCTCTGGAGAAGGAGAAAGCCCATCTCTGCACCTGGGTGGGAGAATTGTTCTTGGAGCTCCATAACGGCACATATACCACCCACGGGCAGGTGAGTCAAGGTCAAGCTTTCCCCTTGACATTCAGTCCAGTCGTGCCTGACTCTGGGGCTCATCTCCATTTCTAAGCGGAAGAGTCAGCGTTGTCCATAGACACTTCCAAGGTCATGTGGCCACTGGCAGGACTGCATGGAGTGCCGTTCCATTCCTGCAGAAGTGATGCCTATTTTTTTATTAATATTTATTAAGGTTTTTCTGAAATACACTTAAAAGAGGGGGAACATATCAGGTGTATAGGAAAGTAGGAGTAGGTAATGGGGGAAGGTGGGTAGATAGGGGGGTGGAGGGTAGAGACGTTGAGGGTAGAGTTACAATTTGTTTAACATTTACATGAAGCCGCTGGGGCACAACTGTGGTAAAATAGGAACATATGCCCACATGTGGTGGGAATGTGAAAAAATCCAAAAGTTCCAAGAAATAATCAGGAAGGAAATGGAGGAACTATTAGGGATCAAGATAGAATGGAATAAGGCCCAATTTTTCACTCAGAAATTCAAAAGTAAAGGGGAATCTAAGGAAAGTGAGGAAATAATAAAACATATGATAGAGGGAATTAAAGCCTCAGTGGCCCTGGGCTGGAAAGACCACAAGATACAAAAACCTGGTATAAATATTTAGCAGATTACCTTCTTCAAGATTATATTAGCGAAGGGAAAAGTTACTATATGACGGGTCAAAGCAAAAGGACATGGAAAGCAAAATGGAAGGGTCTCATATATAGAATAAAGGGGAAAGATAAATATACGGTGTTGAACAAAACTATTTTCATGATTGAACAATTGTAATAAACACAGCTAAAGTACTTATTTGTTTCCGAGGGGGGGGGGGATTGTGGTGGTGGCGGGATTGGGGAAAATACTGGTATTTTGAATGTTGCTTTCAAAGATGGTATGTTTCTATGTATTATACAATAATTAAAAAAACCCGATTACATAGATAGGAAAAAAAAAATGAATCCGCTGGGGGAGATCATCCAGAGTTGTGGGGTCAGAGTGACGTTCCTTGTAAAGGCTGTTATCTTATTATTGTCAATGCCTGACTTTCTAATTTTTGGTAATAACTTGTCCACTATGCTTATTTTTTAAAAAAATTCAGATCAAGAAGGGGAACCGGGAGTGTGAGCGCCTGCTCCGTGACGTGGAGGTTCTGGGCAGCCTTGCCCTCTCGAGGAAGAGTTCCTTCCGGTACCCTTCGGCAAAGCTTCAGCATCTCTGGAGGTACCGCTTTGGATTTCTCCCACCTTGAGTTGCAGTGTGTCAAAGTGTTGTGTGGGGGGATAAGACTGAAAGGCGAGCGTGCTTAGGGCATTGTGGACCAAACAGGAGGGACAGAGTGTCATGGGGTATTATTCATGGCCATCTAAAGTACGTACTTGCATTCAACCTTCATGAACCAAATGCAGTAGGATCCCCTGATGATCTAGGCGGGATGCGTTCCTGGGCTTAGGGGGGAAAAACAAAACCCTGGCTAACAGCAAACCCAATTGGAGTGAGCAACTTCCAGCAGAAGGTCTTGGGGAGATGGTGGTGGGGTATAAATAAAGTATTATTATTTATTTATTTATTTATTTATTTACTTTGCTTATATACCGCTGTATCTCAAGCCCGAAGGCGACTCACAGCGGTTCACAAACAGTAAAAACAGTAGAAACAGCAGTGGTTCCATACAACATATAACAATTGACTTAACACATTATCCATAAATTACCAATAAGCAATTACAATGCACAATTATTATGAAAAACAACCGTACCCAATCTTCTCATCATCCAAGCGTAGTCCAGGTTCGTCGTCCATTGTTCCATTCCTATGTTCCATTACCAGATTGCACTAAATTACTCAAACGCCTGCACAAACATCCAGGTCTTCACCTTTTTGCGGAATACCATTAGAGATGGTGCTAGTCTAATGTCCGTAGGAAGGGCGTTCCACAGCCGAGGAGCCACCACCGAGAAGGCCCTATCTCTCATCCCCGCCAGCCGAGCTTGAGAAGCAGGTGGGATCGAGAGCAGGGTCTCCCCGGAAGATCTCAAAGTCCTGGTGGGTTCATAGGCAGAGATGCGGTCAGGTAGGTAACTTGGGCCGGAACCGTTTAGGGCTTTATAGGCCAATGCCAGCACTTTGAATTGTGCCCGGTAGCAAATTGGTAGCCAGTGGAGCTGGCGCGACAGGGGGGTTGTATGCTCCCTGCGTGCTGCTCCTGTTAGAATCATGGCTGCCGAACGTTAGACCAATTGAAGCTTCCGAGCCGTCTTCAAAGGCAACCCCACATAGAGAGCGTTGCAGTAGTCTAAACGGGATGTAACCAGAGCGTGGACTACCGTGGCCAAGTCAGACTTCCCAAGGTACGGGCGCAGCTGGCGCACAAGCTTTAGCTGTGCAAATGCTCCCCTGGTCACCGCCGAAACCTGGGGTTCCAGGCTCAGCGATGAGTCCAGGGTCACACCCAAGCTGCGAACCTGCGTCTTCAGGGGGAGTGCGGCCCCATCCAACACAGGCTGTAACCCTATGCCCTGTTCGGCCTTGCGACTGACCAGGAGTACCTCTGTCTTGTCTGGATTCAATTTCAATTTGTTCGCCCTCATCCAGACTGTCACAGCGGCCAAGCACCGGTTCAGGACCTGGACAGCCTCCTTAGTAGCAGGTGGAAAGGAGTGACAGAGTTGGACATCATCCGCGTACAGATGACACCGTACCCCGAAACTCCGGATGATCTCCCCCAGCGGCTTCATGTAGATGTTAAACAACATGGGAGACAATATTGAGCCCTGAGGAACCCCACAAGACAATGGTTGTGGGGTTGAACAGGTGTCTCCCAATAACACCTTCTGAGATCGACCCTCCAGGAATGACCGGAGCCACTGCAAAACAGTACCTCCAAGACCCATCCCTGCGAGGCGTCCCAGAAGGATACCATGGTCGACAGTATCGAAGGCCGCTGAGAGGTCCAGCAGCACCAACAGGGACACACTCCCTCTGTCGAGCTCCCAGCGCAGATCATCCACTAAGGCGACCAAGGCTGTCTCGGTACCATGTCCCGGCCTAAAGCCAGACTGTGCCGGATCTAGATAATCCGTGTCTACCAAGAATACCTGGAGTTGTGAGGCCACCACACGTTCCAGGACTTTGCCCAAAAAGGGAGATTGGAAACAGGCCAATAGTTGACGAATTGAGTGGGGTCCAGTGATGGGTTTTTCAACAGCGGTTTTATTACAGCTTGTTTTAAGCTCGCTGGAATTTTGCCTTCCTGAAGGGAGGATTAACCATCACCTTGACCCACTCTGCCAACCCCCTCTGGCTTCCTTTGAAGCCAGGATGGGCAGGGGTCCGGGATGCATGTGGTTGGCCTTCCTTCAAGTATCTTGTCCACATCCTCGGGTTTCACCAATTGAAATGAATCCAAAACTGGACAAGCAGGTGCTCGTGTTACATCCTCAGAGACTGCCATTAACATGGTATCCAGACAAGAACGGATCAAAGCGACTTTGTCTGCAAAGAACTGAGCAAAAGCTTCACAGCGAGAAGTCGAATCGTCAGGGTTCCCACCTTGAGTGGTGGGATTTAAAAGGCCTCTGACAATTCGGAACAGCTCAGCCGGACGGTTCTTTGCAGACGCAATAGTGGCCGCAAAGAAGGCCTTCTTTGCGGCTTTTATTGCCGCGGCATATGCCCTTAAAAAGGACACAAACCGTGTTCGATTTGGCTCACTCGGATCCGAACGCCACACACTCTCTAGTTCCCTCTTCCTTCGCTTCATCGCTGCCAGCTCCTCGGTGAACCAGGGAGCTGGTTTAGCTCGGCTACTTGAGAGGGGACGTTCTGGAGCGATCGTGTCAATTGCCCTAGTCATCTCCCCATTCCAGAGAGTGACCAGGGCCTCGACAGGATCACCTACCGAGGCGGCGGGAAACTCCCCAAGAGCCATCAGGAATCCATCCGGATCCATAAGCCTCCTGGGGCGGACCAACTTAATGGGTCCTCCACCTCTGCAGAGGTTAGGGGGCGCAGTGAGCCTAAAATCTGACCAGGAAGTGGTCGGTCCATGGCAACGGAGAGATGGTCAGCTCCTCGACCCCACCACCTTCCTCCCATCCCTGGCAGAAAACCAAGTCCAATGTATGTCCTGCACTATGAGTGGGGCCAGATACTTGCTGGGACAGCCCCATGGTTGCCATGGCAGACATGAAGTCCTGAGCTGCTCCTGAAAGGGCCGCTTCGGCATGGACATTGAAGTCCCCCAGCACAAGGAGCCAATGGGATTCCAATGCCAGGCCTGAGACCACCCCCGCTAGCTCAGGTATTATTATTATTATTATTATTATTATTATTATTATTATTAAACCCAAGACATCAATGGGGATTAAGAGCCAGTTGACCATTGATTCGAGTCGAGACTCACTCCTGCACAAAATCACGTCAAAGGTTGGGTGAAGCTACCTTCAGATTACACGCATAAGGTGCTGATAAAACATAAGTGAATTTCATGTCTAGATAGATCCCGTCTACAAGATATCTTTTTATGTTGGTATTTATTTATTTATTTAGAGCTATTTATTTATTTAGAGCTTTTATAACCCGGTCTTCTCGATCTTCCGAAGAGGGACTCAGGCCGGCAAACAGCAGAAAATTCATACACACATAGAATAAACATAACATCATCATAATACATTAAAATACAGATCATGCAATTACAAAAGCCAGGTCGTCAGAGTAAAATCACAAATTCATCACCATCCGCCAGAGTGGTCAGCCGTTATTGACTCAATCATCATTCTGAGAATGCTATGTTCCAAAGCCAAGATTTTACCAGCTTTCTGAGTCAGGAGGGAAAGGGCAGATCTAATCTCCAACGGGAGAGAGTTCCAGAGCCGAGGGGCTACCACGAGAAGGCGCTGTCCCTCGTCCCCACCAGAGGCGATTGCAAAGGTGGTGGGACTGAGAGCAGGGCCCCTCCAGAAGATCTTTTTTTTTAATATAATTTTTATTAGGGTATTTCAAATACAACGAAAGAGGGGGAACATTGAAAGAAGACAGAACAGTTGGAAAGTTATAGAAAAAAAAATAGGAAGAGAGAAAAAAAAATTGAAAAAATTGAAAAAACACACATAAAAATCTATATAAAAAAAAATTAAAAAAAGAAGAAGCAAAAAAAAAGAAAAAAAAAGTTTGACTTCCATCTCCTCATCAGGTGTTGTGTTTTCCAAAAATATTACTGTTGCTTTCCATACAATGTCTCGTATTTACTTTTTTCTTTCCTTCTCATAATTTTCAAAAGGTGTCCAGTCAGTCTTCTTTATCGGGTTTCCGGTATTTTTTTTCAATAAAAAAGTCAATTCATCCATCTCCCTTATTTCTCTTATTTTCCCTAACCAATCCTCCCTATTAGGTATACTTTCCTGTTTCCAAACCTTTGCTAAAACTATTCTCGCTGCCGTCGTCATATAGGTAAAAAGTTTGTCCTCATTTTCCTGTAGTTGTAAATCCAAATCCGTAAAGCCCAGCAAATAATATTCAGGTTTTTTCTTAAATGCTCTTTTCAAGATTTTTTGCAATTCTTCATGTATCATGGACCAGTATTTCACTACTTCTTTGCACGACCACCACATATGATAAAATGTCCCTATCTGTTGGCAATTTTTCCAACATTTATCCGAAGAATTTTTGTTTATTAAAGATAATTTCTTAGGAGTGGTATACCATCTGTGGAACATTTTTATCCAGTTTTCCTTTAAATCTGTTGCATATACATATTTTAATTTCTTGTTCCACATCTGTTCCCACTCCCTAAATTGGATCGTTCTTCTTATATTTTCAGCCCACTTTATCATACATGGTTTAACTTGTTCAGCTTCCGTTAACCACGTCAAGAGTATGTTATATATAACTGTAATAACTTTTTTCTTTGCCTTCAAAACTTTATCCCAAGATGATCCTTCCCAAGAAAAACCTATTTTATTATCTTGCTTAATATAGTCTTTCATTTGTAGATAATGCAACCATGTCATATTCGCATTTTTCTCCTTCAGTTGCTCATAAGTCTTAATCTCTCCTGTGTTCTCTTTTAAAATATCCTTATATGTTGGCCACGCTCTCCAGCCTAATAATCTTCTTTGATGTGCCTCCATTGGAGAAATCCAAAGAGGTGTTTTCGTATAAAAATAGTTCTTATATTTCGTCCATACTCTTAACAAAGATGCTCTAACAAAGTGATTTCCAAAGTTTTTTTCTTTTTTCTCTCTATCATACCACGTGTAGGCATGCCAGCCCACACGTAAATCGTGGCCTTCTAGATTCAATCCTTTTTCATTTTCTAGCAACATCCATTCCCTAATCCACAAGAGAGCACTCGCATCGTGATATGCTTTAAGGTCTGGGAAACCAAGACCTCCTCTTGTTTTTTTGTCTATTAGATTTATATATTTAATTCTAGGTCTTTTTCCATCCCAAACAAATTTTAACAATTCTTTATTCCAATTTTTAAAGATTGTTTGGTTTCTGATTACGGGAATATTTTGAAAAAGAAACAATAATCTCGGTAATACATTCATTTTTATTAGAGCTATTCTTCCTAATAAGGATAGTTTCAAAGTCTTCCAATTCTTAAGATCTTTCTGTATCTTACTCCAGACCGATTCGTAATTATTCTTCAACAGTTGACCATTCTTAACAGATATCCATATTCCTAAATATTTTAATTTCTTAACAATTTCCATTCCTGTAGTAGATATAATCTTCTCTTGATTTTCCTTCTTTACATTTTTGGTTAAAATTTTTGTTTTTCCTTTATTCAATTTGAAGCCTGCCACTTTTCCATATTCTTGAATTTTCTCTATCCACTTCTGTAAATTATTTATAGGATCTTCCACAATCCCTAACAGGTCATCCGCAAAAGCTTTTATCTTATATTCGTATTTCCCAATTCTAACTCCCTTAATATTCGTATCTTCTCTTATTTTCCTCATCAATGGCTCCAAAGCCATAATAAAAATCAAGGGAGATAACGGACAACCTTGTCTTGTTCCCTTCGTAATTTTAAACTCTTCAGATTGTTGACCATTTATCCGAATTTTTGCTCTTTGTACATCATAAATAGCATTAATTGCATTCATAAATTGTGATCCCATATCCAATTCCTGGATCAACATCTTAAAAAAATCCCAATTTAAATTATCAAATGCTTTCTCCGCATCAATTGATAAAATGGCAGCTTCCTTCTGATGGTTCACTTCAAAATATTCTATCAGATCTAAAACAGTGCGTATGTTATCTTTCATGTATCTTCCTGGGAGAAACCCTGTCTGGTCTTCCCCTATCCAATCCATCAAGAATTCTTTTAATCTTGTCGCCAAAATATTCGTAAATATTTTGTAATCTACATTCAGTAGTGAAATAGGTCTATAATTTTTGATATCTTCCATTGGTGAACCTTCTTTATGTATCATTACTATTTCGGCCTGGTTCCAAGATTCCGGAATTTTTTGGTACAATAATGCCTCATTTAAGACCTTTTTCAACATTGGAAGAACAGTTCTCTTTGTTGATTTATAAAAGCCCGCCGTAAATCCGTCGGGGCCTGGGGCCTTATCTGCATCCATTTTATTCAAAACTTTTTCAATTTCTTCCTCCGAAATCTCTTTATTCAACTTTTCCCGTATCTCCTCTGAGATTTTTTGTAATTTCAATTGGCTTATATACTCAGGCGCCTCCAGAAGATCTTAACAACCTTGATGGTTCATAGGGGAGAATCCGTTCAGACAGGTAAACTGGGCTGGAGTCGTTTAGGGATTTATAGGTCAACACCAGCACTTTGAATTGTGCTCGGAAGCTAATTGGCAGCCAGTGGAGCTGGCACAACAGAGGAGTAGTATGCTCCCTGTACCCCGCTCCTGTTAGTAATCTGGCTGCCGATCGTTGGACTAATTGGACTTCCGGGCAGTCTTCAGAGGCAACCACATGTAGAGAGCGTTGTAGTAGTCTATACGGGATGTAACCAGAGCATGGACCACCGTGGCCAAGTCAGACTTCCCAAGGTACGGGTGCAGCTGGGGCACAAGTTTTAATTGTGCAAAAGCTCCCCTGACCACCGCCGAGACCTGGGGTTCCAGGTAGATATAAAAAGTGGACAAAGTCACTCTGATCCGTTCCGACTTGGACACCATGTTAGCGGCAGTCTCAGAGGCGACATGAGCACCTGCTTATCCGGTTTTGATGGATTCCTTTAAATTGGTGCATTTCAAGGGAGTGGACAAGACCCTTGGAGAGGCGAGGGCGGCCACATGCACCTAGACCCCTGCCCATCCTGGCTGGTCAAGGCGGCCAGAGGGGGTTTGYCCGAGGGGGTCAAGGTGGTGGTTAATGCCGCCTTTCAGGAGGGCAAGATGCCGGCCAGCCTGAAAGAAGCTGTCATAAAACCACTGTTGAAGAAACCATCACCCAATAGAACAACTTTCGGCCTGTTTCCAATCTCCCCTTTCTGGGCAAAGTCCTAGAACATGTGGTGGCCTCACAACTCCAGATGTTCTGAGAAGACACAGATTATCTGGATCTGGCACAGTCTGGTTTGAGGCCGGGACATGGAACCGAGACAGCCTTGGTCACCTTAGTGGATGATCTTCGCCGGGAAGTGGACAAGGGGAGTGTGTCCCTGTTGGTTCTGCTGGACCTCTCAGTGGCTTTTGATACCATCAACCACYGTATCCTTCTGGGARGCCTCYCCGGAATGGGCCTGGAGGGCACTGTTTTACAGTGGTTCTGATCCTTTCTGGATGGTTGCACCCAGAAGGTGTTGTTGGGAGACACCTGTTCAGCCCCACAACCTTTGTCTTGTGGGGTTCCTCAGGGCTCAATACTATCCCCCATGTTGTTTAACATCTACATGAAGCCATTGGGGGAGATCATGCGGAGTTTCGGGGTGCGGTGTCATCTGTAGGCAGATGACGTCCAACTCTYTCACTCCTTCCCACCTTCTACTAAGGAAGCTGTGTAGGTCCTGAACCAGTGCTTGGCCGCTGTGACGGTCTGGATGAGGGTGAACAAATTGAAATTGAATCCACACAAGACAGAGATCCTCCTGGTCAGTTGCAAGGCCGAACAGTGCATAGGGTTACAGCCTGTGCTGGACGGAATTACACTCCCCCTGAAGACGCAGATTTGCAACCTGGGTGTGATCCTGGATTAATCTCTGAGCCTAGAAACCCAGGTTTCAGAGGTGGCCAGGGGAGCTTTTGCACAACTAAAACTTGTGTGCCAATTGTGCCCGTACCTTGGGAAGTCTGCCTTGGCCATGGTAGTCCATGCTCTGGTTGCATCCCGTATAGACTACTGCAACACTCTCTATATAAGGTTGCCTTTGAAGACTGTTCGGAAGCTCCAAATGGTGCAACAGGCGYCAACCAGGTTGCTCACTGGAGTGGCGTACAAGGAACATATACAACTCCCCTGCTAGGTCAGCYCCACTGGCTGCCCGTCTGCTTCCAAGCACAATTCAAAGTGCTGGCTTTGGCCTATAAGGCCCTAAATGGTTTTGGCCCAGTTTACCTGTCCAAACGTATCTCTCTCTCTATGGTCCGCTTCAGAGGCTGAGATCGTCAGGGGAAGCCCTGCTCTCYGTCTCGCAAGCACGGCTGGTGGGGACAAGAGACAGGGCCCTCTTAGTGGTGGCCCCTCGCCTATGGAACTCCCTCCCCAGTGACATTAGCTCTGCCCCCTCCCTCCTGACCTTCAGGGGAAAAAAACCTGAAAACATGACTGTAAGATCAGACTTTTGCCCAGTCGTGCAATTTTACAAACTCATATAACGATGACTCGGACTGGCCCTGGAATACCATTTGGATCATGTGATTTTAATTTATCTTCTCGTGCTATGTTTTCAATGGGTTTAGATTTAACATTTTTGTTTATTTACCAATGTGTTAATAACATGGCATG
>NW_026844367.1:26931811-27088374 GCF_025583915.1 Anolis sagrei ordinatus | reverse complement strand
TTGTGGGATTAACACAACTCAAAAACCACTGGATGAATTGACACCAAATTGGGACACAAGACACCAATTGGACCAATGAGTGATCATCACTCATAAAAACACTGAAAAACACAGCAGAAGAGACTTAGAAAGCCAAAAAAACAAAAATGCATTACAACACATATGCAAAACCACATATATACAGAAATCACACATATATACAAATACACACACAAAACGTATATACACAGACTGGGCCACAGCAACGTGTGGCAGGGGACGGCTAGTAAAAGTAATAATGGCATCGCTAATTTGGGCCCAAGGAATGGAGCAACAAGAGGGGGCCTGCCCTCAAATGTCCCACTTGGCCCGCTTTCGGGCTCCTCTTTGCACCCAAATGGCACAGGTTGGCGCACTCTCCTCCTCCCAGGTTTCCATATTGTGTTTCCAGTCTTTTTTCTCTACTTTATGGCCAACAAGTCTTGCGATACATGTCAAACAATCCTGAAACATTGGAAGGCTATGATTTCAGCACCTTTTCAGGCTGGGGACCCCCCAGGGGTGGATGGAGCATCCCTCCGAAAAGATGGGCAGGCCGGCCCCAAGTTGCCAACATGAGAGGCTCACTCGGTTTGCACTTATGTAAGTCAGAACAGGGACATTTTATCAGTGTAACCCCACTTACTTACTTACTTACTTACTTACTTACTTACTTGTCTAAGTAGGATAATTCTCCAGGGTGGATCGGTAGGTGACTGTGGAGCCCTATTCTTGATCTGCATCTTCTCTCGCAGTGGTTTCTAGGTGGAAGGCGGCCTCGGTCGGGTTTGATTTGACGTGCCTTCCTCCTGGCACGTTTCTCTCTTTCACCCTCCATTCATGCCTCTTCAAATTCTGCAGCACTGCTGGTCACAGCTGACCTCCAGCTGGAGTGCTCAAGGGCCAGGGCTTCCCAGATCTCAGTGCCTATGCCAGAGTTTTGAAGGTTGGCTTTGAGCCCATCTTTCAATTTCTTTTCCTGTCCACCAACATTCCGTTTTCCGTTCTTGAGTTCAGAGTAGAGCAACTGCTTTGGGAGACGGTGATCGGGCATCCGGACAACGTGGCTGGTCCAGTGGAGTTGATGGCGGAGGACCATCGCTTCAATGCTGGTGGTCTTTGCTTCTTCCAGCACTGACGTTTGTCCGCTTGTCTTCCCAAGAGATTTGCAGGATTTTCCGGAGGCAGCGCTGATGGAATCGTTCCAGGAGTTGCATGTGACGTCTGTAGACAGTCCACGTTTTGCAGGCATATAGCAGGGTTGGGAGGACAATAGCTTTATAGACAAGCACCTTGGTATCCCTACGGATGTCCCGGTCCTCAAACACTCTCTGCTTCATTTGGAAAAATGCTGCACTCTCAGAGCTCAGGCGGTGTTGTTTTCCAGTGTCGATGTTGACTTTGGTGGAGAGGTGGCTGCCAAGGTAGCGGAAATGGTCAATATTTTCTAATGTTACACCATTAAGCTGTATCTCTGGCATTGGAGAGGGATTGGCTGGTGACTGCTGGAAGAGCACTTTGGTTTTCTCGATGTTCAATGACAGGCCGAGCTTCTCGTATGCTTCTGCAAAGGTGTTTAGAGTGGCTTGTAGGTCTTCTTCTGAATGCGCACAGATGACATTGTCATCAGCATACTGGAGTTCTATAATAGATGTTGTTGTAACCTTGGTTTTGGCTTTCAGTCTGCTGAGGTTAAATAGCTTGCCATCTGTCCGATAGATGATTTCCACTCCGGTGGGAAGCTTCCCATCAACAAGATGAAGTATCATAGTGATGAAGACGGAAAATAAGGTTGGGGCAATAACACATCCCTGTTTGACACCTGATTCCACCTTAAATGGGTCCCTTTGGGAGCCATTGCTGTCCAAGACTGTTGCCATCACGTCATCATGGAGGAGCCGCAGGATGTTCACAAATTTGTTATCTATCTATCTATCTATCTATCTATCTATCTATCTATCTTTTAGCTTTGGATCTCCTAGGGGTGAACACCCCAGTGGGGTTTCCTTTGCTGCCTGTGCCCCTGTTTGGAGGAAGGATTCCACCTCACTTTCTGTCCCTGCAAGAATGGGTTTTTGAACATTTTGGCTTGTTGTGCACACAGATTGGAGCTGCAGCTCTGGTGGAGACACATTTCCCCGTGATGATCATTTCTCTTCCACGCATGGGTTTCCCTTCCTTCCTTCTTTCCTTCCTTCTGAGGGAGAGTTTCCTCCCACTTCCGATTCTTCTTCACCGTGAGTTGTTTGTAAGTCAGATGTTTGTAACTTGGGAAGGCCTATATTTATATATAACAAATACTATATAATTATATCATACTAGCCGTCCCCTGCCAGGCGTTGCTGTGGCCCAGTCTGTTGATCTGGAAAATAAAGTAATGAGAAAATGTTGGGGTAAACTTGTGGGTAAACAGTATTTATTGTTGTTTCTTTGTCAGTGTTGATGTGGAGATCGTCTGGTTTGCCTACTCTGGAACATGCAACATATCATTGTCCTTCTTCAGGGGTCCCTTTCAAATCTATGATGCTATATCTCTCTCTCTGTGTGAATCATATCTATCTATATCTATGGCTGGATGGCTCTTTGTCAGGAGGGCTCTGATTACATTTTCTTTCCCTGGTGAAGAGAGTTGGACTATTGGTCATGGGGGTTCTGTGTGGGAAATTTGCCCCAATTCTATCGTTGGTGGGATTCAGAATTGTAGGTGAACTATAAATCCCAGTAACTACAAATCCCAAATGTCAAGGTCTATTTCCCCCAAACTCCATCTGTGTTCATATTTGGGCATATGGAATATTTGTGCCAAGTTTGGTCCAGATCCATCATTGTTTGAGTCCACAGTGCTCTCTGGATGTAGGTGAACTACAACTCCCAAATTCAAGGTCAATGCCCACCAAACCCTTCTAGTGTTTTCTGTTGGTCATGGGAGTCCTGTGTGCTATGTTTGGTTCAATGCCATAATTGGTGGAGTTCAGAATTCTCTTTGATTGTAGGTGAACTATAAATCCCAGCAACTACAACTCCCAAATGACAAAATCATTTTTTTTGAGTGAAGGACATACATTGGATTGTTAGGTGTCTTGTGTCCAAATTTGGTGTCTTGTGTCCAAATTATTACATTTACATTATTTTACTCTTATTATTTTGTTTACATTTTTTATTTTACTCTTATTTATTGTTGCTTTATCATTCGTTATTTTTCTCTAGTAATGTTTTTATTACATCTATTATATTACTCTATTGTTAGTGCTATTACATTTATTATTTTACTCTTACTGTTACATTTACATTATTTTACTCTATTATTGTTATTACATTTATTATTTTACTCCATGAATTACTATTATTACGTTTATTATTTTACTCCATTTATTATTGTTATTATTACATTTACTATTTTACTCTATTTTTATCATTACATTTGTTATTTTACTCTATTATAACTGTTACTATTACATTTCCATTATTTTACTCTATTATTATTATTTATACTACATTTATTATTTTACTTTCTTTCTTATTATTGGAAGGATATGTATGTAAGCGCTTTGTCATTGAAGGAGGTTAAAATAATGGCTTAATCACAGTTGGACAGGCTCAATTTTAAGTTACAGTTTTATGTAAATATTCAAAAACATTGAACCTTCTGCCTCAATTAATGTTATTTTATTGGTATCTATTTTTATTTTGCAATTGACCAGTAGCTGCTGCTTTTTCCACCGTTGGCTTATACTTGAGTCAATACATTTTCCCAGTTTTTTGTGGTAAAATTAGGTGGCTCGGCTTATATTCAGGTCGGCTTATACTCAGGTATATTATACAGGGGCGGCTCGTCCATTACGCGAAGTAAGCGGTCGCAGAACACTTTTTTTTTGCCAGGGGTGCAGAGGCGCCTCTGTAAATGCCCCTCGACCGCCACTTGAGGAGCGCCCCCTCAGCTCACAACAGCCCTAGCAGTCCAGGGGGAGCCTCGGCTTTCTTGCCTCGCTGCCGGGCGATCCTCTTCCCAAAGGGGCCGGGCCCTTGAGCCTCGCCTAGCCCCTCTTGTTCCTGCTCCACCCGGCCACCGGGTGCGCGAGCAGAGCCGGTGCTCATCGTTCTTCGCGTTCGATCCCTTCCCCATGACCGGCTCCCTTTCCCGACCCCCCGACGCTCCACCCGCCTCCTCTCCTCTCCCCAATCTGCGGGTGGGCCAAGGGGCGGAGCTGCGGTGTCTGGCCCGCTTCGGGTCCGGAGGCATGTCTGAAGACCCCAGCATGTGCACCAAAACTCGCCTCTTCTCCTGACTTTCTCTTCAGCCATTGGGACCAAGAGAGAGAGAGAGCCCCTCCGGCTGGAGGTATCTCCCACCTCCGCTCCCTCCTTTGTTTTTGCGCCTACCTTCAGGAAAGGTGGGCATCTCCACCTCTCTCTCTCTCTCTCTCTCTTGGTCCCAATGGCTGAGGAGAAAGTCAGGAGAAGAGGTGACTTTTGGTGCACACACCGGGGTCTTCAGGCACGCCTCCGGACCCAAAGCGGGCCAGGCAAGGGAGCAAGTGCGGCAAGTGTAGTTACTGGGATGTATAGTTCACCTACAATCAAAGAGCATTCTGAACTCCACCAATGATGGAATTGAACCAAATATGGCACACAGAACTCCCACGACAACGAAAATATATATCAATGATTGGTTGGGGGGGGGGGCCAAAATACTGTTTGCTTACCTTTGAAAATTACCTAGGGCTGCCTCTGGGTATATACGGTATATATAATGTGACATTCCTCTCACTTCCTGTTGTCTCAGCCCCGTTTGTAAGTGGGTGTTTGTAACTCGAGGACCTGGGCCAGAAAGTGGGTAAGGCAACCAGGCGGGGCTATTTTGATCTTTCCTGAAGCCAATCCAGTTTGCTCTGGTTCGCTCACCTGGAGAGTGCTTTGTTTACACCTGAAAGCAAAAGTCATGGGGCGAGTGCAAGTATCTCTGTGTTGGTGCCTCTAAAGGTTACCTGGCCAGGTGCCTCCCAGTGGCATTGCAGGTGACACAGGCCTTGCCTTGACTGCTCTCTGGGCAACAATAAAGGCCTCCCTTGACGCTGGGTGTTGGCAACCAGCTGAGCCAAAACGGGGCCAAGAGGAAAGAACAAAGCGACGCTGCTCTTTGCCTCGCTCTCCGCATCCTTCTTTCTTTCTTTCGGAGGAAGAAGAAGAAGAAGAGAAGCCAGCCTCGGCCTCCCTGAACGTGCCTGGGAGCACTTTATTTACATAGAATCATAGAATCAAAAAGTTGGAAGAGACCTCATGGGCCATCCAGTCCAACCCCCTGCCAAGAAGCAGGAATGTTGCATTCAAATCACCCCTGACAGATGGCCATCCAGCCTCTGTTTAAAAGCTTCCAAAGAAGGAGCCTCCACCACACTCATGGCTCAATGCAGTGGCATCCAGGGAGTTGTAGTTTGCGACCTAGTCAAACCTCCTACGATTCTGTAGCAGCGAGCCAGACAGCATTCCTTCCACATGATCAAACATTCTTATCACCAGCATCTCAGGGTGCATCTTCCAAACTACAAATCCCGTAATTCCGAGGCATGGGGCCACCGCAGCCCAAATGGGGTCAAACAGCATTCCTTCCACATGATCAAATGTTCTCATACTTCTCATCATAACCTTGGAGTGCTTTGAAACTAGAAATTCCATAGTTTTATGGCATAGAGCTATGGCAATCCAAGCGGGGTCAAACAGCATCCATTCTACAATGTTGAATGTTATCATAATCATCATCATCTTTGACTGTCTTGGGGTGCATCTACCAAACTACAAGTCCTGTAATTTCACAGCATGGAGCCATGGCAGTTCAAGTGGGGTCAAAGTGGATTCATGCCATTGGGATCAAATGCTCTTATCATCAGTATTAGCATCAATATCATCACCACCAACATCATCTTGGGGTTATTTATATTTTATTTATCGTGTCAGAAGCAAACCAAACAGTTGTATTGCAGTTTTTAACAAACAAAAAATACAAAACACAAAGTTTGCAAGCTTGGTAGTTGATTAAATGTCCTTTGACCAGTAGCTGGCCACTTGGAGTGCCTCTGGTGTTGCCGCAAGAGGTCCTCCATTGTGCATGTAGCAGGGCTCAGGTTGCATTGCAGCAGGTGGTCAGTGGTTTGCTCTTCTCCACACTCGCATGTCGTGGATTCCACTTGTAGCCCCATTTCTTAAGGTTGGCTCTGCATCTCGTGGTGCCAGAGCGCAGTCTGTTCAGCGCCTTCCAAGTCGCCCAGTCTTCTGTGTGCCCAGGGGGGAGTCTCTCATTTGGTATCAGCCATTGATTGAGGTTCTGGGTTTGAGCCTGCCACTTTTGGACTCTCGCTTGCTGAGGTGTTCCAGCAAGTGTCTCTGTAGATCTTAGAAAACTATTTCTTGATTTAAGTCATTGGCGTGCTGGCTGATACCCAAACAAGGGATGAGCTGGAGATGTCACTGCCTTGGTCCTTTCACTATTGGCTGCTACTTCCCGGCGGATGTCAGGTGGTGCAATACCAGCTAAACAGTGTAATTTCTCCAGTGGTGTAGGGCGCAGACACCCCGTGATAATGCGGCATGTCTCATTAAGAGCCACATCTACTGTTTTAGCGTGGTGAGATGTGTTCCACACTGGGCATGCATACTTAGCAGCAGAGTAGCATAGCACAAGGGCAGATGTCTTCACTGTGTCTGGTTGTGATCCCCAGGTTGTGCCAGTCAGCTTTCGTATGATATTGTTTCTAGCGCCCACTTTTTGCTTGATCTTGAGGTGAATCTACCAAATTACAAATCGCATGATTCCGTGGCATGGAGCTATGGCAGTCCAAGCGGGGCAAACGGCATCCTTTCCCAGTGCAGACGCCCCCTCGGTGGCTGCTGCTGCTGCACTGGAATGCCTTTCAACTGGTGACTCAGAGTGGTTTTGCTTCCCTTGCATCCTCAATCTGCTGGCGCAGCTCTGTTTGCAATCCCTGTCACCGTTAGATCTGCTGCTGCTGCAGAATAATAATACTAATAATACACACACACACACCCCACACACACATCTGGCTTGCATGCTTTCCTTTCTTCAATACAGCACCCTTTTTGGGAAGACAGGCAATCATTCCCCTGGCGCATGGCATTCCCGAGCCATGGGAGCGGTTCTCGCGGCTTCACCTTCACGTCCTTCATCACGCTTCTTTGATGGGCTTTACCTTTGCAAGTCTTGCTGCTGCTGCTTCAGCCGTATTGCTTTTTGCCGACAGCTGTGACCTTTCTGCAGCGTCTTCCTGGAGAAAGAGAGAGAAAAGTTCCTTCGGAGGGTGAAAATTTGAGAAACAGGCTCCCCAGTGTGAGGGTTGGAAACCCTGCTCAGCGAATGGGAAGCCTCTAGGCAAGTCATACTCTCTCAGCTTCAGGGAGAGGCCCTCTGAGCTCTTTTTGCTGAGAAAAATCCTGCCACAGGTTCAAATTTCAATTGGCCACCACCCGTCGGAACAACCATTGCGAACGGGGAGAGGCGGATGAGATCCCTCTATCAGCTCCAGCTCCTCATGCGGGGACATGAGAGACGCCTCCCACAAGGATGATAAAAACATCAAATCATCCGGGTGTCTCCTGGGCAACGTCCTTGCAGACGGCCAATTCTCTCACACCAGGAGCGACTTGCAGTTTCTCAGGCCACTCCTGACATGACAAAAAAAAAAATAACAATACAAAGAGCTGATTTTGCAATCCTGGCCTTAATGGCATTTGTTCTGATGGCTTGCTCCTGGGCTGCAGGAATCAGGCCTTCTGTCTCCTTCTTCAATGTGCAATGCTATGGAATCCTGGGGGCAGGGGCGGCTCGTCCATTACGCGAAGTAAGCGGTCGCAGAACACTTTTTTTTGCCAGGGGTGCAGAGGCGCCTCTGTAAATGCCCCTCGACCGCCACTTGAGGAGCGCCCCCTCAGCTCACAACAGCCCTAGCAGTCCGGGGGGAGCCTCGGCTTTCTTGCCTCGCTGCCGGGCGATCCTCTTCCCAAAGGGGCCGGGCCCTTGAGCCTCGCCTAGCCCCTCTCGTTCCTGCTCCACCTGGCCACCGGGTGCGCGAGCAGAGCCGGTGCTCAATCGTTCTCTGCGTTCGATCCCTTCCCCATGACCGGCTTCCTTTCCCGATCCCCCGACGCTCCACCCGCCTCCTCTCCTCTCCCCAATCTGCGGGTGGGCCAAGGGGCGGAGCTGCGGTGTCTGGCCCGCTTCGGGTCCGGAGGCATGTCTGAAGACCCCAGCATGTGCACCAAAACTCGCCTCTTCTCCTGACTTTCTCTTCAGCCATTGGGACCAAGAGAGAGAGAGAGAGCCCCTCTGGCTGGAGGTATCTCCCACCTCCACTCCCTCCTTTGTTTTTGTGCCTACCTTCAGGAAAGGTGGGCATCTCCACCTCTCTCTCTCTCTCTCTCTCTTGGTCCCAATGGCTGAGGAGAAAGTCAGGAGAAGAGGTGACTTTTGGTGCACATGCCGGGGTCTTCAGGCACACCTCCGGACCCAAAGCGGCCCAGGCAACGGGCAAGGGAGCAAGTGAGGCAAGTGTAGTTACTGGGATGTATAGTTCACCTACAATCAAAGAGCATTCTGAACTCCACCAATGATGGAATTGAACCAAATATGGGACACAGAACTCCCACGACGAACAGAAAATATATATCAATGATTGGTGTGTGTGTGGGGGGGGGGGCAAAATACTGTTTGCTTACCTTTGAAAATTACCTAGGGCCGCCTCTGCCTGGGGGTTGTCATTCGACAAGGCCTTGCGCCTCCTCTGCCAGAGTGCGGGTGCCTTCCCCAACTACAAATCGCAGCATTGCATAGCATTAATCCATTAAATGAGAGATGATGTTTATTGATTGATTGATTGATTGATTTCAGCTTTTATATTCCGCCCTTCTCACCCCGCAGGGGACTCAGGGCGGATAACAGTGTACACATATATGGCAAACATTCAATGCAAATTTTGACATACAACATATGCAGCACAAACACAAAACAATCCATGTGTAATGTCAAAGTGTATTATCAAAAAAACATATAATATTCTATTTACCAAAATCCCCAGCACATAGCTCAATTCAGTGGTACACAGAAATCAAAAGGAGCAACCGCTCTCAAACGTAACAGTTCTGGGTCTGGATAGGGATTCCACTGTATATAGGCTTCAGGGATACATTCAATGAGAAAAGTCATATAAACAAAGTAAGCATTGAGTCATGAGGCTATATGTAAACTGAAGACAATAATGAGATGAAGCGCCACTCTCAAAACAATCTTCATGGAAAAGATCCAACTCAAGTCCAGTGAAAAATGGAGCACTGCTTCTCAAAATAAGTCTTCAAAGAAAAGTCCCAATGGCATTCAACAGGGGTGCCCGGGTATTTTTGTACCCTGTTTCAGGGAAAGCAATCACTTTTTGTATAAGCTACCTGGCATGATATAAGAGTCTAGAGTTGCTGAATTTATCAACTCCTGAGGAAGGGGACTGCTTTCCCCGAAACAGGGTACAAAAATACCCGAGCACCCCTGTTGAATGCCATTCGGACTTTTCCTACAGAGACTTATTTTGAGAAGCAGTGCTCCATTCAGCCTATATACAGTGGAATCCCTATCCAGACCCAGAACTGTTACGTTTGAGAGCGGTTGCTCCTTTTGATTTCTGTGTACCACTGAATTGAGCTATGTGCTGGGGATTTTGGTAAATAGAATATTATATGTTTTTTTGATAATACACTTTGACATTATGCATAGATTGTTTTGTGTTTGTGCTGATATCTTACAAGTATTCTGGGATATTGTGTAGTAATACAACATATGCAGACATAAACAGAAGCTATTTTAACTTTTTCTGGTCGCCAAGGGAGCTGTCGCTTTCATCGTCCATCTGCGACACTGATGAAGTACTTCCGCATTCCCCGCATGCTTTTTCTGGAGTGCTTTGCTGGAGTCTTTTTTTATGGCCTCATAAATCAGTTAATTTAGCCTCCCCACACTTTAAGGTGGTACCTATTTTCCTACTTGACAGATGCAACTGTCTTTCGGGTTGCAAAGGTCGACAACAGGCTACACAATGGTTGGAAACCCACTCCAACCCGGGCTGGCTTCGAACTCATGACCTTTTGGTCAGAGTGATCTTAATGCAGCTGACACTCAGCCAGCTGCGCCACAATCCCGGTGTTCTCAAGGAGGAACTCCTGAAGCAGCTTCCCTTTTGGCTGGGGCTCAGCACTAAGACTATCACCATACAACGCAAATCTAATGCGCTGCCTAACTGTGTGACTGCCCTAGGCTCATATTTCCTTCCCTGGTTGATAGGAAGCAGCAGATCCGGTCTAGTATCTATCTACATATCTGTGGGTTACTTGGCTAGCCAGATTCCAATCCAGGCCTTGCTCAAACTGCAGTGTCCGGACACCAAGCATGGCAAACCTGAGCCTCTGTGGTGTGCCTGGGATGTTTGCAAAGCCTGGACTGAGCAATGAGGTGGCCACCGAAGCTCTCTCCACCAAGCAATGGGTAGATGGTCCCCTCTGTGCCTGCATGCGGCCTCCAGGCAACACTGCACACAAAGCCATGTGGGAGCATCACATTGAGAACACCGAAATTGCCGCCTTGCCGGAAGCTCATGGTGAGGAAGAAGAGGTCGAAGGAGGGGAGAGGAGGCGGAGGATGACATTTTGGAGAAGAGGACGTTGAGGAGAAACACTGGGATGTGGACAAAGAAGCCAAATAATAAGAGGAGGAGGCACTTTCTTCACCCAAAGTGGGGGGGGGGGGGGTCCCAGCCAAGCTCTTCCTTCCAGGAGCTCCACTGGCTGCCGATTTGCTACCGGGCTCAATTCAAAGTGCTGGCTTTGGCCTATAAAGCCCTAAACGGTTCTGGCCCAAGTTACCTATCCGATCGCATCTCCACCTACGAACCCACTAGGACTTTGAGATCTTCCGGGGAGGCCCTGCTCTCGATCCCGCCTGCAACACAGGCGCGGCTGGCGGGGACGAGAGACAGGGCCTTCTCGGTGGTGGCCCCTCGGCTGTGGAACACCCTTCCCACGGACATCAGATTGGCCCCCTCATTGATGGTATTCCGGAGGAAAGTGAAAACCTGGTTATTTGAACAGGCGTTTGAATAAGCAGTGCAATGAATTTTCAGGAAATGGAACTATGACTGACGAGTTTGGATCATGATTCTAGTTATGAGACGCCACTGAATGTTTATTACTGTTAAATTGTTTAATTTGTTTCTGTGTTAACTGTTTTTAAGTACCTTGTTGATGCCGCATTGAATTTTTGCCTTGATTGTTCGTCTTGTTTTTGCTTGTTGTAAACCGCTATGAGTCGCCTTAGGGCTGAGAATGGCGGTATACAAATGAAGTAAATAATAATAATAATAAATTTGCTCGGGGAAGATGAATGTCCGCAGCTCCCTTGCTGACTAGACTGAGTGGGTGGCCCTCTGCTCTGCCCCATCCCAACCAACCACTCTGCCTGAATGACGGAGACCCAGAGCCAACATATATCAATAAAGGCGACATTTATTTCCTGCCTCATTTTGGAGAGGTTTTTTCTTTTTTTGTCGTGTCAGGAGCGACTTGAGAAACTGCAAGTCGCTTCTGGTGTGAGAGAATTGGCCGTCTGCAAGGACGTTGCCCAAGGAACGCCTGGATGTTTTGATGTTTTATCATCCTTGGGGGAGGCTTCTCTCATGTCCCCGCATGAGGAGCTGGAGCTGATAGAGGGAGCTCATCCACCTCTCCCCGGATTCGAACCTGCGACTTGATCCCAAAAAGTGAGCATTAGGTTTGAGCCAAGAGGGCATCCGACATGGCCACTGGCTTCTTGTTCCTCCGGAAGTTGCTTGGACGGTGGCCACTGCCTTCCTCAGCCTCAAAGACGGGCAGACGGACAGAGCGTGCCTGTATTGCGGATGGAGCCGAGGCATGCATGTGCTCCTCGGGCGGCTGAATCACTCGGGTCAGCTGAGTTGCAGCTTCTATAAATACAAATGGTCCGGGTGACTAATGGGGACGCCTGAGGCCTCCTCCTCCTCTGCTGTCTGGAAGCATAAATGTGGGTTTCTGGCCTCCCTCTCTCTCTGTCTGTCTCTCCTTCTCTTTCTTCTGTGCGGAGGAAGTAGCCGGGCCTCACTCTTGGCATGGGCTTTGTTGCCTTTGGGTGGAACCGTTAACACACAGAAATGAAGAGCGAGAGAAAGTCTCCATAAAGTGGAACGCGCCACTGTTTTGTTGCGCGCCGCCACCGCTGTCCCTCAAGGACAGGGTACTGGTTTTGGAGTCCCTTCTTTGGACGGAATATCGGCACCTTCCCGTTCTGCAAATCGGGACTTTTCCAAAAGGAAACACTGGCTCACGTCGAGGGTGAAAGAGCTGCTTGCTGGTGTGGCTGGTGCTTGTTCCTCTTTATATAACTTTTCCAGCTGCTTCGGAAATAAATAAAGTCATCTCAAAGAGGGTGGGCCCTCCTCCTCACCACAACGACTCCCATGAGCCTTGGCAGTCTGTTGATGGGAAAGGCAGTCAAACATCTGGAATAGAGAGCTGGCTTCTCTCCCTCCCTTTGGGCCTCTTTCTTGGGGAAGCGGGTGCCTCGAAATCATGTTTCAAACACGGTTGCAAAAAAGGTTTCCTCCTCCTTCTTCTCTTGGAAGGATAGGAAAAGGAGATCCAAGGAGGCCTTTTCTCCATGCAAACCGGGATTGTGGCGCAGCTGGCTGAGTGTCAGCTGCATTAAGATCACTCTGACCAAAAGGTCATGAGTTCGAAGCCAGCCCGGGCTGGAGTGGGTGTCCAGCCATTGTGTAGCCCGTTGTCGACCTTTGCAACCCGAAAGACAGTTGCATCTGCCAAGTAGGAAAATAAGGGACCACCTTGTGTGGGAGGCTAAATTTAACTAATTTATGAGGCCATAAAGAAAGAAGACTCCGGGGAATGTGGAATGCGGAAGAACTTCATCGGTGTCGTTGATGGACGATGAAAAGCAGCAGCTCCCCTGGCGGCCAGAAAAAGTTAAATAGCCTTTGTCTGTTAAATGTTGTTTGTCAAACTGGCATTGAATGTTTGCCATATATGTGTTTACTGTAATCCGCCCTGAGTCCCCTGCGGGGTGAGAAGGGCGGAATATAAGAACTGTAAATAAATAATAAATAAATAAACCGACTGCAGGACAGGCGGTCAGGTTCGGGTTCTATGCATTTATGCATTTATTTATATTTATTTATTTACAGCTTTTCATATTCCGCCCTTCTCACCCCGCAGGGGACTCAGGGCGGATTACAGTGTACACATATATGGCAAACATTCAATGCCAATTTTTGACATACAACATATACAGACATAAAAGGTAAAGGTAGTCCCCTGACATTAAGTCCAGTCATGTCTGACTCTGGTGTGGTGCTCATCTCCATTTCTAAGCCGAAGAGCCAGCGTTGTCCGTAGACACCTCCAAGGTCATGTGGCTGGCATGACTGCATGGAGCGCCGTTACCTTCCCGCCAGAGCGGTACCTATTGATCTACTCACATTTGCATGTTTTCGAACTGCTAGGTTGGCAGAAGCTAGGGCTGACAGCGGAAGCTCACGCCGCTCCCCGGAATCGAACCTGCGACCTTTCGATCAACAAGCTCAGCAGCTCAGTGCTTTAACCCACTGCGCCACTGGGGCTCCTATATACAGACATAGACAGAGGCTATTTAACTTTTTCTGTCCGCCAGGGAAGCTGTCGCTTTCATCGTCCATCTGCGACACTGATGAAGTACTTCCGCATTCCCCGTATGCTTTTGCTGGAGTGCTTTGCTGGAGTCTTCTTTATGGCCTCATAAATTAGTTAATTTAGCCTCCCCACACTTTAAGGTGGTACCTAATTTTCCTACTTGACAGATGCAACTGTCTTTCGGGTTGCAAAGGTCGACAACAGGCTACACACAATTGGTTGGAAACCCACTCCAACCCGGGCTGGCTTCGAACTCATGACCTTTTGGTCAGAGCGATCTTAATGCAGCTGACACTCAGCCAGCTGTGCCACAATCCCGGTGCTAAAGCGTTAGATCAGGGGTCCTCAAACTAATGCCCGGGGGCCAGATACGGCCCTCCAAGGTCATTTACTCGGCCCTTGCTCAGGGTCAACCTAAGTCTGAAACGACTTGAAAGCACACAACAACAATCCTATCTCATCAGCCAAAAGCAGGTCCACACTTCCCATTGAAATACTATTACATTTATATTTGTTAAAATTATTCTTCCTTTTAGTTATTGTATTGTTTTTAAGTGTTTTTTGCACTACAAATAAGGTATTTGCAGTGTGCATAGGAATTCATTCGTGTTTTTCAAATTATAATCTGGCCATCCAACAGTTTGAGGGACTGTGACCTGGCCCTCTGTTTAAAAAGTTTGAGGATCCCTGCATTAGACGCATAGAAAAGAATAGAAGGAGTTGGAAAAAAGGCACATTTTGGGCAGGGTTTTCCTTGGTGCCCCGGTGCCAAGCGACTTCGCGACTCCTGCGAAACACAATGGCCGGGTGTGATGCCCAAAGCAAACTGAACAAAGAAGGGCGGAAGCCTTCCAAGAAAGGCAGCCTTGAGGTCAGCCCAGATCCACAATCAAGGCTCAGCGTTCAAATTATTGATCCATGTTTCAAGGCCAGCACATTGAGGGCATGTTCCTCAGTCCGTGGGAGAATGAAGGAAGAAGGGAATTAGATTCAGGCAGTGCTCAAATTACACACCAGAGAGGCTACGGAAGGTTTGTTCTCAAGTCGAAATTGCATATGAGCCAGAACAAGGACTTTTGTAAGTGTAACTCCAGCCAAAAAGCGAATGCACACGTATGGAACCTACAACAATGGGAAGGGAAAATATTTAGGTTGAGCTCAAAGATGTTCAATATGGATGCCGCCAGTCACGTGGCACACCTCTAAAAGGTAGTACCAGGTAGTGACACACGTTGCAACATGTCATGGTCGATGGCACCAATTCACCTTGCCACTAAAGTGAGAACGTAGCCTTATGTTGTCCGGGCTTGGCCCCATGTAAGCCGCTCCGAGTTCCCATTGGGGAGATGCTGGCGGGGGTATAAATAAAGAAGATCCACCCAGAGGAAAAGTGTTCTTGCCATACATCAAGGGAACCACTGACCGCATGGGGAAGCTGATGAGGAAACACAACATACAAACCACCTACAGACCCACCAAGAAAATCCAACAAATGCTACGTTCAGCAAAGGACAAGAGGGATCCTCTCATTTCTGCAGGAGTCTACTGTATTCCATGCAGCTGTGGACAAGTCTACAGAGGGACCACCAAACGCAGCATCTCCCAAACACGCATCAAGGAACATGAAAGGCACTGCAGACTACTTCAACCAGAGAAGTCAGCCATAGCAGAGCACACGATGAACCAACCTGGACACAGCATATTATTTGAGAACACAGAAATGCTGGACCACTCTCACAACCACCATGTCAGACTACACAGAGAAGCCATTGAAATCCACAAGCATGTGGACAATTTCAACAGAAAGGAGGAAACCATGAAAATGAACAAAATCTGGCTACCAGTATTAAAAAAAACCTCAAAAATTACAACAGCACAACAACAGAGAGGAAACAAACAAGGACATCTAATCACCTCTCAACAAAAGATTGCCCCAGGCACTGCCAGGCCATTAAATGCTAATCAAGGTGGTCAGTTGAAACATTCACACCTAGCTCCAGCAGACAAAAGTCCTTTGTCCCACCCTGATCATTCCACAGATATAGAAACCCGTTTTCCTAGTTCCAAGAGACCTCACTACCTCTGAGGATGCTTGCCATAGATGCAGGTGAAACATCAGGAGAAAATGCCTCTAGAACATGGCCATATAGCCTGGAAAAATCTACAACAACCCAAAGTTGTTTATTATTATTATTATTTATTAGCCTTGTCGCTAAAGATGAGTGTTGCAGTAAAGCCACCATCTTCCATCCGTGTGGAGAAATTGCGTCACACAATACAGTCATTGGGCGTGAGAGCTTGCACCCACTGCAGGGGATATGAGTGCGTGTGGAGGCATTTCCTGAGCACCTTCCACACCATTGGTTGAGGAGCCCCCATCTCCTGGCCAGCTCTGTTTGCGGTGGTCACTCGTGCAATTACCCTGTCCGGGCAGCACACGTAAGTGAGCCCCTGGTGGTGCAGTGGGTTAAACCCCTGTGCCGGCAGGACTGAAGACTGACAGGTCACAGGTTCAAATCCGGGGAGAGGCGGATGAGCTCCCTCTATCAGCTCCAGCTCCTCATGCGGGGACATGAGAGAAGCCTCCCACAAGAATGATAAAACATCAAATCGTCCGGGCGTTCCCTGGCCAACGTCCTTGCAGATTTGATACAAATACCCAATACGTCCAAATTTGAATACTGGTGGGGTTGGCACCTTCCCGCTGAAGTGCTACCTATTGATCTACGCACATTTGCATGGTTTTGAAGTGCTAGGTTGGCAGAAGCTGGGGCTAACAACGGGAGCTCACCCCACTCCCCAGATTTGAACTGCCGATCTTTTGGTCAGCAAATTCAGCAGCTCAGTGGTTTAACTCATTACACCATCAGTGGAATCTAATTCCCAAGGCAGTTACTCTACTCCCAACTCAAGAACAGGAAACGGACTGTTGGAGGACAAAAAAAGTTTAAATCTAACTTTAAAAACTGTGGCAAAGATACTGAGAACTGGGAAACTCTGGCCCTTGAGCACTCTAACTGGAGATCAGCTGTGATCAGCAGTGCTGCAGAATTCAAAGAGGAATGAATGGAGGGAGAAAGGGAGAAACGTGCCACGAGGGGAAGGTATGCCAAGCCAACCCCAACCGGGACTGCCTTCCGTCTGGAAACCGATATCCTCACTGTGGGAGAACATGAAGATCAAGAATAGGACTCCACAGCCACTTACGGACCAAGACTTGGAGGACCATCATCCTTGGGCTACGACGGATCACCTAAGTATATAATATAATATAATAAAATAATATAATTTAGTATTATTATATTAGATACTTAGGTGATCCATAAGATTTCTCTCACTTCCTGTTGTCTCGGTCCTGTTGTTCTTAACTGTGAGTCATTTGCAAGTTGGGTGTTTGCAACTCAGGGGCACAAAACAAGGCCCATATAATGAAAAGAGCAGAAGGAAGCCAACGGAGGATCTTTCGGGAGAGACTTTTCAGGCTTTCCGATATTCTGGATAATAGCTGTAGGTTTCAAAGGGGAATGAAGGTGTGTCAACAAGGCTAAGGAAACAATCTCCGGCAAATACTCTGAGAAGCACTTGAATTATCCATTGGGTTGATCTTACCCTGATTTAAAACCCTCCCAATAGATTTTTATTTTATTTATTTGTTGTATCAGGGCAACCAGTCAATTGTATTACATTTCTAACAGAACAAAACAAACAAACAGACAAAATACAAATTGTAAGTTTGGTAGTTGATTAAATGTCCTTTGACCAGTAGCTGGCCACTTGGAGTGCCTCTGGTGTTGCCACAAGAAGGTCCTCCATTGTGCATGTGGCAGGGCTCAGGTTGCATTGCAGCAGGTGGTCAGTGGTTTGCTCTTCTCCACACTCGCATGTCGTGGATTCCACTTTGTGGCCCCATTTCTTGGGGTTGGCTCTGCATCTCGTGGTGCCAGAGCACAGTCTGTTCAGCGCCTTCCAAGTCGCCCAGTTTTCTGTGTGCCCAGGGGGGAGTCTCTCATTTGGTATCAGCCATTGGTTGAGATTCTGGGTTTGAGCCTGCCACTTTTGGACTCTCGCTTGCTGAGGTGTTCCAGCGAGTGTCTCTGTAGATCTTAGAAAACTATTTCTTGATTTAAGTCATTGACGTGCTGGCTGATACCCAAACAGGGGATGAGCTGGAGATGTCACTGCCTTGGTCCTTTCACTATTGGCTGCTACTTCCCGGCGGATGTCAGGTGGTGCAATACCGGCTAAACAGTGTAATTTCTCCAGTGGTGTAGGGCGCAGACACCCTGTGATGATGCGGCATGTCTCATTAAGAGCAACATCTACTGTTTTGGCATGATGAGATATGTTCCACACTGGGCATGCGTACTCAGCAGCAGAATAGCATCGCGCAAGGGCAGATGTCTTCACTGTGTCTGGTTGTGATCCCCAGGTTGTGCCAGTCAGCTTTCGTATGATATTGTTTCTAGCACCCACTTTTTCATTGATGTTCAGGCAGTGCTTCTTGTAGGTAAGAGCACGGTCCAGAGTGACTCCCAGGTATTTCGGTGCGTTGCAATGCTCCAGTGGGATTCCTTCCCAGGTGATCCTAAGAGCTCGGGATGCTTGTCTGTTCTTAAGGTGAAAAGCACATGTCTGTGTTTTAGATGGATTAGGGATCAGTTGGTTTTCCCTGTAATAGGCAGTAAGAGCACCTAGAGCTTCGGAGAGCTTCTGTTCAACCATCTCAAAGCTCTCTGCTTGAGCAGTAATGGCACGGTCATCAGCATATATGAAACTGTCCCTTCTGGCAGTGGTTGGTCATTTGTGTAAATGTTGAACATGGATGGAGCAAGCACGCTCCCCTGAGGCAGGCCGTTCTTCTGTTTCCGCCATCTGCTTCTTTGGCCCTGGAACTCAACAAAAAAGCTCCTGTTTTGTAGCAGGTTTCCTATGAGGCGGGTGAGGTGGTAGTCCTTTGTGATATTATACATTTTTCTCAGGAGGAGGCAGTGGTTCACAGTATCATAGGCTGCTGACAGGTCTATGAAGACAGCTCCTGTGATCTGCTGCCTTTCAAAGCCATCTTCTATGTGCTGAGTCAGGTTCAACACTTGCGATGTGCAGCTTTTGCCTTTCCTGAAGCCAGCTTGCTGTGGGATCAGACATGGGTCTATTTTTTCCATAGTTCTATGCAAAATAAGTCTCTATAGAACTTTGTAGAGGTGGCACACAACAGGGAGTTTGGTCTGTAGCTTTTTGGGTCATTACGGTCTTTGCCTGGCTTCAAGATGGCGATGACTCTTGCTTTCCTCCAGATTTTGGGGATCTGACAGGATGCAGTGCAGTTGTTCATCAGCTCCAGCAGCCAGCGCCTTGCTTTTGGCCCAAATGTTCTTGATTTGAACAAATATCCCAATAGATACACCCTCTGCTCATGTCCAGCATCTATTTTTAAAGTTTTAAACTATTACATCTGGCCCAGCCATAGGTTTTTAAATTCTTGTGTGTTATTGTTTACTTGTGATTTATATTGATTGTACTGTTTATTTTGGTTATTGTTATTGTTTTATTATTGCTTTTTGTTTTGATGTGGTTTTGGGCTTGGCCTCATGTGAGCCTCATGTAAGGAGATGGTAGCGGAGTATAAATAAAGTATTATTATTATTATTATTATTATGGATCTCAATCTTCCTGCTGCTGGGCATCTGCGGCTGCCAAAGGAGCCTCAGAGCTGGACAGGAAGCCACAATCACAATAGGGTTCCTCCGAGGAAGTGTCCTTTTAAGGCCCGATTTGCATGTTATTTGTTGTCCATCACAGTGGGTCGGAGAGGGAAAGGAAGTGCAGCTGGACTTGTATGGGCAAAAACAGCACAAAGCGAACGCGGGAGTATTGCAAAGGGAGATGCACCTTCAGGAAGCCAAGCTTCTAAAGCTCATGACAGTGATGTCTTTTGCTTATGGAGAACTGTATCATCATATGTATTGGGTTGTTGTAGGTTTTTTTGGGCTATATGGCCATTTTCTAGAGGCATTCTCTACTGACGTTTTGCCTGCATCTATGGCAAGCATCCTCAGAGGTAGTGAGGTCTGTTGGAAGTAGGAAAATGGGTTTATATATCTGTGGAATTACCAGGGTGGGACAAAGGACTCTTGTCTGCTGGAGCTAGGTGTGAATGTTTCAACTGACCACCTTGATTAGCATATAATGGCCTGACAGTGCCTGGAGCAAACTTTTGTTGAGAGGTGATTAGATGTCCTTGATTGTTTCCTCTCTGTTGTTGTGCTGTTGCAATTTTAGAGTTTTTAAATACTGGTAGCCAGATTTTGTTCATTTTCATGGTTTCTTCCTTTCTGTTGAAATTGTCCACATGCCACATGCTTGTGGATTTCAATGGCTTCTCTGTGTAGTCTGACATGGTGGTTGTGAGAGTGGTCCAGCATTTCTGTGTTCTCGAATAAAATGCTGTGTCCAGGTTGGTTCATCAGGTGCTCTGCTATGGCTGACTTCTCTGGTTGAAGTAGTCTGCAGTGCCTTTCATGTTCCTTGATTCGTGTTTGGGCAATGTTGCGTTTGGTGGTCCCTATGTAGACTTGTCCACAGCTGCATGGTATACGGTAGACTCCTGCAGAGGTGAGAGGATCCCTCTTGTCCTTTGCTGAACGTAGCATTTGTTGGATTTTCTTGGTGGGTCTGTAGATTGTTTGTATGTTGTGTTTCCTCGTCAGCTTCCCTATGGGTCAGTGGTTCCCTTGATGTATGGCAGGAACACTTTTCCTCTGGGTGGATCTTCATCTTTACTCTCGTGGCTTGTTCTTGGTCTTGCAGCTCTTCTGATGTCTGAGGTGGAGTCTCCATTGGCCTGGAGAGCCCAGTTGAGGTGGTTCAGTTCATCTTGGAGGAGGTGGGCTTCGCAGATACTTTTTGCACGGTCTGCCAAGGCTTTAATGGTGCTTCTTTTTTGACTTGGGTGATGGTTGGAGTTTTTATGTAGATATCTATCTGTGTGTGTGGGTTTTCTGTAAACGGTGTGACCCAATTGTTGATCTGGTTTGCGGATGACTAGGACATCTAGAAAAGGCAGTCTTCCTTCATTTTCTTTTTCCATGGTGAACTGGATGTTTGGGTGGATGCTGTTGAGATGGTCCAGGAACCTGTTGAGTTCTTCTTCTCCATGGCTCCAAATGGTGAAGGTGTCATCCACATATCTGAACCATATCGTGGGCTTTTTTGCTGCTGTTTCCAGGGCTTGTTTTTCAAAGTGTTCCATGTAGAAATTAAGCTAAGGCTGAGGGGGCTCCCCATAGCACAACAACAGAGAGGAAACAAACAAGGACATCTAATCACCTCTCAACAAAAGATTGCTCCAGGCACTGCCAGGCAATCAAAAGCTAATCAAGGTGGTCAGTTGAAACATTCACACCTAGCTCCAGCAGACAAGAGTCCTTTGTCCCACCCTGGTCATTCCACAGATATATAAACCCTTTTTCCTAGTTCCAACAGACCTCGCTACCTCTGAGGATGCTTGCCATAGATGCAGGCGAAACGTCAGGAGAGAATGCCTCTAGAACATGGCCATATAGCCCGAAAAAACCTACAACAACCCAGTGATTCCGGCCATGAAAGCCTTCGACAATACATCATATGTATTGTTGAGACTTTCACAGCTGGTATCACGGGCATGTGGTGTGTTTTGGGGGCTGAGTGGTCAATATGTTCTGGCTGCATTTTCTCCTGACATTTCGCCTGCATCTGTGACTATTGGCATCTACAGAGGATCTGATGTGGGTCAAGCAAGTAAAGTATCTCTCTACCCGTGGAATAACCCTTATCTGTTAACCAAGCATAAAGGGTGCAGTGAGCAAGCCTGATTTGCAAGTGTTAAGTGAGATCCACCCATTAGCATGTGAATATCCGTGAGGAGAGCACAGTCAAGTAGCAAAGGCATCTGCATAGAAGTGCCCTGGCCTTTGCTCCCTTGGAATTGTTTGCTGCCTGGAGACATCCTAAACCTGGGTGGCGCTCACTGGCCCTAGGCCTCTTGCTGCCTGGAGACATTACTATTACTACTACTACTTTTATTATAGAAGCTGCCTGGTGTTTGTTGAGCGTCTGTTTCCCAGAGGTGTGTCCCGCAGGTATAATAATGGAGAGAGCGGCATGTAAGCGTCCAGGACGCACCCAACTCAAAACACCTTTCTGTATAATTATATCAGCCACCGAGTGAGAAACGCTAAACAAAACAAGACCCGCTTCTCCCTGCCTTCTCAGGGAGTTGGATCCGCAAAATATAAGGGGAGGGTCCCGAGGGGCAGGACCAAATGCCTTTTGGTGTCAATGTCTTCAGCTCCAGCGAGGACAGAGCATCTGTTGCTGGTTTGGTACCTGTTGATGCAGGTGCAGTGGAAGGAATGTGTGGATTCGTGACACCTGTCCAAGCCTGTCTGTGCTTTATGCCAGAAACACTGCCCTCCAGGAAGGCGTTTACTTTGATTCGGCATTTGGTTGTTATTACTGTGGTTGTGTGCCTTCAAGACCTGTGTTGCCTTTTTCCCATAATGTGGGGAGAAGTGTAGTTGACGCAGCAAATGTTGATTATGAAGAAGAGGAGAAAGAAGCAACAACAGCAGCAACAACAAGGGAGACGCGATGTATTGTCGAAGGCTTTCATGGCCGGAATCACTGGGTTGTTGATCTCCGCATCTCCGTCTACGAATCAGCACACTCCCTTCGTTCATCTGGAGAGGCTCTGCTCACGATTCCACCTGCATCGCAAGCGCGGTTGGTGGGGACGAGGGACAGGGCCTTCTCTGTGGTGGCCCCCGACTCTGGAACGCCCTCCCCAAGGATATCAGACAGGCCTCTACGTTGGCAGTCTTTAGGAAGAACTTGAAGACTTGGCTATTCCGGTGTGCCTTTCCAGAATAGGAAACCCCAGCAACATGTCCCAAAAGCACTTTACTAGAGACTTATGATTGTCCGCACATTGCACTTACCCAAAAATCCTTATATTTCAACTGTCATACTCAGCACTTTCATTCTGTACCCATCTACACTGGGCCCGGCCTTAGTTTTATTGTGCTACGGTGTATTGTTTTTACTGTTTATTGCTATTGCATAATGTTTTGATTTGCTTTATGGTTTATGTGTATTGTTGTATTGTTGTTTTATTGAGGCCTTGGCCTTTGTAATCTGCATCAAGTCCTTCGGGAGATGCTAGCGGGGTACAAATAAAGTTAATAATAATAATAATAATAATAATAATAATAATAATAATAATAATTGTTGTTGTAGATTTTTTCGGGCTATAGGGCCATGTTCTAGAGGCATTCCCTCCTGACGTTTCACCTGCATCTATGGCAAGCATCCTCAGAGGTAGTGAGGGAGAAGCAGCTGCAAATCTCTATTTTTTTAAAAAAAAATTATTGAAACGTATAAACAAAGGCTAAACGTGCTCATAAAAATACAACAATGCAAGATGGTGAAATGCAAAAACAGTAATGGCAAAAAACCCAACGGGATTTTGGCCTGCATCAATAGGAGTATAGTGTCTAGATCAGTGGTTCTCAACCTGGATTCCCCAGATGTTTTTGGCCTTCAACTCCCAGAAATCCTTGTTGTTGTTGTTAATTCGTTCAGGCGTCTCCGACTCTTCGTGACCTCATGGACCAGCCCACGCCAGAGCTCCCTGTTGGCCGTCACCACCCCCAGCTCCTTCAAGGTCAGTCCAGTCACTTCAAGGATGCCATCTATTCATCTTGCCCTTGGTCAGCCCCTCTTCCTTTTACCTTCCACTTAATTGTCTTCTCTAGGCTTTGCTGTCTCCTCATGATGTGGCCAGAAATCCTAACAGCTGGTAAACTGGCTGGGATTTCTAGGAATTGTAGGCCAAAAACATCTGGGGACCCCAGGTTGAGAACCACTGGTCTAGATCCAGGGAAGTTATGCTCTGTTCTGCCTTGGTTAGACCAGACCTGGAATACTGTGTCCCATTCTGGGAACCATAATGGAAGGGAGATGTTGACTCTAAGCTGGAATTTGTCCAGAGGAGGGCAACTCAAATGATCAAGGGTCTGGAGAACAAGCCCTATGAGGAGCGGCTTAAAGAGCTAGGCATGTTTCGCCTTCAGAAGAGAAGGCTGAGAGGAGACATGATAGCCATGTATAAATATGTGAGAGGAAGTCATAGGGAGGAGGGAGTTTTCTGCTGCCCTGGAGACTAGGACGCAATGGAACAATGGCTTCAAACTACAGGAAGGGAGATTCCACCTGAACATTAGGAAGAACTTCCTAACTGTGAGAGCTGTTCAGCAGTGGAACTCTCTACCCCAAAGTGTGGTGGAGGCTCTTTCTATGGAGGCTTTTAAACAGAGGCTGGATGGCCATCTGTTGAGGGTGCTTTGAACATGATTTTGCTGCTTCTTCGTAGGGGGGTTGGACAGGATGGCCCGCGGGGTTTCTTCCAACTCTATGATTCTATGATTCTGTAGGAGCCCCCGGTGGTGCACTGGGTTAAACCCCTGTGCCAGCAGGACTGAAGACCGACAGGTCACAGGTTTGAATCCGGGGAGAGGCGGATGAGCTCCCTCTATCAGCTCCAGCTCCTCATGAGGGAATATGAGAGAAGCCTCCCACAAGGATGATAAAAACATCAAATCATCCGGGCGTCCCCTGGGCAACGTCCTTGCAGACGGCCAATTCTCTCACACCAGAAGCGACTTGCAGTTTCTCAAGTCTCTCCTGACACGACCAAAATATGATTCTATGACAACGACACCATGCAAGGAGATTCCACCTGAAATCGCACCTTTCTATGAAGCAACCATGGATGAGGAGGCCTCACATAGTAATGATGGCCTCTGTTTCCTGGGCGTTCTTGGCCGCCAATGTGCCGGAATGGGCCCGTATCACCCGCCTGTGAAATATGACCCTTGGCTGCAATTCACTGTAGACCGAGATGTAATTGTATGCCGAGTCTCCGTTTTCTGGAGGGTTTCAATGCACCTTGTTATTGCAATAATAATCTGTTTTGAAAGAAAGAACAAACCCACCAAATGCTGTTGTCAGGGGAATTGGGTATATTTAGACTGTGATCCGCTGGGTTTCTGCAGCTCTGGAAACAAGGACACTGACCGATGGATTCAGACTCCACCTGAATGTTAGGAAGACATTCTTCCTTTGTCGGCTTTTAAACAGAGGCTGGGTGGCCCTCTGTCGGGAGGGCTTTGGCTGTGTATTCCAGATCGAGGTGTAGGGTGGCAACCAGTGCTGGATGGGGTTGCACTCCCCCTGAAGTCACAGGTCCGCAGTTTGGGTGTCCTCCTGGAGTCATCACTTACGTTTGAAGCTCAGGCATCGGTGGTGGCTGGGAGGGCCTTTGCACAATTGAGACTCGTGCGCCAACTGCGACCGTACCTCGTGAAGGCGGATCTGGCCGGGGTGGTCCATGCCTTAGTCACCTCTAGATTGGACTACTGTAATGCACTCTACGTGGGGCTGCCCTTGAAAACGGCCCGGAAATTCCAGTTGGTACAGCGGGCAGCAGCCAGGCTGTTAACTGGTGCTCCTTACAGGGAGAGGTCAACCCTCCTGTTTAAGGAGCTCCATTGGCTGCCATTCATTTTCCGGGCTCAAATCAAGGTGCAGGTGCTTACCTACAAAGCCCTAAACGGTTTGGGACCCATCTAACTTCGTGACCGCATTTCTGTATATGAACCCACACGATCTCTTCGTTCATCTGGTGAGGTCCTGCTCACGATCCCACCTGCTTCACAGGCGCAATTGGTGGGAACGAGGGACAGGGCCTTCTCGGTGGTGGCCCCACGACTCTGGAACTCCCTCCCCAAGGACATCAGGCATGCCCCAACATTGGCAGTCTTTAGAAGGAGCTTGAAAACGTGGATGTTCCAGTGTGCCTTCCCAGAATAAGGAATCCTAAGCAATATGTCCATAATGCACTTTATGAGAGATTTAGAACTGTCTGCACGTCCACCTATCCTAAAGTATTCCTCCTATCCTCTTTGAACTCTCCAGCTTTTAACTTTTAAAATTTTCACAATGCCCACCAAACCCTTCCAGTGTGTTCTGTTGGTCATGGAAGTCCTGTATGCCATGTTTGGTTCAATTCCATCATTGGTGGAGTTCAGAATGCTCTTTGATTGTAGGTGAACTATAAATCCCAGCAACTACAACTCCCAAATGGGAATGTCTATTTTCCCACCCACCCACCCCCGCCAACCCCACCAGTATTCACATTTGCCAAATGTCAAGGTCTATTTCCCTTAAACTCCATCATATTTGGGCATATGGAATATTCGTGCCAAGTTTGGTCCAGATCCGTCATTGTTTGAGTCCACAGTGCTCTCTGGATGTAGGTGAACTACAACTCCCAAACTCAAGGTCAATGCCCACCAAACCCTTCCAGTGTGTTCTGTTGGTCATGGAAGTCCTGTATGCCATGTTTGGTTCAATTCCATCATTGGTGGAGTTCAGAATGCTCTTTGATTGTAGGTGAACTATAAATCCCAGCAACTACAACTCCCAAATGTCAAGGTCTATTTCCCTTAAACTCCATCTGTGTTCATGTTTGGGCATATGGAATATTCATGCCAAGTTTGGTCCAGATCCATCATTGTTTGAGTCCACAGTGCTCTCTGGATGTGGGTGAACTACAATTCCCAAACTCAAGGTCAATGTCCACAAACCCTTCCAGTTTTTTCTGTTGGTCATGGGAGCCCTGTGTGCTAAGTTTGGCCCAATTCCATCATTGGTGGAGTTCAGATTGATTGTAGGTAAACTATAAATCCCAGCAACGACAATTCCGAAATGACAAAATCAATTTTTTTGAGTGGAGGACATAAATTGGACTGTTAGGTGTCTTGTGTCCAAATTTGGTGTCAATTCTCCCAGTGTTTTTTGAGTTCTGATGGTAGCACGAACTAAAAATTACATTGTATTGTCGTCAAAGGCTTTCATGGCCGGAATCACTGGGTTGTTGTAGGTTTTTCCGGGCTATAAAGTCACATTACATTTTTATTTATATAGATTGGGCTTGGCCTCTTGTAAGCCGCACCGAGTCCTGCGGGAGATGGTAGCGGGGTATAAGAACAATAAATCAATCAATAAATAAATATTCTTGCTTTGGAATAGATGCCCTTTGAGGTCCCTCTGGGCGACTGTTCTGTGCTGCCTTCGGTTTTTCGCAACTTCCTGTCTCAGAGCCGTAAATCAATCGCTTCTTGCACTCAATTCTCAAAATTGTTTGTGGCTAGAAGTTGGCAGAGAGAGAAAAGTGAGCGTGTGGCCCATCGTCTCCACCGGCCAAACTAGCCGGGCAGGAAAGGCCGGCCTGCAGAGGACAAAGGGTCACCTCTCCACCTGGCTGCAAAGTCATGATAATATCCCCAGGATCAGGCCCTCAATGGTCTAGGTATTCAGGCTGCCTACTAATCCAAGGAAAAATGTGCGTTCATTCCAGCTTTATCCAGCAGCCCTCTCTCCCTCTTTCTTTCTTTCTTTCTTTCTTTCTTTCTTTCTTTCTTTCTTTCTTTCTTTCTTTCTGCAGCAGCTCAAAGCCAAATGAGCCTCTCTTTTGTTCAAACAGAAGCACAAAGAGAAGTCTGTCTCTCACCTGGGACGTCTATCAAAGGCAACTGCCTTTTGGGGAAAGCAGCCAAAGCCGGCAGTGCTGTTTGCAGAGACTTTTCCCCCTTTCGATTTCCCTCACTTTCTCATTTGACCTGCTTTCTCCTCTGACTGAAATCCTGATTTGTGGGTCACAAACAACTTCCTGCAAGATGTTTTCAAGTGGATCATTGTGGTGTTCCTCTGGCTGTAGTTGCGGCAAAGTATGAGCCGGAGACCGGTTTTCTGAGTCCCTGCTTTGACTTTAGGAAAGTCACACTCTCTCGGCTTTGGAGGTGGCAAACGCCCTGTAATTGTGCCAGCAAAACATTATTCTATAGGCTGAGGTCCCCGAGTTACAAACACCCACCCAATTTACAAACAACTCCTAGTTAAGAACAATGGAGCTGATTTTTTATATATATATATATATATATATATATATATATATATATATATATATAATACTAATATAATATTAGTATTGTGGCATTATATTATTAGCCGAGCCTTTTAGGGCCCTGCAGGGTGGCCTTCTGGTGCCTTTGTTTAGTCTGGGCAGAAGGCTCTCTGCTTAAATCTGGCCCCTCCATTCATGTTTATTTATAGGAAGTATTATGCTCATGGAGAGACATCCTCTCCTTGTTGATGGCTTTGAAACTGGGAAGGAAGTCCTGACAATCTTTGCTCCGTTCGGATTGCTGTTTTGTTCCGCTTCCAAGCTGGTGAACAGATGGGGAATATTCCTCCGGAAGTTCCTTTTAAAGGATGAAAGGCTCTTGCATTTTTCCCGGAAGATCCCTCAGAGCAGCCTTTCTTTCCCAAAGGAAAGCACAGCGGGCTGACACTTCTGCTGGCCACCGCTGCCTTTTCTGGAGTCCCATTCGGTTTTCCTTTGGGGCTTAAAGCCCTGTAAGTTTTTCTGGATTCAATTTCAGTGTCCACAGCCCCATAAGAGCGCAAAACAGCTTGTTTCAGGTGGAAAGCAGGAGCCTCAGGAGAGGCCTTTCAGGAGGAAGGAGAATGGCTGCAGGCCTGCCTCGCCTTGGGATGCTTTGCTTTCGATCCTTCGCTTTTTCAACAGACTTATATTAATGACTAGCGGTTCCCTGCCACGCGTTGCTGTGGCCCAGTCTGGTGATCTGGAAAATAAAGTAATGAGAAAGTGTTGGTTTCTAATATATGTAATGTCTTTCTGCTTGTGGGTAAACAGTATTTCTTGCTGTTTCTTTGCCAGTGTTGATGTGGAGATTGTCTGGTTTGCCTACTCTGGAACATGCCACATATCATTGTCCTTCTTTAGAGGTCCCTTTCAAATCTTTGCAACATGTGCCGTCGCGCCTGGGGGCTATTATTCTCAATAAAGGAGGGGTGGACGTGGCATCTTTCCCCCAGGGGATTGCTTCTTGCCCTCCTATAGGAAACTGGAACTCCCAAAAACCCAAAACGCTGTAAATAGCTCAAAATAAGTTTTATTTATCACAAAGTCATTTCTTCAAAGCAATGAGCTGGAAAACTTTAGAGGGGTGAAGGAAAACATACATTACAGTCTCAATTAGTCCTGGGTCCAAGGGGTTTGAAGCTGAGAAGCCTCACCAAGTTTCCTCTTTCCTCAATGGCTGTGAATGCCGGAGCAAACCACAACCCCAGTTCAGATGGCCTATGTTTTGAAGACTCAGGATCTTCCTCTGGTGCCAAAAGAACCAGCTTGAAGGTGCTTGGGAACTCCTCAATGTTATCCAGGACGATCTGGACATAAAGCATGAGTCCCAAGGGTAAAAAACCTCAGAACTGGTGCTAAGAGGTAACTTAAATCAGGGTCCTTTAGAATCAAGTCTTTTACTCACGTCCATCTGGTACAAACTCTGATGGCAGAATGAAGAAGAAAAAGGAAGCTCTCCCCTCTTGCAGGAAGAGGTGGAGCCAAACAGTACTGATTGACAGCTACAAGCAACCAATCCATACAACTATACATAAGCAGTGTAAAAAGGGGCAGGATTAAGCATGATACAACAGCTTAAATCTTACAACTAACAGTTTTACACATAGGTGGCGCCACTTGTGCCGTCACAATACTGCATCTGTCATATACGTGTGTGTGTGTGTGTGTGTGTGTGTGTGAATGGCTGGATGGCCCTTTGTCAGGAGGGCTTTGATTATGTTTTCTTGCCCTGGTGAAGGGAGTTGGACTGGATGGCCTTAAGGCAGCATTTCTCAACCTGGAAAGTCAAGACCCTGGGGGGGGTCACCAGGGAGGTGTCAGAAGGGTCACCCAAGACCACCAGAAAACACAGTATTTTCTGTTGGTTATGGGGGTTCAGTGTGGGATGTTTGGCCCAATTCCATTGTTGGTGGGGTTCAGAATGCTCTTTTATTGTAGGTGAACTATACATCCTAGTAACTACAACTCCTAAATGTCAAGGTCTATTTCCCCCAAACTCCATCTGTGTTCACATTTGGGCATATTGAGTATCCATGCCAAGTTTGGTCCAGATCCATCATTGTTTGAGTCCACAATGTTCTCTGGATGGAGGTGAACTACAATTCCAAAACTCAAGGTCAATGCCCACCAAACCCTTTCAGTATTTTCTGTTGGTCATGAGCACGGTCCAGAGTGACTCCCAGGTATTTGGGTGTGCTGCAATGCTCCAGTGGGATTCCTTCCCAGGTAATCCTCAGAGCTCGGGTTGCTTGTCTGTTCTTAAGGTGAAGGCACATGTCTGTGTTTTAGATGGATTAGGGATCAGCTGGTTTTCCCTGTAGTAGGCGATAAGGGCACCTAGAGCTTTGGAGAGCTTCTGTTCTACCATCTCAAAGCTTCCTGCTCGAGCAGTAATCTATTGAATAAGTGGGACTCCCAGGATTCAGTGTGAGAGATGTTCAGAGGGGTGTCTGTGTTTGGGTAGAGCAAAGACACCTGCTCCCCACTCTGGCCGTGCTGGCTGAACCACCCTAGGAATGGTTGCCAGAAGAATCTCGTTTTTGTGTTGTGTTCTTTCCCCTCCCTTTTGAAATCTCCATTTGAAAGGCAATTTCCCGACCTGACACCGAGATGGAGTCTTTCAATATTTTGTCCCATCAAAGCTCTTAACAAGCAGTGTATATGTAAAGTTGACATAAAGTTTTCAAAAGTGATCATATTTTACACCATCTGCCATAATCCTACTCCTCTTTCTGACAATATATTTCTACTCACTCAGGAGGAGTCTGTAAATATTACGCCGGTATCGTATTCTGCTAAAGGCTCCCAATTGTTTTGCAAAACCGTTGTATTGTTTTGTTTCTAAGGAGACAAGTTAGTTTATCAAATTGTGCAAAGTTTAGCAGCCATTAGTTTACAGGTGGGCTTTCCATTTACTTTCTTTCCGGTGTCTATTTGGGCAGCTGTTGTTGCATTTTGAAAGAAAACAACATTTTTCTTATTGATGGCATCATTTGCCAGGACCAACAACTATATTTCTGGTGAAGATGGTCTATTCGGTGGCAAAATTCTTTGGATTGTTTCCTTAACAGCAGTTCCAAATTCCACCTCGTGCAGGTGAAAGGTCTCTTCCTTTGCCTGACATTTTGAGCATTTATTATCCATCCTCTTGTTTTGATTCCCCTTGGCAAGTTTTTCTGGAGCGATAGGCCACCTGCCAAACGTTTTGGTTTCTTTCTTGTATTGAGCATTTGCTCTGGAGCAGTGGCTCTCAACCTTCCTAATGCCGCGACCCCTTAGTACAGGTCCTCATGTTGTGGTGACCCCCAACCATAACGTTATTTTCGTTGCTACTTCATAACTGTAATTTTGCTACTGTTATGAATTGTAATGTAAATATCTGATATGCAGGATGTATTTTCAGTCACTGGACCAAATTTGGCACAAATACCCGATACGCCCCAAATTTGAATACTGGTGGGGTTGGGGGTGATTGATTTTGTCATTTGGTAATGCTGGAGTTGCTGGGATTTATAGTTCACCTAAAATCAAAGAGCCTTCTGAACTCCATGAATGATGGAATTGAATCAAACATGGCACACAGAATTCCCATGACCAAGAGAAAATACTGGGAAGGTCTGGTGGACATTGACCTTGAGTTTTTTGGAGTTGTAGTTCACCTACATCCAGAGAACACTGTGGACTCAAGCAATGATGGATCTGGATCAAACTTGGCACAAATACTCAATATGCCCAAATGTGAACACTGGTAGAGTTTGGAGAAAATAGACCTTGCCATTTGGGAGTTGTAGTTGTTGGGATTTATAGTTCACCCACAATGAAATAGCATTCTGAACCCCACCAATGATAGAATTGGACCAAACTTTCCACACAGAACCCCCATGACCAACAGTTTTCTGATGGTCTTTGGCGACCCCTCTAACACCCCCTTGCGACCCCCACAGGGGTCCCGACCCCCAGGTTGAGAAACACTGCTCTGGAGGAAAGTAGCTTGTCTGTGATTTTAATAATTGTTTTAATACTGCTGTTGGGTTTTTTAAAGTTTTAATTGCACATGTTCATTTTTATTGTATTTATGTATTTATGTATACGCATGGTATCAAATTGCTGCCTTTTGTGAGCTGCAAATGAATAAATAATACAAGTGCCTGGCCATAGGGTTGGCTTCTTATTCTGTGATGGGGAATGGAGACCATTTTGAGTCGAGAACACAGGTGGGAATAAATAAAAAGGTGTTGTTGTTGACATTGTTGCGATTATGATTGTGTTCCTCTCTTGAGGTCAAAGCACCTGTTGTCGGAGCTTTGCAAGAACCGTCTCCTCCTACTTTGATCCTTCGAATGACAAGGCCGTTCCTTATTCCTCTTTACTGACCCGATCTCTCTGTCTCTCTCTCTCTCTTTCTCTTTCCTTCCTTCCTTCCTTCTTTCTCCAGGGCAGCAAAGGCCACTTCCGCTACCACTGGCAGAGCCACAATGTCAAACAGAGCGGAGTGGATGACATGGTCCTCCTCTCCAAGATCTCCGAAGACTCCATCGTGGAGAACCTCAAGAAGCGCTACATGGACGACTACATCTTCGTATCCTTTCCCAGGGAAGTCCAGTGGGATAGGCTGAGGTCTCCAAGTTACAAATACCCGATTCACAGTTCAGAACGGGGCTGAACTGAATGATCTTTGGGGGTCCCCAAGTTACAAACACCTGACTTACAAACGATTCTCAGTTCAGAACAGGGCTGGACTGGATTTATTTATTTCTCGTGTCAGGGCAACCACTCAATTGTATTACATTTCTGCTTCCCGGCGGATGTCAGGTGGTGCAATACCGGCTAAGCAGTGTAATTTCTCCAGTGGTGTAGGGCGCAGACACCCCGTGATAATGCGGCATGTCTCATTAAGAGCCACATCCACTGTTTTAGTGGTGAGATGTGTTCCACACTGGGCATGCATACTCAGCAGCAGAGTAGCATAGCGCAAGGGCAGATGTCTTCACTGTGCCTGGTTGTGATCCCCAAGTTGTGCCAGTCAGCTTTCGTATGATATTGTTTCTAGCACCCACTTTTTGCTTGATGTTCAGGCAGTGCTTCTTGTAGGTAAGAGAACGGTCCAGAGTGACTCCCAGGTATCTGGGTGCGCTGCAATGCTCCAGTGGGATTCCTTCCCAGGTGATCCTGAGAGCTCGGGATGTTTGTCTGTTGTTAAGGTGAAAGGCACATGTCTGTGTTTTAGATGGATTAGGGATCAGCTGGTTTTCCCTGTAGTAGGCAGTAAGAGCACCTAGAGCTTCGGAGAGCTTCTGTTCTACCATCTCAAAGCTCCCTGCTTGAGCAGTAATGGCACAATCATCAGCATAGATGAAACTCTCTGTCCCTTCTGGCAGTGGCTGGTCATTTGTGTAGATGTTGAACATGGATGGAGCAAGCACGCTCCCCTGAGGCAGCCGTTCTTCTGTTTCCGCCATCTGCTTCTCTGGCCCTGGAACTCAACAAAAAAGCTCCTGTTTTGTAGCAGGTTTCCTATGAGGCGGGTGAGGTGGTAGTCCTTTGTGATATTATACATTTTTCTCAGGAGGAGGCGGTGGTTCACAGGAGGGAACGAGAAATACAGACCGGGAGGCTGGACTGGATGGCCTTGGGGAGTCTCTTCCAAATCTATCTCAGAGTTAAGAACAACAGGGCTGAGACCATCTTTGAAGGAAAGGAAGGGAAATCCACTCCTGGAAGAGTTATGATTATCAGGGGAGAAGGTTCTCCACTGAAGGTTTCTCTCCAACCCTTGTTTCAAGCACAAGCCAAATGCTTCAAAATCCAATTCTCATGGGGACACAAAGTGAGCTGGAGTCTCCTGAAGAGATGCAGCAAAGGAAACCCACAGGGGTGCTCGCCCTTCCCTATGCTGCCCCTATACACACACACATATATGGCTGGAGTTGCACCTAAGAAATGTCCCTGTTCTGACTTTCATACAATTTCAAGTTGAGAACAAACCTACTCCTTTATTCGGTTGGTCTGTATTTCTCTTTCCCTGTATTTGTACACCAAGGAAAATGGGGTGCCAGCGGCTCTGCTCCCTAGGCACTGAACGCAGAGGAGGCCTTCCTTTCCCTTGCTTTTCCCCCAGAGCAGGAGGGCAAATGTCATTGAGAAAACCAAGAGAAGGAGGGCCACACCTTGGCTTCCAGGCTTCACACAAAGGCCATTGAAAGGCCATAAAGCCTCACTGCCGGGAGGGCGGGCGGGCGGACATCCACAAAGGGACAAAGTCCCACTTTTGGGGCCATTGTTTCTGCAGGGAAGATATACGGTATTTAATGTATTGTCGAAGGCTTTCATGGCAGGAATCACTGGGTTGTTGTAGGTTTTCCGGGCTATATGGCCATGTTCTAGAGGCATTTTCTCCTGACGTTTCACCTGCATTTATGGCAAGCATCCTCAGAGGTAGCGAGGTCTGTTGGAAGTAGGAAAATGGGTTTATATATCTGTGGAAAGACCAGGGTGGGACAAAGGACTTTTGTCTGCTGGAGCTAAGTGTGAATGTTTCAACTGACCACCTTGATTAGCATTTAATGGCTTGGAAATGCCTGGGGGAATCTTTCTTTGAGAGGTGATTTGATGTTTTACAACAGCAAAACAACAGAGAGTAAACAATCAGGCACATCAATTAATATAAATAATAATAATGTAAATAATAATACTAATAGGAGAAATTCATTAGAAAACTAGAGCAAAATGTGCTCATGCTGGCTGTCTCTCCCAAAAGACAATGCTTTTGGAGTTTAATACACTTTTCCATGTTTTTAGGGTAGAACCCAGTAGGAAATGAACTTTGTGAACAAAAATCATGTCACATAGTCTAATACTACTACTAATAAATCATGAGGATTCCTCCACACTCTCCTCTGGATCAGAAGGCTGCCTTTGGAGCCACGAAATCAAGCCTTTGGGCGGAGGAGATGGGATGCAAGTTAGGAAGAAGCCCGTTTCCTCTTTTTGGTCTTTTTCCCCTTGCAGGGTTCTGCATTTCCCTGTTACTCATCGGGGAGAAGTTCAACTATATCTATCTATCCTTCTATCTATATATTGCATGTGACAGAAGTATGTCATCCCCCCCCCCCCCAATTTCCCCGAAGGCTTTTTTTAGAGCCACAAAGGGTTTACTTTGGTGTTGAAAAGTATACATATATACACGCTGATGGGGTGCTGCTGCCTCCGTAAGAGGAAGGGGACCACAATGTGCAAAGCCGATTGTGCGTTATGCTTAGAAGGGCCTCACAAAGGCAAAGTCCCCATGTTTTTTAGGATAGAACCAGTTAGGAAATAATGGCATTGAGAACTCAGTAAAAATAATAATAATGAGATCTACATACTGGATTTCGTATCACAAAATCACAAGTCGAACACTTCCCAAGTGTCTAGGACTGTGTGATGCATTTTCGGATGATGTGCACAGATCCAAGTCAGGTGGCCTTTTGCAGTTGACAGATCGGGATTTTGTCAATGTGTATTGTTTCCAAATGCTGGCTGAGATCTTTTGGTGCTGATGACCACTGGGACCCCCTGTACTGGCTGATGCCAGAACCTTTGCCGTTCGATTTTGAGTTTTTCCTGTTGTTCTTCCTCAATGCGACTGTCACCTGGTATGACGACATCAATCATCCAAACTTTTTATTTTTCCACCACCGTGAGACCTAGTGTATTGTGTTCTGGATTCAAAAGTCCCACAATATTTTTGCATATTCATTTCCTACTACTACCTTTGCAGGTTGATGATCCCACCAGTTCTTTCCTACTGGTCCTTGTGACATAAGTTCCAATGAATCCTTTGGGCCACAGAGTTTTGCCTCTGTTTGTAGTCCATCTGTGCGATTTTCCTGCAGCAATTGAGGAGATGGTCCATGGTTTCAATAGCTTTCTTGCACAGTCTGCATTTTGGGTCATCAGCTGATTGGCCTTAATGGCCTTTGTTCTGATTATGGCTTGATTATTATTATTATGACCGGACCGAGGCCACTGAACTCGATGTCGATGGACGCCTCGCCGGTACCATCTGCGTCGTTATCGTGCAGGGCTGTTTGATTTGCCGAGGTCTTCTCGACGATGTCGAAGCTACCGAGGCCGGCCTTGTCGACTGGGTCGCTGAAGAGGTGGAAGGCACCGAAGACAGTTGAGACCGCTGAAGTCAAAGGCTGTGGAGCTTGCGACTGCTCGTACAGCAAGACCTTCAGGCGCGCTGCCCCATTTTTCCTCGACTGAGCCGTCAGCGCCTGGCAATGTCTGCAGGTCAAAGTGTTATAGGCCTCGCCGAGGCAGCGGAGACACTTTGAATGCTTATCCGAGTCAGGTAGTTTCCTACAGAATTGGGTGCAATGCTTAAATCTTGTAGTTGACATAATAAGGAAGATTCCGAGCGAGCTGAGCGGCGGAAAAACAGGAACTGCGGAGCATGCGCGCGGGGCACCTTTTATGCCCTGCTGAGCAGCTGGACGGGGTTACCGCCAAAACTTAAAAGTTTCAAATTGGGAAGTTTTCCGTTGGAGCCTGCGCAGATCCTCCATATGTGTGCATTCACAGAGGCCACGAAGAAAATTATTATTATTATTATTATTATTATTATTATTATTATTATTCAGATTTTGTTACATGTTGTTGTTATCATTATATTGAAATGGGATGAAGATACTTGCTCCCTTGCCTTGGCTGAGCATGACCTCACTTTGCAGCAGTGATCCCCCCAAACAATGCTCTCTCTTGTGTTTCCTGAATTCTCATTGTTGAGAGCGTTTGTGTGGGTTTTGCATAGCAAAGCGGCCATTATCCCTAGCCAAACCAAAGACACACACACATACACACACACAGATATACACACACATATATACACACAAACACATATACGGATACATACACACACATACTAATACGCTGATTTTGCCTTAATGGCAAAATCATTCTCGTCAAGCCATAGCAACTCAAATAAAAATGCTATTTATTTACAAACAAAACAGTTGTATTGCATTTTTTAACAAACAAACAAAAACAAAACACAAAGTTTGCAAGCTTAGTAGTTGATTAAATGTCCTTTGACCAGTATCTGGCCACTTGGAGTGCATCTGGTGTTACTATAAGAAGGTCCTCCATTGTGCATGTGGCAGGGCTCAGGTTGCATTGCAGCAGGTGGTCTGTGGTTTGCTCTTCTCCACACTCGCATGTCGTGGATTCCACTTCGTAGCCCCATTTCTTAAGATTGGCTCTGCATCTCGTGGTGCCAGAGTGCAGTCTGTTCAGCGCCTTCCAAGTCGCCCACTTTTCTGTGTGCCCAGGGGGAGTCTCTCATTTGGTATCAGCCATTGATTGAGGTTCTGGGTTTGAGCCTGCCACTTTTGGACTCTCGCTTGCTGAGGTGTTCCAGCGAGTGTCTCTGTAGATCTTAGAAAACTATTTCTTGATTTAAGACGTTGACGTGCTGGCTGATACCCAAACAGGGGATGAGCTGGAGATGTCTCTGCCTTGGTCCTTTCACTATTGGCTGCTACTTCCCGGCGGATGTCAGGTGGTGCAATACCGGCTAAGCAGTGTAATTTCTCCAGTGGTGTAGGGCGCAAGACACCCCGTGATAATGTGGCATGTGTCATTAAGAGCCACATCCACTGTTTTAGTGTGGTGAGATGTGTTCCACACTGGGCATGCATACTCAGCAGCAGAGTAGCATAGCGCAAGGGCAGATGTCTTCACTGTGTCTGGTTGTGATCCCCAGGTTGTGCCAGTCAGCTTTCGTATGATATTGTTTCTAGCACCCACTTTTTGCTTGATATTCAGACAGTGCTGAAATGCTGAAAACCCCAGAAGCCCAGAAAGATGGCCGATGGATTCGCTGGCTTTTTCTCAGAGAAGCAATTGCTATAACTTGGCTTTTGTAGTGTTGTGGCTCATTGAGTGAGAGTAGAGCGATTCTGGATCATCGAATGTCCTTTGCCTGATGGTCAGTGTTCAACGCAGAATTTTGTCTTTTTGGGCCATGGTCCAGCCTTCATCTATAATTTCCGTGATGGAAAGCATGGCCATCCCACATTGATTTAACCTTAGAGTTTATGCAACTGACATTTGTGGGATATAACAACAACATGTCACAAAATTTGAAAAATGTTCTGTTCCTGTTTTGAAAGTGTTGCTCCTTTTTAATTGTGTGATCTTTACTTTGGGAGTCGTTGTTCTGCTCCAGGAACTTTGTTTTAGTTGAGACTTGGTGATGTGGGATTCATTGCAGAAAGAGAGCCAAGCGTTTTGGCAGTTTAATCTACTTTCCCCTGTTTTGAGGACAGAATCACCTGGGAAATTACTTTGATGACCCAGGAACACAAAGCATAGGATCGATTGCTGTTGGTATTATTTATCAACTAGTGTTGGTTATACTCTTCTTTGCGGATGGAGAGAAAATGCCGCCTCCCCTCGTGGCGCTTATTTATTTGTCGTGTCAGAACAACCAGTCAAATTATATTACATTTCTAACAGAACAAAGCAAACAAGCAGATTACAAAATTTGTGAGTATGAGAGTTGATTAAATGTCCTTTGACCAGTATCTGGCCACTTGGAGTGCCTCTGGTGTTGCTGCAAGAAGGTCCTCCCTTGTGCATGTGGCAGGGCTCAGGGTGCATTGCAGCAGGTGGTCAGTGGTTTGCTCTCTCCACACTCGCATGTCGTGGATTCCACTTTGTGGCCCCATTTCTGAAGGTTGGCTCTGCATCTCGTGGTGCCAGAGCGCAGTCTGTTCAGTGCCTTCCAAGTGGCCAGTCCTCTGTGTGCCCAGGGGGGAGTCTCTCATTTGGTATCAGCCATTGATTGAGGTTCTGGGTTTGAGCCTGCCACTTTTGGACTCTCGCTTGCTGAGGTGTTCCAGCGAGTGTCTCTGTAGATCTTAGAAAACTATTTCTAGATTTAAGTCGTTGACGTGCTGGCTGATACCCAAACGGGATGGGCTGGAGATGTCTCTGCCTTGGTCCTTTCACTATTGGCTGCTACTTCCCGGCGGATGTCAGGTGGTGCAATACCGGCTAGACAGTGTAATTTTTCCAGTGGTGTAGGGCGCAGGCACCCTGTGATAATGCGGCATGTCTCATTAAGAGCCACATCCACTGCTTTAGTGTGGTGAGATGTGTTCCACACTGGGCATGCATACTCAGCAGCAGAGTAGCACAGCGCAAGGGCAGATGTCTTCACTGTATCTGGTTGTGATCCCCAGGTTGTGCCAGTCAGCTTTCGTATGATATTGTTTCTAGCACCCACTTTTTGCTTGATGTTCAGGCAGTGCTTCTTGTAGGTAAGAGCACGGTCCAGAGTGACTCCCAGATATTTGGGTGCGCTGCAATGCTCCAGTGGGATTCCTTCCCAGGTGATCTTCAGAGCTCGGGATGCTTGTCTGTTCTTGAGATGAAAGGCACATGTCTGTGTTTTAGATGGGTTGGGGATCAGTTGGTTTTCCCTGTAATAGGCAGTAAGAGCACCTAGAGCTTCAGAGAGCTTCTGTTCAACCATCTCAAAGCTCCCTGCTTGAGCAGTAATGGCACGATCATCAGCGTAGATGAAACTCTCTGTCCCTTCTGGCGCTGCAAGATGGGGAATCGACATGGGGGTTTAGCCTGGGCTTTAAAGCCCTGTGTAAAGACTCTTACGTAATAGGCCAGAATAGAAGCCTGGGAAGACAGTAGGGCAAACCTCCATTTTGAGAGTGTCTGCCAGTAAAGCAGCCATCTTGAGGGAGGAGTTGGAGGTCTCCTGGGATTGGCTAGAGCAGAGGAGGAGCCAAGTCTTGGGAGGGAAAAAGATTTCAGCTTCTGAGTGAGAGAGAAGAGATTTGGGAACTGGAGGGTGAAGAAGTGGGTTTTGAGACTGGGTATTTCTGAGAGAGTGTGTGTGTATGTCAGACAGGGCTGATTAGTTGACAAGAAAGGCCAGGCAGCCTCCTGATTGCTTGTGTGAGATAACACAAGGGATTTGCTCTCTAGTTTGAGTAAATTAGCTGTAAAGACTCTGGGGAGAGTTGGCTAATTACTCAGAAGACAGCCTGGGATAGGTTAGTCAAGATCTCATTGCTATTTCGCTGAAGTAGAGTGAGGGATTTTTTTGTAACCAGTAGCTATATCTGTGAGATTAGCTCTGTTTGTAACCAAGTCAAGAAACTCTTTTAAAGCAACCATTAAGATATTGTACTATAGTAATGAGTCAAGCGTTTGTGCCTCTCAAAAGAAGTCAGTTGTCTGTTTTTATTAATAAACCTTTTCTCTGTTTGACTTTTAAGAAGCCTCTATCGTTCCTCAATCTATCAGTAATCCTTTGTGATAATTCTAGCCTCTTTAACATCCTAATACCACAGAAAGGTCACTTATCCAAACAGTCATTTTGGGAGCTAAGGGAAGAGCTGTGTTGGCAGAGAAGGGGAAAAGTTTACCTCAGAAACTCACTTTAAAAATCCTAAGACATCTTAGGTTGGTGGCAGCATTAAACCAAAAGACGACTGAAGTAGTGTTCACTCTACCATTACACACATCTAACATCAACTCACTACCATACTATTGTCCAGTGGTGTGACATTACATATAATTCTTTTACACAGAGCACCTATTTCTGCAATGCCGACTTTAAAGCTTGGACTAAAACTCAGAGCAGACCTTGACTGTTTCCAACCCAGACCTACATTGGATCCGTCTTGATCTCTGTGAATCCCTTCAAGCAGATGCCGTATTTCGGGGAGAAAGAGGTCGAGATGTACCAAGGAGCGGTCAGTATGGGCTTCTCTCTGCTCTGTTTGAAAATACAAGACCTGGCCCTTCTGAGAAGGAATTGTATTATGATCCGTATATTGATGTATCCTGCTTTGAATCTTCTATCAGCTTCAAGTCTCCTTTGGGAGAAAAGATATAAATGATGATGATGAGGATTATGATGAGGATGATGATGATATATGTATACTGCGCTGCATCTCCACCAAAGGGGACTCAAAGCAGCTTAACATAAAAGCATCACCATTTGAAATCTATATAAATAAAAATGTAATGTTCGTTTGTGGGATTAACATAACTCAAAAACCACTGGGCGAATTGACACCAAATTTGGACACAATACACCTATCAGGCCAACGAGTGACCATCACCCTTAAAAACACACAAAAACCCCAGCAGAATGGACTTAAATCCATACATATATATACACACGCACATATATACACACACACACATATACGCAAGCACACACAAATATACACATATACACACCTACATATACACCTACACACATATACATATACACATACATACACACATAAACACACATATATGCATATACACAAGCACACACATATACACAATATACATATACACATATAAACACAGAAATATACATATACACATGCACACATACAAACACACATATATACGCAAGCACACACAAATATACACATATACACACAAATACATATACACCTACACACACACACATATATATATACACACATATAAACAAAGAAATGTGCATATATATGCATATATATATACAAATTTATACACACAACATTAGAACGCATGCACAAAACTACATATATACGCAAGCACACACAAATATACACATTTACACACACAGACATATACACCTACAGACATATACATATACACATATAAACAAAGAAATACACAAATATATACATGTGTATACACACATATATATGCACACAAACACACACATATATACACATTTACACAAATATATACACACAACATTAGAACGCATGCACAAAACCACATATATATACGCAAGCACACCTACCTACACATATACACAAATATATATATATACACACATATACACACACAAAATACATATGTACACAGCAACACGTGGCAGGGGACAGCTAGTATACAAATATATGAACATTAAAGCAGGTTAAATATCAACAATATTTTAAAAATTCCCAGGTAAAATCCTAATGATCTTTTGATTGAGAAGAAAAGCAGTTCACAGCATTACAAAAACATAGTTAGGAAATATATAGGGATATAAGATATAGGGGGAGATTATTATCATATGTATACGTGTGTGTGTGTGTGTGTACGCACACACACATGATAAAAAACACACACATAAAAGGAATTTGGAAAGTCGTTTTCTCAAACCAAGATCCCGTCGTGTATCTTAAATAGGAAGACTATTATAACTTTCTATGCCGCTGACTCATTCCTTTTGCACCCCGCCAGGCTCAGTATGAGAACCCGCCCCACATCTATGCTCTAGCGGACAACATGTACCGGAACATGATCATCGACAGGGAGAACCAGTGCGTCATCATCAGGTGAGGGACTCGTTGGCTTCGGCTGGATGCCCATCTGTCGGGAGGGATCGAATGTTGCCTTTCCTGCCTGGCAGAAAGAAGGGGGTCTGACTGGATGGCTTTTGGGGTCCCTTTCCAATCCTAGGATTCTAGAGTTCTATTCTTATTAATCAGGGCTGAGTGGCCATCTGTTGGGAGGGGTTGTATTGTGTCTTCTTTCCTGTCCGGCAGAAAAGCGTTGACTGGGTGGCCTTTGGGAGCCTCTTCCAACTCTAGGATTTTATGCATTTTTATTATTATTAAACAGAGGCTAGATGGCCATCTGTTGGGAGGGCTTGGATTGTGTCCAACACTAGGATATTATGGTTGTATTATTATTTAGCAGGGGCTGCATGGCCAACTGTTGGGAGGAGTTGAATTGTGTCATCCTTTCTTCCTGGCAGAAAAGGGTTGGACTGGATGGCCTTTGGGGGTCCTTTCGAACCCTAGGATTCTATGGTTCTGTTGTTGTTGTTGTTGGTAATAATAATAATAATAATAATAATAATAATAATAATAGTTGGGACAGACATGATATGGGGATATGTGTTCATTCGTCAAAGGCACACTGGAAGAGCCAGGTTTCTAGATCTCTCGTAAAGGCTGCCAGGGTGGGGACTTGCCTAATCTCACTAGGTAGCGAGTTCCAAAGCTAAGGGGCCACAACGGAGAAGGCTGTCTCCCTCGTCCCCACAAGTCGCACTTGCGATGGGAGTGGGAGCGAGAGGAGGGCCTCCCTGAGGATCGAAAAGATCATGCAGGATTGTAAAAGGAAGTTGTTGTTGTTGTTGTTAAGGAGGGGTTGGATAGGCACCTGTTAGGAGGGCTTGGATTGTGTCTTCCTTCCTTTCTGGCAGAAAAGTGGCTGGACTGGATGGCCTTTGGGGGACCCTTCTGATTCTAGAACAGTGTTTCTCAACCTGGGGGTTGGGACCCCTGCGGGGGTCATGAGGGGGTGTCAGAGGGGTCCCCAAAGACTATCAAAAACCACAGTATTTCCTGTTGGTCATGGGGGTTCTGTGTGGGAAGTTCGGCCCAATTCTATCATTGGTGGAGTTCAAAATGCTCTTTGATTGTAGGTGAACTATAAATCCCATAAACTATAAACTATAAATCCAAATGTCAAGGCCTATTTTCCCCAAACTCCACATTTGAGCATATTGAGTATTCGTGCCAAGTTTGGCCCAGATCTATCATTGTTTGAGTGCACAGTGCTCTCTAGATGTACGTGAACTACAACTCCCAAACTCAAGGTCAGTGCCCACCAAACCCTTCCAATATATTTCTGTTGGTCATTGGAGGTCTGTGTGCCAAGATTGGTTCAATTCCATTGTTGATGGAGCTCTGAATGCTCTTTGATTGTAGGCGAACTATAAATCCCAGCAATTATAACTCCCAAATATCAAAATCAATCCCCCTTCCCAACCCCACCGGTATTCAAATTTAGTCATATTGAGTATTTGTGCCAAATTTGGTCCAGTTAATGAGAATACACCCTGCATATCAGAAATTTACACTACAATTCATAATAGTAGTTCTGAATTATCAACAACAACAATTTTAATGATTGGGGGTCACCACAACATGGGGTCACAGCCTTAGGAAGAAAGCAGTCGATGCAAGGAATTGTGTGTGTCCTGCTCCCTGGTGCTGGGAGCGGCCACCCTGGTTTTCTTTCTTTCTGCCTTTCTTTCTTTATTTCTTTCCCCCCCAACGTATCATCCTTGTGGCTTCTTCTGTGCTATTCCTGGGTTCCTGGGGCTTAAAAATAAAGTGTTCCCTCTGGGGCCGATGGACGGGAATTCTCCCCGCGGAGCAAAGGAGGGGAAGAGCTGCTCTCGGCCTTTGTCTTTGAAGAGAGAGGCTTTGTAATGGACCCCAAAGGCACAAGGACTCCAGACTTACTCCTAATTTGATGGATCGCTTTGGGAAAAAGTATTCTCAGCATTTCCTTCTTGGGTGGAGTGAAGAAGGCAAGGCTTAGGTTGATTTAATAATAACAACAACAATAAGAATATATACACATAATAAAAGTGAAAATGTGTCTATGGCAGAGGTGTCCACTTATACCAGTGTTTCTCAACCTGGGGGTCGGGACCCCTGGGGGGATTGTGAGGGGCTGTCAGAGGGGTCGCCAAAGACCATCAGAAAACACAGTATTTTCTGTTGGTCATGGGAGTTTTGTGTAGGAAGTTTGGCCCAATTCTATCGTTGGTGGGGTTCAAGGGGATCTTTGGTTGTAGGTGAACTATAAATCACAGCAACTACAACTCCCAAATGTCAAGGTCTATTTTCCCCAAACTCCACCAGTGTTCAGATTTGGCCATATTGAGTATTCGTGCCAAGTTCGGTCCAGATCCATCATTCTTTGAGTCCACAGTGCTCTCTGGATGTAAGTGAACTACAACTCCCAAACTCAAGGTCAATGCCCACCAAACCCTTCCAGTGTTTTCTGTTGGAGATGGGAGTTCTGTGTGCCAAGTTTGGTTCAATTCCATCGTTGGTGGAGTTCAGAATGCTCTTTGAGTGTAGGTGAACTATAAATCCTAGCAACTACAACTCCCAAATGTCAAGGTCTATTTTCCCCAAACTCCACCAGTGTTCAGATTTGGCCATAATGAGTATTCGTGCCAAGTTTGGTCCATATCCATCATTCTTTGAGTCCAGTGCTCTCTGGATGTAAGTGAACTACAACTCCCAAACTCAAGATCAATACCCACCAAATACTTCCAGTGTTTTCTGCTGGAGATGGGAGTTCTGTGTGCCAAGTTTGGTTCAATTCCATCGTTGGTGGAGTTCAGAATGCTCTTTGATTGTAGGTGAACTATAAATCCCAGCAACTACAATTTCCAAATGACAAAATCAATTCCCCCAACCCCACCAGTATTCAAATTGGGGCGTATTGGGTATTTATGCCAAGTTTGGTCCAGTGAATGAAAATACATCCTGCATATCGGATATTTACATTACCATTAGCAACAGTAGTAAAATTACAGTTATGAAGTCGCAACAAAAATAATTCTATGGTTGGGGGTCACCACAATATGAGGAACTGTATTAAGGGGTTGCAGCATTAGGAAGGTTGAGAAACACTGACTTACACAGACAGCTTCCTGCCTCCACAAACAGCTTTAACCCACCGTGCTGAGGAGCCACCCAAAGCCCACCCTCCAAGGACATTGCAGGTTATAGCGAGCGCCATGAACATGTCTCCCCACCCCTGCCAATGTCCTCCCCAAACACCATCCTGCCCGCCAGCCAAGGAATACTTTCATTCAGGGACCATTTCATCCAAGATGTTCTGTTTTTCCTCCAGAATGGACACCCCAGGGGTTTTTTTCTCCATTGGTGTGGAATTTGCATAACCCTGCCCACTGCCTTTCCCCTAACCCTTTCCTACCCTTTCCTATGGCACACGGCAAACAGGAATTGATCACCAACTGAACAAGAGGTTTGGGGGGTGTATTGTCGAAGGCTTTCATGTCCAGAATCACTGGGTTTTTGTAGGTTTTTCCGGGCTATATGGCCATGTTCTGGAGGCATTTTCTCCATTGCCTCCAGAACATGGCCATATAGCCCGGAAAAACCTACAACAACCCAGGTTTGGAGGGAATTGACCTTGATTTATAGAAGTTGTAGTTCACCTACATCCAGAGAGCACTGTGAACCCAACCAATGATGAATCTGTACCACACTTGCCATGGATGATGGGGTATATAACCCCAAGAATGATGGGTCTGGACCAAACTTGTCCCACAGACTCTCTCCCCCCCCCCCCATGACCCACTTTTCATCTTGGTGCAGATTAGGGGAGGATGGACCAGGATCGATGGGAATTGCAGTACCTTCACCCATTTCTACAGAGCACTGTGACCCCCACAAATGACGGGCCTAAACCAGACACAAAATGACGGGCCTAAACCAGACACAAAACCCCCATGACCAACAGAACATATGTATTTATTTATTTATTTATTTATGTATTTACGACGTTTATATGCCACTCTTCCCACCCCGAAGGGGACTCAGAGCGGCTTACAAGTAAAAAGTAAATACAATATATGATATTATTATCATAGCACAATATTAATATTATATATTACATTGTACTATAACATTATACTGTAATATTATTAGTAATAGTACATTTAATATAAAATATGTCATTATAATTATAATATCTTTTAAATATCATACTGGAAGGGTTTGGGGAACTAACCCACCCGTGTGGGACTTATAGTTCTCCTTTGCATCCAGAACACTCTGAACCCCAACAATGACAGATCTGGACCAAACATGGTACACAGACCCAACATGCCCAAGTGTGAATACAGGTGGAGTTTGGGGGTGATTGCCCTGTGAATCGGGGACTTGTAGTTCACCTACATCCAGAGAGCACTCAACCCAGTGAATGTCGGATCTTGACTAAACTTGGCACATAGATGCAACATGGCCAGCTGTGCATTCAGGCCTAATTTGGGGAGGATTGACCCACGATTGCGGGAATTGTAGTTCACCCATTGTTGGGGTTCAGCCTGTGTGTGAACCTGAACCTGATTCTCTGATTGTATTTCCTGATGCCAATGAAGATGTTGATTCTGAAGGCAATGTAGAAGATGACTGTTTGTGTAGTGAAACTCCTGCAGCCTTAACTCCTGCAGCCTTGAAAAGTGAAAGTCCAAATTCCCATGAGAATGTTTCAGAGCCAAGCGGTGAACTTTCACTCCCAATTCCTCCCAGTCTTAGCTCTCCAGGGAATCTGACACCTGGTCTCTCTAATGAGGATAGGAGAGGGCAGATTTGGCAGAGCAGGGTAGAATCTCAAAGTTTACGAAGGTCAGCTAGACTGAGAGAAATGCAAACAAAGCCTGCAGGCGTGTCACGTAATAGATTTCTCGGCCTTAAGTACCTCGCGCCTGGATGTATCTTCAGACTAGGCATAATTCCAGATTCAAGCATCATCCTTGGCAGGTCTCCTGATTCCAGTGGCCTTATTCCTAAGAGGCTTCCTAGTTGCTTCAAGTACAGTTAGTGGATTGCTAACAGGTCCCAGATTTAGCAGTGTTACTGTGGGTTTTTGATCTTGTTCATGGACATTTCTTGTTGCTGATTTTTACTGTGGCTCTTTACCTTGCATATTTCCTCTATTTTTGTTCTCATCTTTCTTCAATAAAAAAGGATTGTTTTTCCTGAAGTCAAGTGTGGTGAATTGTTGTCTGAGGGTCCAGTTTCCTGCTATGGGTTGCAACACCCATCTCCTTATGCATTTTCTAATGGGACCATTCATAAAAAACCAAATCAAGAAGTGTTTTTTTCCCTAAGAGATCTGCATCAAGGGAGTGAGAAAAAACAAGAGGTGGCCATTAGACTGTTGCTGTTGTTGTTGTTGTTGTTGTTGCTGTTGCTGTTGTTGCTGTTGTTGCTGCTGCTGCTGCTGCTGCTGTGATTAGGAGTGCAGGGGAGCCGTGCCCCAAGGCCTTTGATGCAGATCTATTTGTGTATTTTATATCCCGCTTTTCTCAACTTGTGACCCGCCTTGCAAGCTAATAATAGAAAGCAATTAAAAAGGTTTTTAAAAAATGCTTAAACCAGTGTTCATTTCTAAACTCCGCTAATTTAAAACAGTATGAGATCATATTAAAAATACGATCAAAGCACAGCAAACTCCTTGTGCCTCACTAAAAGTGACGCAGAGCAATTTAGAAACAGGGCAAACCGATATAAATAGGGCTATACCAATATAAACACAGCAATTCCATATTTGCTTTGTGAGTGTAAAAGCTGAAACACATCAAAAACAGAGCCACAATTCCACTTTGCCAGCAGTTCCCTTTCCGCAATACGTCGCCCAACACGTGATTATTTGTTTGCCCTTTCCCCCTTCTATTTTGGGAGGGGGGGGTTCACCCTCCAAACCTGTGCTAATTATAAAGGTGGACTTCATCCTGGGAAGCAGAAATGCCCGCCATTGGTTTGTGTTTTCTGTGTTTTGGTTTTTTGAGGTGGAAGAAACCCAGGCTTTCTTTTTATAACTCGGTGGTGACTCATCTACGTTTAGGGCTGGCTTTGCCTCTCTCCTCCTTTTCAGAGCCGGGGGAAGGCGAGCGAGCCTTGCAGCCTTGGATGGTAACCCAAACGAAATGGCCTTGTTTTCTTTGAGTCACCGCGCTCATGGCCTTCCTTTCCTTTCTGCCTGAAACTCAAGAGGTCTCTTTGGGGATGGAAGGAGAACACCAATGGCTTTCCTTCTTCTGGGAAAGCAGTCCCAGGCAAAGGGAGGAGAGGTCCTCTGGAAGGAGAGGTTGGGGAGGGCTTTTGGCCCCCAAACCCGAGTGGGCACTTGTCCTCCAAACCCGAGTGGGCTCGAGAGGGAGCCGCCAGAGCAGGTTCTGGATCGCAAAACAGTTCACCCGGGGGAGAAAGGCAAAAGGAAGGTTCCCATCCAGGTGGTCACCCTCAATTGGGGTGAATCCATGATGTTTTTGGTACCATGGGGCTCATTGTCCTAAAAACGGAAGCAACCAGAAGGTTCTGTCTCAATTTTGGAATATATATATATATATATATATATATAGTGTGTGTGTGTGTGTATACTAGCCGTCCCCTGCCACGCGTTGCTGTGGCCCACTCTGGTGGGCATAGGGGTTCTGTGTGGGAGGTTTGGCCCAATTCTATCTTGGTGGGGTTCAGAATGCTCTGTGATTGTAGGTGAACTATAAATCCCAGCAACTACAACTCCCAAATGTCAATATTCTATTTTCCCCAAACTCCACCAGTGTTCACATTTGGGCATATTGAGTCTTCGTGTAGAGTTTGGTCCAGATCCATCATTGTTTGAGTCCACAGTGCTCTCTGGATGTAGGTGAACTACAACTCCAAAACCAAAGGACACTGCCCACCAAACCCTTCCAGTATTTTCTGTTGGTCATGGGAGAACTGTGTGCCAAGTTTGGTTCAATTCCATCGTTGATGGAGTTCAGAATGCTCTTTGATTGTAGGTGAACTATAAATCCCAGCAACTACAACTCCCAAATGACAAAATCATAATATTGATGTTCAGGCAGTGCTTCTTGTAGGTCAGAGCACAGTCCAAAGTGACTCCCAGGTATTTGGGTGCGCTGCAATGCTCCAGTGGGATTCCTTCCCAGGTTGTCCTCAGAGCTCAGGATGCGTGTCTGTTCTTAAGGTGAAAGGCACGTGTCTGTGTTTTAGATGGGTTAGGGATCGGCTGGTTTTCCTTGTAATAGGCAGTAAGAGCACCTAGAGCTTCGGAGAGCTTCTGTTCAACCATCTCAAAGCTCTCTGCTTGAGCGGTAATGGTAAGAGGGCATGTCACCTTAAGAGAGCAGTTTGGCAGTGGAACTCTCTCTCTGCCCCGAAGGGAGTGTGGTGGAGGCTCCTTCTTTGGAGGCTTTGAAGCAGAGGCTGGGTGGCCATCTGTCGGGGGTGCTTTGAATATGATTTTACTGCTTCTTGGCAGAATGGGGTTGGACTGGATGGCCCACCAGGTCTCTTCCAACTCTAGGATTCTATAGATAGAAGGTGACCCCAGAGGGAGAGATGACAGAGGTCCAGAGTGCTGCCATTGAGATGTTATAAAGGAGGCCTTCTCTGATGGGAAGCAAGCTGCAGAAGGGGGAAAGCAGGGTTTAAGAGGAGAAAACCTGGGTCATTGCTTAGTTCTGGGAAGCTTTGTGGTTTTATCAATGGTCTCATTTGAAAATGCATTCCCATTTTTTGATGTTGGGGCACGTCACTTAGTAAACAAGGAGGGCTACATTTTTGAGGAGACGACATACAGGCAGAGGGTCCTGGGAGGGCCATTCTGCATTGCTATGCTGGGTCTTCTTTCTCCTAACAGAAGCCTCATTTCTCCTTTTAGTGGCGAAAGCGGTGCTGGGAAGACGGTGGGCGCCAAGTACATCATGGGCTATATCTCCAAAATATCGGGAGGAGGCCCCAAAGTGCAGGTGAGTCTGTCCATCTGCATCCATCCATCAAGAGAGAGAGAGAAAGTCCCAGTTCCACTCTATTTGGCTTTTTTTTTGCCTGGAATGACATTGCGTCCCATTCTGGGAAATACAATCCAAGAAGGAGATGGGCAAGAGAGAGGAGTTGAAAAAGGCCGGAGGTCCGGAAACTAGGAATTTCTCAGAAGATTCCCATGGCAGAGAGATTCCCATGGAAGAGAGATTCTGCCAAAAGCTACTCAGGAGGGCAATAGGCTTCTGCCTTGGAGTCTCTATTGGAGTCTCTGAAGGCTTTTAACCAGAGGCTGGATGGCCGCCTGTCGGGAGGGATCAGGTGGTGCATTTTTCTGAGTGGCAGAAAGAAGAGGGTTGGGCTGGATGACCCGTCCCTTGGGGTATCTTCTAACTCTAGGATTCCATTATTTTCATTATTATGCAGAGGCTGGATGGCCATCTGTCGGGAGGGTTTGGACTGTGCCTTCCTTTATGCCAGAAGAGGGCTGGGCTGCATGGCCCTTGGGGTCTCTTCCAACTCTATGGCTTTCTGTGCCTCCCTCTCTGCAGGTTTCTAATCAGGGACTGGATGGCCATCCAGCGGGAGGGCTTGGGTGGTGCCTTCCTTGGGGTCCCGTCCTTCTCCTGCGGCTGTCCAGCTGCCTCCTTGCACTTCCTTTGCTGAAGGCATCCTCCGTCCCATTGTTTTCCATGAGGGCCGCCTGTTTGCCGCCAAGGAATGAGCCGCCAGGCGGAAACGGGTGGTGTGGCGTTTCTGGAATTGGTGGAATCGTGGGATAGAAATACCCTTCTCCTTATCGATACGTCTGTTTATTGATTAGTCCACTGACCATATCAAAGACAAAGAAGCCCCAAAATGCACACACACAAATAGTGACTAATCACTATCCTAAAACCACAGCAATAGTTCACTAAAATATTTTTTTTTCGTGTCAGGAGCGACTTGAGAAACTGCAAGTCGCTTCGGGTATGAGAGAATTGGCCATCTGCAAGGACGTTGCCCAGGGGATGCCAGGATGTTTTGATGTTTTTTTTAATCATCCTTGTGGGAGGCTTCTCTCATGTCCCCGCATGAGGAGCTGGAGCTGATAGAGGGAGCTCATCCGCCTCTCCCTGGATTTGAACCTGCGACCTGTCGGGCTTCAGTCCTGCTGGCACAAGGGTTTAACCCACTGTGCCACTGGCGGCTCCACTAAAATAAATTAAAACACAGGAAAATTTTATTAGATGATAAGTTTGGTCAAATGGGATTAAATTGCAAGATAAAAGTGGGCGAAAGAGAATGGCGAGTGGAAAAGAATCTAGTGGAGAATTTTTAGATAAGTTCAGTGGCATGACAAGAAGGGAGCCCATTTTGTGAGATAAAGCAATCTCTCCGGTGGGCACCCTTCATCATGTATTATTATTATTATTATTATTATTATTATTATTATTATTATTATTTATTGTTGTTGTCATTGTTGTTGTTGTTGCTGCTTCTCCTGTTCTCTCCACAAGGATACCTGGCTCTGCAGCAGACTCAGTGTAGATTCTCCCCAGAAAGAAAACAAGGCATTTTCGCAACAGGATCCCAGTTGGTGGTTGTAACCAGAAGTGGTTGTAAATGTTGGACGTATAGGCAGCAATCAAATATAATGTATCACATATGTATATTGTAAACCGCTCCGAGCTTTTGGGAAATGGCGGTATATAAAATTGATTAATAAATAAAAATAAATAAATAAACAAAGGGAGCACCTCCTACTCCTCTGTCCTCTACGGCTGGTACACCGGAGACCCTATCAAACCCCTCCTTCTTTCATGGTTTGCCAATGAAGTGTGGACAGCCCCAACCCTCCAGCAAAAGTAGAATAGCAATGCTGCGTTTGTGTTGGGTCCCTCTCATGTTGTGGCAGTGTAGTCCCATGGTAGCTTCAGGCAGCACCATGGGATTTATAATCCCACTTTAGAGTATTTAGACTCCTCTGCCCCCAAACTACCATTATCCCAGGATTCTGTAGTGCACAATCATTGCAGTTAATGGGACCTCAAAAGTCCACAGACGCGAAAGACGTTTTTGCAGGAGAGAAAGTAAGGAACAGTTTGTCTTCCTGATGCTTTCCGAAACTGCTGTTGGAGCTTGGGAAGCTTGGAAATGGGATGTGTTATTGGACTGCAACTCCCAGAATCCGTCAGCGGCCCTATTGGCATGGCATGGCATGCAATGTTGTAGCTTATGATTATCTGCAGTGTTTTGGTTGACCTCTCTCCCCACTGTTTGGTTCTCCAGCATGTGAAGGACATCATCCTGCAGTCCAACCCTCTCCTGGAGGCCTTTGGAAACGCCAAGACTGTGCGGAACAACAACTCCAGCCGATTCGTAAGCCCCTGCCCCCTTGCCTCCCTTTTTGGCCTGGAAAGTAATGCAGCCATTCAGGGGAGGGCGGCTTCCACAGCTTGAGACCCTCAGTGGGGCTTGGCCTACATCTCCCACCAGGAGATGTGAGGCGTAGTCTGTCTAAATGGCCTACATATACATATATTGCAGCTGGTATATCACTACTCATGACTATTACACTATGTAACATGATTTTTGTTCCTGGGTTGTAAATGCCATTTCCTAATGGGTTCTATCATCATAAAAACATGGGAAATGTTTATTAAATGGCACAAACGGTGCTGTTGTGGGGGGAGAGGGAGGGGGCAGAGGGGGAAGGGAGGGAGGGGCACCCGGCAGTACACTTTGCGAGAAAGTTCTAATGAATCCTTCAACAAATTGCCACTTTGTTTGTGCCGGCCACAAAAACAACAACGTTTCAAGGAGGAGAACAATAATAATAATAAACTTTATTTATTCCCGCCACCATCTCCCCAATGGGGACTCGGAGCGGCTTACATGAGGCCAAGCCCGAACAACAAATTACAATAAAAATAAAACCAAAACACAACCGAAAACGCAAACAGTAACAGCAACATAATAAAATAAAACATGTAAATACATAACAATATAAAATTACAATAGACACACTCACAATGACAATGGGCGGGCTGCATGTAATGATTAAAAGAGAGACTAATTTAAACTAATTTAAAACTCGGGCGAGATTAAAAAGAGACAGATTATTTGCGGAGGAGAGCTCACTATAGCGGGGGTTGTGGAATCAAACTTTCCCACAGAGGGGGGACGACATATACTCCAATGACAGAACGTTGAGGCTAAGCAGTAGTGTGGGATTGTATACCTACTCTCCAAAGACGCAGTGGAAGAGCCAGGTTTTAAGGTCCTTTTTAAAGGTTTCTAGGGTAGGGGCTTTCCTAATTTCTCCAAGTAGTGAGGTCCAAAGTCACAGAGGAGAAAGCTCTCTCCCTTGTGCTTACCAACTACTTTCCAAGTAAGGACTACACAATTAAACAGGAAATAACACTTTCCAGCCAGGAACAGAACTTTTTTCAAACTTTGTTACATAGTGTTATAGCTTTTTAGCAAGGGTTGCTCACCTTCTCTGCAGGAAACCACATTTGGAGACCAATGGACACCCATTTTCCCATCACATCCATACTGCTTCTTTTTAAATAAACCACCTAGCAGCCTTTGCAATACTGGATTTGGTAACACAAGTTTTGCTGTGTAATTGTTTTAATGGAGATCGTGGAGCAAAACTTTCCTATGGGGGGAATGCACTCCAATAACAAAGTGCTCTCTGGATGTAGGTGAACTACAACTCCAAAACTCAAGGTCAGTGCCCACCAAACCCTTCCAGTATTTTCTGTTGGTCATGGGAGTTCTGTGTGCCAAGATTGGTTCAATTCCATCATTGGTGAAGTACAGAATGCTCTTTGACTGTAGGTGAACTATAAATCCCAGTAACTACAACTCCCAAATGACAAATCAATGTCCCCCAACTCCACCAGTATTCAAATTTGGGTGTAGCGGGTATTTGTGCTAATTTTGGTCCAGTGACTGAAAATACATCCTGCATATCAGATATCAGATGATTCATAACTAGTAAAATTACAGTTATGAAGTCGCAACCAAAATAATTGTATGGTTGGGGGTCACCACAACATGAGGGACTGTATTAAGGGGTCACGACATTAGGAAGGTTGAGAACCACTGGCCTAAGCCACTGATATTTGTTTCAAAATTTGCCCAAAGCCGGGCCTGGAAAAGGCTCGGAAGGAAGGAAGGAAGGGAAGGCGTCTCCTCCTCCTCCCCTCCCCCCATTTTGGACATGGAGCTTCAGAACCGCTTCAGGATTCAAAAGTAATATGCATGGAAGCCACTCGTGGTAAGCGCTCCGGATGTTTCTCCCGTTGCAGGGGAAATACTTCGAGATCCAGTTCAGCCCGGGAGGGGAGCCGGACGGAGGCAAGATCTCCAACTTTTTGCTGGAGAAGTCTCGGGTGGTGATGCGGAACCCTGGGGAGAGGAGCTTCCACATCTTCTACCAGGTACGACACCTTGGCTGTTTTCAAATTTATTTATTTATTTACAGCATTTATATTCCGCCCTTCTTACCCCGCAGGGGACTCGGGACGGATTACAATGTGCACATATATGGCAAACATTCAATGCCAATTTTGACATACAACATATACAGACATACACAGAGGCTATTTAACTTTTTCTGGCCGCCAGAGGAGCTGTCGCTCTCATCGTCCATCTGCGACACTGATGAAGGACTTCCGCATTCCCCGCATGCTTTTTTGCTGGAGTGCTTTGCTGGAGTCTTTTTTATGGCCTCATAAATTAGTTAATTTAGCCTCCCCACACTTTAAGGTGGTACCTTATTTTCCTACTTGACAGATACAACTATCTTTCGGGTTGCAAAGGTTGACAACAGGCTACACACAATTGGTTGGAAACCCACTCCAACCCGGGCTGGCTTCGAACTCATGACCTTTTTGGTCAGAGTGATCTTAATGCAGCTGACACTCAGCCAGCTGCGCCACAATCCCGGTTGTTATATTATTAATATTATTATATTATAATATAATATTATAATGTAATAATAACAACACATGATAATAACGCATTCAGGAGTGGATTTCTCTTCCTTCCAAGGGGAAGATTCCTCTCACGTCCTGTTGTCTCAGTCCCATTGTTCTTAAGTATGAGTCGTTTGCAAGTCAGAAGTTTGTAACTCGGGGACCTTGGCCGGTCCTGTCTCTTCTGCAATGCCTTGAGACTCTTCTCGCAATTCTCCATTGACCCAAGCCATCTCACAGTCCGATCCCTGCTTTTTGTCCTGCAGCTGATCGAAGGCGCCTCAAGCGACCAGCGATCCAGCCTCGGCATCACCAGCATGGATTACTACCACTACCTGAGTCTCTCGGGATCCTACAAGGTGGACGACATCAACGACAAATCCGATTTCCAGGAAACGCTGGTAACCCTCCATACTTCTTCCTTCTCGTTTCCAGATCAGATAAGAAACCGATTTATTGTCGAAGGCTTTCATGGCCGGAATCACTAGGTTGTTGTAGGTTTTTCCGGGCTATATGGCCATGTTCTAGAGGCATTTTCTCCTGACGTTTCACCTGCATCTATGGCAAGCATCCTCAGAGGTAGTGAGTTCTGTTGGAAGTGAGAAAATGGGTTTATATATCTGTGGAATGACCAGGGTGGGACAAAGGACTTTTGTCTGCTGGAGCTAGGTGTGAATGCTTCAACTGACCACCTTAATTAGCATTTAATGGCTTGGAAGTGCCTGGGGGAATCTTTTGTTGAGAGTGATTTGATGTGCCTGATTGTTTACTCTCCTATTGTGGTCAACCCTCCCTTTCTGCAGAGAGCTTCCAAATCTACTAGCAATGTCACAAATTAGATCTCATATAAATGAGCTGCAAATGAATCCATGGATGCCGTGGATCACTCTCTCAGCCTCCCATAGACAAGGGGCAGTGACAAACCTCCTCTGAACAAATCTGGCCCAGAAAAACATGTATATTTAATTGATTTCTAATTTTTTATTAGATTGTGTGGTGGTTTGCCATTTTGGATTCCCATGTGGGGGTGGGGGAAAGGTGGGATATAAATGAGAATGAGAATGATTCATTTATCGTGTCAGAAGTGAATTGAGAATACAGTTATAATGTATTTTAAAACTTGGCCTGATGCTAAATGTCCTTTGACCAGAAGCTGGCTACTTGGAGTGCCTCTGGTGTGGCTGTGAGAAGGTCCTCCATTGTGCATGTGGCAGGGCTCAGGTTGCATTGTAGTCGGTGGTCTGTGGTTTGCTCTTCTTCACTCGCATGTCGTGGATTCCACTTTGTGGCCCCATTTCTTGAGGTTGGCTCTGCATCTCGTGGTCTGTTCAGCGCCTTCCAAGTCACCCAGTTTTCTGTGTGCCTGGTGGTGAGTCTCTCATTCGATATCAGCTAGTAACTGAGGTTCTGGGTTTTAGTCTGCCACTTGCAAGTGTCTCTGTAGATCTTAGGAAGCTGTTTCTTCATTTAAGGCGTTGGTATGCTGGCTGATATCTGAACAGGAGATGGGCCGGAGATTTCAATGCCTTGGTCCTTTAATTATTGGCTGCTACTTTCTGACAGATGTCAGGTGATGCAATAGTGGCTGAACAGTATAATTTCTCCAGTGGTGTGGGGTGTAGACATCCTGCAATAATGCGGCATGTCTCATTAAAAGCCACATCCACTGTTTTAATATGGTGAGATGTATTCCAGACTGGGCATGTGTACTCAACAGCAGAGTTGCAAAGCACAAGGGCAGATGTCTTCACTGTGTCTGGTTGTGATCTCCAGGTTGTGCCAGTCAGCTTTTGCATTATATTGTTTCTAGCACTCACTTTTTACTTGATATTCAAGCAGTGCTTCTTGTAAGTCAGAGCACGGTCCAGAGTGACTCCCAAGTATGTTGGTGTGCTGCAACTCTCCAGTGGGATTCCTTCCCAGGTGATCTTCAGAGCTGGAGATGCTTGTCTGTTCTCTATCTATCATATATATCTTTCCACTTCTCCCCCCTCCTAACGCCTCTCCTGCACGGGTTCCTCCTCCTCCTCCACAGCACGCCATGAACGTGATTGGGATCTTTGCGGAGGAGCAGGCGCTGGTGCTGCAGATCGTGGCCGGGGTCCTCCACCTAGGCAACATCAGCTTCAAGGAGGCCGGGAACTACGCCGCTGTGGAGAGCGAAGAGTGTAAGTACCTCCAGGTGAAGGCAGGCTGGCAGACATTGACCTCAGGCCTTTGCACGACCCCAGGCTGCATTCCGGGTTGACCCTGCTGTGGTTTCTTTCCTCCCTCCCTCACTCCCTCCGGCTATTCGGCAGTCCTGGCCTTCCCGGCCTTCCTGCTGGGCATCGACCAGAGCCGCCTCCGGGAGAAGCTGACCAGTCGGCAAATGGACAGCAAGTGGGGCGGGAAGTCTGAGTCCATCCATGTCACCCTCAACGTGGAGCAGGCCTGCTACACCCGGGACGCCTTGGCCAAGGCCCTCCATGCCCGGCTCTTCGACTTCCTGGTGGAGGTAAGGCATGAATATGAGCATGAGCTTATCAGTATGAGGTGGGCAGGCCGCTCTCGTGGTGCAGGGACAATAATCTCCTTCTTAATCGCAATATAAGACCAAGGAGCTCATAGTGGACTATAGAGCCCCCGGTGGCGCAGTGGGTTAAACCCTTGTGCCGGCAGGACTGAGGACCAACAGGTCGCAGGTTTGAATCCGGGGAGAGGTGGATGAGCTCCCTCTATCAGCTCCAGCTCCTCATGCGGGGACATTAGAGAAGACTCCCACAAGGATGATAAAACATCAAATCATCCAGGTGTCCCCTGGGCAACGTCCTTACAGACAGCCAATTCTCTCACACCAGAAGTGACTTGCAATTTCTCCGGTCGCTCCTGACACACACACACAAAAAATAGTGGACTATAGGAGCCAGGCGTCACCAGTGGCTGGGAGGGCCTTTGCACAACTAAGACTTGTGCGCCAGCTGCGACCGTACCTCGTGAAGTCTGATTTGGCCAGGGTGGTCCACGCCTTAGTCACCTCCAGATTGGATTACTGTAATGCACTCTACATGGGGCTGCCCTTGAAGACGGCTTGGAAATTTCAATTGGTCCAGGTTACTTACTAGGGCGTCTTACAGGGAGCGGTCAACCCCCCCTGTTTAAGGAGCTCCATTGGCCGCCGTTCATTTTCTGATTCCAATTCAAGGTGCTGGTTCTGACCTACAAAGCTCTGAATGACTTGGGACCCGCCTGCCTGCTGGAGCTAGGTGTGAATGTTTCAACTGACCACCTTGATTAGCATTTAATGGCTTGGAAGTGCCTGGAGGAATCTTTCTTTGAGAGGTGATTTAATGTGCCTGATTGTTTACTCTCTGTTGTTTTGCTGTTGTAATTTTTGAGTTTTTTAATACTGGTAGCCAGATTTTGTTCATTTTCATGGTTTCTTCCTTTCTGTTGAATTTGTCCACATGCTTGTGTATTTCAATGGCTTCTCTGTGTAGCCTGACATGGTGGTTGTGAGAGTGGTCCAGCATTTCTGTGTTCTCAATTAAATGCTGTGTCCAGGTTGGTTCATCAACCATCACCTCTCAAAGAAAGATTCCCCCAGGCACTTCCAAGCCATTAAATGCTAATCAAGGTGGTCAGTTGAAACATTCACACCTAGCTCCAGCACACAAAAGTCCTTTGTCCCACCCTGGTCATTCCACAGATATATAAACCCATTTTCCTACTTCCAACATACCTCACTACCTCTGAGGATGCTTGCCATAGATGCTGGCGAAATGTCAGGAGAAAATGCCTCTAGAACATGGCCATATAGCCCGGAAAACCTACAGCAACCCAGTGATTCCAGCCATGAAAGCCTTCAACATTACAATTGTAACATAAACAATTAAACATCAGAATAACAATCATTAGCACCTCAACAGTAAAATCAGAATCCAGTCTCATCATCCGTTATTCCGTATTCCTATGTTCAATTACACTGTTTAATCAAATGCTTGTTCGAACAGCCAGGTCTTCACTTTCCTCCAAAACACCAGCAGGGAGGGGACCAATCTGATATCTGTAGGCAGGGTGTTCCACAGCCGAGGGGGCACCACTGAGAAGGCCCTGTCTCTTGTTCCTGCCAAGCGTGCCTGTAATGCAGGCGGGACAGAGAGCAGGGCCTCCCCAGATGATCTTAGTGTCCTAGTTGGTTCATAGGAGGAGATGAGTTATTATTATTATTATTATTTACTGCATTTGTATACCGCTCCTCTCAGCCCTTAGGTGACTCGGAGCGGTTTACAACAATTCAACAGTATACATAGTACAGACAATAGGCATTTAAAACAATAGCATCACAATCAATAAACATAGCATCAATACAAAATTACATCAGTATAGCAAATCCATCAGGTCTCATCACTAGAATCAGTATCCAATCTCGAGCTCGGAGAGGAAAGTAGGGCCAGAACCGTTTAGGGCTTTATAGGCTAACGCCAGCACTTTGAATTATGCCCGGTAGCAAACTGGCAGCCAGTGGAGCTGGCGCAACAGAGGAGTCTTATTGTTATTGCTTGTATTGATGTATTGTGGGCTCGGCCTCATGTAAGCCGCACCGAGTCCCTTGGGGAGATGGTAGCGGGGTATAAATAAAGTATTATTATTATTATTATTATTATTCCTCAATTAATGCAATGTTTCGGTTCTGGCCCTACCTACCTCTCCGAACGCATGTCCTCCTATGAACCGACTAGGACATTAAGATCGTCCGGGGAGGCCCTGCTCTTGGTCCCGCCCGCATCGCAGGCGTGGTTGGCGGGGACGAGAGACAGGGCCTTCTCGGTGGTGGCCCCCCGGCTGTGGAACGCCCTACCTATGGACATCAGACAGTCCCCCTCACTGCTGGCATTCCGGAGGAAGGTCAAGACCTGGCTTTATGAACAAGCGTTCGGCTAATTGTGCAATGAAACACAGTAAGATGGTACAACCGGACATAGGAATTGGTATAAAGGATTATGATTGCGGATTCTGATTTTGATTTGTTTGCTGAYGCGCACGTCTAGGTTAATGATTGCTTGTTTTGATATGTTTTGTATAATGTGTMTTAACTGCTTTTTGATGTTGTTGTGTCAACCTTTACTATGTAAACCGCCTTGAGTCGCCTTTTTTGGCTGAGAAAGGCGGTATAGAAGTAAAGCAAATAAATAAATAAATAATGTTATTGGTATCTATTTTTATTTTGGAATTTACCAGTAGCTGCTGCATTTCCCACTCTCYGCTGATACTCGAGTCAATCCGTTTTCCCAGTTTTTTGTGATAAAATTAGGTGCCTCGGCTTATATTTGGGTTGGCTTATACTCGAGTATATACGGTATTTCTGGGACGATTTGTCCATTCCGAGAGCTGGAAATGCCCGCAAAGATTCCAAATAAGGAGGAACTTCGGCAAACTTCGGCCTCGTTCAGTGTGACTCAGCGGCTGAGTTTTCCTTCCCAGCCTTGATGCCTTTTCCTCCTGCCTGTTGTCTTTCTTTCCTCCCTTGCCCCCCCTCCGTTCCATTAGTCCATAAACAAGGCGATGGAAAAAGACCATGAAGAATATAACATCGGTGTCCTGGACATCTACGGTTTCGAGATCTTTCAGGTAAGGAGGAAATGATGCTGCTCGGCTTTAGAAAGGGTGAGGGAGAAGACCCTCCAGGAGGGAAGGAGAGCGCGCTTTTGAAGGAAAGTTGTTTTGCGAAATGCTGCTGCAAAAGGAAGGCCTGTTTGTAAGGGAAGTGCCAGGCGCTTGCTTGAGGAACAAAGAGGCACTTCTCTCAGCCTTTTTTACTGGGCATCGGCCCAATCATGGCTGTTCTGCGATTATGAAAATCCAGGCCTTGGAAAGGGTTTTTGAGAATTTCAGCTGCTGAACCCTCTGGTGAGGCTCCTCCTGGCTGAATATAAACATTAGGATAGATCTACAGAGCCCAATAGTTTCAGTATTGACCTCAAAAGCCTCACTGGTTCAGAGGGCTTTTCGTATGTCTTTTTGTGTTTTGTTTCCTTCCAGAAAAACGGCTTTGAGCAGTTCTGCATCAATTTTGTTAACGAAAAGCTGCAGCAGATCTTTATCGAACTGACGCTGAAAGCAGAACAGGTACACAAGGGAGCGCGGGTGGTCCTCAAGGGCCCCAGGTGGCACTTGCCAAGGAAAAGGTTGCAGTGGCCCCCAAATCCAGCAGCCATGGGCCAACTTTGACCCTCCAGGTGGAGTTCTCACCTCAGATTCCCACAATTCCTAACAGCCAGTAGGAAGAACTTCCACACTATAAGGAGAGCTGTTCAGCAGAGGAACTCTCTGCCTCAGAGTCCAGTAGGAGCTCCTACCTTGGAAGCTTTTAAACAGATGCTGGGTGGCCATCTGTCAAGGGTGCTTTGATTGTGCTTTTCCTGCATGGCAGAATAAAGGGGGTTGGGCTGGATGGCCCACGTGGCCTCTTCCAACTCCATTAGTCTATGATTCAAAGGGCCCTGTATGGTTTGAAAAGGTGGCTCTGGCAACATATCCCTGAACATTGAAGCGGGTGGGTTTTGCCTGGGCTTAGGTACGCCTAACAGGCCTTATTTCACACCCGGAGTCCCAGCCTCTCACACCCTTCCCTTCTGTCCCTCAGGAAGAATACGTCCAGGAAGGGATCCGCTGGACGCCCATCGACTACTTCAACAATAAGATTGTGTGCGACCTCATAGAGAACAAAGTGGTAAGTGAGCAGGGCTGGCTTGTGCTGGCAGGGGCGCCTCCCCCAGAACTGGAAAGCGCTGCCTTCACAATGGCCAACTCCCTGGCCTTTTGTCAATGCAGCCCTGTGGGATGATGGGGCTTGTAGTCCTGAAGAGGATGGGAATTGAGTGAGAAAGCCAGGAAAAGGTTAAGGGAGAGGGAAGGAGGGTGGCCTGGCGGGGCTTGAAAGAAGGATGACGCTCCTTGCGAGTCAAAGCGGAAGAGCAGCTGGGGCTTTAGAGGGGAAATTGGGGAGATGGAAGTGGGAGAAGGTTCAAGAGGAGGGCTCTGTGACCTGAAGAGAAGTGAGGAGGAGTTCAGGAAGGAGGGGAGGGATGGAGGAAGGAAGGAGCGAAGGAGGGAGGGAAGGAAGAAAGGGAGGAAGGAAGGAGCGAAGGAGGGAGGGAGGGAAGGAGGGAGAGGAAGGAGGAAGGAGGAGGGAAGGAAGGAGCAAAGGGAGGGAGGGAGGGAAGGAAGGAAGGAGGAGGAAAGGAAGGAGAAGGAAGGAAGGAGCAAAGGAGGGAAGGAAGGAAGGAGCGAAGGAAGGGAAGGAAGGAGCGAAGGAGGGAGGGAAGGAAGGAGGAAGGGGAAAGAAGGAAGGAAGGAGGAGGGAGGGAAGGAACGAAAGAAGGGAAGGAAAAGGAAGGAAGGAGCAAAGGAGGGAGGGAAGAAGAAGGAGGAAGGAAGGGAAAGGAAAGAAGGAAGAGGGGGAGAGGGAGGGAGGGAAGGAAGGAGGGAGGGAGAAGGAGGGAGGGAAGGAAAGAAGAAGGAAGGAGCAAAGGAGGGAGGGAGGGAAGGAAGGGAAGGAGGGAGGGAACGAAGGAGGGAGGAAGGAAAGAAGAAGGAAGGAGCAAGGAGGGAGGAGGGAAGGAAGGAAGGAGAAGGAAGGGAAGGAAGAAGGAAGGAAGGAGAAGGAGAAGAAAGGAAGGAAAAGGAAGGAAGGAAGGAAGGAAGGAGCAAGAAAGGAGGGAGGGAAGGAAGGAAGGAAGAAGAAGGACAATGCAGCAGAGAAGTGTGAATGAATGAGAGAGAGAAGTTTGCGCGCTCTTGTTTGGAACTCCCAACTATAAAAAGGCAGAGTTGCACCTGTCGTGAGGAACTACTTTCCCGTTACACACCCAATACCTTTGCCTGGCTGCAATCAATCTATTGCACTTGATTTCCTCACTTCTAGTGTCTTGTTTGGGGAGAGACCCTAGGGCAGGCCTGAGCCAACTTGGGCTCCCCTCCAGGTGTTTTGGACTCCAGTTCCTAACACCCTGCAGGCCTGCCCTGGGGGTCCCGGGGTAGCCTTTGAAAGGGACGTGGCAGCGGCAGCAAGTCCTTCCTCTTTCTCCTCCTTGACCTATTCTCTGGTGCCCACAGAACCCACCGGGCATCATGAGCATCCTGGATGATGTCTGCGCCACGATGCACGCAGTGGGCGAGGGGGCCGACCAGACACTGCTCCAGAAGCTCCAGATGCAGATTGGGACCCATGAGCACTTCAACAGTTGGAACGAGGGCTTCATCATCCACCACTACGCCGGGAAGGTGAGCAGCGGGGACTTCGCCTCCCTTTCCAGGCGGAATGTCGACAAGATGGAGGTTGGGGCCCGTTGGGGGCGGGGGCGTGTTGCCACTGCTGCCTTCTGCTGTTAAACTTGTAGGGAAATAGACCTGCATTCATTCGAATCTCATGCTCACCTCTTTTTTTGGCTGAATGACTTGGATTCGCATCATACAGTCATCTTAATGCTGGGCCAAAGCCAAAGGGATGCTGCTTTTGCAGATCTCTCATTGAATGGCTCAATGTGATGCATTCCTGGAAGTTTGGTGAGGCATCGGCATCCTTTGGCAGGGGGGGTTCAAGGCCTTACCCAACTCCAGCCCCCACAATCCAAGGCAATTCAAGTGGATTAATTCTACCGCATCGGTGCGCCACTGGACTTTCTTCTCCATGGCTGGAAGCTTTGGTGTCCTGACACTTTTGTTTACAAAGGAATCCTAAGCAGGCAGCCACTGTAATGCACATCTTTATTGGCCAAGTGGCAGAGAGGGCCCTTTTTGCACATTCCATCCAGTAGCAAATGCATTTTTTGGTTTCGGGGTTTCAAGAATGGAGGTGTGCTTTCAGTCCGATGGCGCAGGAGGCTTGAGTCAAGATGGGTAGTCATTCCATGGGAGTCTATTTCTGTTGCGCCAGCTCCACTGGCTACCAATCGGCTTCCTAGCACAATTCAAAGTGCTGGTGTTAACCTATAAAGCCCTAAACGACTCCGGCCCAGTTTACCTGTCCGAACGGATGCTCCCCTACAAACCATCAAGGTTGTTAAGATCTTCTGGAGGGGCCCTGCTCTTGGTCCCACCACCTTCGCAATCGCGTCTGGTGGGGACGAGAGACAGGGCCTTCTCGGTGGTGGCCCCTCGGCTGTGGAACTCTTTCCCAATAGAGATCAGATCTGCCCCCTCCCTCCTGACTTTCAGAAAGATGGTAAAATCTTGGCTCTGGAATTTAGCATTCTCAGATTGGTGATTGAATCAATAACTGTTGACCACAAGGCGGATGGTGATGAATTTGTGATTTGCCTTGACGAATTGGCTTTATGTAATTCTTGATCTGTATTTTAATGTGTTTTAATGTATTAATGTACTATGATGTTATTATGCTTTAGTTTATTTTTATATTGATTCTCTGTTGTTAGCCGGCCTGAGTCCCTCCTCGGAGGTCGAGAAGACCGGGTTATAAAATTTATTATTTATTATTTACTTCATTTATATACCGCTTTTCTCAGCCCTCAGGCGACTCAAAGCTCTAAATAAATAAATAATAAATAATACTGCAACATCCAAGTCAATCCCCAAGTTCAGGGGTGGCTAGCAGGCAGGCCCGTAGCAAGGGGGGGGGGTTAGGGGTTCAACCCCCCCCCGAAATGTTTCAGATTTTTTTAAAAAACCTGGTTTACTCATGAATTTTAACTGGTTAACCAAATCCCCATGCTAAGTCTATGAGATGCAAAAAATCAAGAGTTCCTCCAGAACTGCAAGCACGATCTCAAGCAAATATTAGCAATTTATTCACACTGTCCTTACTTGCAGCAATAGCCGATGTAGTTGTTCTGGTACAGCTGTACCAGGAGCTCCAACTTTATTTGCTTTGTATTAAATGTTTGCTTGCAGTCCTAGGTTTCAGGGACTCTGCAGATAGGTGGCTTCTTTGGTTGCAGTCATAGGGCAAGTCACCTGTCCATCATTGTTAAGTTTTGGTCCCGCCCCTTGCTCAGGGCAATTGGGAAGGGAGCCATTTTTAGTTAGTCTCAGCAAGGTAAGCTTATGTATAGGATGTGTGCAAGCTTCCCCTGTACAAAAGCTTCAACCCTTAAGACCTTCCGGGGGAGAAAGGTCTTAAGAGTCTCCAAAGAATTTCCAGGAAAACAGCCCTAAAGACCAAAGAACTCCAGCTGGAGAACATCTACTGCCTTGCTGGTAGGTCCACTCGGCGTTCGAGATGCAGTTCGACCCGGTAGTGGAGCCCACATCAGTAAGGGTTAGATTACAGTCAGCCTGGGAGAAGTTAAAACGGGGATTTTCCTTTAAAGAAGAAGTTATTGAAGACAGTTGCCTGTTCTTCGTGGGCAAGATTAGGAATTCACCAGTTGCCTAAAAGCTTGGAATCATTTGCTTAACTTTACTGAAGACAAGAGAAGTTTCTGTTTGATTGTTCATTAATAAAAGACTTTGTTGTACTTCTCAAGCCATCTAAAGACTGTTTGTGGTGGAAACCTCTGAGAACTTCTCTTTAGGCCCCCTGGCTTCCCGCTGGGCAAAGGTTGCACATCCTGTTCTAAAGACAATTATTTACAGGCCCAGCGCGCGACAGAACAGTAGTGAAGCAACCAAGTTGGGGGGGGGGATGTTGAATGCTCTCATTAAGGAGGCCAGACTTGGTGGAGGTGGTTGACAGGGGCGGAGCTGCAGGCTATTAAAGGCTGCTCTGCCCCCTGCTGTGCTCTTTGCTTCAGCGTGAGCTAGGAGGCAGGTTTCAACCCCCCCCCCCCCCCGAAAATTTCAACCCCTCCCGAAATTTTTTTCTGGCTACGGCCCAAAATTATAGGGGGGGGGTGCAGCTGTTTACTCTACTGGCTGGCTCTCCCTCTTCTTTATGGGCAGCATCTTAACCTTTACTTAGACCTCTTCCCATGCTAAAAAGCAGAGACTTCCCACGCTAAAAAGTGGGATTGAAAGGAGGCCAGCATGGTCTTGTGAACATCCACTTTGTCCCAAAACTGTCCACAGTACATGTTCTTTTAGCTTCACGTCCCCACCCTCCCCTGCTATAAAAACATCCCTCCTGCTTTGCATGTCCTTCTTCCCAACCTCAGGTGTCCTATGACATGGACGGCTTCTGCGAGAGGAACCGAGATGTCCTCTTCACGGACCTGATTGAACTCATGCAAAGCAGCGAACTGTACGTGAGCAGTGGGGTTTGAGGGGGGAAGCCAACAAGCAAGCAAGCAAACAAGCCCCGCAATAAAGCGCTCTGACCCCGTTCCTCCTCCTTCTCCGTCTGCATGTCTTCTAGGCCTTTCATCAAGGCGTTGTTTCCAGAGAGCCTCCAGGCCGAGAAGAAAGGCCGACCGACGACGGCTGGCAGCAAAATCAAGGTGGGTTATGGGATGGAGAGAGCAGCCACAGGAAGAACGTTGGGCACTGTAGTAGCAGGAGTATGTTCCTTGGCTTTATTAGCTCCGTGGCATCATCAAAGCAGATCTGTGTGGGAAGGTTCTAGTCAGAGGAGGCCAGTGTCGAAATGAATCCAAGTCGGAGAACCAGGCCGAATCCCCCAAGGACGCACTGCAGAGATGCTCCCCAAAGGGTGCCCTGAATAACTCCTGTGTTCAGAAGATAGACCTGTTTCCCCTCCACAACCCCAACGGTTCTGGCCCCGATTACCTGTCCAAACGTATTTCCTGCTATAAACCATCACGGAGCTTAAGATCATCAGGAGAGGCCCTGCTCTCGATCCCACCACTCTCGCAAACGCGGTTGGTGGGGACGAGAGACAGGGCCTTCTCGGCAATGGCCCCCCCGTCTGTGGAACTCTCTCCCTAAGGACATCAGGTTGGCCACCTCCCTCATGTCTTTAAGAAGACAACTGAAGACCTGGCTCTGGGGCCAGGCGTTCGATTAGAGGCCAGCAGCAATAGGAAAAGGAAATTTGGATTTTTGCGACATGGATTCTCCCGGCTCGGCTTGGTTTTACTGGCACGTTAATCTATTAATTTATTGTTAAATTTTATTGATGATGTACAATGTTTTAAAATGATTTTATTGTAAGTTGTAGTTTTTATGGTATTTATGTTGTATTGTCGAAGACTTTCATGGCTGGAATCACTGGGTTGTTGTAGGTTTTTTCGGGCTGTATGGCCATGGTCTGGAGGCATTCTCTCCTGATGTTTCGCCTGCATCTATGGCAAGCATCCTCAGAGGTAGTGAGGTCTGTTGGAACTAGGAAAAAGGGTTTATATATCTGTGGAATGACCAGGGTGAGACAAAGGACTCTTGTCTGCTGGAGCTAGGTGTGAATGTTTCAACTGACCACCTTGATTAGCATACAATGGGCTGACTGTGCCTGGAGCAAACTTTGTTGAGAGGTAATTAGATGTCCCTGCCTGCTTCCTCTCTGTTGTTGTGCTGTTGCAATTTTAGAGTTTTTTAATACAATTCCAACAGAAAGGAGGAAACCATGAAAATGAACAAAATCTGGCTACCAGTATTAAAAAACTCTAAATTTTTAGAGTTTTTTTAATACAGTTTCAACAGAAAGGAGGAAACCATGAAAATGAACAAAATCTGGCTACCAGTATTAAAAAACTCTAAAATTACAACAGCACAACAACAGAGAGGAAACAAACAAGGACATCTAATCACCTCTTAACAAAAGTTTGCTCCAGGCACTGTCAGGCCATTATATGCTAATCAAGGTGGTCAGTTGAAACATTCACACCTAGCTCCAGCAGACAAGAGTCCTTTGTCCCACCCTGGTCATTCCACAGATATATAAACCCTTTTTCCTTAGTTCCAACAGACCTCACTACCTCTGAGGATGCTTGCCATAGATGCAGGCGAAACGTCAGGAGAGAATGCCTCTAGACCATGGCCGTACAGCCCAAAAAAACCTACAACAACCTGGTATTTATGTTGTTGGCATCCTCTGATGCTCATGTGAGGCCGCGCTGAGTCCCCCTTGTGGGGAGAAGGGCGGGATATAAATATAGGAAATAAATAAATAAATATGCAGTATTCATAAGAAAAGGGAGCTAATGTCTGGGCTGGGACGTTGTTGTTGCTGTTGTTGTTGTTGTTGTGGGCCTTTGGGTTGTTTCCAGCTTGTGGCAACCCTGCAGCGGACCTATCAGAGGGTTTCCTTGGCCAGGTTTGTTCAGATGGGTTTTACCTGAGGCTGAGAGAGTGTGATGTGCCCAAGGCATGCTTCCTTTCCTGAGCGGGGAATCTGACCCCAGTCTTTAGAGCTGACGTCCTGCACCAAACCTCCTGCTTTTAGAACATGCAGTCTCTTGAGTTGGAAGGCACTGAAAGCCTTTTTGGAGCCTCCCTCTCTGTCTTCGCATCAAGGAAAAGTGTGGCTTGGTGGTGCATTCCTCTTGGGATCCATCTTTCCTTGAGATTGCCCTGCTCTGCAAAGAGCACAGAGTCCAGGCGGAAGGGGCGCGGGGGGAGGAGTGGAGCCGGATGGCAGCTCAATGCACTCTGTGTGTCTTTTCCCAGAAACAAGCCAACGACCTTGTGGGCACGCTGATGAAATGCACGCCGCATTATATCCGCTGCATCAAACCCAACGAGACCAAGAAGCCCCGAGACTGGGAGGAGAGCAGGTATTTGTTACGAGGGGGAGGGAAGCTCTCAATGGATCACAAAAATTCTGCATCACTTCTTGGAGATTTTGCATTTTTCAATTTCATAGAATCATAAAGGTAGAAGAGACCTCATGGGCCATCCAGTCCAACCCCCTGCCAAGAAGCAGGAATATTGCATTCAAAGCACTCCTGACAGATGGCCATCTAGCCTCTGTTTAAAAGTCTCCAACGAAGGAGCCACCACCACACTTGGGCAGAGAGTTACACTGCTGAATGGCTCTCACAGTCGGGAAGTTCTTCCTCATGTTCAGATGGAATCTCCTTTCTTGTAGTTTGAAGCCATTGTTCCACGTCCTCGTCTCCAGGGAAGCAGAAAACAAGCTTGCTCCCTCCTCCCTGTGGCTTCCTCTCACATATTTATACATGGCTATCATATCTCCTCTCAGCCTTCTCTTCTTCAGGCTAAACATGCCCAGCTCTAGTCTTTAAGCCACTCTTCATAGCGCTTGTTCTCCAGACCCTTGATCATTTTAGTCGCCCTCCTCTGGACATATTCCAGTTTGTCAATATCTCTCTTCCAAGGGTGTTGCCCAGAATTGGACACAATATTCCAGGTGTGGTCTAACCAAGGCAGAATAGAGGGGTAGCATGACTTCCCTGGATCTAGACACTATGCTCCTATTGATGCAGGCCAAAATCCCATTGGCTATTTTTGCCGCCACATCACATTGTTGGCTCATGTTTAACTTGTTGTCCACAAGGACTCCAAGATCTTTTTCACACGTACTGCTCTCGAGCCAGGCATCGTCCCCCATTCTGTATCTGTAAAAAAATTATTTATTTATTTACAGCTTTTATGTTCCACCCTTCTCACCCCTCAGGGGACTCAGGGCGGATTACAGTGTACACATATATGGCAAACATTCAATGCCAATTTTTGACATACAAACATATACAGACATACACAGAGGCTATTTAACTTTTTCTGGCCGCCAGGGGAGCTGTCGCTTTCATCGTCCATCTGCGACGCTGATGAAGCACTTCCGCATTCCCCGCATGCTTCCCCGCTGGAATGCTTTGCTGGAGTCTTCTTTATGGCCTCATAAATCAGTTAATTTAGCCTCCCCACACTTTTAAGGTGGTACCTTATTTTCCTACTTGACAGATGCAACTGTCTTTCGGGTTGCAAAGGTCGACAACAGGCTACACACAATTGGTTGGAAACCCACTCCAACCCGGGCTCGCTTCGAAATCATGACCTTTTGGTCAGAGTGATCTTAATGCAGCTGACACTCAGCCAGCTGCGCCACAATCCCGGTGCGACATTTATTTGCGACATTTATATGCCGTCCTTCTCACCCCAAAGGGTGAGATCACCTGTTCTAGTTCTTGATTTGTTAAAAAAGATAATAAACTATTAATAAATATACCAGGTTGGAGAGCGATAGCAGAATCGAGGGGTACGAATAAAGCCAGAAGGGTAGTGATAGTAATGGAAAACTCATTAAAACTGGAAATACTAGAAACAATAGTAGATAAAGAAGGAAGAGGTATAGTGTTAATATGTAAAATAAATGCCAGGAAATATACAACAGGAAATTTATATTTATTTATTTATTTATTTATTTATTTATTTATTTATTTATTTATCGTGTCATCCGCAACCAGAACATTACATTTCTAACAGAAAGAAATAAACAAACAGATTAAAAAAAACAAATTTTGCAAACTTGGTAGCTGATTAAATGTCCTTTGACCAGTATCTGGCCACTTGGAGTGCCTCTGGTGTTGCTGCAAGAAGGTCCTCCATTGTGCATGTGGCAGGGCTCAGGTTGCATTGCAGCAGGTGGTCAGTGGTTTGCTCTTCTCCGCACTCACATGCCGTGGATTCCACCCTGTAGCCCCATTTCTTAAGATTGGCTCTGCATCTCGTGGTGCCAGAGCGCAGTCTGTTCAGTGCCTTCCAAGCCACCCAGTCTTCTGTGTGCCCCGGGGGAGTCCCCCATTGATTGAGGTTCTGGGTTTGAGCCTGCCACTTTTGGACTCTCGCTTGCTGAGGTGTTCCAGCGAGTGTCTCTGTAGATCTTAGAAAACTATTTCTTGATTTGAGTCGTTGACGTGCTGGCTGATACCCAAACAAGGGATGAGCTGGAGATGTCTCTGCCTTGGTCCTTTCACTATTGGCTGCTACTTCCTGGCGGATGTCAGGTGGTGCAATACCGCCTAAGCAGTGTAATTTCTCCAGTGGTGTAGGGCGCAGACACCCTGTGATAATGTGGCATGTCTCATTAAGAGCCACATCCACTGTTTTAGTGTGGTGAGATGTGTGGGCATGCATACTCAGCAGCCGAGTAGCACAGCGCAAGGGCAGATGTCTTCACTGTGTCTGGTTGTGATCCCCAGGTTGTGCCAGTCAGCTTTCGTATGATATTGTTTCTAGCACCCACTTTTTGTTTGATGTTCAGGCAGTTCAGGAAATTTATATGATATTGCCCAAATAAAAGACAGAAGAAATACTTTAGAAAGTATTCCCTGACACAATCCCCATTTTCTCCTTTGTTGCAAAGGGAGTCTGTGTGGGTTGGCAGCGGTGGGGCTCCTGTGAAAAGGCCCAGGGAGCCAGGGCCAGTCCTTCCTTCCCAGATCGGCCTTCCATTCCAGGCTTCCTCGTCCAAAGTGCATTTTCCTCCATGTAGATTCCCCCTCGCGCTCACATCTGGAATAATGCTCTGTTCACGCCTTTTCCTCCCTTAATGCTTTGCCAAAACCAGTCCGTGTCAAGCCCGGCACAGCATCGCAAGCGGTTTTTCTTTCTGTCTGGGAAAAAAAGGCAATTTCTGGAAATGACTTCCCTGTGTCTGGGAATCAGTGCACTTCTGGGAGGAACAGGCGCTCGCCCCTTTTTCATGTTCTATGGAGTGGGCTTGACGTCTGCCTTTGGAATCAGCTGTATTTGCATATACAGTATGGAAAGAGATGTATTTTGGAGAGGGGGCACAAGTTTAATCGGGACATTCTTTTATGTTTCATAAACACAGTGTGTCATTGTGTGTGTGTGTGTGTGTATATATATAAATGCTCTGTGCATAATGAGTACCTTGAAAACAAAAGAACCAATGAACGAAATCACACCAAATTTGGCAACAAAACGTCTCACAACACAAGGAGTGGCCATCACTCAAAAAATTATGATTTTGTCATTTGGGAGTTGTAACTGCTGGGATTTATAGTTCACCTACAATCAAAGAGCATTCTGAACTCCACCAATGATGGAATTGAACCAAATTTGGCACACAGGACTCCCATGACCAACAGAATACACTAGAAGGGTGTTGACCTTGAGTTTTGGAGTTGTAGTTCCCCTACATCCAGAGAGCACTGTGGAGTCAAACAATGATGGATCTAGACCAAGCTTGGCACCAATACACAATATGCCCAAATGTGAACACTGGTGGAGTTTGGGGCAAATAGACCTTGACATTTGGGAGTTGTGGTTACTGAGATTTATAGTTCATCTACAATCAAGGAGCATTCTGAACCCCACCAATGATGGAATTGGGCCAAACATCCCAATCAGAAACCCCAATGACCAACAGAAAATTCTGTGTTTTCTGGTGGTCTTTGGTGACCTTTCTGACACCCCCCTGGTGACCCTCCCCCAGGGTCTTGACTTCCCAGATTGAGAAATGCTGCCTTAAGGCCATCCAGTCTAACTCCTTTTACCAGGGCAAGAAAACATAATAAAAGCCCTCCTGACAAAGGGCCATCCAGCGATTCACACACACACACATATGTATATGATAGATGGAGTATCAAAGATTTGAAAGGGACCCCTAAAGAAGGACAATGATATGTTGCATGTTCCAGGGTAGGTAAACTAGACACTCTCCACATCAACACTGACAAAGAAACAGCAAGAAATACTGTTTACCCACAAGCAGAAAGACATTACATATATTAGAAACCAACACTTTCTCATTACTTTATTTTCCAGATCACCAGGCTGGGCCACAGCAACACGTGGCAAGGGACAGCTAGTATATATATATAATTGAAATTACTTGGTGTCGGAAACCAAGCCAGGACCCTTAGGGAGCAAAGACGCCATTATTTATTATCCATGATTTCAATTTCTGCATTTAGGACTCAACCCCCCTTTTCTGATTCTGGAATGTGCTAGGCCAGCGTTTCTCAACCTGGGGGTCGGGACCCCTGGTTGGGTCGCGAGGGGGTGTCAGAGGGGTCGCCAAAGACCACCAGGAAAACACAGTATTTTCTGTTGGTCATGAGGGTTCTCTGTGGGAAGTCTGGCCCAATTCTGTCGTTGGTGGGGTTCAGAATGCTCTTTGGTTGTAGGTGAACTATAAATCCCAGCAACAACAACTCCCAAATGTCAAGGTCTATTTTCCCCAAACTCCACCAGGGTTCACATTTGGGCATATTGAGTATTTGTGCCAAGTTGGTCCAGATCCATCATTGTTTGAGTCTACAGTGCTCTTTGAGTGTAGGTGAACTACAACTCCAAAACTCAAGGTCAATAATAATAATAATAATCATCATCATCATCATCCTTTATTTATACCCCGCTAACATCTCCCGAAGGACTCGATGCGGCTTACAAGAGGCCGAGAGGTGCGGCTTACAATGCCCACCAAACCTTTCCAGTATTTTCTGTTGGTCATGGGAGTTCTGTGTGCCAATTTTGGTTCAATGCTATCGTTGGTGGAGTTCAGAATGCCCCCTGATTCTAGGTAAACTATAAATCCCAGCAACTACAACTCCCAAATGACAAAATCAACCCTCCACCCCACCAATATTCAAATTTTTGTGTTTCGGGTATTTGTGCCAAATTTGTTCCAGTGAATAAAATACATCCTGCATATGTGCTATTTACATTATGATTCATAACAATAGCAAAATCACAGTTATGAAGTAGCAACAAAAATAATTTTATGGTTGGGGGTCACCACAACATGAGGGTTGCGGCATTCGGAAGGTTGAGAACCACTGGCTTTCGTAACCCTCGAAGAGGGATGCCAGGCCGGCACTGCCATCTTGTTGAGACTTACTCAGGATGTTCTGGAAAGACTTTGGATGGGATCGTTGCAAAAGAAACCTTTGCTTCTTTCCCAGTCTTCCCTCAGTGAGCCCAGTGAGCTCTTGATCTGCTTTTGCAGAAGTTTGTAGGTTGTTCGGTGTTTTATTCCCAGCCTTTTCTCCCTCAGGGTCAAACATCAGGTGGAATACCTGGGCCTCAAAGAGAACATTCGCGTGCGGCGAGCTGGGTATGCTTACAGGCGTGCATTCAAGAAATTCCTGCAGAGGTATGATGATGGTGATGATGATGATGATGATGAAGATGATGGTGATGGTGATTGTGTTTATTCATGCCCCACTTGTTCTCATCCACAATGAGGTGCAGCAGCTGTAGGATTTGGAAAGCACTGAGAATAGAAAAGATTTGAACAGAAAACAAAGTAGACTAGAATTAAGAGAGTTAGAAAGAAATAGTGGAATCACTGGCAGTCACCATTTTCTTCGTGACAGAATCAGCGGTTAAAACTTGTGCGCCAGTTGCGCCCGTACCTTGGGAAGTCAGATCTGGCCACAGTGGTCCACGCTCTTGTTACATCCCGAATAGATTACTGCAACGCACTCTACGTGGGGTTGCCTTTGAAGACTGTTCGGAAACTTCAATTAGTCCAGCGGGCGGCAGCCAGATTACTCACTGGAGCGGCATACAGGGAGCATACCACTCCTATGTTATGTCAGCTCCACTTGCTGCCAATCCAGTTCCGAGCACAATTCAAAGTGCTGGTCTTGACCTACAAAACCCTATATGGCTCCGGCCCAGTGTACCTGTCCGAACGCATCTCCTTCTACATCCCGCCTCGGAGTTTAAGATCTTCTGGGGAGGCCCTGCTCTCGGCCCCACCTCTATCACAAGTGAGGCTGGTAGGGACGAGGGACAGGGCCTTCTCAGTGGTGGCCCCTCGCCTGTGGAGCTCACTCCCCGGGGAAATTAGGTCATCAACATCCCTCCTCTCCTTTAGAAGGAAACTGAAAACATGGATATGGGACCAGGCCTTTGGGTAATCTGGCAGACCGACAAGGTAATGACGACCAGAATTTTGGGAAGGACTATGGCAATGCTGAATGGACTTACGGATTTTAGAACTCAGTGAACGTTGGCCACTAGATTGGCTTTTTAGTTGTTAGTGTATTAATTGAATGTTTTAACTATTGTGGTTATTGGTGTTATGTATTTTATCTGTTGAATTGTTGGCATCGAATTGTGCCGGTTGTAAGCCGCCCTGAGTCCCCCCTCGGGGGTCAAGAAGGGCGGGGTAGAAGTGCCCGAAATAAATAAATCAATAATAATAATAAATAATAGGATTTGGAAAGCACTGAGAATACAAAAGATTTGAACAGAAAACAAAGTAGACTAGAATTAGAGAGTTAGAAAGGAATAGTAGAATCACTGGCGGTCACCATTTTCTTCGTGACAGAATCTGAATATTTTTCTTTAATTGGAATCAAAACTCCAGCCTGGGCCCTCAACTGGGGTGCATATGGGGGAAGTACTTGATGACAGGTAAACAGTCAGTCAATTGAGTATATGAAAAGGAAATGAGCTGAGAAGGGCATTGGCTGAGCCCCGTCCTCTTCAGCCGCTGTGACCTGAGCGAATGCAAGAGTGTTAGTCCCAAAAGGGGTTTTTCCCTCCCTCTGCTATTCCCAACATAATAAGTTAACAGGTGGCACCTCACTTATGGCAACCCCTGTGAGTTTTTAGGGCTTTTAGAAGCACTTTGGCCAGTTCCTTCTCTGCCATATTGTCTACATAACTTGAGATTCCCCAGTGGCCTCTCACCCAAATCCTAGATCTGGCTTAGCATCCCAGACCAGGCACTATTTATGCCCCAATGCCACCCCTGCCCAAAACGGGGGAGACTTGGCTGAAGAGCCCTGGGTGGGTGCTGAGCCTCCCTTCTCCTCTTCTCTCTCCTCCTCCTTCTCCCCGGAAGGTACGCCATCCTGACCAAGGCCACCTGGCCCACCTGGAAAGGCGACGAGAAGCAAGGAGTGCTCCACCTGCTCCATTCGGTCAACATGGACCCCGACCAGTTCCAGCTGGGAAGAACCAAGGTCTTCATCAAAGCCCCGGAGTCTGTGAGTGTCAAGGGCCGGGGTGTGTGTGTCTGCCTGGCTGCAAGTGCTATTTATTTATTTATCGTGTCAGGTGCAGACCAAACAGTTGCATTGCATTTTTTAACAAACAAACAGAACACAGAATTTGCAAGTTTGGTAGTTGATTAAATGTCCTTTGACCAGTATCTGGCCACTTGGAGTGCCTCTGGTGTTGCCGCAAGGAGGTCCTCCATTGTGCATGTGGCAGGGCTCAGGTTGCATTGCAGCAGGTGGTCAGTGGTTTGCTCTTCTCCACACTCGCATGTCGTGGATTCCACTTTGTGGCCCCATTTCTTGAGGTTGGCTCTGCATCTTGTGGTGCCAGAGCGCAGTCTGTTCAGCGCCTTCCAAGTCGCCCAGTTCTCTGTGTGCCCAGGGGGAGTCTCTCTTTTGGTATCAGCCATTGATTGAGGTTCTGGGTTTGAGCCTGCCACTTTTGGACTCTCGCTTGCTGGGGTGTTCCAGCGAGTGTCTCTGTAGAGCTTAGAAAACTATTTCTTGATTTAAGTCGTTGACGTGCTGGCTGATACCCAAACAGGGGATGAGCTGGAGATGTCTCTGCCTTGGTCCTTTCACTATTGGCTGCTACTTCCCGGCGGATGTCAGGTGGTGCAATACCGGCTAAGCAGTGTAGTTTCTCCAGTGGTGTAGGGCGCAGACACCCCGTGATAATGCGGCATGTCTCATTAAGAGCCACATCCACTGTTTTAGTGTGGTGAGATGTGTTCCACACTGGGCATGCGTACTCAGCAGGAGTAGCATAGCGCAAGGGCAGATGTCTTCACTGTGTCTGGTTGTGATCCCCAGGTTGTGCCAGTCAGCTTTCGTATGATATTGTTTCTAGCGCCCACTTTTTGCTTGGTATTCAGGTAGTGCTGCTTGTAGGTCAGGGCACAGTCCAAAGAGACTCCCAGGTATTTGGGTGTGTTGCAATGCTCCAGTGGGATTCCTTCCCAGGTGATCCTCAGAGCTCGGGATGCTTGTCTGTTCTTGAGGTGAAAAGCACATGTCTGTGTTTTAGATGGATTAGGGATCAGCTGGTTTTCCCTGTAATAGGCAGTAAGAGCACCTAGAGCTTCGGAGAGCTTCTGTTCAACCATCTCAAAGCTCCCTGCTTGAGCAGTAATTGCACGATCATCAGCATAGATGAAACTCTCTGTCCCTTCTGGCAGTGGCTGGTCATTTGTGTAAATGTTGAACATTGATGGACGAGCACGCTCCCCTGAGGCAGGCCGTTCTTCTGTTTCCGCCATCTGCTTCTCTGGCCCTGGAACTCAACAAAAAAGCTCCTGTTTTGTAGCAGGTTTCCTATGAGGCGGGTGAGGTGGTCATCCTTTGCGATATTATACATTTTTCTCAGGAGGAGGTGGTGGTTGACAGTATCATAAGCCGCTGACTGGTCTATGAAGACAGCTCCTGTGATCTGTTGCCTTTCAAAGCCATCTTCTATGTGCTGAGTCAGGTTTAGCACTTGCGATGTGCAGCTTTTGCCTGCAAGTGCTGCAAGTGGCACATTCCTGTCTGTAAGCTCATGTTTTCCTTTTTGAAAGTCATTAGGATTTTTCTTTTTGGGGAGGGGAGGAGTGCCGGTGTCCTCTGAGCCTCGGGAAGCATCCGCCGTAAGTCTTAATTACTGGAATCAGCCTGCAATTAGTGGGATCTGTCAACGCCAGCACTTTGGGTGGCCAGCTCCTTCTCCTGCGAAAACATTAAGGAATGATGAGGATGAGAGTGTTGGGGAGACAGGTTAATTACTGTGAGAGGGAGTTGGAATTGGCTAACGGCAGCAGATTTAAAGAATGCCATCATGTAGGCAAGGGATGCCACTCACGGGGCAGAAACTCACAGGGAAGTCTTCCATGCATAGGCTCTCCATTTCTGCTCCTTTTGATGTTCGCTAGGAGGAAGGGGAGGAAGGTTCTGGTGGCATTTTATTCTGGAATGCCATCCACTTGAATACAGAGCCCCCAGTGGCGCAGTGGGCTAAACCCCTGTGCTGGCAGGACTGAGGACCGACAGGTCACAAGTTCGAATCCAGGGAGAGGCGGATGAGCTCCCTCTATCAGCTCCAGCTCCTCATACGGGGATATGAGAGAAGTCTCCCACAAGGATGATAAAAACATCAAATCATCCAGGCGCCCCCTGGGCAAGGTCCTTGCAGACAGCCAATTCTCTCACACCAGAAGCGACTTGCAGTTTCTCAAGTCACTCCTGACACTAAAAAAAAATCCACCTGGATGCTATCTCCCTTCTCCAGCTCTGAGAAAGCCTCCCCTACAATGTCTCCAGGGTGCTCTCTCCCTCTGACTGGATCCCATAGTGTCTCCTTGCTGGCACTCTGTCCCTCTTCCATTTGTCATCTCTCCTTTCATCCAGCTCTATCAAGGTGGTATCATTAAGGTCAATGATTCGAAGGTGGAACGGACTGCCTCCGAGGATGGTGGCTTCTCCCCCTTTGGAAATTTTTAAGCAAATTGATTTTTCTATTGAGTGGGGTTGGACTATATGGGCTTTGGGATGCCCTCCGGCTCTATGGAATGTCTATACTCACTTTGAGGTCACAGGAGCAGAGTGACATTCACACAGTGGCATTGTGGATGCAGGTGTCCATTGTATGTGGCTCTGCATGGCCTATTGGCTATGCTTTTCACTGTGCATTTGGTATCATGGTCTAGTTATGCTGTGTTTACGCAAGGATTGTGTTGCATGGTCAGTGCACAACTAGAGGCCCTGGTGGCGCAGTGGGTTAAACCCCTGTGCCGGCAGGACTGAAGACCGACAGGTCGCAGGTTTGAATTCAGGGAGAGGCGGATGAGCTCCCTCTATCAGTTCCAGCTCCTCATGCAGGGACATGAGAGAAGCCTCCCACAAGGATGATAAAAACATCAAATCATCCGGGCGTCCCCTGGGCAACGTCCTTGCAGACGGCCAATTCTCTCACACCAGAAGCGACTTGCAGTTTCTCAAGTTGCTCCTGACATGATAAAAAAAAGTGCACAACTCCATGAATGGGTGTCAGTGCTACACAACCTCAGTGTAAGCACCGAGATTGTGGCGCAGCTGGCTGAGTGTCAGCTGCATTTAGATCACTCTGACCAAAAGGTCATGAGTTCGAAAGCCAGCCCGGGTTGGAGTGGGTTTCCAACCAATTGTGTAGCCTGTTGTCGACCTTTGCAACCCGAAAGACAGTTGCATCTGTCAAGTAGGAAAATAAGGTACCACCTTAAAGTGTGGAGGCTAAATTAACTGATTTATGAGGCCATAAAGAAGACTCCAGCAAAGCATTCCAGCGGGGAAGCATGCGGGAATGCGGAGTGCTTCATCAGCGTCGCAGATGGACGATGAAAGCGACAGCTCCCCTGGCGGCCAGAAAAAGTTAAATAGCCTCTGTGTATGTCTGTATATGTTTGTATGTCAAAAATTGGCACTGAATGTTTGCCATATATGTATACACTGTAATCCACCCTGAGTCCCCTGCGGGGTGAGGAGGGCGGAATATAAAAGCTGTAAATAAATACATAAATAAATAAGATCTCAGCCAAGTTGAATTGCTTTTTCCAGTTGAGGTCAATCTGATGTACATCCGTCCTTCCTTCCTCTCTCTCTCTCCGTTGCTGTTTTCCCTCCTTCTTGGTCGCAGCTCTTTTTGCTGGAGGAGATGCGCGAACGGAAGTATGACGGCTACGCGCGGGCGATTCAGAAAGCGTGGCGGAAATATGTGGCCAGGAAGAAATACGTGCAAATGAGGGAAGAAGGTATGCCTTGGCATGATAGGCCACTCCCTGCTGTTTATGCCAGGAGTGGGTCGTGGATAGGCTTTGCCTACCGTTACCTAACCCACTTGAGCAGAAATTTGGGCAGGTGTTGGTGAGCATGAAATGAGAAGGAAAACCCTCTCTTTGGAACAAACTCTCTGTTCCGTGTTGGCCTTAAAAGCCTCCGACCTGTTGCTGAACAAGAAGGAGAGGCGGAGGAACAGCATCAACCGGAACTTCGTGGGCGACTACATCGGGATGGAGGACCGGCCAGAGCTGCGCCAGTTCCTGGGCAAACGCGAAAAGGTCGACTTCGCCGACACAGTCATCAAATACGACAGGAGGTTTAAGGTACAATGGGGAGCGGGGGGGGGGGGGGGTGGTAACGGGTCTCCCTAGCGCCTCGTTTATGCCACGGGATGGCCCTCGAAGCAGGCATATCAACATGGGTGCCTCTCCAGACATGCTGCAGGAGGACTTCCCAATGGACAGGGATGGAAGGGAATGTGTTTGCCTTTTAAACCTTTGAGCATCAGCTCATCTTGGCCACCTTTTATGGAGGCCAGGTCTCTCCAAGAGCTGAGAGCTAAAAGGAGTCTGGGACCTTGTCGAAGGCTTTCACGGCCGGAATCACTGGGTTGTTATAGGTTTTTTTGGGCTATATGGTCATGGTCTAGAGGCATTCTCTCCTGACGTTTCGCCTGCATCTATGGCAAGCATCCTCAGAGGTAGTGAGGTCTGTTGGAACCAGGAAAATGGGTTTATATATCTGTGGAATGACCAGGGTGGGACAAAGGACTCTTGTCTGCTGGAGCTAGGGGTGAATGTTTCAACTGACCACCTTGATTAGCATTTGATGGCCTGACTGTGCCTGGAGCAAACTTTTTGAGGAACCAACCTGGACACAGCATATTATTGGAGAACACAGAAATGCTGGACCACTCTCACAACCACCATGTCAGACTACACAGAGAAGCCATTGAAATCCACAAGCATGTGGACAATTTCAACAGAAAGGAGGAAACCATGAAAATGAACAAAATCTGGCTACCAGTATTAAAAAAACTCTAAAATTACAACAGCACAACAACAGAGAGGAAACAAACAAGGACATCTAATCACCTCTCAACAAAAGTTTGCTCCAGGCACTGTCAGGCCATTGTATGCTAATCAAGGTGGTCAGTTGAAACATTCACACCTAGCTCCAGCAGACAAGAGTCCTTTGTCCCACCCTGGTCATTCCACAGATATATAAACCCTTTTTCCTAGTTCCAACAGACCTCACTACCTCTGAGGATGCTTGCCATAGATGCAGGCGAAACGTCAGGAGAGAATGATTCTCTAAGACAGTGTTTCTCAACCTGGGGGTCGGGACCCCTGAGGGGGTCGCGAGGGGGTGTCAGAGGGGTCGCCAAAGACCATCAGAAAACACAGTATTTTCTGATGGTCATGGGGATTCCATGTGGGAAGTTTGAGCCAATTCTATCATTGGTGGAGTTCAGAATGTTCTTTGATTGTAATGAACTATAAATCCCAGCAACTACAACTCCCAAATGTCAAGATCTATTTTCCCCGGACTCCACCAGTGTTCACATTTGGGCATATTGAGTATTCATGCCAAGTTTGGTCCAGATCCACCATTGCATGAGTCCACAGTGCTCTCTGGATATAGGTGAACTACAACTCCCAAACTCAAGGTCAATGCCCATCAAACCCTTCCAGTATTTTCTGTTTCATGGGAGTTCTGTGTGCCAAGTTTGGTTCAATTCCATTGGTGGAGTTCAGAATTCTCTTTGATTGTAGGTGAACTATACATCTCAGCAACTACAACTCCCAAATGACAAAATCAATCTCCCCCTAAACCTCACCAGTATTCAAATTTGGGTGTATTGGGTATTTGTGCCAAATTTGGTCCAGTGAATGAAAATACTTCCTGCATATCAGATATTTACATGGCGATTCATAATAGGGTTATGGTTGGGGGTCACCACAACATGAGGAACTGTATTAAGGGGTCGCGGCATTAGGAAGGTTGAGAACCACTGCTCTAGACCATGGCCATATAGCCTGAAAAAACTACAACAACCCAGTTTGGGGCCTGTTTGCCCCTTCCTGTGCGCGGCCTCCCCAGATCCCTTTCCGTTTCAGGGCATCAAGCGCGACCTCATCCTCTCCCCAAAGTACGTCTACCTGATTGGGCGCGAAAAAGTGAAGCAGGGCCCCGACAAAGGCTTGGTGAAGGAGGTGCTGAAACGGCAGATCGAGTTGGAGAGAGTCCTCTTCGTGTCCCTAAGGTCAGCCTCCCCCGGCCTCCCTCCCTGCGCTGCTGCTGCTTCGATGAAGCCCCTCTCTCTGGAGGGCAGCAGGACCATGGAGCCCACCTGCTGTGGCCAAGGAGGACAGCAGAGGCCAACCTTGCCAGTTTTGAGGGCAGAGAGAGGGAGAGGCAGCACATGGGCACCCACAGGCCGGTTGAACTCAACAGAGGGGAGAGGGGAATGAAAAGGGATGGATTCGCATTCGCAGCTTTTCCTGAGTTGTGGAAACGAGGCAACAAAGAATTGCTTGAGGAATTCTGCAGCAGACCACAGGCATCCTCTTTCCCCTCGCTTTTCTCCGATTTTTTCAAAGGTTAACACTCACTGATGTCTGTCAGGGTGAGTGAGAACTCCATCGCAAGCGCTCGTCATGGTTCCTCACACTCAACCAACCTTCCTTCCTTCCTTAGCACGATGCAGGACGACCTCTTTGTCTTGCATGAGCAGGAGTACGACAGTCTCCTTGAATCGGTCTTCAAGACGGAGTTCCTGAGCCTCCTGGCCAAGCGCTACGAGGAGAGGACCTACCGGAGGCTGCCCCTGAAATTCAGCAACACGTGAGTGGCTCCAAACGGTTCCTTCCCTGTGGTGGTCTAGCTGTGGGCTTCCTGAAGGAGTCTCAGAAGACCTTGTGCCTGAATACGGGGCCAGGCTCAGCGCTTCTCCACCTCCTCCCTGGATTGACCAGAGGAAGACAACCCAAACATACTGGCCACTGCATAAGTCACGGGCAGGATTCGAACACTTGCCATTCGAACACATGCCCACCCCAGCCATTCCACAGATATATAAACCCACTGTCCTATTTCCAACAGACCTCACTACCTCTGAGGATGCTTGCCATAGATGCAGGCGAAACGTCAGGAGAAATGCCTCTAGAACATGGCCCCATAGCCCGAAAAAACCCACAAGAACCTAGTGATGTTAAGTTCTGCATGCTCTTCGACAATACATTCCATTTTCTGTTCTTGTACTAGCCAGCCTGGAGGTTAGAAAGCTGAGAACGGAGACCTGGGAGCCCTTGGAAGGCCGGTGGCTCTCGGCAGGTGCAGTTCAGCCCAGGCCAAGGAGATGTGGCCGTCCTCAAGCCCAGCAACAAGGTGCTGCAGGTCAGCATCGGGCCCGGACTCCCCAAGAATGCCCGTACGTATCTGGATCCCACCCCAGAGGAGGAGGAGGAGGAGGATGGTGGGGGGGGGGGGGAGAAAGGGTGGCCAAGCAGTCCCTTGCTTGAGCATATCCCCACCTGCGTTGCCTTCCAGGTCCCACCCGAAGGAACACCAACCAAAGCCGGGGATATCCCAACCGGACGCAGCAAGGCCACAACTATCCCACCAGGGCAGCGCCACCACCTCCCGGTCAGTGGCCGTATGTCTTTTCTGGTTGCGAGAGTCCAGCCTTGACTCAGTTAGAGATCCTGTTCACAGCGATGGCCAGAATTCTATTGGAGCCTTGCGTCTTCCTAAGAGGACTTGCATCTTCTGAAATTAAGACAGCTCCAGAATTTCTGAGTCTACTGTTACTCTATAGGGCATTGGTTCTCAACCTGGGGTCCCCAGATGTTTTTAGCCTTCAATTCCCAGAAATCCTAACAGCTGGTAAACTGGCTGGGATTTCTGGGAGTTGTAGGCCAAAAACATCTGGGGACCCCAGGTTGAGAACCACTGCCATTGCTTAAGAGTGCTTCCATATTATTGTGTGGTAGACATTTGGACTAGATCAGTGGTTCTCAACCTGGGGTCCTCAGATGTTTTTGGCCTTGGACTCAAACAAGGATAGATCTGGACCAAACTTGGCACGAATACTCAACATGCCCAAATGTGAACATTGGTGTAAGGTAAAGGTAAAGGTAGACCCCTGACATTAAGTCCAGTCATGTCTGACTCTGGGGTGTGGTGCTCATCTCCATTTCTAAGCCGAAGAGCCAGCGTTGTCTGTAGACACCTCCAAGGTCATGTGGCCAGCATGACTGCATGGAGCGCCGTTACCTTCCCGCCAAGCGGTACCTATTGATCTACTCACATTTGCATGTTTTAAACTGCTAGTTGGCAGAAGCTGGGCTAACAGCAGGAGCTCACTCCACTCCCTGGATCGAACCTGCGACCTTTCGATCAACAAGTTCAGCAGCTCAGTGCTTTAACCACTGCGCCACCGGGGGCTCAATACTAATAATAATAATAATAATAATAATAATAATAATAATAATACTTTATTTATAACCCACCACCATCTCTCCAAAGGGGACTCAGGGCAGCTAACATGAGGCCAAGCCCAAAATAATACAGCAAGATTGATGGAAACTGAGTTTTGGTTAAAATATGAAATAACAAAAACAATATAAAATAGCATATAAAATCAGACATAGAGGGCGGGCCAAATGTATGACGTAAAATGGTAAAAAGTTAAAACCCTGGGCGAGATAGGGATAAGAGTGCATTTGTAAGAGAGAAGTCCGACAGGGAGAAGTAGTCAGTTTTTTGGCCTTTGAAGGGGACAGGGGAAGGTGTTTTATTCTGAGGGCAGCTACAGGTTAAAACGGCCAAATGGGTTGAGTGGTCACTCTCCAAAGACACATTGGAAAAGCCAGGTTTTTAGATCTTTCTTAAAAGCAGCTAGGGTGGCCTTGGCTTGCCTGATCTCCCTAGGTAGCAAGTTCCAAAAGCGGCGGGCCACCGTGGACTTTGGCTGAGAAGGTGTGAGGAGCCCTGGCGGGAAGGGCAGTGTTGCAACTCAGAGTAAGCTTCACCTTGCTTCCAAACATCACCACACAAGAGCTGTAGTTTTATAGTTTATTGAGGAGAAAATCCAAGTCAAAATAAAGAATGAAGCATTGCAAATTTCCAAAGATTAAGGTTAAATGCAGAATATAGTTCCAAAGACCTTCAGGTTAAAACAGGAGACACAATCCTATTGGCAAAGTTCAAACCAGAGTCCCAGGTACAAGCAATGAAACAATTGCCCCATGAATCACAATGCAAGAAATCCCAAGTGTACTGCTTTCCAGGCTAAGGTTATTCCATGAAGCTTTCAGGCTAGTAAGCTACGTTGAACTGACGCTTTCTCAGAGTTTGCAAGAGGCCTAAATACCTTTCTAACATGAAAACATTAGGCTCTCATCATCATAAAAGCATTGTGACGACCTTTCACCGAGCTGGCTTCTTGTCTGCTGGCCAGACGAGAACTCCGCCTGACCCGGAGATCAAGACGAGCTTGCCGGGTCAAGTCACTATCTACACTTTCGGTATCAGCGTGGGAAGGCACCTGCTTGCTATCTCCTTCGTTAAAATTCCTTTCTGGTGGAAACGGCTGTGTTGACACTGCACTGTCTGTGGGAGCCTCAGAAGCAGGCCCAGAGATTTGAGGCACAGACAAAGAGCCAGGAAGCTGAATCCCAGCAGGAATCTGAATCCCATCATCCTCATTGTCAGAAAATAGCTCAGCCACAACAAGTACCTTACTTCCCCTGCCTCAACCTTGTCTTTCTTGGCAGGCGTCCACCACCAGAACGGCCTGATCCAGGTCCCGGCGCCCCAGCGCTCCAGCCAACGCAGCCTCTACACCCCGATGTCCCGCCCGTCTTTGCCGCAGGTTTCCTCCGTGGGTCCGGGCCAAGCCTCCCAGCCGCCAAAGAGCCTCGACTTCCTCCGGGTGCCGGAGCAGGGTGCCGCAGGGTGAGTCCACGCCCGTCTCCTCCACCCAAGAATTGACAAGCTGCCCCTCCGAACTCTGCTGGATCTCTGCCGGCCTGTTCTTGACTTCCTCTGATTTAAGCCTTGGTTCCCTGCAGTGCTTATCCAACCTTGAAACCACTGCACCAAACCACCCGCTAGGAATTGTAAGAGTTAAAGTCCAAAACCCCTGGAGGGAAAGCCTAAGCTGGCCACGCCAGCTCCCAACCCAGAAGTCTCAAACAGCGAGGTTCTCCACGTTAAGATACTTCTTTCCATGGTGATGGGGTGCAGTCAGGGGTGGCTTGTCCATTACGCGAAGTAAGCGGTCGCAGAACACTTTTTTTGCCAGGGGCGCAGAGGCGCCTCTGTAAATGCCCCTCGACCGCCACTTGAGGAGCGCCCCCTCAGCTCACAACAGCCCTAGCAGTCCAGGGGGAGCCTCGGCTTTCTTGCCTCGCTGCCGGGCGAGCCTCTTCCCAAAGGGGCCGGGCCCTTGAGCCTCGCCTAGCCCCTCTCGTTCCTGCTCCACCCGGCCATCAGGTGCGCGAGCAGAGCCGACGCTCAATCGTTCTCTGCGTTCAATCCCTTCCCCATGATCGGCTTCCTTTCCCGATCCCCCGGCGCTCCACCTGCCTCCTCTCCTCTCCCCAATCTGCGGGTGGGCCAAGGGGCGGAGCTACCGTGTCTGGCCCGCTTCGGGTACAGAGGCATGTCTGAAGACCCCAGCATGTGCACCAAAACCTGCCTCTTCTCCTGACTTTTTCAGCCATTGGGACCAAGAGAGAGAGGGAGAGAGAGCCCCTCCGGCTGGAGGTATCTCCCACCTCCGCTCCCTCCTTTGTTTCTGCGCCTACCTTCAGGAAAGGTGGGCATCTCCACCTCTCTCTCTCTCTCTCTCTCTCTTGGTCCCAATGGCTGAGGAGAAAGTCAGGAGAAGAGGTGACTTTTGGTGCACACGCCGGGGTCTTCAGGCACGCCTCCGGACACAAAGCAAGCCAGGCAAGGGAGCAAGTGCGGCAAGTGTAGTTACTGGGATGTATAGTTCACCTACAATCAAAGAGCATTCTGAACTCCACCAATGATGGAATTGAACCAAATATGGCACACAGAACTCCCACGACAAACAGAAAATATATATCAATGATTGGTTTGGGGGGGGGGGGGGCACCAAAATACTGTTTGCTTACCTTTGAAAATTACCTAGGGCCGCCTCTGGGTGCAGTCCCTGAATTTGCAGTCACCTCTGCAAAGCATTCTCCACCAAGGCTGGTCATGGTGGCTGCTGGACACTACAGTCCAATGGCACCTACTTTGGGAGCGGCAAACCACCAGTTTCTGCTCCTGTTTTTATGGTTTTCGTTTCTTTATTTACCCTCAATTTTTCCTCTGATGATTTCAGCAGACTTACTCGTGTTATTATCCACACCCTATTGATTTTATAAGCATCACATACAATTTTATAAGCATCACATACACATTGATTTTATAAGCATCACATATAGACATTCTGGGGGTCAGCGAACTGAAATGGACTGGAATGGGCCACTTCACATCAGATGGCCACCAGATCTACTACTGCGGGACCCGCGCGCCCCCTCTGCCGCCCTGCGTATCCTTCCTACCTCCATCCGCCCTTCCGGCCCTCACCCGCGCACGGCTGGCCTTGGCTAACAACCAACATGCCCGCCTGCTTCCCTTCGAGTGCAAGGAACGCCCGTTTCGAACCATTCCACGCTGATCAAATATCGCCCCAACCACAGGCTGAAGAAGCCGCCCGCGTCGCTCCGTACTCTGCGGCTCTGCGGATTACTGGATAATCCCCCCCCGAGACCTTCTTTCATTCCCGGCGCTGCATGCCCCGGTGGGCAGTCACTGCACCCCTGGGCTCCCAGGCAAGCGATGGTTGGGCTGCACCCCAATCCGCGGCAGCCGGTGCTCGATTTGCCCCCCAGGAAAACTCGCTGTGTATAACGAATACTCTCTTCCAACAACCTAAAAGACGGCTTTATACATGGACCTCACCAGATGGTCAACACCGAAATCAGATTGACTACATCCTTTGCAGCCAAAGGTGGCGGACATCCATCCAGTCGGTGAAAACCAGACCTGGGGCTGACTGTAGCTCAGATCACGAACTTCTTATTGCTCAATTTAGAATAAAACTAAAGAGATCAGGGAAAATACACAGACCAGTTAGATATGATCTCACTAACATTCCTAGCGAATATACAGTGGAAGTGAAGAACAGATTTGAAGGACTAGATTTAGTAAACAGAGGCCCAGAAGAACTATGGACAGAAGTCCGCGACATTGTTCAGGAGGCGGCAACAAAGTACGTCCCAAAGAAAAAGAAAACCAAGAAGGCAAAATGGTTGTCTGCTGAGACACTAGAAGTAGCCCAAGAAAGGAGGAAAGCAAAAGGAAACAGGGATAAGGGGAGATATGCCCAGTTAAATGCGCAATTCCAGAGGTTAGCCAGAAGAGATAAGGAACTATTTTTAAATAAGCAATGCATGGAAGTGGAAGAAGACAACAGAATAGGAAGGACAAGAGACCTCTTCCAGAAAATTAGAAACATTGGAGGTAAATTTCAGGCAAAAATTGGTATGATAAGAAACAAAGATGGCAGGGACCTAACAGAAGCTGAAGAGATCAAGAGAAGGTGGCGAGACTATACAGAAGATCTGTATAGGAAGAATAATAATATTGAGGATAGTTTTGACGGTGTGGTGAATGAATTAGAACCAGACATCCTGAGGAGTGAGGTTGAATGGGCCTTAAGAAGCATTGCTAACAACAAGGCAGCAGGAGACGACGGGATTCCAGCTGAACTGTTTAAAATCTTAAAAGATGATGCTGTCAAGGTGATGCATGCCATTTGCCAGCAAATACGGACCCCCCCCCCGGACGCCCCTCAGCCTGGCCCCATCCTTAATCCCCATACAAAAATAGGGCAATGCACAGACAAGACTGCTCAACTTCCGGTACAGATCCCTTATTCTCATATGCCTAGTAACCGGTACTGCTCTTCTCCCGCCCCCTCTGCCCGGCAAGCCTCCGCATAAAGTACCCTGGACTGGTAGCATAGCGAACAGTGATGCCAGTAAGGAGCTTCAAGATGACGGATTAGAACAGGCAATCTCGAGAGAAAAAGCAGGAAGAGGCCAGATCTGCCAATAATACCGCGGAATAACGGAAGCACGCGCAAGGATGTCAACCGGCCCACCTGAGTCGAACTTCTGCTTCATGAACTATATCCGCCTGTTGGACTGATGGGAATCTAATAAAAATTAGTAGGGCAAGGTTTCTTTCAGGCGGCATGGGACATCCCCAGCACTACAGCAGTCGGGATGTCGTGCCGAGGAATCTGTAACAAGACCAAGTCAAAGGATAAGTCAGGCAAAACCCCCACCCAGTTCTAGAACTAGACCAAGGGCAACAACGAGGCTGGTCTGAGATTGGAAAGGCGATACGGGCAAGGGCTAAGCTGATCTCTCACACCACCTTTATACACTTCGTATGCTGACACAGGACAGCAGACACGCACACGAAATGTGCAAAGCGCACTGGTCACATAGAGAATGCAAGACTGGGGTCAAAATTGCTGGAAGAAACATTAACAACCTTAGATATGCAGATGACACCACTTTGATGGCCGAAAGCGAGGAGGAGCTGAGGAGCCTTCTAATCAAGGTGAAAGAAGAAAGCGCAAAAGCCGGGTTGCAGCTAAACATCAAAAAAACCAAGATTATGGCAACAAGAATGATTGGCAACTGGAAAATAGAGGGAGAAACCGTGGAGGCCGTGACAGACTTTGTATTTCTAGGTGCAAAGATTACTGCAGATGCAGACTGTGGCCAGGAAATCAGAAGACGCTTACTTCTTGGGAGGAGAGCAATGTCCAGTCTCGAAAAAATAGTAAAGAGTAGAGACATCACTCAGGCAACAAAGATCCGCCTAGTCAAAGCCATGGTATTCCCTGTAGTAACTACGGATGTGAGAGCTGGACCTTAGGGAAGGCTGAGCGAAGGAAGATCGATGCTTTGAACTGTGGTGTTGGAGGAAAGTGCTGAGAGTGCCTTGGACCGCGAGAAGATCCAACCAGTCCATCTTCCAGGAAATAAAGCCCGACTGCTCACTGGAGGGAAAGATACTAGAGACAAAGTTGAAGTACTTTGGCCACATCATGAGGAGACAGGAAAGCCTAGAGAAGACAATTATGCTGGGGAAAGTTGAAGGCAACAGGAAGAGGGGCCGACCAAGGGCAAGATGGATGGATGGCATCCTTGAAGTGACTGGACTGACCTTGAGGGAGCTGGGGGTGGTAACGGCCGACAGGGAGCTCTGGCGTGGGCTGGTCCATGAGGTCACGAAGAGTCGGAGACGACTGAACGATTGAACAACAACATTTGTAACTCTCAAGCGCAGGTTCGCAGCTTGGGTGTGCCCCTGGACTCATCGCTGAGCCTGGAACCCCAGGTTTCGGCGGTGACCAGGGGAGCATTCGCACAGTTAAAACTCGTGCGCCAGCTGCGACCGTACCTTGGGAAGTCTGACTTGGCCACGGTAGTCCACGCTCTGGTTACATCCCGCCTTGATTACTGCAACGCTCTCTACGTGGGGTTGCCTTTGAAGACAGTCCGGAAGCTCCAATTAGTCCAACGGGCGGCAGCCATGGTACTAACAGGAGCGGGGCGCAGGGAGCACACAACTCCTCTGCTGCACCAGCTCCACTGGCTGCCGATATGCTACCGGGCTCAATTCAAAGTGCTGGCGTTTGGCCTTTAAAGCCCTAAACGGTTCTGGCCCAACTTATCTATCCGAACGTATCTCAGCCTATCAGCCCACCAGGACCCTAAGATCTTCTGGAGAGTCCCTGCTCTCTATCCCACCAGCTTCCCAAGTGCGGCTGGTGGGAACGAGAGACAGGGCCTTTTCTGTGGTGGCCCCTCGGCTTTGGAACACCCTCCCTATAGAGATACGATCAGCCTCTTCGCTGATGGTCTTTCGGAAGAGATTAAAAACATGGTTGTGTAAACAAGCATTCAATTAGTTTGTTACTATTGAATTTATAGACTAAGGACTGGTTAATTATGGATGACGAACTCTGGACTGTGATTTTTGTGACGAGAAGCATGGTATTATTATTGGTGGCCCAATAATTTGTATTGTTTACGTGTTGTTGTTTTAAATTGTACATTGGTTTTCGTTTCTTTATTTACCCTCAATTTTTCCTCTGATGATTTCAGCAGACTTACTCGTGTTATTATCCACACCCTATTGATTTTATAAGCATCACATACAAAGCCATGCGGATCGATTCCATAGGACAGACTTTCTGATTTTAATATTATGAATTTTTAGTCTTAATGTTAACACTTAAAAGAAAAACCTGCATTTAAAGTTTTGCACTCTTTCTTGGTCTATGATTGTCATAATATAATTCGATCATTCACTTTTTCCTCTGGGACTTAAATAGCCAAGTGAACAAGGTGGGATAAAGGGCAGGCAGCTGATAAAGCCGAAATGTATATAATCATGGGTGAGCAGCCATGTTTGAATCTCTCCTGGAGGTGACGAAACATAGGACATAGGACAATCATGTGCCTGGTAGAGTGTTTTAGGGAGTGTGTGTGTATATATATATATATAGATGTATATGTGTGTGTGTGTATATGTGTGTGTGTGTATTTTATATATATAAATATATATATACACACACACACACACACACACACACATACATACATACATACATACATACTGTATATACTCAAATATAAGCCTAGTTTTTCAGCCCCTTTTTTAGGCTGAAAAAGTCCCCCTCGGCTTATACTCAAGTCAAAGTTATTTATTATTTTATTCTGTTATTATTATTTTCATTTCATTTATTATTTTATTCTATTTATTATTATTACATTTATCATTTTACTCTATTATACATTTATTATTTTACTGTATAATTGTTGTTATTGCTACATTTATTATTTTACTCTTTTTATTATTGTTATTATTACATTTGTTATGTTGCTCTCTTTATTATTATTGGAAGGATACATAAGCACATTTACATTGAAGAAGGTAAATAATCATTTAATCAGAGTTGAACAGTCTTATCTTAAATTACCATTTTTGTAAATATTCAAAAATATATAACTGATTCCTCATGTAATTTAATGTAATTTAATTGGTATCTATTTTTATTTTGCAATTTACCAGTAGCTTCTGCATTTCCCACCCTTGGCTTATACTTGAGTCAATCCATTTTCTCAGTTTTTTGTGGTAAAATTAGGTGCATCGGCTTATCTTCGGGTCGGATTATACTCGAGTACATACGGTGTGTGTGTGTATGTGTGTGTATATATATATGTATATGTATATGTGTGTATATATATAGTCTGTTGATCTGGAAAATAAAGTTATGAGAAAGTGTTGGTTTCTAATACATGTCATTTCTTTATGTTCGAGGATAAACAGTATTTCTTGTTATTTCTTTATCAGTGTTGATGTGGAGATTGTCTGGTTTGTCTGGCTTGCCTATTCTGGAACATGTAATATATCATTGTCCTTCTTCAGGGGTCCCTTTCAAATCTATGATACTATCTCTCTGTGTGTAAATCATATCTATCTATCTATCTATCTATCTGTCTATCTATCTATCTATGGCTGGATGGTTCTTTGTCAGGAGGGCTTTGATTACTTTTTATTGCCCTGGTGAAGGGAGTTGGACTGGATGGCCTTGAGTATTTCCTGTTGGTCTTGGGGATTCTGTGTGGGAAGTTTGCCCAATCAGAATGCTCTTTGATTGTAGGTGAACTGTAAATCCCAGCAACTACAACTCCCATGACAAAATCATAATTTTTTGAGTGATGGTCACTCCTTGTGTTGTGAGATGTTTTGTTGCCAAATTTGGTGTGATTTCGTTCATTGGTTCTTTGGTTATTAAGGTACTCATAATGCACAGAGCATTTATTTATATGTGTGTGTGTGTGTGTATATATATATATGTATGTATATACACACACATACATACATGCATACTATAATGTATATATCATGCTAAACTTCAACCAATTTAGGTCCTCCAATTACTGGATGAAATCTAGGCTGAATGCCAACCAGGAGGCCCATCCCCTCTGCAATTGGCCACGCAAGGCAGGGGGGATGCTGGGCACAGTCATAAAGATGCCAGTAGGCCTCCCTCTTGCAAGGCAGGCATTCCACAGCACCACCTGCTGGAACCTCTCCAGATGTTTCCAGTTACAAACCAGACATGGGCCAACTTTGCACCTCCCTCAGGGTGTTTTGGACTCTAACTCTCACAATTGAAGTCCAAAACACCCAGAGGGAGGACAGGAGTTGGCCCGTGCCTGGAAGGAAAATGAAAAGAATGCCAGCCCTCCCAACATCAGATAGTAAACTTCATATATCAATGGTAGGCTGAAGAGTGTACTTCAAAGGAGAAGTCACGACCGATGAATCAATTGTATACACAGCTCAGTGATTGATAACATGAGCTATAACAGGCATGGGCCACCTTCAGCCCTCCTTCTGGGTGTTTTGGACGTCAGCTCCCCCAGTTCCTAACAGCTCAGGCCTGGAAGGACAACCAGTGCCACTCTATATATACCAGCCTTTCTCAACCTGGGGGTCGGGACCCCTGGAGAGGTCGCGAGGGGGTGTCAGAGGGGTCACCAAAGACCATCAGAAAACACAGTATTTTCTGTTGGTCATGGGGGTTCTGTGTGGGAAGTTTGGCCCAATTCTATCGTTGGTGGAGTTCAGAATACTCTTTGATTGTAGGTGAACTATAAATCCTAGTAACGACAACTCCCAAAGGTCAAGGTCTATTTTCCCCAAACTCCACCAGTGTTCACATTTGAGCATATTGAGCCAAGTTTGGTCCAGATTCATCATTGTTTGAGTCCACCGTGCTCTCTGGATGTAGGTGAACTACAACTCCCAAACTCAAGGTCAATGCCCAACACACCCTCCTAGTATTTTTTGTTGGTCACAGGAGTTCTGTGTGCCAAGTTTGGTTCAATTCCATTGTTGGTGGAGCTCAGAATTCTCTTTGATTGTAGGTGAACTACAAATCCCAGCAACTACAACTCCCAAATGACAAACTCAATCACCCCTCCCCCCAACCCCACCAGTATTCAGATTTGGGCGTATCAGATATTCAGATTTGGGCATATCATTCACTGGATCCAGTTTGGTCCAGTGAATGAAAATAGATCCTGCATATCAGATATTTATAGTATGATTCATAACAGTAGCAAAATTACAGTTATGAAGTAGCAACGAAAGTAATTTTATGGTTGGGGGTCACTACAACATGAGGAACTGTATTAAGGGGTCACAGCATGAGGAAGGTTGAGAACCACTGATATATACCCTATCAGGATTGTGTGAGGTTTTCCCAGCCTGTATGTCAAGGCAGAGGCCTCATTAACTCCCTTCTGTATGTATCCACAGGGCACGAAGGCAGACCACCAGCCGCCCCCCTCCGGCGGGAGGCCGTCCCAAGCCCAAGCCCCAGGGCCCACAGTGCCGGGCACTCTACGCCTACGACGCCCAGGACACGGACGAGCTCAGCTTCAATGCCAACGACGTCATTGACATTGTCAAGGAAGGTAAGGCGGCCTCCTCTTGCTACTGCTGCGCCACAAATATGCTCCAGTCAATCCAATGGTTTATTGTACTAGCCCAAGGCCATGAAAAAAGGCACAGGTGCAGGGTGCGCAGAATACTACCCTCAAACAAGAAGCAAAAGATAAACAAACATAGGTGAGCTTCATGATCACACCAAGATAAAAAAAGTAATGTGAATTATCGATAGTTGCTGGGGGAAGATGGGCCCTTTGAGTCTCCGTAGCAGTCTTTTTCTGATTTATTTATTTACAGCTTTTCTATTCCGTCCTTCTCACCCCGCAGGAGACTCAGGGCGGATTACAGTGTACACATATATGGCAAACATTCAATGCCAATTTTTGACATACAAACATATACAGACATACACAGAGGCTATTTAACTTTTTCTGGCCGCCAGGGGAGTTGTCGCTTTCATCGTCCATCTGCAACGCTGATGAAGCACTTCCGCATTCCCCGCATGCTTCCCCGTTGGAATGCTTTGCTGGGGTCTTCTTTATGGCCTCATAAATCAGTTAATTTAGCCTCCCCACACTTTAAGGTGGTACCTAATTTTAAGCATTCTTTGCTGTAATGCCACTTTTCTGAAACGTGGATTGTCTTGTGCTGCAAGTCCCAGCTGCTTGTTCTGACTGTTGCTCCTAAGAGTGATGCATGTCCTAAACCAGTGGTTCTCAACCTGGGGTCCCCAGATGTTTTTGGCCTTCAACTCCCAGAAATCCTAACAGATGGTAAACTGGCTGGGATTTCTGAGAGTTGTAGGCCAAAAACATCTGGGGACCCCAGGTTGAGAACCACTGTCCTAAACCAAGCGCAACCGCCCAGCCTGAATTAATTTTCATTATGACCGTCACAGACCAGGAATGCAAAACATTAACACACCGAAATCAGCATTTTAAAAAAAGAAATACATTAAGATCAGCGATTCAAAACATTAAAAGCAGAAAGTCCCCAACACAGAGTCACCTGGATCAGCTCTTGTAAAATTTGTGGGTATAGACCAGGCATGGGCAAACTGTTTTGCACTTCAACTCCCACCATTCCTAACAGTCCATAGGCTGTTCCATCTGAGCATGAGGAAGAACTTCCTGACTGTGAGAGCCGTTCAGCAGTGGAACTCTCTGCCCCGGAGTGTGGTGGAGGCTCCTTCTTTGGAAGCTTTTAAACAGAGGCTGGATGGCCATCTGTCAGGGGTGATTTGAATGCAATATTCCTGCTTCTTGGCAGAATGGGGTTGGACTGGATGGCCCATGAGGTCTCTTCCAACTCTTTGATTCTATGATTCTATGATTCTAGGACTTGTGGGAGTTGAAGTCCAAAACACCTGGAAGGCTGAAGTTTGTCCATGCCTGGTATAGACACTAAAATGCATAAGGTCAAAATATTATTGTTTAAAATCACCCAGCATCACCACAAACACAAAACTTAGCAGCAGCAGCAGCACAAAACTTAGCCACCCTAAGAGCAATTGATGGTTCCCTATTTATTTATGTTTCAAACTTATATGCCACCACTCTCCTAGGGCTCGGAGCGGCTTACAAGAACAAACTAAAATCTAACACAAATTAAACAACATATCAAAGATCAAAAGCCTGTCAAAACAAATATGTCTTACAAGCCCTGCGGAAAGCCAATAAATCCCGCAAGGCACAGACTTCTGTTGGCAGAGTGTTCCATAGCGATGGTGCCACTACTGTGAAGGCTCTGCGCCTGGTTGCTGTTAGATGCAAGGTTTTAAAACTGGGGACTTCCAATAAATCTTGGTCCTCAGAACGGAGGGATCTCTGGGGTTGGTAGGGGGTGAGGTGATCCCTCAGGTACATTGGGATGTTTCGTCTGAGATGTTTCGGGGCAGTGATTGTCAGATCTTCCAGGCATCTTTTGTACGATGGGGGTAATCAAAACAGCTCGGATATCTCTACAAAAGTCACAGTAGAGACAGTGCTTTCTCCCTTCGGGCCAGCCTGGCCGCTTTCCTCCCAACTCCCCTCCGTTTCTTTCCAGATCCTTCCGGGTGGTGGACCGGGCGGCTGCGAGGGAAGCAGGGCCTCTTCCCCAACAATTACGTAGCCAAGCTGTGACCAGGTGGAAGAAGGAAGGAGAGGCCTCTGGCGGGCCTTGCGTTGGGACTCCCGAGCGGCAGAGCCTCGTCCCCTTCGGCGCCAGGAGTTGAGCCTGGAGCGCCTCCGCTCCTTCTCCGCGAAGCCAAAGCCCACCGAATGCCTCGAAAAGCCCAAACCAAGGAATTGTTATTTATTTTATTTAACACTTAAAAAGAAATCTTGCAAAGGAAGAGGAGCATATTTCCAATTCCATTCCATTTGCCTTGTTTTAAATTTGGAAATGGCCAGGTGCTCTCAAGGAGGATTTTGGAGAGACAGCTTGTGCCTTCTTCCAAGTGCCTTTTGTTGCTCTGGTGACCTTGTCATGACAGAACGGCATTCGATGCACACTGCCGTGCTGGAGCACATTTTGCTGCTGCTGCTGCCTGCCTTAGAAATGTAGGCCTTCCTTCCCTTTCTCGAGAAATCCGGCCCCTTCCCTGTTCCAAAGACTTCACGGGAATCTCCTTTTGCTTTGCGACAAGGAAAGGCCCTGCAACCAAAGGTGGGAAGGAGGCCGTCTCCTGACGCTGCAAGCTGCCGGGTCAATGTGGCTGGTCCACGTTTGCTTTATTATGGCTGTGCCTGTTGTTGGAGAGCATTGCCTGCTTCGACCAAGACCCAGGCAATGCCCGCTTGAAGGTAGGTATGAATGTACGCAGCGCCCGCCCGCTGCTCGTAGCCGCAAAGGCCGCCTTTGGTGAGCCAGGTACTTCCACATCTGCACTATCCCAAGGGGGGAGCTGGTGCCGCGAGAGCTTCCAGAAGCCTCCATCGCAAGAGTTCTTGCTCCCCTTCTGCATGCCACTTTATCTGTTTCCTTCTCCTCCGCCATCAATAAAAAAGTCATAGGAACTCATACCTGTTGCTGCCTGCAAGCTTTGTTTGGAGGGATCTTACGAGGGTCGGGTTATTATTATTATTATTATTAAACTTTATTTGTACCCCGCTAGCATCTCCCAAAGGATTCGATGCGGCTTACACAGGCCGAGGCCTCAACACACAACACAACAATACAATCTAAGCAAATCAAACAATTAAAACAGAATAAAGCAAATAATCAACAGGTACAATACACTAAACACAATAAAACTGGGCCTGGCCAGAGTAATGGGTACAAGATTAAAAGTGCTGATGTGACAGGAGGTGTATATAGGCTTCCAGGGCAAGTGCGATGTGCGATGTGCAGCAATCATTGGTTCTGATAAAGTGCTTATGGGACTTGGTAGTGGAGATTTCCTAATCTGGGAAGGCGCATCGGAAAAGCCAGGTCTTCAAGTTCTTTCTGAAGACAGCCAATGTAGGGGCCTGTCTAAGGTCTTTGGGGAGGGTGTTCCAGAGTCGGGGGGCCACCACGGAAAAGGCCCTGTCCCGCGTCCCCACCAAGCGCGCTTGCGATGCCGGTGGGATCACGAGCAGGGCCTCTCCAGATGACCGAAGAGAACGTGTGGGTTCGTAGATGGAGATGCGGTCACGCAGGTAGGCTGGTCCCAAACCGTTCAGGGCTTTGTAGGTAAGCACCTGCACCTTGAATTGGGCTCGGAAAATAAATGGCAGCCAGTGGAGCTCCTTGAACAGGGTTTTAAAGCCAGGTATGGTTAAACTTTGCCCTTCCAGGTATTTTGGACTCCAATTCCCAGAAATCCTAGCTAGATTACCAGCTATTAAGAACTGGGGGAGATGTAGTCCAAAACACCAGGAGGACCAAAGTTGGCCCATGCCTGTACTAAGCCGTAAAAGCTTGAAAATGTGGTCAAATGACAAACCAAACGTATCCCCAAGAGATGCATCCAACACGAAAACTTCTATTTGGGAGAAGCAAATAGATAAAACACGAAAAGGATGAAGCAAGAGAAGGACCACATTTGCCTTGGGAAATGTTTGCACTTCATTACAAGCTTACTGATAATTCACTGTTCAACGGAGAAAAAGTTGAGGGCCTGAAAATAGTTGTTCTTTTATGATTTTGGGGTGCTGAAAACGAAAACGACATTTAAAAATGTATATTGGCTCTAGTTTTTATGATATAAGCAATCACGTGATCACGTATGGTTGAAAAAATGCATGTTGCGACTTACACTATGGAAGATTCTAGAATATTCTAGAAAGTTTGATGACGCAGTATTAGTGCCGTGTGCAAAAGCCAGAAAGCCCTATATAAGGCCAGACTTTTGAACGGTGAGGGTCAGTCAGTTGAAGACTGAGACAGTATCGTTAAACATCGTTTTACATTGTTCTTTTTACTGTAGTGATGCCTCGCACGTGTGTAAATAAAGCACTATGGAAAAAAGGTATCAAGGCAAATGGACTCCGTCAATGCTGTCAGACTCCTGCTGGAGCATTGTGAGAGACAATCCTTTCCTTGAATACAAAAGAAAAGTCAAGAGAAGCAAACAGGATATAAACTAAAGTCACGATTAAAGCGACATTTACACTTTCAGACTTTTCAACTGCATTAGGCCTACTAATAGAGTTTCTTACTGCACAAACATAAACAATAGACTAATTAAATAAATATTTCTCATGTATAAACTATTGGCAATATAATTTGACTAAAATTTAGTAAATATTCACGGTTTATATACATGCAGTAAGGTTAGGCGCATTATCATAATATTAACGAATTACCTATTGTGGAGAAATTGAAATAGCTGTTGCATAAAAACCAGAGCCAATTAACACATTTAATTATTATATTTGAATTCAGCATGTTAAATTTATTAAGAAACGGCACATTTCGTTTCCGCAACTGAGAAAAACTGAAAATTTGTAGAACAGTGTAATGTGTGACTTAGTTAATGACTTAGACCAGGGGTCCTCAAACTACAGCCCGGGGGCCGAATACGGCCCTCCAAGGTCATTTACCCGGCCCTCACTCAGGGTCAACGTGAGTCTGAAATGACTTGAAAGTACACAACAACAATCCTATCTCATCAACCAAAAGCATTCACAAACTTCTCATTGAAATACTAATAAGTTTATACTTGTTAAAATTCTTCATTTTAATTATTGTATTGTTTTTATGTGTTTTTTGCACTACAAATAAGATATGCGCAGTGCGCATAGGAATACATTCATGCTTTTTTCAAATTATAATCCGGCCCTCCAATAGTTTGAGGGACTGTGATCTGGCCCTCTGTTTAAAAAGTTTGAGGACCCCTGACTTAGATGAAGGGTTAGAAGGCATGATCATCAAGTTTGCAGACGACACCAAATTGGGAGGGATAGCCAATACTCCAGAGGACAGGATACAAAACGACCTTCACAGATTAGAGGGATGGGCCAAAACTAACAAAATGAAGTGCAACAGGGACAAATGCAAGATACTCCACTTAGTCAGAAAAAACAAAATGCAAAGATACAGAATGCCTGGCTCGAAAGATCTTGGGTCCTCATGGACAAGTTAAACATGAGCCAACAATGTGATGTGGCGGCAAAAAAGCCAATGGGATTTTGGCCTGCATCAATAGGCATAGTGTCTAGATCCAGGGAAGTCAGGTACCTCTATTCCGCTTTGGTTAGACCACACCACCTGGAATATTGTGTCCAATTCTGGGCACCACAATTGAAGAGAGATATTGACAAGCTGGAATGTGTCCAGAGGAGGGCGACTAAAATGATCAAGGGTCTGGAGAACAAGCCCTATGAGGAGCGGCTTAAGGAGCTGGGCATGTTTAGCCTGAAGAAGAGAAGGCTGAGAGGAGATATGATGGCCATGTATAAATATGTGAGAGGAAGTCACAGGGAGGAGGGAGCAAGCTTGTTTTCTGCTTCCCTGGAGACTAGGACACGGAACAATGGCTTCACACTACAAGAGAGGAGATTCCATCTGAACATGAGGAAGAACTTCCTGACTGTGAGAGCTGTTCAGCAGTGGAACTCTCTGCCTCGGAGTGTGGTGGAGGCTCCTTCTTTGGAAGCTTTTAAACAGAGGCTGGATGGCCATCTGTCAGGGGTGATTTGAATGCAATATTCCTGCTTCTTGGCAGAATGGGATTGGACTGGATGGCCCATGAGGTCTCTTCCAACTCTTATGATTCTAAAGAGAGCCATGTTGCCATTGAGAGAAAAGAGTCTTTCAGAGCTGGAGAAAGACGAAAGGGAAGAAAAGGAGGGTGGAGACATTCAGAGAGAGAAGGAAAGGAAGAAAGGCATTAGGATCTGAAGGAAGGGAAGGAAAAGGAAAGGAGGGAAGAAGGGGAGGCAGTCATGCTGCCATGGAGACTAGAAAATGCCTTTCAGAGCTGGAGAAGGGAGAAAAAAGTAAGGTAGGAAGGAAGGGGAGCCATCAAAGAGAGCCATGTTGCCATAGGGACAATATGGGGTTGGAAGGGAGGGGGGAAAGAGCCATAAAGAGAGCTGGAGAAGAGGGAAAGGAAGGAAAGGAAAAGCCACAAAGGGAGCCATGCTGCCCTGGGGACATTGAAAGAACAGGCCTTTTAGAGGTGGAGATGGGAGAAAGGAGAAAAAGAAGGGAAGAGCCACAAAGAGAGCCATGTTGCCATTGAGAGAAAAGAGTCTTTCAGAGCTAGAGAAAGAAGAAAGGGAAGAAAAGGAGGGTGGAGACATTCAGAGAGAGAAGGAAAGGAAGAAAGGCATTAGGATCTGAAGGAAGGGAAGGAAAAGGAAAGGAGGGAAGAAGGGGAGGCAGTCATGCTGCCATGGAGACTAGAAAATGCCTTTCAGAGCTGGAGAAAGGAAAGGAAGGAGAGGGGAGGGGAGCCATTAAAAGAGAGCCATGTTGCCATAGGGACAATGTAGGGTTGGAAAGGAGGAGAAGGAAAGAGCCATAAAGAGATGTTCAATGTATTGTCGAAGGTTTTCATGGCCGGAATCAACAAAAGTTTGCTCCAGGCACTGTCAGGCCATTATATACTAATCTAGGTGGTCAGTTGAAACATTCACACCTAGCTCCAGCAGACAAGAGTCCTTTGTCCCACCCTGGTCAATCCACAGATATATAAACCCTTTTTCCTAGTTCCAACAGATCTCACTACCTCTGAGGATGCTTGCCATAGATGCAGGCAAAACGTCAGGAGAGAATGCCTCTAGACCATGGCCATATAGCCTGAAAAAACCTACAACAACCCAGCAATAAAGAGAGCTGGAGAAGGGGGAAAGAAGGAGAGGAAAGAAAAAGGGAGGAAGGAGTAGAAAGAGAAAGGAGGACGCAAAGGAAAAAGAAGGGATGGCAACACCATCAGGTAGACACATCCAGGATGCTGTCACAGTTTTGAACCTTGAAAGGTTCTATTGTTTTATCTCAAGTAATTTAAATACAGTTTTTTTTTACTCTCACCACATTTTAAAGCCTAAGTGTATAATTTTTTTCTTACCTTTCACTGTTGGTTTTCATGCTGGGTTGGTCTCTGACTGAAATTAAATATTAAATCATGGGAAGAAAAGATTAAACTAAATACTTCCAAGTGTGCAATGAGCCTCTGCATGGAGAGATTAAACGAAACGATCAATAAAAGCAATGTTTTGCCAATGAAGCAACGTTCTCGGTTGTTGGGCAGAAAAGGAGGCCGAGACGCGAGTGGATTCCGCTCACTTTTATTAACGAGGTCGACCTAAAATTATTAAAAAATAGATCCCGAATTGCTCCCGCCCCCGTCCCCCTATAGATTCATGGATACTTGCCTTCAAAAACACACATTTCAAGGGTTTCTCAATTATTAATAACACTGTTCAACGGAGAAAAAGTTGCGGGCCTGAAAATAGTTGTTCTTTTATGATTTTGGGGTGCTGAAAACGAAAATGACATTTAAAAATGTATATTGGCTCTAGTTTTTATGATATAAGCAATCACGTGATCACATATGGTTGAAAAAATGCATGTTGTGACTTACACTATGGAAGATTCTAGAATATTCTAGAAAGTTTGATGACGCAGTATTAGTGCCGTGTGCAAAAGCCAGAAAGCCCTATATAAGGCCAGACTTCCTTGACTCGCATCTGGATTTCTTTCCATCAAATTGTGGGGCAGTGAGCGACGAGCATGGTGAGCGTTTCCATCAACAAGTTGCCACTATGGAAAAAGATATCAAGGCAAATGGACTCCGTCAATGCTGTCAGACTACTGCTGGAGCATTGTAAGAGACAATCCTTTCCTTGAGATATCAAGGTAAATGGACTCCGTCAATGCTGTCAGACTACTGCTGGAGCATTGTAAGAGACAATCCTTTCCTTGAATACAAAAGAAAAGTCAAGAGAAGCAAACAGGATATAAACTAAAGTCACGATTAAAGCGACATTTAAACTTTCAGACTTTTCAACTGCATTAGGCCTACTAATATAGTTTCTTGCTGCACAAACATAAACAATAGACTAATTAAATAAATATTTCTCATGTATAAACTATTGGCAATATAATTTGACTAAAATTTAGTAAATATTCACGGTTTATATACATGCAGTAAGGTTAGGCACATTATCATAATTATTAAAGAATTACCTATTGTGGAGAAAATTGAAAAAGCTGTTACATAAAATGTGAAGATCAAGTAGGCACCTTCTTCCACCAATGGTGGTCATGCCCCATAGTCCAGAAGTATTGGAAAGGAGTAAATGAAACCTGCGAAAATATCCTGAAAATTAGGATTAAAGAGAGAGCGGAGTGTTACCTATTAGGTATATTCAAAGAGGAATGGGAATTAGGCGTAAACGAAGATATACTGCTCACTTTTCTAACGACGGCCGCAAGAATAGTCTTTGCCAGGAAGTGGAAATTAAAAGAAATCCCAACGGAACAAGAATGGATGGACAAAATATTAGAGATAAGAGAAATGGATAGGCTAACTTATGCTCTGAAAGACTCTAACGGCCGTCCCTTAAAGAGGACGGACTGGAGCCTACTAAACGTTTTTTTAGGAGAAGACAAGAAACATAGCGAGATGAGAGAAACCTAAATAAGAAATAACTTAGAGCCTAAAGGGATAGGCCTCAGATCGCACTAAGTTAAGAAGAAATCAAACCGAGAACGCGGTGAAAACGGAATAGGAAGTCACTCTTTTCCTCCCCCCCCTCAACTTCCATGTCCCCTTAGCCCCTTTCCTCCCCCTCTTATCTTACCTCTTTTCCCATCCCCTCCTTCCCCCCCTCCTCAATCCCCCTCTTCCCCTCCCCCCTTCCCCTCCCCCCTCTGTCTTTTAAACTCTAATGTATAGTGAACCCCCCCCCTTTCCCTCTTTGTATCTACGCTGTACTTTGTATTTTGTATTATTCTGAAAAAGTATTGTAATAAAAATAATTTTTTAAAAAAGAAATAGCTGTTGCATAAAAACCAGAGCCAATTAACACATTTAATTATTATATTTGAATTCAGCATGTTAAATTTATTAAGAAACGGCACATTTCGTTTCCGCAACTGAGAAAAACTGAAAATTTGTAGAACAGTGTTATTATTATTGTCCTGTTTTCTGATTACAAAACCAGCTTGTGCAGAATCTCTAGATGAGGTTTGGAAAACGAAAAAGCAAAACTGAAAGAGAGAGCAAATCCTGCCTTTCTCCCCTTTGCCGTCACCCTACAAACGTATTTTATTCAATCTGTGCATATATATATACACATACAACCCCAACTTAGTTGTAATTCAGATATTTAAAAGTGTCCGTTAGATCCGAATTGCTCCCGCCCCGTCCCCCCCTATGGATTCATGGATACTTGCCTTCAAAAACACACATTTCAAGGGTTTTTCATTATTATTATTATTATTATTATTATTATTATTATTATTATTATTGTCCTGTTTTCTTATTACAAAACCAGCTTGTGCAGAATCTCGAGATGAGTTTTGGAAAACGAAAAAGCAAAACTGAAAGAAAGAGCAAATCCTGCCTTTCTCCCCTTTGCGGTCACCCTACAAACATATTTTATTCAATCTGTGCATATACCGCATCACAGTCTACGAACCCACACGCTCGCTCTGGTCATCAGGAGAGGCCCTGCTCGTGATCCCACCTGCCTTGCAGGCGCGTTTGGTGGGGACGCGGGACAGGGCCTTCTCTGTGGTGGCCCCCCGCCTCTGGAATGCCCTCCCAAAAGATCTCAGACAGCCCCCTACATTGGCAGTCTTCAGAAAGAATTTGAAAACCTGGCTGTTCCAATGTGCCTTTTCAGATTAGGAACCCCACTATCAAAGCCCAGAAGCACTTTAGTAGAGTCAAGATCACCCTCAACGCACACCGCACTTATACTTTAATCTCATATCCCCCCGACACTTTTTTCAGCACTTTTAACCCTGTACCCCACTTCAGCCGGCTCAGTTTTTAATAATGTCCTGTTGTATTGTTATCGCTGTTGTTTTTCTGCTTTAACTGTTTTATTTGCTATATATTGTATTGTTGTATTGTGTTGTGTTGGGCTCCGGCCTGTTGTAAGCCGCATCGAATCCCTTGGGAGATGCTAGCGGGGTACAAATAAAGTTTAATAATAATAATAATAATAATATATATATATATATATATACACATACAACCCCAACTTAGTTGTAATTCAGATATTTAAAAGTGTCTGTTAGAGCAGCAAAACATGTAGAGATAGATCCCGATGGCTAGACATAAAGGGGAAAATGGTACAGACAATCAGACAGCAGTCTTAAATGTTTTCCTTTTTTAATATTGACATTCAAATATATTTGCATTGTGCTGAGAAGAGTTTTAAGAACATAAAAAATATGCGTTTTGTGGATGGTGATGATGGTGATGGGTCGGCCGTTTGGAAATCAAGGGATTAATATCCGCAGTGATTATGTATGAATGGAAGAGCAAAGTGGGTCGCCTTGTTTTGCCCAATGCAAGTTCTACAGCAGCATTTTACTTTATTTTTAACCTAATTAAGGAATGTCTTTTAAAAAAACAACAATATTATTTCCCTCTTTTATTTTTTTTTTTATCATCTCCCTTAAAGTTCATCTTTTATCATACATTTATAAACTAAAAAAAAAGACTTGATTAAATTAAGGACTCTCTGGAGGTTCATTAGTAAAAGGAGTAAAACCATACTATGGGGGTGGTAATAATTAATAATAAAAATTAGAAAAAAGAATGAAGAAATCAAATCAACAGACCACACAACAATCCTATTAACTTTCCTAAAAGCAGATTTGAAAGACTCTTGCCTGCAAGTTCTGGGAGAAGGGAGGAGGAGGAGGAGGAAGTCACGACGAAGCCCATTAAACGTGTGCAAAGAAATGCATTGTTGTCTTTTTTTTTCTCCTCTCTTTTAAACCATGCAAAAATAATTACAAGGGGGAAAATATGAACCATAAAAAGGATAATAAACCAGAAAGGAAAAGCCTTCTTTTTATATATATATATATGTATGTATGTATATATATAAATACACGGAAGCGTTTCGTCAAGGGATGCCACAGCAGACAAAAGGGGGTTTGGAGATTTGGAGCGGGTTCAAAATGCCATCATCTTTGGTTGTCTGCAGCGCTGAGGAGGAGGGGGTTTTTGTGGGTGAAGAAAGAGGGAAATGGGGGAAAGCAAGGGGCCTCGGGGTCAAAGGAGGGGTCAGCTCTCGCTGGGCAGCTGGGCCTCAATGTCCACTCTGCAGATGGGGCACTTCTTGTTGGTGATCAGCCACTGGTCCACACAGACCTGGTGGAAGAGGTGCATGCAGGGCAGGCGCCTAGGGAAAGAAAAGAAAGGAACAAGAAAAAGAAGAAGTGTAAGAAATATAACAATAATAATGATAAGTATAACATATAATACTAATTATAGTAATATTGTATATACAAAAAAAGTGGGTGCTAGAAACAATATCATACAAAAGCTGACTGGCACAACCTGGGGATCACAACCAGATACAGTGAAGACATCCGCCCTTGCGCTGTGCTACTCTGCTGCTGAGTGCATGCCCGGTGTGGAACACATCTCACCACACTAAAACATTGGATGTGGCTCTTAATGAGACATGCCGCATTATCACGGAGTGTCTGTGCCCTACACCACTGGAGAAATTACACTGCTTAGCCGTATTGCACCACCTGACATCCGCCGGGAAGTAGCAGCCAATAGTGAAAGTACCAAGGCAGAGACATCTCCAGCTCATCCCTGTTTGTGTATCAGTCGGCACGTCAATGACTTAAATCAAGAAATAGTTTTCTAAGATCTACAGAGACACTCGCTGGAACAGCTCAGCAAGCGAGAGTCCAAAAGTGGCAGGCTCAAACCCAGAACCTCAACCATGGCTGATACCAAATGAGAGACTCCCCCCTGGGCACACAGAGGACTGGCCGACTTGGAAGGCGCTGAACAGACTGCGCTCTGGCACCACGAGATGCAGAGCCAACCTTCAAGAAATGGGGCTACAAAGTGGAATCCTCGACATGCGAGTGTGGAGAAGAGCAAACCACTGACCACCTGCTGCAATGCAACCTGAGACCTGCCACATGCACAAGGGAGGACCTTCTTGCAGCAACACCAGAAGCACTCCAAGTGGCCAGATACTGGTCAAAGGACATTTAATCAACTACCAAACTCACAAATTTGTATTTTGTCTGTTTGTTTGCTTTGTTCTGTTAGAAATGTAATATAATTGACTGGTTGATCTGACACAACAAATAAATAAAAATTTCCAATATAATGGTATAGTGCAATATAGTAATATATAATACTGATATTGTACTATGCTAATAATATAATATACTGGCAGTCTCCTGCCATGCGTGGCTGTGGCCCAGTCTGGTGATCTGGAAAATAAAGTAATGATAAAGTATCTAATATCTTTGATACTGCATCTGTCATATACAAATATGGGATTTTGGCACAGCTGGTTGAGTGTCAGCTGCAATTATTATTATTATTATTATTATTATTATTATTATTATTATTATCATCTTTATTTATACCCCGCTAGCATCTTCTGAAGGACTCAATGCGGCTTACACCGGACAAGGCCTCAATAAAACAACAGCATAAGAAAAACACATAAAACTCATAAAGCAAATCAACAATAAACAATAGCAGTAAACATAAAACAATAAACATCACTCTGAACAAAAGGTCATGAGTTCGAAGCCAGCCCGGTTGGAGTGGGTTTCCAACCAATTGTGTGTAGCCTGTTGTCGACCTTTGCAACCCGAAAGACAGTTGCATCTGTCAAGTAGGAAAATTAGGTACCACCTTAAAGTGTGGGGAGGCTAAATTAACTGATTTATGAGGCCATAAAGAAGACTCCAGCAAAGCATTCCAGTGGGGAAGCATGCGGGGAATGTGGAAGTGCTTCATCAGCGTCGCAGATGGACGATGAAAGCGACAGCTCCCCTGGCGGCCAGAAAAAGTTAAATAGCCTCTGTGTATGTCTGTATATGTTTGTATGTCAAAATTGGCATTGAATGTTTGCCATATATGTGTACACTGTAATCCGCCCTGAGTCCCCTGCGGGGTGAGAAGGGCGGAATATAAAAGCTGTAAATAAATAAATAAATAAATAAATAAATGTGTGTGTGTGTGTGTGTGTGTGTGTGAATGGCTGGATGGCTCTTTGTCAGGAGGGCTTTGATTATGTTTTCTTGCCCTGGTGAAGGGAGTTGGACTGGATGGCCTTAAAGCAACATTTCCAAACCTGGAAAGTCAAGATCCAGGTGGGGGGTCACCAGGGGGGTGTCAGAAGGGTCAGTCAAGACCACCAGAAAAACACAGTATTTTCTGTTGGTCATGGGGGTTCTGTGTAGGATGGTTTGGCCCAATTCCATTGTTGGTGGGGTTCGGAATGCTCTTTTATTGTAGGTGAACTATACATCCTAGTAACTACTACGGATGTGAGAGCTGGACCTTAGGGAAGGCTGAGCGAAGGAAGAGAGATGCTTTTGAACTGTGGTGTTGGAGGAAAGTTCTGAGAGTGCCTTGGACTGCGAGAAGATCCAACCAGTCCATCCTCCAGGAAATAAAGCCCGACTGCTCACTGGAGGGAAGGATACTGGAGACAAAGTTGAAGTACTTTGGCCACATCATGAGGAGACAGGAAAGCCTAGAGAAGACAATTATGCTGGGGAAAGTGGAAGGCAAAAGGAAGAGGGGCCGACCAAGGGCAAGATGGATGGATGGCATCCTTGAAGTGACTGGACTGACCTTGAAGGAGCTGGGGGTGGTGACGGCCGACAGGGAGCTCTGGCGTGGGCTGGTCCATGAGGTCACAAAGAGTCGGAGACGACTGAACGAATGAACAACCACACTCAATACACTCACGTTTGAATACTGGTGGGGTTGGGGAGGGGATTGATTTTGTCATTTGGGAGTTGTAGTTACTGGGATTTATAGTTGACCTACAATCAAAGAGCCTTCTGAACTCCACCAATGATGGAATTGAACCAAACTTGCACAACAGAACTCCCATGACCAACAGAAAATAATGGAAGGGTTTGGTGGGCATTGACCTTGAGTTTTGGAGTTGTAGTTCACCTACATCCAGAGAGCACTGTGGACTTAAACAATGATAGATCTGGACCAAACTTGGCATGAATACTCAATATGCCCAAATGTGGACACTGGTGGAGTTTAGGGAAGATAAATATTGACACTTGTGAGTTGTAGTTACTGGGATGTATAGTTCACCTACCATCGAAGAGCATTCTGAACCCCACCAATGACAGAATTGGGCCAAACGTCCCACACAGAACCCCCATGACCAACAGAAAATATTGTGTTTTCTGATGGTCTTTGGCGACCCCCCTCTGATACCTCCTCGCAACCCCTCCAGGGGTCCCGACCCCCAGGTTGAGAAACACTGCTCTAGAACATGGCCATATAGCCCGAAAAAACCTACAACAACCCTTACATTATATATTCACATACAAACTCTCTTGTGCAAAGGACCTCACTTGGGCTACTTATAAATACCTAATTATGATTTATTTTGTCATTTATTTTAAATCTTAACAATAATAACAACATTTATTTTTATTTAATTATATATTCATACAGTTAGTCCAAAAACCCGACTCCAAAATACTGTCGACTTATCCATGGATCAATGTGAGGACTGCATTAGTATCATCATCATTATCTTAATCCCTTTGTAGGAACTCAAGGTGGCTAACAACCACAACGTCTCGTAACAACTTAAAAAAAAAAAACCAGAAAAAAAACCCAAAATATTTTAAACCCACACAATTAAATATTAGTGTGTGGATAGAATGTTAAAATACAAGTAAAATTACATTTTAAACTGTGCCTTAACTTTTAACAGAAAAGGAAATCTCCCTCTTTTGAGTAGAGTGGTCAAAGGTTAGTCTTTCACAGGAGAGGCAAAAGGGAAGTACTTCTTCTGGTCAAGATGATGATGATTATGTAATAATAATAGTACCTCTTTGTCTGTTTGTTATTATTACTATTATGTATTAAAAATAAAAATAATGAACCCCGGGTGGCACAGTGGGTTAAACCCCTGTGCCAGCAGGACTGAAGACCGACAGGTCGCAGGTTCAAATCCGGGGAGAGGCGGATGAGCTCCCTCTATCAGCTCCAGCTCCTCATGTGGGGACATGAGAGAAGCCTTCCTCAAGGATGATAAAAACATCAAATCATCTGGGCGTCCCCTGGGCAACGTCCTTGCAGATGGCCAATTCTCTCACACCAGAAGCAACTTGCAGTTTCTCAAGTCACTCCTGACATGACAAAAATAAATAAATAAAAATAATTTTACCCATTCTCCTGCTGATAATCTAATAATAATAGTATCTGATCTGCTGATTATTCCTTATTAATAATAATAGCACCCGTCCTGCTGTCCAGAGGAGGGCGACTAAAATGTTCAAGGGTCTGGAGAACAAGCCCTATGAGGAGCGGCTTAAGGAGCTGGGCATGTTTAGCCCGAAGAAGAGAAGGCTGAGAGGAGATATGACAGCCATGTATAAATATGTGAGAGGAAGCCACAGAGAGGAGGGAGCAAGCTTGTTTTCTGCTTCCATGGAGACTAAGACACGGAAAAATGGCTTCAAACTACAAAAAAGGAGATTCCATGTGAACATGAGGAAGAACTTCCTGCGAGAGCTGTTCAGCAGTGGAACTCTCTGCCCCGGAGTGTGGTGGAGGCTCCTTCTTTGGAGGCTTTTAAGCAGAGGCTGGATGGCCATCTGTCAGGGGTGCTTTGAATGCAATATTCCTGCTTCTTGGCAGGGGGTTGGACTGGATGGCCCATGAGGTCTCTTCCAACTCTTATGATTCTATGATTACTGTTGTTGTTGTTGTTGTTGTTGTTATTATTATTATTATTATTATTATGTAATAATAGTACATGTTCTGCTGCTGCCATTTAATAACAGTACCTGGACTGGATGGCCCATGAGGTCTCTTCCAACTCTTTCATTCTATGATTACTGTTGCTGTTGTTATTATTATTATTATTATTATTATTATTATTATTATTATTATTATGTAATAATAGTACATGTTCTGCTGCTGCCATTTAGTAACAGTACCTGAGATGATGATGATGATGATAATAAGAAGAATAAAACTTTATTTATACCCCGCTACCATCTCCCCAAGGGACTCGGAGCGGCTTACATGAGGCCAAGCCCAACAACACATCAAAACAACAAGCAATAATAAAACAACAACAATAATCAAAATAAACAGTACAATCAATATAAATCACAAATAGACAATAACACACAGGAATTTAAAACCTATGACCGGGCCAGATGTGATAGTTAAAAACTTTAAAAATAGATGATGATTATGATGATGATTAAATAATAATAGTACTGTCAGAACTAGAGATCATGACAAGGACCCATTCTGCTGCAGCTGATTGTGATGATGTAATAATAATAGTACTTGTTCTGCGGCTGCTGCTAATGATAATAATAATAATAATGATAATAATAATCCTTTATTGTCTAAATTGTATTACTAATAGACCTATTTAACCCAAATCTTGCTTGGTCCAAAGGGTCGCTCATATCTGCTCTTGCTCTGGCACATAAACATGGTTATTAAGCTATGATGAGGATGATGATTACCTGACATCTTCTCCTTCCTCTAATATAGACAAGCAGATGGTGCACTTTTCCTCGGTGTCCTCCTCAGTCCCTTCCTCTCCATCTTGTTTGCAGTGGAGTTTCCTCTGTGAGAACCAATCAGGGGTTACCTTGTTAGCAGAGATGACGTTATTGGCAAGCGGAACGAGAGCGGGTTTCGTTAGGCACAATTATAACGCTTCCATCATAACAACAACAACATTAATACATCACAACAAACCCTTAAAGGAGGTAAACAAACCCTCAAACCCACCCTCCACCTCTCAACGCCCAATTCCATTTTCAATGACCCAGTTCTAAGAATGCAATTAAACCATTGACCAAAGCTTTGCAGCAATCTAAAAATATTTTTAAAGGAGGAAAGTACAACCAAAATATACATTGAGGCAAAAGAAGAATTAGTCTTGGAACAAAGAAATCAACAAGAGAGACAGATAATAAACGGATATTTAAATATGGGTTGTTGTAGGTTTTTCCGGGCTATATGGCCATGTTCTAGAGGCATTTTCTCCTGACGTTTCGCCTGCATCTATGGCAAGCATCCTCAGGGGTAGTGTGTCTGTTGGAAGTAGGAAAATGGGTTTATATATCTGTGGAATGACCAGGGTGGGACAAAGGACTTGTCTGCTGGAGCTAGGTGTGAATGTTTCAACTGACCACCTTGATTAGCATTTAATGGCTTGGAAGTGCCTGGGGGGAATCTTTTGTTGAGAGGTGATTTGATGTACCTGATTGTTTCCTCTCTGTTGTTTTGCTGTTGTAATTTTTGAGTTTTTTAATACTGGTAAGAATCAGGCACATCAAATCACTCTCAACAAAAGATTCCCCCCAGACACTTCTAAGCCATTAAATGCTAATCAAGGTGGTCAGTTGAAACATTCACACCTAGCTCCAGCAGACAAAAGTCCTTTGCCCCACCCTGGTCATTCCACAGATATATAAACCCATTTTCCTACTTCCAACAGACCTCACTACCTCTGAGGATGCTTGCCATAGATGCAGGCGAAACGTCAGGAGAAAATGCCTCTAGAACATGGCCACATAGCCCGGAAAAACCTACAACAACCTAGTGATTCTGGCCATGAAAGCCTTTGAAAATACATTTAAAATATACATTTATACAAAAAATAAACCCTGAGAACTTCAATCTTAAATTCTAAGGCGTTTTAAATGTACTTTTAATTGTATCTTAACATTATTTCAACTTGTATCCATGACACATTTTTTTTTTGTATTTGCCATGTTTTTCAAAATGTATTGGGTTGTGGCATGTTATTATCATAAACTGCCTTGAGTTTCCTCAAGGGTGAGAAATAATGTCAATAACAACAAGAATCTCAGTCCCCATGGGGAGAAAAAAGGGTAAAAAAATAAAGTAAACAATAATAATAATCCAGAGCTAGTCCCCATTCGGGAGTAGAAATAAAGTTGTTAATAATAACATTATTATTATTGATACAAAAATACAATATGTCACAGCAAACGAGATCTATATACTGGATTTCGTACCACAAAATCAAAAGTTGAACACTTCCCAAGCATCTAAAACTATGTGATGTATTTTTGAATGATGCATGCAGATCCAAGTCAGGTGACAGATAGTGATTTTGTCAATGTTAATTGTTTCCAAATGCCAGCTGAGTCTTTTGGCACGGCACCCAGTGTGCCAATCACCACTGGGACCACCTGTACTGGTTTATGCCAGAGCCTTTGCAGTTCGATTTTGAGGTCTTGATAACGGCTGAGTTTTTCCTGTTGTTTTTTGTGAATTCGGCTGTCACCTGGTATGGCGACATCAATAATCCAAACTTTTTTTCTTTTCCACAATCGTGATGTCTAGTATATTGTGTTCCAAAACTTTGTCATTATTATTATTATTATTATTATTTTATTATTATTCTAATTCTAATTATTATTATTATTATTATTATTATTATTATTTATACCTCGCTTTATCTCCCCAAAGGGGACTCAAAGCTGCTTTCAATTTTTTTCAACAAAACTGGAAAAAAAAACATTTGGTTCCTGGTTTGAAAGTGTTGTTTTCTGATTAATTGTGTGGTTTTCTGTTTAATTGTGTGAAAGTAGGTATTCTACTTTTGTGGTGGAATTGGTTGAGACTCGAGATATTTATATAGCTCTTTTTAAATTGTCTAAATGCACTTAATTGTTTTTGCTTTTTTGAATGTATGTACTGATGGCCGATATGTAGACCGCTCTGAGTTGCCTGCGGGCTGATATGGGCGGGATATAAATAATGTAAATAAATAAATAAAATAAATTATTGGAAAACTAGAACACAATGTACTATCGCAGGATCTCCCTCCCTTCCTCCGGCAGAAACAAAGCCTTTTGTAGTTCAATACACTTTCCTCGTTTTTCCAATAGAACCAATTAGGAAGTGACATTTATAACCCAGGAACAAAAATTATGTAACACAGTGTTGTAATAAGAATAATAAATAGTAGTAATAATAATAATAATTATTATTATTATTATTATTATAATAAATAATAATATCATTTAGGTGATCCGAAGGAGACATGGAGTGTTCAGAGTAAATGTTCCTCAGGCAATGCTCACCTTTTTGTACTTGTGGGGATATGTGCACCTTTCGATGGTTCCTTGGGATGCGCCGCGATTGACATTCCCTAAACGCTCTTCCAGGTGAATTAATTCCTGCAACCGAGGAGGAGGAGGATAAGGATTATGCCCAACCACTTTGCAAAGCCATGTGTTTCTGGGGTCTCCCTTTCCCTGATCGGGCCTACGACCCCATTACAAACCTCAAAATTGCCCCGGAAGGGGCCCCGGAAGGATGTCCCATCCAGGCCCGAGGAGATGTAGCGGATATGAGGGTAGCCTGCCATGTCGGGCACCTGAGAGAGAGTCAAAGGGCAGAACAGGTTTGAGTCTGGTACCATTCTGATTGGGTTGCTTGGCCCATCGTTCCCCATCCGGAGGTGGCAGAGCGGACTCACCATCAGGGGCAGGGCCCCGATCTGCAGGTGGTGCAGCCGGGGCGGCGTGTGGTAGTGCGCCAAGTGCGGGTGCAGGGGCCCTGGAGGGTAGGTCGCGGCTGCCACCCCTTCAATGCCCAGTTCCCTGTGGAGAGAGAGGCAGGCAGACGGACATCAGGAAGGGCATCCTGCTCAGCAGAAGACCTCTAGGGGCTTATAAAGCAGGGGGCTGGACAGCCATCTGTCTAGAGGGCTTTGGTGGGGTGTCTCCTGCCTGGCAGAACAGGGCTTGGGCGGGTGATCACTTGGGGTCTTTCAGCTCTATTGTTCTATTATTATTATTATTATTATTATTATTATTACTACTACCACTACTACTATTATTATGAAACAGGGGCTGGATGGCCATCTGTTGTGATACCTTGATAATGCTTTCCCTGCCTGAAGGCTGAATGGCCTTGAACTGGGTGGCACCTTGGGGTCTCTTCCAACTCCAGGATTCCATTACTATTATTACCATCATAATTAAGTAGGGGCTGGATGGCCATCTGTCAGGAGGGCTTTGGTGGTGCTTCTCCTGCCTGGCAGAAACACTAGATGGCCTTTTGCTGGCTCCAGAGAGAGGAAAATGTAATGAGTTAAAACTCCAAAATATGACAGGATCACAGTGAGTAATCGACCTCCCCAGATGAATTGGGAAAAGCAGAATAAGGGAGCATTAATGAACCAATAAAAAGTGAGAGTTAAAAGAATTTGGACCGCTCGCTCAGATCGCTCGTGGCAAGGAATTATAAGAAAACAAGTCATGATTAATGTCAGTTAGAAGAGATAAAGACCGTAAATCTAAACTAACTGGTGCAAAAGTTACAGAATACTTCTTAAGTGCTAAAACAAAACCTTCTGAAAGAAGCTTAGATAGACTGTGCAGAAAGCTTCTGAGACAGAGAGACAAAGAGAAAAAGGGGGAAGAAGAAAAAGTATTAATGGCGATGAAGCATGACAAAGGAGCACTGGGGGGAAAGCAGAGAGCAATTCCCAAACAGCCTCAGGAGTCCCAAGAACCAACAAACTTAGAACTTTCATGGCTGGAATCACTGGGTTGTTGTAGGTTTTTTCGGGTTGTATGGACACACAGCCCGAAGCCTCTAGAACAATGTTTCTCAACCTGGGGGTCGGGACCCCTGCGGGGGTCACGAGGGGGTGTCAGAGGGGTCCCCAAAGACCATCAAACACCACAGTATTTTCTGTTGGTCTTGGGGGTTTTGTGTGGGAAGTTCGGCCCAATTCTATAATTGGTGGAGTTCAGAATGCTCTTTGATTGTAGGTGAACTATAAATCCCATAAACTACAACTCCCAAATGTCAAGGCCTATTTTCCCCAAACTCCACTAGTGTTCACATTTGGCCATATTGAGTATCCGTGCCAAGTTTGGCCCAGATCTATCATTGTTTGAGTCCACGGTGCTCTCTGGATGTACGTGAACTACAACTCCCAAACGCAAGGTCAGTGCCCATCAAATCCTTCCAATATATTTTTGTTGGTCATTGGAGGTCTGTGTGCCAAGATTGGTTGATGGAGCTCAGAATGCTCTTTGATTGTAGGCGAACTATAAATCCCAGCAACTATAACTCCCAAATATCAAAATCAATCTCCCTTCCCAATCTCACCGGTATTCAAATTTAGGCATATTGAGTATTTGTGCCAAATTTGGTCCAGTGAATGCAACATTAAAAAGTACGGTAAGTGATATCTATAAATTATTATTAATGGACGAACAAGAATAAGTTTATTTGAAGGAAGTATGGGAAGTAGATTTGGGGGGAAAGTGAAAAATCAAGAATAGGCAAGCTTATGGAGCATGAAATTACTAAAAATATGTCTATAAGAATTAAGGAAAATGACTATAAAACAATATGGAGGTGGCATCTAACTCCCATTAGATTAAATCAGGTTAATAAAAATACTCAAATGAGTGTTGGAGAGGCTGTCAAGAAATAGGGACGTACCTTCATATGTGGTGGTCATGTAAAACTATACATTTTTTTGGGAAAACAGATTTTGTCTAAGATATTGTAAAAAGAAGGAAGATGCATGCTTATACATTTTGTTTGACAAATTTATAAATAAAATTTTAAAAGAATATGGCCCTTTGGGGTCTCTCCCAACTCTAGGATTCTGTGATTCTGTTACTAATATTATTAAGTAGGGGCTGGAAGGCCATCTGTTGGGGGTGCTTTGATTTTGCTTCTCCTACCTGCCAGAAGGGCATTGGGCTATACGGCCCTCTTTGGGGTCTTTTCCAACCCTAAGATTATATGGATCTTATTATTATTATTATTACTAGCCATCCCCTGCCACGCGTTGCTGTGGCCCAGTCTGGTGATCATGGGGGTTCAGTGTGGGAGGTTTGGCCCAATTCTCTCGTTGGTGGGGTTCAGAATGCTCTTTGATTGTAGGTGAACTACAAATCCCAGGAACTACAACTCCCAAATGTCAAGATTCTATTTTCCCCAAACTCCAGCAGTTGAATATTCGTGTAGAATTTGGTCCAGATCCATCCTTGTTTAAGTCCACAGTGTTATCTGGATGGAGGTGAGCTACAACTCCAAAACCAAAGAGCACTGCCCACCAAACCTTTCCAGTATTTTCTATTGGTCATGGGAGAACAGTGTACCAAGTTTGGATCAATTCAATCGTTGGTGGGATTCAGAATGCTCTGTGATTGTAGGTGAACTATAAATCCCAGCAACTACAACTCCCAAATGTCAAGATTCTATTTTACCCAAACTCCAGCAGTGTTCACATTTGGGCAGGTTGAGTATTCATATAGAGTTTGTTCCAGGTCCATCATTGTTTGAGTGCACAGTGATCTCTGGATGTAGGTGAACTATAACTCCAAAACCAAAGGACACTGCCCACCAAACCCTTCCAGTATTTTCTGTTGGTCATGGGTTCTGTGTGCCAAGTTTGGTTCAATTCCATCATTGGTGGAGTTCAGAATGTCTTTGATTGTAGGTGAACTATAAAACTACAATCCCAAATGTCAATTTTATATATTGTTATTATATATTTGTGTGCCAAGTTTGGTTCAATTCCGTCATTGGTGGGGTTCAGAATGATCTTTGATTGTAGGTGAACGATAAATCCCAGCAACTACAACTCCCAAATGTCAAAATAAAAAAAAATTGAGTGAAGTACATACATTGGGTTGTTAGGTGTATCGTGTCCAAATTTGGTGTCAATTTCCCCAGTGGTTTTTGAGTTCTGTAATGTTCAAACGAACATTACATTTTTATTTATATAGATTATTATTATTATTATTATTATTATTATCTTAATAATAATGTCAATGATAACATGATTTATAGTTAATTAAATACGAATATTCTTGTATTATAATTCAATACGTCAGCTGTTGTCATGTGTTGCAACCGGCATACTAAATAAATGTGACTCTGATCTGAACCGGGCTTCTGTTTGGGGTAGGGCTTTTAACAGGATTGGCTACTAGGAATTGTGGAAGATGAAGCCCAAAATGCCTGGAGGGCCAAAGCTGGCTCATGCCTAGATTATATGATGGGCATCACGCTAGGGCTTATGTTCCAATGAGGTCTTATTTTTAGGGAGTATATGCAGTTTGAACGGCATGGAATTGCATTATGTGGGTTTCCACTGAGCATATAATGCATTATTCTGAGTCCAAAATCTATACTGTAAAACTAGAGGCCCTTCCGAGGGCTGACTGACCAGGCGGACCGCTCGGGCGCTTGCCGCGGGTGTGAAGACATGGTTTGCGGCACATGGATGTGGTGCCCGTGGCCGTAGTTGGGGTGCATCCGGTGCGGGTGGGGCGGGGGCCGCTCGTGGGCTCGCCTGCAGCAGGAGGAAAAGAGACAAATAGAGACACGAGAGATCAGCATTAGGGACTCTTCCACCAAAGTCAGGGAACGCTTCCTTTTGTTGTCTACTCTCTTGCATACAAGATGCAGAGGTTGCCTCGGCCTTCCCAAATGTCTCTAAGCAGGCCTAACTCCCCTTTGTTTGAGAAGGGAGCACTGTGAGGCCTCTCTCTTACACACAAGCAAGAGAGTCGGAATGACAGACAACTCCCTTTCACCTATCTAGTAATAATAACAATAACACTATGTAACAAAATTTGAAAAATTTCCTGTTCCTGGTTTGAAAGCGTTATTTCCTGTTTAATATTTCCTGTGAGGTCCTGACTTTGAAAGTAGTTGTTCTACTCCAGAAACTTGGTTTTTGTGCCTGCAGGCAGGATTTTTTAAGATTTATGTGTTGTTGGGTAATTCCACGCTTATGTTGCTGTTACGGTTATTTTTTTTATCATGTTGCGACTCTCTATGTTTTGATGTTGTTGTTTGGAAACCGCCCTGAGTCCCCCTGGGTAGGGCGGTATATAAATAAAGTTGTATTATTATTATTATTATTATTATTATTATTATTATTATTATTATTATATGTTGGCGTGTTTGAGACACTGTCAGGTATTCATAATCAAATGCAGGGCATAGTCGCAAACAGCAATCAGTCCCAAAACAGGGTTAAAACAAATACTAATGAGTTGAATCACCCGCAACAATAAAAGCCTTTGCCATTTGTAAATCTGACCAGAACACTGCCTACATCTTATTTTTATTTATCTATTTATCTATCTATCTATCAATTTTATATACCACCACTCCCCGAAGGCTCGGAGGGGTTCACAGCATACACATGTAATACATAACATTAAAAGCAAGGAAAAATTCACTCAGCGAGGTTCAAATGCCAGCCTAAATAAATAAGTTTTACAAGCTCTACGAAAGGATGGTAAATCTCGGGAGAGCTTGTGTCCCTGCTGGCAAGGCATTCCACAGGTAAGGAGCCACCACCGTGAATGCTCTATGCCTAGTAGGCATCAGGTGAAAGGTCTTAAAATTGGGAACTTCAAGGAGATTCTGGTCATCTGAACAGAGTGATCTCGGGGGTTGGTAGGGGGTGAGGCGGTCCCTGAGGTATTCCGTCCCCAAGCCATATAAGGCCTTGAAGGTAAGAATCAGCACTTTGAAGGTAATCCGGTGCTCAATCGGCAACCAGTGCAGTTACTGCAAGATTGGAGTGATATGACACCTCGCTGGGACCCCTGCGAGAAGCCAGGCAGCAGCATTTTGCACTAGTTTAAGTTTCCAGATCACCGATAAAGGCAGACCTATGTTGAGGGCATTACAGTAGTCCAACCTTGAGATGACCATAGCCTGGATCACCGTGGCCAGGTCATCCCTGGACAGATAGGGAGCCAGACGCCTAGCCTGATGCAGATGGAAAAATGTGTAAGACTGTAGGTTTTATATAGCAATATTAAATGATCACTCACAGGCCGGTTTTGCTTGGAAATGAATATATTGCTTGTTTCTCTGCAGCAAAGAAAGACACTACTGACTTTTTCCCACCACCACTTCCTTTTATACACTTTTCCTGCCCACTTCCCCCCTCTTCTCAGTTTCCTTATTAGAGCTTGTTGCTTCACAAGTTCCAATACAAGGTTTCCAGCGCCTCTGCTGGCTTCAAACTGTCAAAGAGAGAAAACTGAGGCAGCCAGGATGATCAGTCAGGATGTCACGGAGGGAATTTATGATGTCTTCATGGCGTCAGAAATTGACTCCCGACAAAATGCGTCTCTGCTCACAGCAGAAGCCTGGGCCTCCATTGTCAGCCGAGGGTCTAAAAGGACTCCCAGATTCTTTACCAAAGATGACAGGCATAATGTCACGCCATCCAGGGTAGGCAACCAGATCACTCCTCCGTCCAGGCGACCCAACCAAAGGATCTCTGTCTTTGCTGGATTCACCCTCAACCTGCTGGCATGCAACCATCCAGTAACGGCCTCAAGGCATTGATGGAAATTATCGGGTATGGAGTCCGGTCGGCCTTCCGTCCTTAGAATGAGTTGGGTGTCATCAGCATACTGATAGCACTCAAGCCCAAAGCCTCGCTCCAGCTGGGCAAGTGGTCGCATACAGATGTCAAACAACAGAGGGGAAAAGATAGTCCCCTGAGGGACCCCACATTTAAGAGGGGCTCTCTTAGAGACTGAGCCTTCCCACTCCACACATTGACCCCATTTTTGGAGGAAAGAGGACAGCCATTTAAGGGCCACCCCCCTAATTCCAGCCATGGCTTTCCTCTCCTACTTCCTGCCATCAGCTCATACACTGTGCTCGCTACGCTGCACTCTGCTTTGCTCGAGACACCAAATGGCCCTCCTGCTGCTGCACTTGCCAGAGTTTGTGATGAGGATGAAGATGAAGGGATGCACCTTCGCCCAGCATCAGAGTCAGGGCCAAGCATACCACAGCAGCCTGACACCAAGGAATCAATCTCCACCTGCAGAGCAGGACCAGGGCAGAATCAGGAGCTCCAGGAAGCAGACCAGGAGTGAAGCGTTCCAGCTATTAAGGCTGCAATGAAGAACTGAGCCAACCAATGTAATCAGCTGGCTCAGAGGAGGGCCAACAATAGGTGAGAGCATTTGGAGAAAGTGGCATAAAGAGCTGGAGCTGGTAGTTGCTGGGAGCAATGTTATGGAACTGCTGCAATCTGAATCTGCGTCGGTGAACTTTTGGATCAGACCTTGACTTTGGTGACTGGACAACGGCTTGAGTTGGTGAGATGACTTGGCTTTGCCCCTTGGAAAGAACCCTGGACTATTCATGTGCTTTGCCCTTGTTGGACTGATTGCCGTTTGTGACTAAAGACTGCATTTGACTATGAGATGGAGAGTGGCTGCATTAACAGAGGATCTGCTACGGAGGGCCCCTATCTTCCCAAGGCCTTCAAGGGCCACCGTCCCTTTGCGCCGCCTCGAAAACTCACGTGGGGTGCTGCATCATCCTCCTCCGCTGGACCTCCATGCGCTGGATGACCTCATGAGGGTGCAGGCGCTGGGCAGCGGGGGCTGCAGTGGGGGGCATGTGGTGGCCCAAGGGCTGGTGGGCTGAAGGCAGGGGCTGTGGCAGCGGGGCGGCGGCAATGGTGGCGGATGAGGAGGCGGCAGGGTTGGCCAGTGGGTGTGGAGGGGGCGGGGGAGGGGGGGCCACTGGGTGCGAGGTGGAAGACGAGGAGGAGGAGGAGGAAGACGAGGAGGAGGAGAGGGCGGGGTGAAAGGGGTGAACCGGGTGCGGGATCACGTAGTCCATTGGTGGGGGAGGTGGCGGCGCCGGGGGAGGGAGCGCCGGGGCTGCTGGCGGGGGAGGGGGGTTGCTGTGGGCGTGGGGGCAGGGTGGCCCTTGGTGGTGCAGGGGCCGCGACAGGGAGGCGTCTGCAAGGCAGGAAGAGAAAGAAGGGCTGTCATTACATCTCGACCCAGAGGCAAAGGAGAGAAGCATCACCATCATATCCATCTATCTCTTGGCAGAGGCCCCTTCCACACACAGCTGTATAAAATCCTCACTGAACTGGATTATATGGCAGTGTGGACTCAGACAACCCAGTTCAAAGCAGATATTGTGGATTATCTGCCTTGAACTGGACTATATGGTAGTGTGGACTCAGATACTCTTGTTCAAAGCAGATATTGGGCCCTTCCACACAGCCATATAACCAGAATATCAAGGCAGATAATCTACAATATCTGCTTTGAACTGGGTTATTTGAGTCCACACTGCCATACAATCCTGTTCAATGTGGATTTTAGCTGTGTGAAAGGGCTCTTGGAGGCAAAGAGGAGACAATCGTCGTCATCATCTTTATCTATTTTTGACAGAGGGAAAGGAAATAGGGGAGAATCATCCTTGTCATATTTATCTATCTCTTGACTGAGATGCAAAGGAAACAGAAAGCCCTATGAATCCATCAATGGGTACTGCACACACACCCCTCCTTTCATGGCACCCAAAACCAGCCTCCTTGCAAAGCAGCCCCCCATCTTTGCTACTCCTGGGCCAACTCCCAGGTGCCTCGGGCCCTCAGCTATGAGGAACAGAGTGCCCCAAAGATGTGGGAGGACCACCACATTCCTGGGAGTGGCAAAGGTGGGGGAACATAGAAGCTAAACCCCCTTCCCTTCCTCCCTCCCACCCGCCTTCAGGCCCCACTTACAAGGTGAATGCATGTAATGCCGGCAGGAGGAGAGTGCGGCTGGGGGCGGTGGTGGGGGCGGAGGGGCCTGGGGCTGGGCCACCATGCTGGCGCTGTAGCCGTCCACGAGGGCCAAAGGCTGCCCGGGTGGTTGGTGCGTGTAGAGGGCGGTGCGGGAGGAGGAGGCACCAGGGCAGCAGGGGTCAAAGGCCGAGGCCCCATGGAAGGAACCGCCGCCCCCGTGGCCCCGGAGCCCGTTGCTGCTGAGGTCCACTGGCAAGGCCTGCTGGAGGGAGAGAGAGAGCATTCTCAGGAGCAGCCCTGCAGGAAGACACCTGACAACCGAGATCATCACCACCACCACCACCATTCCATACTAAATAATAATAATAATAACACTTTATTTGTACCCCGCTACCATCTCCCCAAGGGACTCGGTGCAGCTTACATAAGGCCGAGCCCAAACACAACAATACAAGCAATAATCACAACAATACAAGCAATTAAAAATAAAACATAGACGATAACATATAACATTATCAATAAAACAACCTACAATTAAAACTGTGGGAAGGCCAAATGTAAAAATTAAAATTGGAAATAGTGCTGAGGAATGGACAAAAAGGTGATAGTGGCGTTTGTGGAAGACATACGAGCAGACCTAAAAATTTAAAGTGCTTTGGAGGGACAAAGTGCTATGCGATCATTATTCCGGGAAGGCACACTAGAACAACCACGTCTTCAAGCTCCTCCTGAAGACTGCCAGGGTTGGGGCCTGCCTGATGTCCTTAGGGAGTGAGTTCCAGAGTCGAGGGGCCACCACCGAAAAGGCCCTCTCTCTTGTCCCCACCAATCGCGCCTGCGATGCTGGTGGGATCGAGTGTAGGGCCTCTCCAGATGAACGAAGAGATCATGTGGGTTCATATACAGAGATGCGGTCACGCAGGTAGGTGGGTCCCAAACTGTTCAGGGCTTAGAAAGTAAGAACCTGCACCTTGAATTGGGTCCAGTAGATGAATGGCAGCCAGTGGAGCTCCTTGAACAGGAAGGATGACCGCTCCCTGTAAGGAGCCCCAGTTAACAACCTGGCTGCCGCCCATTGGATCATCTGAAATTTCCGGGCCGTTTTCAAGGGCAGTCCCACGTAGAGTGCATTGCAGTAATCCAATCTAGAGGTGACTAAGGCATGGACCATCCTGGCCAGATCCACCTTCCTGAGGTATGGTCGCAGTTGGCGCATGAGTGTTAATTGTGCAAAGGCCCTCCCAGCCACCACCGACGCCTGAGCCTCAAACGTAAGTGGAGAATCCAGGAGGACGCTCAAACTGCAGACCTGTGACTTCAGGGGGAGTGCAACCCCGTCCAGCACAGGTTGCCACCCTATACCCCGGTCTGGTTTACGATCAACCAGGAGGACCTCTGTCTTGTCAGGATTAATCTTCAGCTTGTTCGTCCTCATCCAGTCAGCCACAGCAGTTAGGCGCTCATCTAGCACGCGAGAGGCTTCCTTGGAATTCGGTGGAAAAGAGTAGTAGAGTTGCGTGTCATCTGCGTAAAGATGGCAGCCAACTCCAAAACTCCGGATGACCTCTCCTAGCGGCTTCATGTAGATGTTAAAAAGCATGGGAGACAGAATGGAGCCTTGCGGGGCCCCTGGAAAGAAGGTCCCACTGAGAAGAAAGGGACAAGGATTGTTTGCTGTTGCCGTAGAGGCTGGGATACAAAACTGCAGGAAAAAAGATTCCATCTCAACATTGGGAAGGACTTCCTCACTGTAAAGCAATGGAATATTCTGCTTGTAAGTCCTTCTCTGGAGAATTTTTAAGCAGAAGCAAGGTGGTCATCTGCCAGGAGTGCTTTGATTGGTGTCTTACTGCCTGGCAGGAGGTCGGGCTGGATGACTCTTGGTGTACCTTCCATATCTATTACTCTATGCTGTTGTCGTTGTTGTTATATTAAGCAGGGATGGAATGGCCAGGTGTTGGTGGTGCTCTGTTTTTACCACACTGATGCTATTTAATTGGTATTTAACTTTTGTAATGTGCTTTTTAAACTCATCTAAGTGTAGGATTGTTGGCCGCTTTGAGTCCCCGCAATGAGAAAGGTGGGGTATAAATAAAGTTAATAATAATACTATATAATAACAAAAACAGATTAAAACACAATAAATGCATTTCAAATGTCCTTTAAAACTCACAATTCCCCCATCCAGCCCACACCTCCCCAAAGTCTGCCCCTGATTCTCCACATGGGAGCAGCCCAGTCCCACCACTTGCCTGGTCGTGGAAAGTGTTTCCCGCGGAGGAGGCAGCGGCGGCGCTGCTGCTGCTGGGGGCGACGACGGGTGCGGCAGGCCTCTCCCCGGGGCATCCCGTCTCGCCAAAGGAGGTGGAAGGGGAGAGCGGGATGTGGGGCCCGTGGTGGTGGTGGTGGTGGAAGTGGTGGCTGTGCGGCGGGAAGCAGGCCCCGTGGGCGGCGGCGTGGCCCAGGGCGTGGAGGTGTTGCGCTGAGGAGGCGGCGCCAGTGGCGCCCGAGCAGGGCGAGTGCTGTGGGCAGCAGGAGGGCAGCCTGGGCAAGGCCGGAGGAGCCGCCTCCAGGGTCGGGCCTCCCGAGGGGTGACCTCTGGCCTCATCTGCGGAGAGCAAAAGCAAAGAGATGCCTCTGAGGACATTCTCCCCCAAATAGCTGGTATCAAGAGGAGGAGAGGGACCCAGTGGCAACTTTTATGGGCAGCGATCTCTTTCCTTAGTTCAGGCCTGGGCCAACTACGGCCCTCCCGCCAGGTGTTTTGGACTTCTACTCCCACAATTCCTAACAGCCAGTAGCTATAACAATCTATGACAGGGATTGTGTCCAACTATGTCACTCATTGCAGTGACTTCCCATCCTTTGGGCTACAGACAGACATGCCCCGTTTTGTTCTTCCTTCCCTATTGTAACAAATATTTCCGCATTCCTCCTTCTAGCAGCATAGCTATGATTGGGAAATACCACACAGATTAGATTATGAAGCCTTTTACCCAAAATTTTTCTCTCTGTTTTCCTTTTTCCAACATTTAGAAATGCATCCCCGGTCTCTGATCCAGTTTTGTGTGTGTATTTTTCCATTTTTCCATTCCACTTCAGGTAACCATCTATTTCTTTTGGTGCAAGGCTATCTTGACACTCGTGGATTTACTTTCACTCTATCTGTACGTCTGGAGAAGTGGACTGCTATCCACCAAAGCGCATATTAAGATAAATATTATTTAGCCCTACAAGTGCTACCAGGGAGCAATGAGCAAGGCTCCCCTCCTGCACCCCCCTTCCTTTTCCCTGGGCTTTGCTCAAAGGCTAAAACTGAAAGCCAGGCCTTTTATTCCAACATTGTTTGCTTGTAGTAATAACATAGTGTAACAAATTAAGCATTATTTATTTGGCTATTTTATATTCTGCCACTGTATTTAATGGGTTTTGAGCATCCATCAGTGTTGGTATAAGAGAACATTTCAATACAATTTAAAATATCTACACATATACAAAAAGTAAAACAGAATTAAACTTATAAATGGTATTATATTTTAAAATGCACCATTTAAATCCATCAAAACATATTCAAACCTAAAAACCTAAAAACGACAGCATTAAATTTACGTGATACAGTAGTCGTCTTAGTGCTGAGCCCAGACCAAAGGGGAAGCTGCTTCAGGAGAAGCTCCTCTTTGAGGGATGTCCTCTATTCAATTTCCCAATGCTATGCAATGCTGGGACTTGTAGTTTGCTGAGGCATCAGCCTCCTTTGGCAGAGAAGGGGCATGAAATTAAATTATTATTAATTTATTAGTAGTAATATTATATTTATTATTAATAATAATATTTAATATTATCAATTTTATATTATTGTTATGTTTATTATTATACTTATATATTACATTTATTTTATATATTGAATTTATTATATTTTATTTATTTATTTATTTGCGGCATTTATACGCCGCCCTTCTCACCGCGAAGGGGACTCAGAGCGGCTTACGATATATATTTTCATACAATATATTATATTATTAGCATAGTACAATATCAGTATTATATATTACTATATTGCACTATACCAGGGGTCCACAAACTTTTTAAACGGAGGGCCAGGTCACAGTCCCTCAAAGTGTTGGAGAGAAGGATTATAATTTGAAAAAAATGAATTAATTCCTGTGCAAACTGCGCATATCTTATTTGTAGTGCAAAAAAAAACCCCACTTAAAAACAATACAATAATTAAAATGAAGAACAATTTTAACCAATAGAAACTTATTCATATTTCAATGGGAAGTGTGGGTCTGCTTTTGGCTGATGAGATAGGATTGTTGTTATTGTTGTGTGCTTTCAAGTCGTTTCAGACTTAGGTTGACCTTGAGTGAGGGCCAGGTAAATGACCTTGGGGGGGCCATATCCGGTCCACGGGCCTTAGCTTGAGGACCCCTGGTCTTGGTTATCCAACCTTTGCTCATCTTACACTCCGTATTATCCAATGACCCTAACTACCCCCCCCCCCCGAAAAAGCACATAAAAGTTGCACCCACAGACGCCACTCCTGGCAGTGAGGCACCGTGGCGTAAAAATCAAGCGCAGAGGGTCTACCAGCCACATCCCGCCCCTCCTGATGGATGCCGCCGCTGCTGGCCAGGTAGTGAGTGGATGAGGGAGGGCAGTAAAAGCGGCGGCGGCGGCGGAACCAGGAGCCTGGCCTCCCCTTCCTGCCTCCTCTGGGCCATGCAGTTGGACAACACTTTAACTCTGTGGCTCAACGCTGTGGGATCATGGGAGCTGTAGTTTGTTGAGGTGCCTGCAGCCTAGCAGAGAAGGGTGAAGGCCTTGGAAAACGCCCAACTGCATACCATTGGGCCTGGCTATTAAAATCTCTCCCCGGTTAACCTTTAAAAAGAACCTCAAAACCTGGCTCTTCCGCTGCGCATTTGATGAATAGATTTACATCCTCATACTAGTGTTTAGTTTCAACGGTTTCTGTTATTGGAGTGCATTCCCCCCTATAGGAAAGCTTTGCTCCACGACCTCCACTAAAATGAGCTCTCCTCCGCAAATAATTTGTCCTTGTTTATCTCGTGTTTATCTCGCCTGAGTTTTTAATGTTTTTACCCAGTTTTCTTTTATCCATTACATGTAGCTCGCCTATGTTACTGTGATTGTGTTTATTGTAATTTTATATTGCTATGTTGTCTTTTGTTTTATGTAATTGCATTATTATTATTTATTATTTGCGTTTTTGGTTTTGTTTCATTTTATGTAATTGTTGTTTTGGGCTCTGCCTCATGTAAGCCATACCGAGTCCCCATCGGGGAGATGGTGCGGGGTACAAATAAAGTTTATTATTATTATTAGAATTTTTTGAATGGCCTCAGAAAGTGTACATGTGTTCTCTGATAGCACAATGGGCCCTTGATACCTGCTAGGGTTTGATTCCAGTACTCTCATACCAACACTGATGGATGCTCAAAACCCATTCGATACAGTGGCAGAATATAAAATAGTCAAATAAATAATGCTTAATTTGTAAAACCATAACGTAATTGACGTTTAATAGGCTTTTCCTTGATCCCTTCCTATTATCCAACATTTTCGCTTATCCAACGTTCTGCCGGCCTGTTTATGTTGGATAATCAAGACTCTACTGCACTTGTTCCACTCCAGAAATTTCATTTTTGTGGTCCAAACTAAGTGAATGGGTTGAGGCTCAATGATGAGAGGTTCATTGGCAAACGAGAGCAGTGGTTCTCAACATGGGGTCCCCAGGTGTTTTTGGCCTTCAACTCCCAGAAATCCTAACAGCTGGTGAACTGGCTGGGATTTCTGGGAGTTGTAGGCCAACAACATCTGGGGACCCCAGGTTGAGAACCACTGAACAAGAGCAAAATGTGCTGCTGCTGCAGGATGATGCCCTCCCTTCCACACCAAATTTCTGCAGTTGAATGAACTTTCCCCATGTGTTTATGATAGAACCAATTAGGAAATGATGTTTATAACCCAAGAACAAGAATCATGTCACACAATGTAATGGTGGTGGTGGCACCAAAAACAGTGAGGAGACCAGGCTCCCAGGAGAGTGGACGCTGACCACTCCTCCCTGCCCCTCTCACCACAAACTGCCTGTTTAACTTTTCTGAATCCACCCACTGAGGTCCCTCCATCCCCTCTGGGGCCACCCATCCCCTCAACCAATGGCAAGCGCTCCCCGCCATACCTCCGGCTGGATTCCCGCTGTTGCTGAGGACGACAACAGGTGCGGTGGGCCGGCCACTGGAGACGCCGGAGGCCCCTGCCTCAGAGGCCGGCTCTGGGGCGGCAAGGATGGTGATGGCGCTGGGACCGCCTTCGGAGGCCGTGCTGGTTGGCAGGGCCTCCCCCCCAGACGAAGTGGTGGCCACCAGGGTCGGCTCTGCAGAGCAAGGGGCAAGAGGCCCAATTAGTGTCAGCACGCTTCTGGGGATTGCTTGGCACGTGCACCCCTCCTTTCGTATATAGGTCACCCCGGAGTTACAAACGACTCCTAGTTAAGAATGGAAGTGTCAACAGGAAGTGAGAGGAATCTTCCCCTCGGAAGGAAGAAACGAAAATCCACTCCTGGGAGAATTATTAACTTGGGGAAAGGGGGTCTCCATTGAAGCTTTATCCCCAATCCTTGTTTCCACAACAAGCCATTTTCTAAAATGCAATTCTTCCAGGGGCGAAATCTTCTGACCAGGGGCGCAAACAACAATGCAAACACCACAGGGGCGTTAACCCTTCCCTATGCTATCCAAAGCTTATACACGCACACACACACACACACGGCTGGTGTTACAATTCAGAAATGTTCTCAGATAGATAGATAGATAGATAGATAGATAGATAGATAGATAGATAGATGGCATTACACTTAAGAAAAGTTCGTGTTACAAACAAATTCAGTTAAAGAACAAACCTACAGAACTTCTCTTGTTTGTAATTTGGGGACTTACTGTACATGACGATTGCGTGACATGGCCACCAGCACAGACTCACAGTATATGGGCTCTGTCCACTTGACACTCTTTCTTCAAAGGTCTCAGGGCAGCTCTAACTGTGTCACCCAATGTGCTTCCCTTCCAGAGAACAGCAGTGTCAAACCTGCAGCCCTCCCTCCCTCCCGGTGTTTAGGACTCCAGCTCCAAGAGTTCTTGTCCATCGGACAAGCTGGCAAGAGGGGCTTCTGGAAGCTGGAGGCAAAAAAACCTGGAGGGCCACGTGTCTGGAACCTCTGCCTTTAGGAGGAGCAGGGAAAGCAGCTTCATATATTGACACCGGACTAAAGGCCCCATTGCCCAAAGGCCCAAAGAGCACTGTCCTCCAAAGCAGCTACTTTATTCTCAGCTCAAGCACACAAAATGGGATGTCAGTGGACAGTAAGAGAGACTGAAAGAGGGGCTTAAAGCTGAGCTAAAAAAATGTGGAATCAACACCGAGAGAGAACTGGGAAGCCCTGGCCCTCGAGCGTTGGAAATGGAGACCAGCTATTATCTACAGCGTTGTGGATTTTGAAGAGGGAGAAAGGGAGAAGATGGCGCCTCAAGCCAACCCTTGTAGGACCGCCTTCTACCTAGAAACCAATGTCCTCAATCTGAAAGAATGACCAGGTGGATGCAGAAAAGGCCTCTGCGGTCACTTATTTATTTATCTTTATTTACAGTATTTATATTCCGCCCTTCTCACCCTGCAGGGGACTTAGGGCGGATTACAGTGTACACATATATGGCAAACATTCAATGCCAATTGACATACAATGTATACAGACATACTCAGAGGCTATTTAACTTTTTCTGGCTGCCAGGGGAGCTGTCGCTTTCATCGTCCATCTGCGACACTGATTAAGTACTTCCGCATTCCCCGCATGCTTTGCTGGAGTCTTCTTTATGGCCTCATAAATTAGTTAATTTAGCCTCCCCACACTTTAAGGTGGTACCTAATTTTCCTACTTGACAGATGCAACTGTCTTTCGAGTTGCAAAGGTCGACAACAGGCTACACAATTGGTTGAAAGCTCACTCCAACCCGGGCTGGCTTCGAACTCATGACCTTTTGGTCAGAGTGATCTTAATGCAGCTGACACTCAGCCAGCTGCACCACAATCCCGGTGCAGACCCACTGTCAAGACTCTTCCCTCAGAAGACAATCTGGCCCATGGGCCATGAGGAGGTGCCTATGGTGGTGGTGATGACTTGATGCAGTTAATTAGATCTGATGGGGTGGGCGCCCTAGGACTGCCTGGTCTTCCAGGTGCTTCTGAGTGCAGCCCCCACAACCCCTTGCCAATGGCGATGGCACTTTTAGACATACCTGGGTTTAAGCCAACACTGTACTAGATTGCAGCTTTCTGGCTGATTTCAAGGGGGTGCTGCTGCTGCCACCACCTACCGTCCTCGTCCACGGTGAGGTCCACCACTTCCGTGGCGCTCTGCCTTAGCGGCTGGATGACGGTGGAGACCCGACTGCTGCGACTGCGTGGCTCCTGCGGCCGAGAGGCGTGGGGACCGGAGCTGTGGCCCCAGTGGGAGCGCGAGTGGCCTAGGGAGGAGCGGGACCTGGAAGGCAGAGGGACAGCCACAGCTTCAATTCACACCTCATCTCTACAAGCAACCTCTCGGTAAGTGCCACCTTTCCTTGGTAACCTGGGGTGTAACATCTGACCCATAAGCCACAGGAGGCAATTTGGGAAACCCAAACCCTCAGTGACTTCCCTTGTCTGAACAAACCATTAGTACAGCAATGCCACCTCCAATTGAAAAGAGGGTATGATTCATATGAATCACATGACAAGTGCGGGCCTTCTTTTCATTTAGGGAGAGGAGTACATTTGGAAAACAAAAGGAAGCCTTCTGATTATCCTTGATCTGAGGACAAGACTTGATCTGAGCACGGCTGGAAGATGGGAAAGTGAAATGGGTGACAGCTTGAGCGCTAAGTGCACATCTCTGTTGAGAGCTGATTTTTTACATCTCAATCTATCTATATAAATAAAAATGTAATGTTCGTTTGTGGGATTAACAGAACTCAAAAACCACTGGACGAATTTGGACACAAGGCACTTCTCAGGCCAATGTATGTCCGCCACTCAAGTTGTAGTTGCTGGGATTGATAGTTCACTTACATTCAAAGAGCATTCTGAACTCCACCAACGATGGATTTGAACCAAACTTGGCACACAGTTCTCCCATGACCAACATACTGGAAGGGTTTGGTGGGCAGTGTCCTTTGGTTTTGGAGTTGTAGTTCACCTACATCCAGAGATCACTGTGGACTCAAACAATGATGGATCTGGACCAAACTCTACACGAATGCTCCATATGCCCAAATGTGAACACCAGTGGAGTTTGGGGAAAATAGAATCTTGACATTTGGGAGTTGTAGTTGCTGGGATTTATAGTTCACTAACAATCACAGAGCATTCTGAACTGGGCCAAACCTCCCACACAGGACCCCCATGTGGGCCACAGCAACACGTGGCAGGGGACGGCTAGTCAAGAGATAAAAATGGATTTATATAAATACAATCATAATTTCTGCCCAGCCCAGATGCATGATATTTCTGCAGCCTTGTATTTCCCCAAGTCTCATGCGCCATTGAATCTAATGTGCACCTCAATTTTAAAAACCCTGAAACCAAAACAAGTATTTGCTGGCCAATGTAATGTGCAGCAGCAAAAGGTGCCCTCTGTGTCTTTTGGCCCTGAGAGTGGCCGCCTGCTGGGGATTCCTTCTTTCAAAGCAAACTTGTTTGGACCCCACAGCTCCCAGCAATGGAAAAGAAAGTAATAATAATAATAATAATAACAATAACAATAAACCTTTATTTATACCCCGCTACCATCTCCCAAAGGACTCGGTGCGGCTTACAAGAAGCCGAGCCCAAATACATCAATAAACAACAATAACAGCAATACAACAACAAATGAACTCAAAAACAAAGCAATAAAAACAAAGCAATAAACATTATCAAAACACCACGACGCGTTAAAACCTATGGCAGGGCCAAAAGTAATAATTAAAAGGTTTAAAATATGCTGGGCATGATCAGGTGAAGAGGATAGGTATTTGGAGGGGGGGCGTGCAGACATCCTGGATCTCTAGTAAAGTGCATTTGGGGACATATTGCTTGGAGTTTCCTTATTCTGGGAAGGCACACTGGAACAACCAGGTTTTCAAGCTCCTCCTAAAAACTGCCAGACTGAAGAAGAGAAGTCTTAGAGGAGATATGATAGCCATGTATAAATATGTGAGAGGAAGCCACAGGGAGAAGGAGGGAGCAAGCTTGTTTTCTGCTTCCCTGGAGACTAGGACGCGGAACAATGGCTTCAAACTACAAGAGAGGAGATTCCATCTGAACATGAGGAAGAACTTCCTGACTGTGAGAGCCGTTCAGCAGTGGAACTCTCTGCCCCGGAGTGTGATGGAGGCTCCTTCTTTGGAGGCTTTTAAACAGAGGCTGGATGGCCATCTGTCAGGGGTGCTTTGAATGCAATATTCCTGCTTCTTGGCAGGGGTTGGACTGGATGGCCCATGAGGTCTCGTCCAACTCTATGATTCTATGATTATCATACTACACAAATCTAACACAAGCCCTAATTTTGGGAAGGTAATTTAGTAAAAAAAAAGGTGAGTGTTAAGATTCAGTAATATGCTTGGTTTTAATGAGGAAGAAACAAGGCTAAACGACGAGGCTGAGCCAGACGAAAGGCAAGAAGAGGAGAACCAATGCCCAGCCACTGCCCAACGTTTACATTCCTCCTCAATGACAGGAGGAACCTTTGCTTTGCCTGAGGCACAGGGCAGAGCCATTCTGGGAAGCGATGATGGAAACCCTGTAAAATGGGACTGTGAGGCGAAACTGACTGGGCAAGAGGCATCTATTATGGGCGCTTGTAAACTCCTGTGAACATAACTGCAGGCCAGGCACAGCTTTCTATTGCTTGCAAAGCAGAGGCCTCTTATGATTCAGGGAAACAAACGGAAGGGACTCACCGGTAACTCTCTCCAACGGTGACGATCTCGACTTCACTGTCTGTTGAGGTAACGTTGATTTCTTCGTTGGCGGTGACTTGCGGGGTGGAGGAAGCCTCAATCACCACAACGTCTTCGTCAATGCTTCCTGAACCAAGGCATACAACAATATTTTTACTCCCACATGCCCTCTTTGCCATCTTTTCAGGCTGTCCTTGGCCATTTTAGGCATGGGAGAGCCCTTTTTTGACCATAAAGAGCAACTTGGAAATCACTTCCTATTTTTAAAAAAGTTTTTCCTGGGCCTAATGCAGGCATGGGCCAACTTCGGCCCTCCCTTCAGGTGTTTTGGACTTTCCCACAATTCCTATCAGCTGTTAGGAATTATTTGAGATAGAATAAACATTTCTTGGCTCCATTGGATTCAATTAGAAAAATGGAATAACAATTGGTGGGTCCGAAATAAAACTGGGAAACAAATAACACAATTTGAGGAATTGATAATAAAAGAATTAAAAAGATAAAATGGCAAGCAATTAAAAGGAACAACAAGTAAAATATATAAAATACTAATTAAAGACACAGGAAAAAAGAAAAGATTAATATTAAGAGAATTATGGGAGGAGGAAGTAGGAACAATGATAACTGAAAAAGAATGGGAAGAGATATGGAAAGCAAGACACTTAAAAACATGTCAATTAGAATAAAAGAAAATTATTACAAACTAATTTGGAAATGGTATTTAACACCGAGAAGGTTAAACATTATAAATAAGAACAATAATGAAAAATGTTGGCAAGGATGCCAAGAAACTGGGACCTACATGCATATGTGGTGGAACTGCAAATATGTAAAAGATTTTTGGGAATTGGTTATAACAGAAATAGAAAATATCATGGATATAAAAATTAGGAGGAATCCAGCAGAAATATTACTTTTAATTAAAAAAGAGGATGGGAAAGATAAGAGGGGGGAAAATTTAATAGACATGCTATTAACAGCATTTAGACTATTAATTGCAAAATATTGGAAAAGAGCAATGAAAATACAGATTAATGAATGGTATAAAGAAGTCTGGAAAATGGCACTGAATGATAAGCTAACATCAAACTTAAAAGTAAAGAAGGGACTATGTAAAAAAAAATTACTATGAAAGTATTTGGAGAAAATTTCTAGAAAAATTATTGGAAAAAGAAGATGGGAATTTACCTCCAAATGAAGAACTGGATTTTTTGGTGGGACTTTAAGAAAAGAGATGGCTCTGGAGAAGGGGAGCACAGGGGTGAATGTAAATAAAAGAGAAGGAAATGTATAGTATATGTCTATATAACTGTATTTTCTCTTCTCAAATAAAAATCTAATTATAAAAAGGAATTGTATGAGATGGGAGTCCAAAACACCTGGAGGGAGGGCCAAAGTTGGCCCAGGCCTGGCCTAATGTGACCAGTGTCCACAGCAGACATTTACCCCACACCCACAACAGTCAGAGCCGCCCCATCCTTCACTTGCAGAGGGCCCTCCTTCACCTGCAGGAACAGCCGCGCTGCTTGGGTGGCTTTCTCCAGCCGAGACGAAGATGTCCTCCTCCCCATCGGAAGAAGAGCTGGAGGAAGACTCGCTGCTGAGGTCGTTCTCACTGGAGCTGCTGGAGCTGGGCAGCAAGGCATACTTCCTCCGCGCCAGGACCTCCCGCTTCTTCCGCTGCATCAGGATGCGCTCCTTCTGGTTCTGTGTCCGCTGCGAGGAGCCGCCTTTCACAAACCGCTTCCGGCAGGGCAACCTCCGCAGGGACCCCCCTCCGCCGTTGCCGCCTCCACTGTTATGGAAGCAGGGCCTCTTCATTAGGAGCCCCGGCATGGTCTCGGCCTCGGTCCGTGGCCACTTCTGCGGCCGGGAGCCAGGAGTCCTGCTGGCGGCACTCAGGGCGGCCCTGGGGTGCCTCACGGGGGGAGTGGCAGAGGCGGCTGCGACAGTGGCAGCAGAGGCCTCCTTGTCCTCGTCGGAGCTGACTGTGTCTGAATCCCCAAAATGCAGGCTGGAGGAGGGTGAGGAGACGCACTCACTGAAGGAGGATTCGTTGTCTTCGCTCGGCATCTCCAGGCGTGGCCTCAGTCCCAAAACACGGGGTTCTCCTTTGCCGCCACAACTCTGGGCAAAGGAGGGTCCGGCCTGCTGGCTTTTGCGCTTCTTCCGTACAACAATGGCCTCCTCTGCCGGCTCCGGCTCCTCCGGGCGACCTCCACTGGCTTCTTTCTCCTTCTGAGAGTCGCCGCCACCACCACCACCGCAGAGATGTGAGAAGTCATCCCCACCTTTGCTGGCAATCATCCCCACCTCTTTCTCTTCTTCTTCGGGGAAGCTTTTGCCGGGCTCTCCGATGGCGGGTGCCGGAAGAGGAGGAGGAGGAGGGTTCAAGAGGACCCCCTTCAGGCTCTCCTGGCTCTTGGCGGCACCGTCAGGGGAAGCATCACTCTTCATATCCGCGTCCGGGGGGTAGGCGAGGTCACAGCGAGGGCTCCATCGAGACATGGAAGGACAGGCAGCCCTGGGCGGGAGGGAGGGAGACACAGGCAAAAGAGATGGTGAGCGCCGACAGCATAGAGAGCTACGCAAACACAAGGGACACCAAGATTCGTATGAACTACAGAGTCAGAACACAAACACAAGTGGCCAGGGAGACACCAAAAGTTGCTAGTGCTGCAAGAGGCCACAAGGCTCCGAATGGCAAAATCAACCTCAACAGGGAGAAATGCAGGGTACCACACTCAGGCAGAAATACATGAAATGCACAGGTACATGGTCTGAAAACAGTCTATGCGGAAGAGACCAAGGAGTCTTCGTGGACCACAAGCTGAACATGAGTTGAGAGTGTGATGCAGCATTTCTAGGCTGCACGAACAGGAGCCTAGTCTCCAAATCGAAGGAATTCATGCTCTCACTCTCTTCCTTTTCACCTGGTTATTGTGGTTGTTGTTAACTTTATTTATACCCCGCTTTTTCCCTAAGACTAGGAGTCAAAGCAGCTTTTGTGCTTTGGTTACTGTACTTCAAGCTAGTACAGTAACCAACTCAAACTGCTCCCAGTTAGTGAAAGTGGCACCTTTGAGCCATTTGTTATCCAGGGAATTCTAAAATCCCAGGGCAAATCAGAGTTTCAGCCACTACCAACCCAGGATATTATCTTGGCAACTTGCCAAAACCACAGGGAAGAAAGATCTGCAGGAAGAAGCTGGATACATCGTCTTCCAAGAATCAGGGATGGCTTCATCAAAGGAGGCAGAAGACAGGTGGCATTCCCACAAAAGTTATAGAATCACAAAGTTGGGGGGGATGGACGGACTCAAAGACCATCCAGTCCAACCTTCTTCTGTCATGTAGAAATACACAACCCAAGCATTCCCTGCAGACCCAGAAAACCCTCCAAAGAAGGGGATTCCATCAGAACCCTTTCCTTCTGCCTTTTGAGATTTCTCTTGCATGCAAGAGCAACATTCCTGCTGTACTCTGCTTCAAGCTGCAAGGAGAAGCAGGTATTATTGTTATTATTATTATTACGAGGTTCTTAGAGACAAATGGGTCACAAGAAGAAGGAAAAGTGCCTCCTCCTCTTGCCTCTGTGAGAGAACTCACATTCCAGCTTCTGCCGTCCAATCATATTTCTTATATTGCCTCTGAGAATCTCGGCAATCGGGAGCCAGGAAGGGCCGAATTGCCAGAGTATTGCTCCGAAGACTCAAGGAGAATGCAAAAGCCTCATTCGATGAGCAATTAGGTCCCAAAAATGCAAACGGTTTCACCTTCACTTTCTAAAGCCCTGGCAGGATTTGTTAGATTTAACCATTTTTTTCTCCATAAATAATGTCTTCGGCAAGATCAGAGGAAGCGAAGTATCCCAAAGCTCCATGTCTGGGGGAAATAGGGATCTCTCTTGGAATTGGCTGATATATTGTATATACTTGAGTATAAGCCTAGTTTTTCAGTCCTTTTTTTAGGCTGAAAAAGTCTCCCCCGGCTAATATTTATTTATTATTTTACTCTATTATTGTTATTATTACATTTATTATTTTACTCTATTATTATTACATTTATTATTTTACTCTATTATTACTGTTATTACATTCCATTATTTTACTCTATTATTATTATTATTATTTTACTCTATTATTATTGGAGGACATGTAAGCATATTTACATTGAAGAAAGTTAGAATAATGGTTTGATCAGAGTTGGACAGTCTTATCTTGAATTACAGTTTTATGTAAATATTCAAAAACATTTAACCTACTGATGCCTACATTAATATTCTGTGTGCCAAGTTTGGTTCAATTCCATGTTGGCAGAGTTCATAATGCTCTTTGATTGTAGGTGAACTATAAATCCCAGCAACAATAACTCCTAAAGTCAAGGTCTATTTTCCCAAAACTCCACCAGTGTTCACATTTGGGCATATTGAGTACCATGCCAAGTTTGGTCCAGATCCATCATTGTTTGAGTCCACAGTGCTTTCTGGAGGTAGGTGAACTACAACTCCCAAAACTCAAGATCAAACCCTTCCAGTATTTTCTGTTGGTCATGGGAGAACTGTGTGCCAAGTTTAGTTCAATTCCATCGTTGGTGGGGTTCAGAACACTCTTTGATTGTAGGTGAACTATAAATCCCAGCAACTACAACTCCCAAATGACAAAATCAATTTTTTGAGTGAAAAACATACATTGGGTTGTTAGGTGTATGCTGTCCAAATTTGGTGTCAATTGGCCCACTGGTTTTTGAGTTCTGTTAATCCCACAAACGAACCTTACATTTTTATTTATATAGATTCAAAAACATTTAAACTACTGATGCCTAAATTAATATAATTTTATTGGTATTTATTTTTATTTTGAAATTTACCAGTAGCTCCTGCATTTCCCACCCTCGGCTTATATTCAAGTCAATCCATTTCCCCAGTTTTTTTGTGGTAAAATTAGGTGCCTTGGCTTATATTTGGGTCGACTTATATTCATATATATATGGTATATATGAGAGCAGAAGGTGCAAAACTGCAGAACCAGGGAAACATAGACCCACTGGGCCCAAATGTGAAAGGAAGACAGAGCTTCACATCCACAGCTCATTACAGCAAATAGTATCTTTATGGCTCAGCACTTTTGCACAAACACAAAAAACCAGGGAGATCACGGGGAATGGCTTATTAACTAGCTGGAAATGCCCTCTCAGCGAACCTAATTCTAGGAGGCCCAGGCTTCGGGAAACAGAAGAACTGACAACGACGCTCTGTGCGGAGTTTCTCCAACGTGAGATGATGTCTATATCCGCCATGCTGTTTCCCTTCCCTATTTCTTATTCTATGCACTGGAAGACAGGAAAGGGAGATCCTGGATTTGTAATGCAAAGAAGGAGCTTCTCTAAGGAAATAGGATGCCATAGGGAGTCAACTCAGGGCCACAGAGGCAGCTAAAAACCCAAGCAAATTCAAGGCAGAAAAATCCACCCAAAACATCAGTTCTAAGATGTAATTTTTCCCCATATAAACATCTCTAAAAACAGGATGGTTCCAAGAATTACATATATAAATAAGGTTTTTTTTTCAGTTGGTGATTTCACTGAAATCAGTGTGCGTTCCACAATCGAAGAAATACAGTATTGGGGAGTGCCCACTGCCATAGAACTATTTAGAACAGGGGTCGTAGTTTCCGTTTGGATTATAAGAATAATGGATTCTTATAAGGACAATAAAAAGAGGACTTTACAAGACAAGAGTCGAGCTGGGATAGAATTATGGCAAAGGGAAAAAATTAATAAAGTTAACATATCAAAAACTTCTTGGGTGGAATCTGGAAACTGAATTAATTAAAGAAAATATGATTAAATGGGCAAGGGATGTCGGCCACCCCATCCTCTTGGAGGATTGGGAGCGTGTCTGGGGAAAAAATTAAAATATTCGAGATTGCTAAATGTGAACGAAAACTGGTATAAAATGTTTGCCAGATGGCACCTAACCCTGGAAAAATTAGCGAGATTCTATAAAAATCAAAATAACAAATGCTGGAAATATGGCAAGGACACAGGAACCTACTATCATGCCTGGTGGTTGTGCAAGGAAATCCAAAAATTTTGGAAAAAAATACATGGACACTCCCAGAAAATTTTGAAAACTAAATTCGATCTCAAACTCGAATATTACTTATTGAATTTAACAAAAGCAGAGTTTAGTAAAAACAATGATATAATTTACTTTTATCTAACAACCGCAGCAAGATCTCTCCTAGCTCAGAAGTGGCGTCTAAAGGAGATTCCACTAATTGAAAATTGGTTTAGCAAATTAAGAGACTATATGGATATGGATTACTTAACATTCCTACTTCAAGACCAGTCGGATACTCAAAAGACGGACTGGTCGCTGTTAAGAGAATACTTGAAGGAGCAGAAGTTTAAATAGTTTGAGTTAAATGAAATAAAACAAAGAGAAAAGAAAAAGAAATTMGAACCTCACYGAAGAAGAGAGAGCATAAAAGAGAAGAAGAGAAAGATTACCAAGTTCATGAGAATATGAGTATTAGAGTCAGCCCCTCACGGTCACCCAGCAAGATTCATCCCTCTCACCCTGCGTCCCCCCTTCCTCACCCCCTTTCTCTCCCTTTTACTTCTCCCCCCCTCCCCCGCTCACCACTTCCTACTTTCCCATACACTTGATTATTTTACTGTATGAAAAAAAAAATAAACAATATTTTTTTAAAAAAGAACAAGGGTCCTCAAACTAAGGCCCGGGAGCCTGATACGGCCCTCCAAGCGCATTTACCTGGCCTCGTTCAGGGTCAACCTAAGTTTGAAATGACTTGAAAGCACACAACAATCCTATCTCATCAGCCAAAAGCAAGCCCACACTTCCTACTGAAATACTACTAAGTTTATATTTGTTTAAATTGTTCTTAATTTGAATTATTGTATTGTTTTTAAGTGGGTTTTTTTTTTTTTGCATTACAAATAAGATACGTGCAGTGTGCATAGGAATCCATTCATGTTTTTTCAAATTATAATCCGGCCCTCCAACAGTTTGAGGGACTGTGACCTGGCCCTCCGTTTAAAAACTTTGAGGACCCCTGATTTAGAAGGTAAACAGCAAGCCCTTGGAAGCTTCTATGTGTATCATTTCTGGATATAAAGGGGCAACCTGGGTATTTTGAAGAAGCGAAGAGTCACAAAAAGAGTCTGCTGTGGCTACAAGACACATTCTGCCTCCTTTTAGACCTCCTACATCAGTGGTTCTCAACCTTCCTAATGCCGTGACCCCTTAATACAGTCCCTCATGTTTTGGTGACCCCCAACCATAACGTTGTTTTTGTTGCTACTTCATAACACTCATTTTACTACTGTTATAAATCATAATGTAAATATTAGATATGCAAGATGTATTTTCATTCACTGGACCAAACTGGGCAAAAATGCCCTATGCACCCACATGTGAGTTCTAGTGGGGTTGGCAGAGGATTGATTTTGTAATTTGGGAGTTGTAGTTGCTGGGATTTATAGTTCACCTACAATCAAAGAGCATTCTGAACTCCCACCAGATGGAATTGAACCAAACTTGCCATGCAGAACTCTCATGACCAACAGAAAAAACTGGAAGGGTTTGGTGGGTATTGACCTTGAGTTTGGGAGTTGTAGTTCACCTATATCCAGAGAGCACTGTGGACTCACGCAATGGTGGATCTGGACCAAACTTGGCACAAATACTCAATATGCGCAAATGTGAACACGGGTGGAGCCTGGGGAAAATAGACCTTGACTTTTGGGAGTTGTAGTTGCTGGGATTTATAGTTCATTACAATCAAAGAGCATTCTGAGCTCAACCAATGATGGAATTGAACCCAACTTGGCACACAGAACTCCCACAACCAACATAAAATACTGGAAGGGTTTGGTGGGCACTGATATCAAGTTTTGGAGTTTTAGTTCACCTACACCCAGAGAGCACTGTGGACTCAAACAATGATGGATCTGGACCAAACTTGGCATGAATATTCCATGTGCCCAAATATGAACACAGATGGAATTTGGGGGGGGGAGAGACTTTGACATTTGGGAGTTGTATTTAGTGGGATTTATAGTTCACCTACAATCAAAGAGCATTCTGAACCTCACCAACGATAGAATTTGGCCAAACTTCCCACTCAGAACCCCCACGACCAACAGAAAACACTGTATTTTCTGATGGTCTGTGGCGACCCCTCTGATACCTCTTCGCAATCCCCCCAGGGGTCCCGACTCCCAGGTTGAGAAACACTGTCCTACATGATCTCTTCTTCCTTTCTTCCTTCCTTCTTTCCAGAAACCAGAAAGAGATCAAATTAACGTTCCCTGGAAACAACCAAGAGGAAGAAACCCTGGCTTCTGAATGGCATTTGCTCATCTGAAGCTGATGCAGGAGAAGCACTCTGCCAAGGGTTTTAAATGCTGCGTTCACCTTCTTTTCCTCCAAGCTACAAAGCCAGCAGCTTAAACTCCAGAGCCCCCATTCTGCTCTAGCCTGGGGTTTCTGTTTGCCTTTACATTTGAGATCTTTCTCCCCCAACTGATCAATAAACTATGTGCAAGGCAGCTTGGGAGACGGCAATGTTAAAAGGGCAGGGACATGTTTAAAAACGCAATGAGAAAACAATTTTTGAACAGGGAAGAGAAATAAATGGACATCTAACCAACGTCAAAGAGCAGCGGCCGGAATGAAAGAGTCCAGAACAGAAAGGCAAACTGAGCCATGTTATTACCAAGATTGAGTGTCTTGAAGGTTGGGTTGGGACTCCAGGAGGCAAGGGCTTGGGTCTCTTGTCATGGAAAACCACTGGGGAGATCTGGGGCAAGTCACACTCTCTCAGCCACGAAGGAAGGCACAAAAACACTAGGGGGGTACATAGCAGCAGCAAATGGAATCCAAAGCCATTGTGGGCGGATGGGTCTTGGGAAGAGTTTGACCAACATTTGGTCAACATCAGCCCAATTTCAGTCATGGGTCCTGCTCTCAAAAAACCATTCCCTAGCTCTTCTCAAAGAATTGAGGGACTGACACAGAAGGCAGTAGTCCTCAGACAGCCCAGAAATGAATGAGGCACCAGTGAAGATGTTCCAAAACCACATCTTCTAAAAAGGGAGCTGATATGATGTTCAGAATCCTCCCTGATCCCATTTCTTGGATAGTATGAACTCATCTATGCTGGGATTGGAGTCCTCACCTGCCTCTCAGTTGCTCCCAAGAGTCAGCTTCACTCTCTCCCAGCTGACAAAACAGATATGCCAAAACAGGAATGATCCAACAAGACTGGCTCAGGTCCAGACAAACAACACAGTTTTCACCCTCTACTCATATGTCAAAGATGGCACCCTTGCTCAGACCCCCAAAGAGCATTTCCTGGGGGTTCCTGCAGCAGAGAGAGGAAGAGCAGAGAGAGGAAGAGGAGGAACACCTGACATGCTGTTGGTTGGGATCAGAACCGCATGGAACCTGGAACTGGACTTCAACTGACAAAGAACAGGAGAGGCTCCCCAATTCCAAGCTTGGACCAGCTAGACCAGGCCTGGGTCAACTTCGGCCCTCCCTCCAGGTATTTTGGACTTCAAGTGTTAGGAATTGTGGGAATTGCAATCCAAAACACTTGGAGGGAGGGCCAAAGTTGGACCAGATCTGAGTTAGACTGAACGTTTCTTGGGCTCTTCAACAGCATGCCAGCTGGGACTTTACCTGGAGAATACAATCCTCACCTCAGGACCACTGATCTCACACCTTAGAAACACTGTCACGTTCTCTATGCCAAAATGCCTTGGAAAATACATCTGAGTCTAGGAGCACGATATTTGGAGAATTGGATCCCACATCTGAGGCAGAAGTTACTGCATCGACTGAGGGATGCAATGTCGGCATTTAAAACAACATTAAAAAAACAGGCTTTTCCTGCAGCCTTCTCTAAATGAAATTTTAAATTAAGAGCATGCAAATTATGACATTTTAATGTTCTGTTCTTGTATCTAGTTGCACAGTTTTAACTAGGGTTTATGCTTTTAGCTGCATTATGTGTCTATTTGTTGCTCTCTTATTGTTCTCCACCCCCGTCTATAAGAAGAAATGAGTAAATACCGTATATACTTGAGTATAAGCCGACCCGAATATAAGCCGAGGCACCTGATTTTACCACAGAAAACTGGGAAAACATATTGACTCGAGTATAAGCTGAGGATGAGAAATGCAGCAGCTATGGGTCAGTTTCAAAATAAAAATAGATACCAATAAAATTACATTAATTGAGGCATCAGTAGGTTGCCTGTTTATTAATATTTACATAAAACTGTAAGATAAGACTTTCCAACTCTGACTAAACCATTATTCTAACCTTCTTCAATGTACATGTGTTTACATATCCTTCCAATAATAATAGAGTAAAATAATAAATGTAATAATAAAAATAATAAAGCTAACCTATAAATGTAATAATAATAATATTAATAATAATAATACAGTAAAATAATAAATAACCTTGACTCGAGTATAAGCCGAGGGGAGCTTTTTCTGCCTAAAAAAAGGGCTGAAAAACTAGGCTTACACTCGAGTATATACAGTAATAATAATGACAGAGGAGCAGGGAATCTTAACGTCTGAAGCATTTAGTTATATGAATAAAGGTCCTATATAGGTTTTTCAATGAGGGGAGAAAAGGGCCACAAAAGGAAGCACATGATGACCAGATTTTGCCACCACAGAAGGTCTTCAATGAACAGAGACTCCATGTTTCTCCCTGCCATCTCCCTCTGTGAATACTATGTCCATTCATAAACCTATATAGTCACTTGAATCAGCAAACTGTCTGGATCCCCAGTCTTGGAAGGAAAAACAGAATCAAGTTAACAATGCACACACCTATAGAAAGAATAACACAGCTGTGCACAACTGCCCTTCACAACCAGAGATTTCACAGCACAGTAAATGGGAGGCAGTAACCCTTAGCAATATGTTGCAGAAGACCTTTACAGTTTAACTCCCCTTTAAAAACTGCATCAAGCAAATGTTTTGAATGTTACTGTATATCCCTCGCCAGCTTTTGTCCAATCAATTATCTTAAATGTACAGGTTGCATTATATCTCTTATCCAAAATGCTATGGATTTCAGACTGTTCATCCAAATATCTTTTTGAGGGCCCTTCCACACAGACATATAACCCAGAATATCAAGCGAGAAAATCCCACAATATTTGCTTTGGACTGGGTTATCTGAGTCCGCACTACCATATATTCCAGTTCAAAGCAGAAATTGTGGGATTTGATTCATCTGTGTGGAAGAGGCCCGAGACAAAACCCCTGGACTGGCTTCCCTTAGACAACTTGGCCTCATTTCAGAACACCCTTGTTTATTTACTAATTTATGACATTTCTACCCCGCCTTTCTCCAACGCGAAGGGGACTCAGGGTGGCTTTATAGCCAGGCAACCATTTGAAGCCGACAGAACAAAGTGCAACTAAAACAAACATTTAAAATAGAATTATAAAATACATACATTAAGACACGTAAAAACAATACCTTCACTGTTGGCCTCATTATCCAAAGTCATAGTCTGAGCCGTTCCAATGTTCAATCGCACATAATTCCATATTTATCTATTACCCAAGATCTCCAAAGACATGATTAAAAAGTCACGTTTTCACTTTCTTACGGAAGGTCAGGGGAGAGGGGGCTGATCTAATATCCGTAGGGAGAGAATACTGGGGTTCCATGATCAGAGATGAATCCAGGAGGACTCCTAAGCTGTGAACCTGCATCTTCAGGAGGAGTGCAACCCCATCCAGGACAGACTGTAACCCTATACCCTGTTCAGCCTTACAACTGACCCGAAGGACCTCCGTTTTGTCTGGATTCAATTTCAATTTGTTTGCCCTCATCCAGACTGTCACAGCTGCCAAGCACCGGTTCAGGACCTGAACAGCGTCCTTGGCAGCAGATGGAAAGGAGTGATAGAGTTGGACATCATCTGCGTACAGATGGTACCGCACTCCAAAACTCTGGATGATCTCATCCAAAGGTTTCATTTAGATGGTAAACAACATGGGAGACAGTATTGAACCCTGCAGGACACCACAGGACAATGGATGTGGGGTCAAGCAGGTGTCCCTCAACAACACCTTCTGGGAATGGCCCTACAGGAAGGACTGGAGCCACCTCCTAGTCCCATTCCCACGAGGTGTCCCAGAAGGTTACTGTGGTCTACAGTATCAAAGGCTACTGAGAGGTCCAGCAGAGCCAACAGTGACACACTCTCCCTGTCCTGTCCCCAGCATAGATCATCTACTAAGGTGACCAGGGCTGTCTCAGTTCCATGACTCAGCCTAAAGCCAGACTGCGCTGGATCTAGATAATCAGCATCTTCCAAGAACACCCAGAGTTGTGAGGACACCACATGTTCCAAGACTTTGCCTAAAAAGGGGAGATTGGAAACTGGCTGAAAGTTGGTGAATTGAGGAGGGTCCCGTGATGGTTTTTCAACAGCGGTTTTATTATAGCTTGTTTTAAGCTGGCTGGAATCTTGCCTTCCTGTAAGGAGGCATTAACCACCACCTTGATCCACTCCACCAAACCCCTTCTGGCTTCCTTTATCAACCAGGATGGGCAGGGGTCCAGGATGCATGTGGTTGCTCTCGCCTCACCCTTCTTATTTTCCTAGATGGCAGAGGAGGAAGAAACAAGTGAGGCGGAAGAGGCAAAGAGCACACAGAACTCCTCCCAACAAATCTCCCAACCAGCGGCAGAATTACAAATGTCCGATTTACAAACAACTCCTAGTTAAGAACAATGGGTCCGAGACAACAGGAAGTGAAAAGAATCACTTCTTCTCAAAGCATTGACAGGGGGTGCTTTGAATGCTATTTACCTACTTCTTGGCAGAATGGGCTTGGATTGGATGGCCCACAAGGTCTCTTCCAACTCAATTATTCTATGATTCTATGAATCTACTTTAAGAAGGGAAATGTATTTATTTCTTTACTGTATTTATATACCGCCTTTCTCAGCCCGAAGGCAACTCAAGCCTGTCAAGGAGGAAATTCCCTCCTGAAAGAGTTATTATCACAGGGAAAAGGGGTCTCCACTGACTCTTTCTCCCCAATCCTTGTTTCCACAACAAGCTACATTTTTCAAAATCCAATTCTCACAAGGACAGAAAGTTAAGTGGAATCTTCTGACCAGGGGCACAGGGAGCAAAGGAAACACCACAGGGGAGTTCATCCTTTCCTATGGCATCTAAAGCTATTATCTGGAGTTACACTTAAGAAATGTCCCTGTTCCAACTAACATACATTTTCAACCTAAGAACCAACCAACAGAACTTCCTTGTTTGTAACCTGGGGACTCCCTCTGTGTGTGTACGTATATAATGCATATGTTTCTCAGGGAAGGGCCCTGCTTTCTCCAAAGACCCACCATCTCCCTTCAGAGATAGATTTTGAATAAAATGTAGGGACTTGGAAGCTCTTCAGGACCAAAACCTGAATATATGTTTCCCCATCAAAATAATATGTGATATGTGATATATATATATATAGGGACTTGTAAGCTCCTCAGGGCAGGACTCTCCTTCCACATAATATGTGTCCGTCCATACCCGCCAAAATCCTATCCTATTTGTGGTCAGTCCACTCCTTTGCGCTACAAATCTACCATTTGCCAAAATATACGACCCTCTGCTTTTATTTTCTATTTCTGGCTAAATAGCTTAACCATTGGTTAGTCCCATCAAATATGAGGTCTGCCCAAAGGCTACTTGTGGTCTCTTGGTATCCAGTTCGTTAGTTTCACCAAATAAAATATCATACATATACACACACATGGACTTGTCAGATGTCCAGGCAGGATCATCCTTCCACATATATGTTTTCCTGCAAATAAAATGTGATATCTATCCTTCCACACATATGTTTCCCCACAAATAAAATGTGATTTATATATATATAATATATATATACACACACACATATATATTACATAAAATGGAGGGACATGTCAGCTGCTCTAGGCAGGACTCTTCTTCTACATATATTTCCCCCAAAATAAAATGTGATACACACACACATGATTATAATTATAATTAAATGTAGGGAGTTGCAAGCTCCTCAGGGCAGGACTGTCCTTCCACATATATGTTTCGCCCAAATAAAATGTGAGACATATATATGTATGTATGTATGTATGTATGTATGTAGTGAGTTGTAAGTTCTCAGGGCAAGAACCCCCCTCCAAATATATCTTTCCCCATATATATATATATAGAGAGAGAGAGAGAGAGACTTGCGCACGCGCGCACACACACACATATATATTGCACACACACATATATGGATATATATATTAGCTATACCCGCCACGCATTACTGTGGCCAACCTTCCCTCCCTCTTTCCTTCTTTCTTTCTCTCCTTCCTTCCCTTTTTTCTTTCCTTCTCTTCCTCTTCCATTCCTTCCCCCCTTTTCTTTCCCTTCCTCTTTCTCCCCTTTCTTCCTTCTCTACCTATTCTTGGACTGCAACTCCCAGTAGTCCTCCTGATCGATTTATCTACCTACCTACCTATCTTTATCTAATCTATCTATCTGGAGGGTTTCTGGGAGTTGCAGTCTAGGAATAGGAAAATGGAAATATGCAGGAACAGGGATGATCTCAAAGAAATCCAAGGAGAAGAAAGCTTGCAGCTTGAAAGCAGTGCATTTGGATCATCCTATTCTCCTAAAGGGCCTGGTTTAGGGAATGTTGGGAGCTGTAGTCTGGAAGAAAGTGTGGATATGCTATTGTGTGTTTTGTTTGCTGTAGCGTCTTTTTGATTTTTTGGCTTTTTAAGTCCCTTGTGCTGTGTTTTTCAGTGTTTTATGAGTGATGCTCAGTCGCTGGCCTGATAGGTGTATTGTGTCCAAATTTAGTGTCAATTTGTCCAGTGGTTTTTGAGTTATGTTAATCCCACAAAAGAACATTACATTTTTATTTATATAGACTAGCCATCCCCTGCCATGTGTTGCTGTGGCCCAGTCTGTGTATATATGTTTTGTGTGTATGTGTGTATATGTGTATATATGTGGCTTTGTACATGAGTTGTAATGTATTTTTTAATTTTTTGCTTTTTACATCTCTTCCACTGTGTTTTTCGTATTTGTATGAGTGATGGTCACTAGTTGGCCTGATAGGTGTATTGTGTCCAAATTTGGTGTCAATTCATCCAGTGGTTTTTGAGTTATGTTAATCCCACAAACGAACATTACATTTTATATATATCTTGTATACTTCTCAGGCCAGGACCGTCCTTCCACATATATGTTTCCCCACTAATAAAATGAGATATCTATATCTACACACACACACACACACACATATATATATTACATAAAATGGAAGGACCTGTCAGCTGCTCCAGGTAGGACCCTTCTTCTACATGTATTTCCCCTGAAATAAAATGTGATACACACACATATATATAATTATAGTTAAATGTAGGGAGCAAGACTCAGAGCAAGACTCTCCTTCCACATATATGTTTCCCCCAAATAAAATGTGAGACAGATATATAAGGTAGATAGATAAATAAATAGATAGATGGAAATGTAGTTAATTGTAAGCTTCTCAGGGCAGGACCCTCCTTCCACATATGTTTATCCCCAAATAAAATGTTAGATACTAAAATATAAGGCCTTGTCAGCTGCTCCCTCCACACCTTATCTTTTCTCCAAATACAACCCAAGTTCCTCGGGGCAGAGGCCGGCCTTCCTTTCAGAACAATCTCCCTCCACTCACTCACTCACTCACTCACTCACTCACTCACTCACTCTCTCACTCTCTCTCTCTATATATATATATATATATATATATTCCCTAATGCAATGTTGAGATTTCTAGGCTCCTGAGAGCAAGACCCACCAACTCCCTCCAGAGATAGATAGATAGATAGATAGATAGATAGATAGATAGATAGATACTGAATTGTAAGCTCCTCGGGGCAGGTCCATCCTTCCACATATATGTTTCCCCCCAAATAAAATGTGACATATACACATAAAATGTAGAGACTTGTCAGCTGCTCTAGGCAGGACCCTTATTCCACATATATGTTTTCCCCCAAATAAAATGTGATATGTGTGTGTGTATAATAAAGAATAAAAAGTGACAGGAGTTGTAAGCTCTTTGGGCCAGGACCCTTCTTCCACATATATGTTTTCTCCCAAAGTAAATGTGATATAGGTATAGATGTATAGCTATATAATAAAATGTAAGGCCTTGTAAACTCCTCAGGGTGGGAACGTCGAATATATGTTCCGCCCCAAATAAAAATATGATATATATACACACACATGCGCATAGATATACAGCTATATAATAAAATGTAGAGACTTGTCAGCTGCTCCAGGAATGGCCTTCTTCCAAGTGTATTTCCCCAAAATATGATGTGAGATGGATAGATAAGATAGATAGATACACACACACACGTGAACATAGATATAGATGTATAATAAAAAGTAGAGACTTGTCAGCTGCTGCAGGCAGGACCCTTCCTCCAAGTATATCCCCCTCCCCAAATAAAATGTGATATAGATATAAAAGGTAAAGGTTTCCCCCTGACATTAAGTCTAGTCGTGTCCGACTCTGGGGGGGGGGGGGGGGTCTCATCTCCTTTTCTAAGCCAAAGAGCCGGAATTGTCCGTAGACACCTCCTAGGCTACGTCACCACAGGCATGACTGCATGGAGTGCTGTTACCATCCTGTCAGAGCGTAATCTATTAATCTACTCACATCTGCATGTTCTTGAACTGCTAGGTTGGCAGGAACTGGGGCTAACAACGGGAGCTCACTCCGCTCCCCAGATTCAAACTACCGACCTTTCGGTCAGCAAATTTGGCTGCTCAGAGGTTTAACCTGCCACACCAGTGCCACCAGGAGCTTCCGATATAAATATAAATATATTACATTTTATTTTGTGGGAAACATATGGGGAAGAAGGGTCCTGCCTGGAGCAGCTGACAAGTCTCTACATTTTATGTAATATATGTATTTGTGTGTGTGTGAGTAGATTAATAGATCTAGATATATCTTTGAGCCACAATATCCCTCCATATCTATATCTATAGATAGATAGATATAACAAAATGTTTTATATAGAGGGGGGGGGGGAGAGGAAGGGAGAGAGAGAGAGACCTCACTACCTCTGAGGATGCTTGCCATAGATGCAGGCGAAACGTCAGGAGAAATGCCTCTAGAACATGGCCCTATAGCCCGAAAAAACCTATAAGAACCTAGTGATTCCAGCCATGAAAGCCTTCGACAATACAGAGAGAATAAACTTGCTGACCTTTTGGTCAGCAAGTTCAGCAACTCAGGAGTTTAACTCACTGTGCCATCGGGGCTCCATATATATATATGTATATAATATTATATGATACATACATATATACATACATATATATATATATATAGCATTATATATGTGTGTGTGATATAATATAATGTGATACATATCTATATAAATAAAAATGTAATGTTCGTTTGTGGGATTAACAGAACTCAAAAACCACTGGATGAATTAACACCAAATTTGGACACAAGACACCTAACAACCCCATGTATGTCCTACACTAAAAAAAAATTGATTTTGTCATTTGGGAGTTCCTGGGATTTATAGTTGACCTACAATCAAAGAGCATTCTAAACCCCACCAAGGATGGAATTGAACCAAACTTGGCGCAGAGTTCTCCCATGACCAACAGAAAATACTGGAAGGGTTTGGTGGACACTGTCCTTTGGTTTTGGAGTTGTAGTTCACCTACTTCCAGAGAGCACTGTGGACTCAAACAATGATGGATCTGGACCAAACTCTACACGAATACTCAATATGCCCAAATGTGAACACTGGTGGAGTTTGGGGAAAATAGAATCTTGACATTTGGGAGTTGTATTGCTGGGATTTATAGTTCACCTACAATCACAGAGCATTCTGAACCCCACCAACGATAGAATTGGGCCAAACCTCCCACACAGAAAGCCCATGACCACCAGAATGGGCCACAGCAACGCGTGGCAGGGGATGGCTAGTATATATGTATGTGTGTGTGTGTGTGTGTGTGTATATATATATATATATATAACGTTCGTTTGTGGGATTAACAGGACTCAAAAACCACTGGATGAATTGACACCAAATTTGGACACAAGACACCTAACAACCCAATGTATGTCCTTCACTCAAAAAATTGATTTTGTCATTTGGGAGTTGTAGTTGCTGGGATTTATAGTTCACCTACAGTCAAAGAGCATTCTGAACCCCACCAACGATGGAATTGAACCAAACTTGGCACACAGTTCTCCCATGACCAACAGAAAATACTTGAAGGGTTTGGTGGGCAGTGTCCTTTGGTTTTGGAGCTTATAATGTGATACATACATACATACATATATATATATGTATATGGCATTATATGTGTGTGTGTGTGTTATAATATAACGTGATACATATATAAACATATATTTTTTCCGAGCCATAATCTCCCTCCATATGTATCTATATGTATGGGCCCTTCCACACAGATATATCCCAGAATATCAAGGCAGAAAATGCCACAATATCTGCTTTGAACTGAGTTGAGTCCACACTCATAATGTGGGATTTTCTGCCTTTGTATTCTGAGAGAGAGAGCTGTGTGAAAGGGCCCTATATAATATAATAAGGCCCCCTTCTTTCCAAGCAGATCTGCGTGTCTTTCTCCTGCCGGGCCGGGCCTAGTCTCCCCCCGAAGCCACGGCCTCCGTTTGCAGTTATGCCCGAGGCCAGGGGCCCTCCTCGGGCCTACTCACCGGAGGGTGCGCGGTGGGGCCTCCCGCTAGGCTTAGGCCTGAGCCTTCCTGCCTTCCTTCCTTCCTTCCCCCTTCGCGGCCTGGCTTTCCCTCAGGCGCCGCTCTCCTCCTCCTCCTCCTTCTCTTCCTCACCGCCTCTGTCGCTCTGCTCGGCGGACGCAGCAGCGCGACACTCGGCAGCGGGATTGCTTTACGGCAAAGCCGCCAAGCAGCGCCGCCACCGCCTCTCCTAAGCCCCGCCCCCTCAGGGAGTAAAGAGGTTCAAAGGCTCTGAACGTCACGTCTGGTTCTGGTGCGACGCTTTTGGGTGAGAGTCATGGCAGGGTCATCCACACAGTCAAAGGCTTCAGAATTGACTATTCTAAAGCCTTTGACTGTGTGGATCATAATAAATTGTGGCAAGTTCTTGGTGGGATGGGCATCCCAAGCCACCTTGTCTCTCTCTGAGGAATCTGTACACGGACCAAGTAGCAACAGTCAGAACTGACCACGGAACAACAGACTGGTTCAAGATTGGGAAAGGCGTACGGCAAGGCTGCATCCTCTCACCCAACCTTTTTAACTTGTATGCAGAACACATCATGCGATGTGCGGGGCTTGAGGAATGCAAAGCTGGAGTGAAAATTGCTGGAAGAAACATTAACAACCTCAGATATGCAGATGACACCACTCTGATGGCCGAAAGCGAGGAGGAGCTGAGGAGCCTTCTAATCAAGGTGAAAGAAGAAAGCGCAAAAGCCGGGTAGCAGCTAAACGTCAAAAAAACCAAGATTATGGCAACAAGAATGATTGACAACTTGGAAATAGAGGGAGAAAACGTGAAGCAGGGACAGACTTTGTATTTCTAGGTGCAAAGATTACTGCAGATGCAGACTGTGGCCAGGAAATCAGAAGACGCTTCCTTCTTGGGAGGAGAGCAATGTCCAATCTCGATAAAATAGTAAAGAGTAGAGACATCACACTGGCAACAAAGATCCGCCTAGTCAAAGCCATGGTATTCCCTGTAGTAACCTACGGATGTGAGAGCTGGACCTTAGGGAAGGCTGAGCGAAGGAAGATCGATGCTTTTGAGCTGTGGTGTTGGAGGAAAGTGCTGAGAGTGCCTTGGACTGCGAGAAGATCCAACCAGTCCATCCTCCAGGAAATAAGGCCCGACTGCTCACTGGAGGGAAGGATACTAGAGACAAAGTTGAAGTACTTTGGCCACATCATGAGGAGACAGGAAAGCCTAGAGAAGACAATTATGCTGGGGAAAGTGGAAGGCAAAAGGAAGAGGGGCCGACCAAGGGCAAGATGGATGGATGGCATCCTTGAAGTGACTGGACTGACCTTGAAGGAGCTGGGGGTGATGACGGCCGACAGGGAGCTCTGGCGTGGGCTGGTCCATGAGGTCACGAAGAGTCGGAGACGACTGAACGAATGAACAACAACATGGCAGGGAGGGTCATCATAGTCATACATCCTACTCCTCATCATCACCATCATAGACCTGTCCGCAGCTTATGATACTGTGAACCACTGCCTCCTCCTGAGAAAAATGTATAATATCACAAAGGACGACCACCTCACCCATCTCATAGGAAACTTGGTACAAAACAGGAGCTTTTTTGTTGAGTCCCAGGGCCAGAGAAGCAGATGGCGGAAACAGAAGAACGGCCTGCCTCAGGGGAGCATGCTCGCTCCACTTAGACTACTGCAACGCTCTCTATGTGGGGTTGCCTTTGAAGACTGCCTGGAAGCTGCAGCAAGTCCAACGCGCGGCAGCCAGATTACTAACGGGGGCTGGGTACAGGGAGCACACCACTCCGCTGTTACGCCAGCTCCACTGGCTGCCAATTAGCTTCCGAGCACAATTCAAAGTGCTGGTGTTGACCTATAAAGCCCTAAACGACTCTGGCCCTGTTTACCTCTCCGAACGTATTCTCCCCTACGAACCATCAAGATTATTAAGATCATCTGGAGAGGCCCTGCTCTCGGTCCCACCGGCCTCGCAAGCGCGCCTGGTGGGGACGAGGGACAGGGCCTTCTCAGTGGTGGCCCCGCGACTCTGGAACTCTCTCCCTCTGGAGGCCAGAACCGCCCCATCCATCCTAACATTTAGGAAACGGGTGAAGACGTGGCTGTGGAGTCAGGCCTTCGAGGAATGAGACAACACCATAGGACTCTGGATGGAAGTGGATATAGATCCATCTTATTAGGACGACTGACCACTGTAGTTTTATATTTAGTGTTTTTAAAGTTGTTTTGTAATTTGTGATATATGATATTTTAATGAATGTATATGTTTTTATGGCTGTAAACCGGGCTGAGTCCCTCACCGAGGTTGAGAAGCTCGGTATACAAAACTGTGAAATAAATAAATAAATAAATAAATGATCCATGTTCAACATCTACACAAATGACCAGCCACTGCCAGAAGGGACAGAGAGTTTCATCTATGCTGATGATTGTGCCATTACTGCTCAAGCAGGCTCGTTTGGTGGGGAAGCTGATGAGGAAACACAATATACAAACTATCACAGAGCCACCAAGAAAATCCAACAAATGCTCCGTTCAGCAAAGGACAGCTTAAAGGTTTGAGGACCCCAGAATTAGGCAGACGTTTACCTAGCCTTGGCTCTTTCTGTGATGGAAGGACTCCTCCCACTTCTTCAAACAGGAAAAGGCAGGTTGTAGTTCAGGTCAACGTCCTGCCTGCTCATGAGCAGCCCGTGCTTCTAGTTCCACTCAAAGCAGCTTGGTGCTCATAGTTATAGGGTTTCCTGTGAGGTGCTTTGGCCAAACCAAAAACTCAGAGGAGTGGAACTCAATGCACAAAGGAGGCCCTCGTGATAAGCGCAGGAATGGCTTCAGACCTTCACATACTCCCCTCAAAATCCTCCTTCCCATCAGGAAAGAGCTCAGCACTGCACACCCTCAAAGTTCCTCGTCTGAAACATTTTCCTGCGGCAGGATAAGGAAGTGGGAGAAGGAAGTGAACGGTGTTAAACCAAGAGGAGAGAGGAGGGGGTGAGCATCTTTCTCAGGAATGAGCCTGTTGAGCCCTGGGCCCATTCCTTGGTCACCTCGCGACTGGATTACTGTAATGCGCTCTACGTGGCGCTGCCCTTGAAAACGGCTCGGAAATTCCAACTGGTTCAACGGGCGGCGGCCAGGATGTTAACTGGCGCTCCTTACAGAGAGAGGTCAACCCTCCTGTTTAAGGAGCTCCATTGGCTGCCATTTACCTACCGAGCCCAATTCAAGGTGCAGGTGCTTCACCTACAAAGCCCTAAACGGTTTGCGACCTGCCTACCTGCGTGACCACATCTCCGTTTACAAACCCGCACGCTCCCTCCGATCATCCGGAGAGGTCCTGCTCACGATCCCACCTGCGTCGCAGGCGCGTTTGGTGGGGATCGAGGGACAGGGCCTTCTCTGTGGTTGCCCCCCGACTTTGGAACACCCTCCCCAAAGACATTAGACTAGCACCCACGTTGGCAGTCTTTAGGAAGAACTTGAAGACCTGGTTATTCCGATGTGCCTTCCCAGAATAGGATAACCTCCAGCACTATGTCCCAGAAGCACTTTATTAGAGTTTAAGACACTCTGCACATTGCACTTGCCCAGAATTCCAACATACTACTTCATACACCCAGCACTTTTTAACCTGTACCCATCATTGGCCCAGCCCTGGTTTTATTGCGTAATAGTGTAATGTTTTGTTGTGTTATTGCTTATGTTTTTAATTTGCTTTGCATCGTATTGTTATTGTTTGCTGTTGTTGTGTTGAGACCTTGGCCTCTGTAAGCTGCATCGAGTCCTTCGGGAGATGCTAACGGGGTACAAATAAAGTTTAATAATAATAATAATATTTTTTTAAAAAAGGACTACCACCTCACCCGCCTTATAGGAAACCTGCTACAAAACAGGAGCTTTTTTGTTGAGTTCCAGGGCCAGAGAAGCAGAAGGAGGAAACAGAAGGAGGGCCTGCCTCAGGGGAGCATGCTTGCTCCATCCATGTTCAACATCTACACAAATGACCAGCCACTGCCAGAAGGGACAGAGAGCTTCATCTATGCTGATGATCATGTCATTACTGCACAAGCAGGGAGCTTTCAGACTGTAGAACAGAAGCTCTCCAAAGCTCTAGGTGCTCTTACTGCCCATTGCAGGTAAAACCAGCTGATCCCTAACCCATCTAAAACACAGACATGTGCCTTTCATCTCAAGAACAGACAAGCATCCCGAGCTCTGAGGATGACCTGGGAAGGAATCCCACTGGAGCATTGCAGCACACCCAAATACCTGAG
>NW_026844367.1:26894080-26927862 GCF_025583915.1 Anolis sagrei ordinatus | reverse complement strand
GAGCTCTGGCATGGGCTGGTCCATGAGGTCACGAAGAGTCGGAGACGACTGAACGAATGAACAACAATCACAAAGGATTACCACCTCACCTGCTTCATAGTTAACCTGCCACAAAACAGGAGCTTTTTTGTTGAGTTCAGGGCCAGAGAAGCAGATGGTGGAAACAGAAGAACGGCCTGCTTCAGGGGAGTGTGCTTGCTCCATTAATGTTCAACATTTACACAAATGACCATTCCACCTAAACATTAGGAAGAACTTCCTGATGGCAAGAACTGTCCCACAGTGGAATGGACTTCTGTCTCGAAGTATGATGGAATCTCCTTCTCTTGTGGTCTTCAAGCGGAGGTGGAAACTACAACTCCAAAACCCAAGGTTAATGCCCACCAAACCCTTTAAGTGTTTTCTGTTGGTCATGGGAGTTTTGCGTGCCAAATTTGGTTCAATATCATAATTGGTGGAGTTCAGAATGCTCTGATTGTAGGTGAATTATCAATCCAAACACTACAACTCCCAAATGCCAAGGTCTATTTTCCCTAATCTCCACCAGTGTTCAAATTTGGGCATATTGAGTATTTGTGCTAAGTTTGGTCCAGATCCATAGTGGTTTGGGTTCACAGTGCTCTCCGGGATGTAGGTGAACTACATCTCCCCTAAATGGAACTGTGAGATCGAGCCCTCAAGCCCCAGCTTTCAAGCTGATCTGAAAGTGCAGCAGAGTTCCTGAACATCTGGATGAGCCAGCGACAAAGCGACTGTGGCCACAGCAGCATTCCACTAAAGACTATTTCTCTCCATTTTCTTTCCTTCCCCTTCCCTAACATTGTAACTATCCCCCAATAAAGAAGTATTTATTTGTAACATTTCACTCTCTGTAGTCATATGTTGTATCCCTTTACTGCCTCTAACCCGTTCTAACATGAACCTTTCCTTTTCTGAGCTTCAGATCACTGCTGGCTCGCCAAGGATGCTCTTACAGTGTCCCGGGGAGGCCGAAACTGTGTTTCTCTGAACCGCAGATATGGAAATCAATTTGGCACCCGTATCTGCAGGTCAACGGACCATCTCCAGACCGGTGCCATCTTTTTCCTAGATTAATTCTAAGACTAACTGCTATCTCCCTTTTTGCACTATGGACCCCTGCGCCCCGAGAAAAATCATTTTCATCTCAAAACCTCATGTGGGGACCACTTGACTTTGGTCCATGGCTCCATGCGGCAGCGACGTTTGTGCCTCCATCTTGTGTGTGTCCAGAAGCCTGCCAACCCCGGGGAACCTGCCGTGGTCACCCCTTGGGATTCCCGAACCTCTGACGGGGCATTCTGGCCATTGGACAAAATTGGATTTATAGTTTTCCTTTCTTCAAATGAATGGATCTTGACCATCAGCGCTCACAGTAACCCCAATGTGCTCCCCATGGACTCTTATGAACTTTCCAAGGCTCCCTATGAACTTTCCCCCAACTTTTATGAACTTTTGCAACTTTTTAAAACTTTAATCAACTTTTGATGAACTTTGGAACTCTCAGGCACCCTCTGCCTAACCCCAGTGAATCCTTTATGAAATTCCACAACTCTTTATGAACTTTTAAGGATTTTGGGGGGAGGGAAGGCTGACATGGTTCCCCCTTGACTTTGCATGATTTATCTATATACGGTATATAAAAATGCTCTGTGCATAATGAGTACCTTAAAAACAAAAGAACCAATAAACGAAATCACACCAAATTTGGCAACAAAATGTCTCACAACACAAGGAGTGACCATCACTCAAAAAATTATGATTTTGTCATTTGGGAGTTGTAGTTTCTGGGATTTATAGTTCACCTACAATCAAAGAGCATTCTGAACACCAATGATGGAATTGAACCAAACTTGGCACACAGAAGTCCCATGACCAACAGAAAATACTGGAAGGGTTTGGTGGACATTGATCTTGAGTTTGGGAGTTGTAATTCACCTACATCTAGAGAGCACTGTAGACTCAAACAATGATGGATCTGGACCAAACTTGGCACAAGCACTCAATACGCCCAAATATGAACACAGATGGAGTTTGGGGAAAATAGACCTTGACATTTGGGAGTTGTAGTCACTGGGATAAACAGTTCACCTACAATCAAAGAGCATTCTGAACCCCACGAATGACAGAATCGGGACAAACTTCCCACACAGAATCCCCATGAGCAACAGAATATACTTAAAGCCATCCAATCCAACTCCTTTCATCAGGGCAAGAAAACGTAATCAAAGTCCTCCTGACAAAAAGCCATCCAGGAATAGATATAGATATATATATGATTCACACAAACACACTACCATAGATTTGAAAGGGACCCCTAAAGAAGGACAATTATGTGTTCCACATTCCAGAGTAGGCAAACCAGACACTCTCCACATCAACACTGACAAAGAAACAGCAAGAAATACTGTTTACCCACAAGCATAAAAAAAATTACATATATTAGAAACCAACACTTTCTCATTACTTTATTTTCCAGATCAACAGACTGGGCAACAGCAACACGTGGCAGGGGACAGCTAGTCTTTTATAAATTCCTTGTATGTTTCCTTTCTCCATATTCTTATATGTGTGTGTATATCTATATTTTTTGAAAAATGAAGGAAAGCCACCTTCTTCAGGAATCCAGTACCTCATGGCCCCAGGAAGCATTTCTCAGATTCCTGAGCCAGTAACCCTAGAAAAGGGACTCAACCGCAACCTTATTGCATGAAAAATACATGGTTTTATTCAACCAGATTTTGGAGGGTACAATGCTAGACATTCTGGGAGATAAAACCTATGAGCATTTAAATTACCGACACAAAAGGTGTCTTCCTGTCTGCGATGAACCAGGAATCACCACAGATTATTTTCCTTTATGTCAACACCTCTGGCCGAAACCAACTCTAGATTACATCGATAAATCCTATACTCAGGACAGAAGGACAACAAAGATCCCAACAATAGGCTTGGCCAGCTTGAGGGCTAAGAAAGCTATCGCTCACCAATTTTACAATCAATAGTCATTTTAACCTCTTGTCTTCATTCATTTTTTTCTACCTGGCCCGCCTCTTCTCTTCTCATGGGCCGAGAGGCCGAAGCGACGCTGGCTCTCTGATTGGGCAAGGCGCAGGTGAGCCAGCCGCACCTCCCAGGCAGCTGATGACTCCATCCAATCAGTGCGAAGCCAGCAAGGGGCGCGGGAGCAGGAAATTTGAATTTGACAGCTCTGTATTTCCTATAAAAACTGTGTTGTTTTGCTCTATGAGTCATGTCGGCTTTGGGCAAATGATTGCGGTTTGACATCCGTTCCACCTGGAATGAAATAAAAATCCCAGTGGCTTCTTCTTCAACTTGGTGAGATTTATTTGGGAAAATTAGGGAAAATTTCTCTTTGGGTGCTCTTGTCTCGCAAGGTGTTCAGACCCTCTTTGGTGGGTCTGGGCAGTCCTTGCCTCAGAAGGACCTTTTTAAATCTCGTGTTCAACATCAATTGTAGAGGAGAATCTATTGAACAAGCCAGTACCTGCCGCATACCAATACTGCCATCTGTTGAGGAGTTACGAAGGTGGAGGCATTACTTTTCATTCAACCCTCGTATATGTATATATAGAAATAAAATTCATTTACATATATATTTCTATAGATCTGTATATTTATAGCAATATATATAGATATAACTCATGGCATGGGTGGACTCGTGTTAACCAAAACCGTATTATTGGAGGTGCCTTTCTTGGACTACTGTAATGCACTCAACGTGGGGCTGCCCTTGAAAACGGCCCGGAAATTCCAATTGGTCCAACGGGCGACGGCCAGGTTGTTAACTGGTGCTCCTTACAGGGAGAGGTCAACCCTCCTGTTTAAGGAGCTCCACTGGCTGCCATTCATTTTCCGGTCCCAATTCAAGGTGCAATTCAATGGTTTGGGACCCGCCTACCTGTGTGACAGCATCTCTGTGTACGAACCCACATGATCTCTTTGTTCATCTGGCGAGGCCCTGCTTACGATCCCACCGGCATCGCAAGCGCGATTGGTGGGGACGAGGGATAGGGCTTTCTCGGTGGTGGCCCCTCGACTCTGGAACTCTCTCCCTAAGGACATCAGACTGGCCCCGTCGCTAGCAATCTTTAGGAGGAGCTTGAAAACGTGGTTGTTCCAGTGTGCCTTTCCAGAATAAGGAAACTCCTAGCATTATGTCCCAACACACTTTATCAGAGATTCAGGATATCTGCATGCCCGTCCCCCTCCAAACTCCCCACCTTGTCATGCCCAGCACTTTTAATTTTAATTATTACATTTGGCCCAGCCATTGTTTTAATTGCGTCATTGGGTGTTGTTAATGTTGTTGCTGTTGTTTTTATTGTTGTATTTGGCCTCGGCCTCTTGTAAGCCACACCAAGTCCTTCGGGAGATGGTAGCGGGGTACAAATAAAGGATTATTATTATTATTATTAATTATTATTATTATTATTTCTTATCCATCCCTCAAAGCAATCTCTCCTGCAGCTGGAAGAAGGCACAGCATCAGCTAGCAGGGAGTTGTGGAGAAAGAAAGGCACGACATGCTACCAAGCAAGGCAAAGGCATTATTCGAAGGACTCTGGGCAAGGTACAAGGGAGATGGAAGTGTACATTGTGTGCAAACTAAGCCACCCTTGGCCCAAAAGCAGCTGCCTCCTCTGAGCTGCCTTCGAAGAGGCGCATGTGCATCGCCTGGCTCTATTACGGCATAAGAACATCAGCCCTAGCCTTGTCTTACTCAACTGCTGAGTATGCCTGCCCTGTTTGGCATAAGTCTGCCCATGCAAAGCAGGTGAACATAGCATGGAACGAAACATGCAGAATAATCACAGGATGCCTTAAACCTACACCTGTTGATAAACTGGACAAGCTAGCTGGCATTGCCCCCCCTCCCCCCCATGTGCGACAGGAAGTTGCTGCTAAATGTCAGAGAAATAAGGTTGAACACTGTGAAAGCCACCCACTGCATGGCTACCAGCCTCCTCCCAGTAGACTCAAATCAAGGAAAAGCTTTATGAGAACTACCACTCCTCTTGGCGTCCCCCCAGCAACAGCAAGGGTATCCCTCTGGGCAGCTAAACCAGGAAATCCCAACTGGATGGCCCCCCACGAGAGAGGGTCTTCCTCCAGGGGCAAACCAAGAATGGGCAACTTGGAAGTCCCTGAACAAACTCAGAATGCTCTTTGATTGTAGGTGAACTATAAATCCCAGTAAGTACAACTCCCAAATGTCAAGGTCTATTTCCCCCAAACTCCAGCTGTGTTCATATTTGGGCATATGGAATATTTGTGCCAAGTTTGGTCCAGATCCATCATTGTTTGAGTCCACAGTGCTCTCTGGATGTAGGTGAACTACAACTCCCAAACTCAGGTCAATGCCCACCAAACCCTTCCAGTATTTTCTGTTGGTCATGGGAGAACTGTGCCAAGTTTGGTTCAATTCCATCGTTGGTGGGGTTCAGAATGCTCTTTGATTGTAGGTGAACTATAAATCCCAGCAACTACAACTCCCAAATGACAAAATCATTTTTTTAAAGTGAAGGACATACATTGGGTTGTTAGGTGTCTTGTGTCCAAATTTGGTGTCAATTCGTCCAGTGGTTTTTGAGTTCTGTTAATCCCACAAACGAACATTACATTTTTATTTATATAGATATAGAAGATAGATTATATATCCTTATTTACAATACTGTATATAATATTTTGAATATTCTTATTATATCCTTTTATGTCATTAAGTAATATTATTAGCAATATGAGATATAATATTGTGTCCAATTCTGGGCACCACAATGGAAGAGAGATATTGACAAGCTGGAATGTGTCCAGAGGAGGGCGACTAAAATGATCAAGGGTCTGGAGAACAAGCCCTATGAGGAGCGGCTTAAAGAGCTGGGCATGTTTAGCCTGAAGAAGAGAAGGCTGAGAGGAGATATGATAGCCATGTATAAATATGTGAGAGGAAGCACAGGGAGGAGGGAGCAAGCTTGTTTTCTGCTTCCTTGGAGACTAGGAGCGGAACAATGGCTTCAAACTACAAGAGAGGAGATTCCATCTGAACATGAGGAAGAACTTCCTGACTGTGAGAGCTGTTCAGCAGTGGAACTCTCTCCCTCAGAGTGTGGTGGAGGCTCCTTCTTTGGAGGCTTTTAAGCAGAGGCTGGATGGCCATCTGTCAGGGTGCTTTGAATGCAATTTTCCTGCTTCTTGGCAGGGGGTTGGACTGGATGGCCCATGAGGTCTCTTCCAACTCTAGGATTCTATGATTGTTTGAGTCCACAGTGATCTTTGGATGTATGTGAACTACAACTCCAAAATCCAAGGACAATGCCCACCAAACCCTTCTAGTGTTTTGTCTTAGGGGAGTTCTGTGTGCCAAGTTTGGCCCAATTCCATCGTTGGTGGAGTTCAGAATGCTCTTTGATTGTAGGGGAACTATAAATCCCAGCAACTACAACTCTCAAATGACAAAATCATAATTTTTTGAGTGATGGTCACACCTTGTGTAGTGAGATGTTTTGTTGCCAAATTTGGTGTGATTTCGTTCATTGGTTCTTTTTTTTTAATGTACTCATTATGCACAGAGCATTTTTGTTGTTGTTCATTCGTTCAGTCGTCTCCGACTCTTCGTGACCTCATGGACCAGCCCACGCCAGAGCTCCCTGTCGGCCGTCACCACCCCCAGCTCCTTCAAGGTCAATCCAGTCACTTCAAGGATGCCATCCATCCATCTTGCCCTTGGTCGGCCCCTCTTCCTTTTGCCTTCCACTTTCCCCAGCATAATTGTCTTCTCTAGGCTTTGCTGTCTCCTCATGATGTGGCCAAAGTACTTCAACCTTGTCTCTAGTATCCTTCCCTCCAGTGAGCAGCTGGGCTTTATTTCCTGGAGGATGGACTGGTTGGATCTTCTCGCAGTCCAAGGCACTCTCAGAACTTTCCTCCAACACCACAGCTCAAAAGCATCTCTCTTCCTTCGCTCAGCCTTCCCTAAGGTCCAGCTCTCACATCCGTAGGTTACTACAGGGAATACCATGGCTTTGACTAGGCGGATCTTTGTTGTCAGTCTGATGTCTCTGCTCTTTAATATTTTATTGAGACTGGACATTGCTCTCCTCCCAAGAAGTAAGCGTCTTCTGATTTCCTGGCCACAGTCTGCATCTGCAGTAATCTTTGCGCCTAGAAATACAAAGTCTGTCACGGCCTCCACATTTTCTCCCTCTATTTTCCAGTTGTCAATCATTCTTGTTGCCATAATCTTGGTTTTTTTTTATGTTTAGCTGCAACCCGGCTTTTGTGCTTTCTTCTTTCACCTTGATTAGAAGGCTCCTCAGCTCCTCCTCGCTTTCGGCCATCAGAGTGGTGTCATCTGCATATCTGAGGTTGTTAATGTTTCTTCCAGCAATTTTCACCCCAGCTTTGCATTCATCCAGCCCCGCACATCGCATGATGTGTTCTGCATACAAGTTAAAACGGTTGGGTGAGAGTATGCAGCCTTGCCGTACGCCTTTCCCAATCTTGAACCAGTCTGTTGTTCCGTGGTCAGTTCTGACTGTTGCTACTTGGTCCTTGTACAGATTCCTCAGGAGAGACAAGGTGGCTTGGGATGCCCATCCCACTAAGAACTTGCCACAATTTATTATGATCCACACAGTCAAAGGCTTTAGAATGTCAATAAAACAGAAATAGAGCATTGCCAAGACACGAATCAAGGAACATGAAAGGCACTGCAGACTACTTCAACCAGAGAAGTCAGCCATAGCAGAGCACCTGATGAACCAGCCTGGACACAGCATATTATTTGAGAACACAGAAATGCTGGACCACTCCAACAACCACCATGTCAGACTACACAGAGAAGCCATTGAAATCCACAAGCATGTGGACAATTTCAACAGAAAGGAGGAGACCATGAAAATGAACAAAATCTGGCTACCAGTATTAAAAAACTCTAAAATTGCAACAGCAAAACAGCAGAGAGGAAACAACCAGGCACATCTTAACACCTCTCAACAGAACATTTTCCCAGGCTCAGCCAGGCCTTCAAATGCTAATGAAGGTGGTCAGCTGAAACATTCACACCTAGCTTCAGCAGAATAATCTGTCCCACCCTGGTCATTCCACAGATATATAAACCCATTTTCCTATTTCCAACAGACCTCACTACCTCTGAGGATGCTTGCCATAGATGCAGGCGAAACGTCAGGAGAGAATGCCTCTAGAACATGGCCATATAGCCCGGAAAAACCCACAAGAACCTAGTGATTCCAGCCAGGAAAGCCTTCGACAATACGATAGATAGATAGATATATAGATGTCGCTGTTGTACTCCAAGGGGATAGCGAAAGGGGCGGGGCTTTGTAGGGGGCGGGGCATAACTGGAGCAAGGAGGAATGGCTAAGGCCCGGCTCTCTTTCGTTGCGCATGCGTAGACATGGCTTCCTAGCTTCCTCTGGGCCGGCAGGCGGCAACGAAGTGCGCAGCCGCAGTGCTTGGCATCCGGGTATTTCCCGGAGGCAAGGGCGTCAACGTCGGGAAGGGGGCGTGTCCGGCGAGGCCGCCTTGTGCGCGAAGAAGGGCCGCAAAATGGCCGCCAACGCCGCCTCTTGTTCGTCGTCGTCCTCGTCGCCGTCGTCTTCCGCGGCCTCCTCGTCCGTCACCCCCGGCGCCGCGGCCACGGAGAGCAAGAAGGTGGCGGACCTGCGCGTCATCGACCTCAAGTCCGAGCTCAAGCGGCGCAGCCTCGACGCCGGCGGAGTCAAGACTGTACTCATCGCCCGCCTCAAGCAGGTCAGGCCGCGAGTAGGCCCAGCAGGAGGAGGAATAGTAGGAAGAGCACAGGCTTCTCCCTTCGCACAGCTCTCTTGTTATTCTTATTATGCACGTTATAACACATATTATTATTATTATTATTATGACTCAGGCTGGGTTTCCCTTCACTGGAACGACGCGAAACAAAAAAAAATTGTATTGTCGAAGGCTTTCATGGCCGGAATCACTGGGTTGTTGTAGGTTTTTTCGGGCTATATGGCCATGTTCTAGAGGCATTCTCTCCTGATGTTTCGCCTGTATCTATGGCAAGCATCTACATAGAATCATAGAATCAAAGAGTTGGAAGAGACCTCATGGGCCATCCAGTCCAACCCCCTGCCAAGAAGCAGGAATATTGCATTCAAATCACCCCTGACAGATGGCCATCCAGCCTCTGTTTAAAAGCTTCCAAAGAAGGAGCCTCCACCACACTCCGAGGCAGCGAGTTCCACTGCTGAACAGCTCTCACAGTCAGGAAGTTCTTCCTCATATTCAGATGAAATCTCCTCTCTTGTAGTTTGAAGCCATTGTTCTGCATCCTAGTTTCCAGGGAAGCAGAAAAGAAGCTTGCTCCCTCCTCCCTGTGGCTTCCTCTCACATATTTATACATGGCTATCATCATGTCTTCTCTCAGCCTTCTCTTCTTTAGGCTAAACATGCCCAGCTCCTTAAGCCGCTCCTCATAGGGCTTGTTTTCCAGACCCTTGAACATTTTAGTTGCCCTCCTCTGGACAGCAGGATGGATGCTATTATTAATAATAATGAATAATCAGCAGATCAGATACTATTATTTTTAGGTTATCAGCAGCAGAATGGGTACAATTATTATTATTTTTGTCGTGTCACAGTCTCACAGTCAGGAAGTTCTTCCTTCAGAGGTAGTGAGGTCTGTTGGAACTAGGAAAAAGAGTTTATATATCTGTGAAATGACCAGGGTGGGACAAAGGACTCTTGTCTGCTGGAGCTAGGTGTGAATGGTTCAACTGACCACCTTGAGGAAAAGTGTTCTTGCCAGACATCAAGGGAACCACTGACCGCATAGGGAAGCTGATGAGGAAACACAACATACAAACTACCTACAAACCCACCAAGAAAATCCAAGGTGGCGGGGTATAAATTTCTTCAATCAATCAATCAGTGGAGGTTGAGGGGAGTGGGTGGCAGTTGGAAGTCCCTGGGTGAAGAGCGCCCAGCAAAGATTATATTGGGTTGCTGTAGGTTTTTCGGGCTATATGGCCATGTTCTTGAGGCATTTTCTCCTGACGTTTCACCTGCATCTATGGCAAGCATCCTCAGAGGTAGTGAGGTCTGTTGGAAGTAGGAAAATGGGTTTATATATCTGTGGAATGACCAGGATGGGACAAAGGACTCTTGTCTGCTGGAGCTAGGTGTGAATGGTTCAACTGACCACCTTGATTAGCATTTGATTGCCTGACAGTGCCTGGAGCACTTGTTTGTTGAGAGGTGATTAGATGTCCTTGTTTGTTTTCTCTCTGTTGTTTTGCTGTTTTAGAGTTTGTTAGTACTGGTAGCCAGATTTTGTTCATTTTCATGGTTTCCTCCTTTCTGTTGGGATTGTCCACATGCTTGTGGATTTCAATGGCTTCTCTGTGTCGTCTGACATGGTGGTTGTGAGAGTGGTCCAGCATTTCTGTGTTCTCAAATAATATGCTACACAGAGAAGCCACTGAAATCCAAAATTACAACAGCAAAACAACAGAGAGGAAACAAACAAGGACATCTAATCACCTCTCAACAAAGGATTGCTCCAGGCACTGGTAGGCAATCAAATGCTAATCAAGGTGATCAGGTTTTTTTTGTCGTGTCAGGAGCGACTTGAGAGACTGCAAGTTGCTTCTGGTGTGAGAGAATTGGCTGTCTGCAAGGACGTTGCCCAGGGGATGCCCAGATGATTTGATTTTTTTATAATCATCCTTGTGGGAGGCTTCTCTCATGTCCCCGCATGAGGAGCTGGAGCTGATAGAGGGAGCTCATCCGCCTCTCCCCGGATTCGAACCTGCGACCTGTTGGTCTTCAGTCCTGCCTGCACAGAGGTTTAACCCACTGCGCCACCAGGGGCTTCATCAGTTGAAACATTCACACCTGGCTCCAGCAGACAAGAGTCCTTTGCCCCATCATGGTCTTTCCACAGATATATAAACCCATTTTCCTAGTTCCAACAGACCTCACTACCTCTGAGAATGCTTGCCATAGATGCAGGCGAAACGTCAGGAGAAAATGCCTTTAGAACATGGCCATATAGCCCGAAAAAACCCACAACAACCCAAAAAAATTGTATTTTGCCCCTCAGGGAAGCTGAACACAGGCCTCTTCCTTCACACCGTATCACTGTGCATGCTTTTATGATTCAAGTTGTTTATTATTTATTATTGTTATTCAGGTTGGGTTTCCCTTCACTGAAATAATTGGGAACAAAAAAATGTGGTATGTTGCCCCTTAGGGAAGGTAATAAAAATAGTTATATTTTTCACCTCTCCTCATGGCTCGAGTTTAAGATAGGCCTCTTCCTTCACATATTATTATCATGCAAGTTATTCATATTGGGTTTCTCTTCACTGAAACAATTGGGAACAATAATAATAATAATAAGTACATATATTCATATTAAGAGCTTCACTGGCTGCCGTTAATTTTCTGGTCCCAATTCAAGGTGCAGGTTCTTACCTACAAAGCCCTAAACGGTTTGGGACCTGCCTACCTGCGTGACCGCATTTCTGTGTACAAACCCACACAATCTTTTCGGTCATCTGAAGAGGCCCTGCTCGCGCTCCCACCACCATCGCAGGTGGTGGCCCCTCGACTCTGGAACTCACTCCCCAAGGACATCAGGCATGCCCCAACTCTGGCAGTCTTTAGGAGGAGCCTGAAAACATGGTTGTTCCAGTATGCCTTCCCAGAATAAGGAAAGTCCCAGCAATATGTCCCTAAATGCACTTTAGTAGTGATCTAGGATTGTCTGCACGCCCCATCACTCTCCGAAAATTTTCTATCCCACCTGGTCATGCTCAGCATTATTTTTTAAATTTTTAATTATTACATTTGGCCCAGCCATAGGTTTTTAAACGTTGTGTTATTGTTAATGTTTACTGCTTATTTTTATTATGAGTTATATATTGATTTGTATTACTGTTGTTATTGTTTTTATTGATATATTATGGGCTCGGCCTCATGTAAGCCGCACCGAGCCCCTTGGGGAAATGGTAACGGGGTATCAATAAAGTTTTATTTATTTTCATTATTTATTATTATATTACTGTGCAGGTTATTATCATTATGCAGGTTGGGTTTCTCTTAACTGAAAAAATTAGGAACAAAAATGCAGGATTTTGCTCCTCAGGGAAGGTTAGGATATGTCTCTTCCTTCACCCAGTATTGTTATTATTATACATTATACAAATTATTATACATATTATTATGCACATTGTTATTGTTATTATATAAGTTATTATTATGCAAATTATTATTGTTCAGGTTGCCTTTCCCTTCACTGAAACAATGGAACCCAAAATGTTAAATGTTGTCTCTCAGGGAAGCCTCTTCCTTCACATATTATTATTTGAAACACAACAAGATGAGTGCACAGCAAACAAGACCACTCTGCTGGCTGTTGTATTGGATCAAACGTCGGACACTTCCAAAATGTCTAAGACTGTGATGTATCGGTGAATAATGGGTGCAGATCCCAGTAGGGTAGCCTTTTTGTAGCTGGCAGATGGTAATTTGGTCAGCATCAATTGTGTTTAAGTGCAGGCCAAGGTCTTGAGGCACTGCACCCAGAGTGCCGATCATCACTGGGACCCCCTTGACTGGCTTGTGCCAGAGTCTTTGCAATTCAAGCTTTAAATCCTCGTATTGTGTCAGCCTTTTTAGTGGTTTTTCTTCAATCCTGCTGTTGCCTGGGATTGCAACATCGGCGATCCATACCTTGTTTTTTAACACGATAGTGAGGTCAAGAGTCTTGTGCTCCAAAACTCTGTCAGTCTGAATTCGGAAGTCCCAGAGTAGTTTGATGTGTTCATTTTTAGTAACTTTTTCAGGCTTGTGATTCCACCAGTTCTTTGTCACACGCAGCTGGTAATTGTGGCACAAGTTCAGTGAATCATCTGAGCAACGATGTTATGCCTCTGCTTGTAGTCTGTCTATGTGGTATCCTTCTGGGATGCCTTGTAGGCATGGGACTTGGAGGTACTGTCTTGCAGTGGTTCCGGTCCTTCCTTGAGGAACGGTCCCAGAAGGTGTTATTGGGTGACACCTGTTCGACTCCGCAACCTTTGTCTCGTGGAGTCCCACAGTGTTCAGCACTGTCCCCGATGTTATTTAACATCTACATGAAGCTGCTGGGGGAGATCATCCGGAGTTTCGGAATGAGGTGTTATCTCTATGCAGATGACGTCCAAATCTGTCACTCCTTCCCACCTGTTACTAAGGAGGCTGTTCAGACCTTGAATCGGTGCTTGGCAGCTGTGTCGGACTGGATAAGAGCTAACAAATTGAAATTGAACCCAGACAAGACAGAGGTCCTACTGATCAGTCGAAAGGCCGAACAGGGTATAGGGTTACAGCCTGTCTTGGATGGGGTTACACTCCCCCTGAAGACGCAGGTTCACAGCTTGGGAGTGATCCTGGATTCATCGCTGAGCCTGGAACCCCAGGTCTCGGCGGTGGCCGGGAGAGCTTTTGCACAATTATAACTTATGTGCCAGCTGCGCCCGTACCTTGGGAAGTCTGATCTAGCCACGGTGGTCCACACTCTTGTCACATCCCAAATAGATTACTGCAACGCACTCTACGTGGGGCTGCCTTTGCTCGGAAACTTCAACTAGACCAACGGGTGGCAGCTAGACTACTCACTGGAGCGTCATACAGAGAGCATACCACCCCTCTGTTATGTCAGCTCCACTGGCTGCCGATCCAATTCCAAGCTCAATTCAAAGTACTGGTTTTGACCTACAAAGCCCTATACGGCTCCAGCCCAGCTTACCTGCCCGAACGTATCTCCCTCTACATTCAACCTTGAAATTTAAGATCTTCTGGGGAGGCCATTCTCTTGGCCCCGCCTTTGGCGCAAACATGTTTGGCGGGGACAAGGGACAAGGCCTTCTCGGTGGTGGCTCCTGCCTGTGGAACTCGCTCTCCAGCGAAATCAGGTCAACAACATCCCTCCTCGCTTTCAGAAGGAAAATTGAAAACGTAGTTATGGGACCAGGCTTTTGGGTAGCTGGCAGATAATTGACAATGGTAATCATGATAATGTTCTGGAAAATGGACTATGGACAGGCTTCCAATTGTGTTCTGCTCACTGAATTTGTTTCTACTTAAGGCTAGACAGCCAGTATTGTTGTACTTTTAATTAATGTGCTTTTTATTTTAAAACTAATTTAAAAACCAGTTTACTGTGTTTTTYTATGTATTACTGTATGCATTATTTATATGTAATAGCATCGAATTGTGCTGGATGTAAGCCGCCCTGAGGTCCCCGTCCCCCCCCCCCCCGGGGTTTTTTTTTAGAAGGGCGGGGTACAAATGTTTGAAATAAATAAGTAAATAGCCACTTTTTCACATGCCCATTCTTGATATTGTTCAATTGTGGTATGCCCAGATATTTATAGGCTTCAGGCTGGTTGCGTTTTATTGTTTGTCCATTTGGCATCTCTATGCCCTTGTTGTGAATAATTTTCCATTTCTTTAATGCCACTGTGGCACATTTGTCTAGGCCAAACTCTGTCAGTACTGAAGATTCTGGCTGTGTTGGTCAGTGACTGGATTTCTGTTTCTGATTTTCCATAAAGCTTTAGATCATCCATGTGCAGCAAGTGGGAATTTTTTGGTGAATTTCTTGCTGTTTGATAGCTCAAGTTTGTTTTCTGTGGAATTTCTGACAGTGGGATCATTGCAATGATGAACAACAGTGGTGACAGCGAGTTGCCCTGGAAAATTTCTTTCTTGATTTTAACAGTTCCATAGCTTTTGTTGCGCACAAACAGCTCAAGTTTTCCATTTGTTTCATTGCATTTTCAGTGAACTTGCTAATATTTCCAAAAACCCCGATGACATCCAGACATTAGTTGATTCAGCTATGTGGAAGTGAGTCAAATACTTTTTGTAATCAATCCAAGTTGTATAGAAGTTTGTTTTGCAATCAGAAGCTGCTATTTTGTGCCCCTGCATCTCCTTTTATTACCTTTTTGTTCTACTGGCAAGATGTTATTTGCCTCCAAGTGATCCTGGATTTGATCAGCTATTATGCCTGTCAGCAGTTTGAACATTGCACAGTAATAATAATAATAACAATAATACTATGTGAAGGAAAAGGCCTGTCCTAAGCTTCCCTGGTAGGCAAAACCCAAATTTTTGGAACCAATAATTTCAATAAAGAGAAACCCAACCTGCATAACAATAATGACTTTGCTAATAATAATAACCTGAATAATAATAATAATAATAATAATAATAATAATAATATGCAACCAGCCTGAAGCATATAAATATCTGGGCATACTTCAGTTGGACAATATCAAACATGGGCATGTGAAAAATGTGGTCAGCAAAAAATATGTCCAAAGGGTCAGAAAGGTTTTGAAGAGCAAATTAAATGGTGGAAATACGATCAAGGCTATCAACCCGTGGGCCATCTCTGTCACCAGATACACGGCTCAGATTGTGAATTGGACACAAATAGAGCTGGACAAACTGGACAGAAAAGCAAAAAAAAAAAAACCAAAACCTGATGCCAATCCACTACTCATTACACCCACGTAGTGATGTCAACAGACTTTACCTGCCCAGAAAATCAGGAGGCAGAGGGCTTCTGCAAGTGAAACAAACGGTAGAAGAAGAGAAACATGTACTGGCAGATTATGTGAAAAGCGGTCAAGAACCAACATTGATGGAAGTCAATAGTAGTAAACTGCTTTAAGTGCAAAAGACTTGAGTGAATACTGTAAAAAATACAATGCAGAGCAGAAGAGAATATGGACAAAAGAAGGCCCATCATGTGCAGTTCCTAGGAAGAATTGAGAGCAAAATGGAGAAGGAAAAATGGATGTGGCTCACAAGTAGAACTTTGAAAAAGGAGATGGAGGGCCTTATACTTGCAGCCCAAGAGCAAGCCATTAGAACCAATGGCATCAAAGCCAGAATTGAAAATTAAAATCCAAATTCCAAATGTAGACTCTGCAAGGAAGTGGACAAAACGATAGATCACATCCTCCGCTGTTGCAAGAAGATCGCACAGACGGACTACAAGCAGATGATCCACTGGAACTTGTGCCACAATACCATCTGCCTGTGACAACTGGTGGGATCACAGGCCTGAAAAAGTTACAGAAAATGAACATGTCGAACTACTCTGGGGCTTCCAAATACAGACTGTCAGAGTTTTGGAGCACAAGACTCCTGGCCTTACAACTGGAAGAAAACAAATCATGAATCTTCAATGTTGCTATCCCAGGCAACAGCAGAATTGATGAGAAGCAACTGGAAAAGCTTACAAGATACGAGGATTTAAAGATCAAACTGCAAAGACTCTGGTACAAGCCAGTCAAGGTGGTCCCAGGGGTGATCGGCACACTGGGGTGCAGTGCCTAAAGACCTTGGCCTGCATTTTAAAACAATTGAAGCTGACCAAATCATAACCTATCAGCTGCAAAAAGCCACCCTGCTTGGATCTGCACACATTATTTGCCGATACATCACATAGTCCTAGACACTTGGGAAGTGTCTGTAGTGTGATTGAATACAACACCCAGCATAGTGATCTTGTTTGCTGTGTACTAATCTTGTTATGTATTTACTTTATTTATTTATCGTATCAGGAGTGAACCAATGTATTTAAGAAAACACAAAGTTTAAAAATTTGGCATTCTATTAAATGTCCTTTGAAAAGTAGCTGTCCACTTGGGGTGCCTCTGGTGTTGCTATAGGAAAGTCCGCCATTGTGCACATTGCAGGGCTCAGATTGCATTGTAATAATAATAATAATAATAATAATAATAATAATAATACTTTATTTATACTCCGCTACTATCTCCCCATGGGACTCAGTGCGGCTTATATGAGGCCGAGCCCAAATACAACAATACAAGCAATAATAACAACAGTACAAGCAATTAAAACCAAACATAGACAATAAAACAATAACGTAAGTATTAACAATAAGACAACACACTATTAAAACTATGGGATAATAGGTGGTCTGTGGTTTGTTCCTCTCCACACTCACATGTTGTGGACTCCACTTTGTATCCTCATTTCTTAAGGTTGGCTCTGCACCTTGTGGTGCCAGAGCGCAGTCCGTTCAGCGCCTTCCAAGTTGCCCAGTCTCCTGTGTGCTCAGGAGGGAGTCTCTCATTTGGTCTCACCCACTGATTGAGGTGCTGGGTTTTGTGCTTCCACTTTTGGACTCACACTTGCTGAGGTGTTCCTGCGAGTATCTCTGTAGCTCTTAGAAAACTATTTCTTGATTTAAGGTGTTGGTATGCTGCCTGATATCCAAACAGGAGATGGGCCGGAGGTGTCACTGCCTTAGTCCTTTGGCTGCTTTCTGGTGGACTTCAGGTGGTGCAATACCGTCTAGACTGTACTTTCTCCAGCGGTGTAGGGCGCAGACAGCCTGTGATAATGCGTCATGTCTCATTAAGAGCCACATCTACTGTTTTAGTGTGATGAGATGTGTTCCACACTGGGCATGCATATTCAGCAGCAGAGTAGGCAAGTGCACGGGCAGATGTCTTCACTGTATCTGGTTGTGTATCTATTAATAACAATCATTATAATCTTTTAGTAGCAATCCCTTCACATGATAATATTTTATACTAATGATTATTAGTGCAATTATTGTTTAGGTTGAGTTTCCCTCAATGTAGATGTTTGGGTGTTTCTGTTTTGTTTTAGGCTCTTGAAGAGGAAGGCGGAGACCCAGATAATATTGAAATAGCAGTTGCAGCAGCTGACACACCAAACAAGAAACCAACCAAAGGGAAAGGTTAGAGCCTCTATGATAAATATATGCATGTTGCAAATGTAATGATTCACTTTTTAGGAACAGTCATTGCAGGACAGAATGATCCTTCAATAAAACCACAGGGCTGATCTGGTCCCAGTTTCACGTCTATTTTGCATAGACTATGGGGCTCACAATACTTTTAGCAAACCAAACCAAGGCTTGAATGTGGCAGGTGTTAAAGCCCACTTTTAGAACTAATAGTCCTGTTTGAAAACCCAGGGCTAGTTGATAACAAAAATAGATAGTTTTCATCTTACTGGACAAGGAAGAAAGTGGGGCAGAAGAGACCCCATGAGCCATTTAGTCCAACCTTCTTCTGCCATACACCATTAAAGCCCCTTCCTGCCCCTTGACAGATAGCCACCCAGCCTCTGCTTAAAAGCCTCCAAACCTTACCCAAACTCTTACAATTAGGAGGTTCTTCCTAATGCTCAGCTGGGATCTCCTTGAGCCTGAGGGTTGATCATGTAGTATTAAATGATAGACGTGTTAACTTCATGGTGACTAGTGATCATGGGATGTCTTGGCCCAGGCATCTGGGAAATGGCTGACCACAGAGCTGAACATACGGTTGGTACAGATGATGCTTCTTGTGTGTGTTTAAACATTGTTGTGTAGGTATTTGTTGATGAAAACCTCTTACACTTGTTCTTGATCTGCTTGATGGCAGTTTTGAGGCTTGTGGTTGGCAGGCGATCGTCTTGGAAAGCGGTTATAAATGCAGCCTTCTACTTGGCTTGTCTTGTCTCCCAGGTAAAAAGCAGGAAACAGACGAGCTGAGTAGTGATGCCTTGGTGGAAGAAGACTCCTTGGCCAAGGTAATTCTGTCAGGAAGCATTCCTACTCCTAGTATGATATTCCCAAGGTAGATATATGTGAGGGAGGTCCTTTTGGGTTAGTTGCACCTCTGACATAATTGAGTGTCACTCATCCTTTTGAACAAGAACTTTATGGGACTATAACCCGCTGTTCAGTCTGGCCTTGTAGGTGGCTGCTATTCCTAAATTTGCACCAGCCATAACAAAAAGCCTGGGATGAATTCAGTGCAAGTGCCAGCTCTTTCTCCATTTGGTGTGGAGGCTTGATTGCTGGCCTCGAAAGCCTTTGACATGCACTAGTTTTCCCATTGGTTCTTGTTCGCTTTGAAAGGAGAGTGAATTGGAAGCTCACGAAGCCAGTGATCAAGATGGAAACGAGGAGGGGAAAGACTCTGAAGAGTTTGCAGAGAACGAAGAGTCCTCCTCCTCGAACGTGAAGGCCATCTCGCCTGCCATGGACAAGAAAAAGAAGGCCCATCCGGGACAGGCGGAGAAGGACTCCCAGGACCAGGTACCCCACCAAATCCCCTTTGCGCAAGAGTGCAGGGAGCAGCACTGGTTCCACATTGCCTGCCAATATTTGCCCTGTCTCACGCTGACCAGGAGCTGTTAATAGAATTATAGACTTTTTTTTTCATATCAGGAGCAACTTGAGAAACTGCAAGTCGCTTCTGGTGTGTGAGATTGGCTATCTGCAAGGACGTTGCCTGGGGGACGCCCAGATGTTTTGATGTTTGACCATTTTTGTGGGAGGCTTCTCTCATGTCCCTGAAAGGGGAACTGGAACGGACAGAGGGAGTTCATCCATGCTGTCCCTGGGTTCAAACCTCTGACCTGTTAGTCTTCAGTCCTGCTGGCACAAGGGTGTAACCCATTGCGCCACTGAGGGCTCCTTATCATGGAATAATAGAGTTGGAAGAGACCACATGGGCCATCCGATCCAGCCCCCTGCCATGCAGGAGAAGCACAGAGCACCCCAGACAGATGGCCACCCAGCCTCTGTTTAAAGCTTTCGAAGGAGCACCAGACTCAGGCAGAGAGTTCCACTCCTGGAGTTCAACTCCTGAACAGCTCCTCTTCTTACAGTCAGGAAGTTCTTCTTTATGTGGAATCTGCTTTCCTGCCATTTGAAGCCATGACTCCATTGAGTCCTAGTCTCCAGGGCAGCGGAAAACAAGCCTGCTTCCTTTGTTATAACATCCTTTCACATATTTCTACATGGCTCTCATGCGTCCTTCTCTCTACCTTCTCTTCTGAGGCTAAACATACCCAGCTCTTTAAGCTGCTCCTCAGAGGGATTCGTGATCTCCAACCTTTGATCCCTTTAGTTGCCCTCTTTTGGGCACCTTCCAGCTTAGAGTCAATATCTTTTAAATTGTGGGGCCCAGAATTTGACACAGTTTTGCTCTGCAAATTGGAAACGTAGTCCACCAAGTTTCTTTCTGTTAGTCTTGACACTGCAAATAAGTCATCCCTTATGCCCTTTTCTGACCGGTCTAGACTATGGGGGCCATATTGCACTGATTCTTAAGACTTCTGTGAGCTTGGAGAAGAGCATTTCAGTTCTGATCCCAAGGGAAGAGGATGATGCTTTTAAAAGCCTTAAAGAATGTGACACCGAGAAGGCATACTTTGTGAATTCAGTTCTGCCTGAAGACGCTCAAGCAAGGCCTTTCTCAGTTTTCCATCGGTAGGGAGACCTATTCTAATCAGGAGAGGAGGGCTAGCCTTAAATATCTGCCGCAACTCTTAAGGGTGTTTTAGTTGGCCTCAGAGGTTTCCTGGATTCAGTGTCAAGTCACAGCACTTTATTCCTGAGGTGTTCTAATTATTCTGATTCTTTGGGCAATGTGTCTTCTAGCACTCAGGTTTCATTCTCACAATTCAGCTCTTTGAGTATTGTAATATTTTCCTGTGTACCACGTTGAAAGAAAAAAGAAGGATGGTCTAAACCTGATATGGGCAAGTTTTGGCCCTCCGTTTTGGACTTCAACTCCCACAATTCCTAACAGCCTAATGACTGTTAGAAATTGTGGAAGTTGAAGTCCAGCACACCTGGAGGGAGGGCCGAAGTTGGCCCATGCTGGTTTGAGATATTCCCATGCACCCTCTCCTGCTGGTGCTGCCTATGAATACAGTGGTGAATCAGTGGAGGTAAACGGGCTGGGAGCAGGATTTATTCCACGGAGGGGAGGTTGCTTTGACCTCTTTTGTAATTTGCTTCTCCCTAAAACCTTGACCTCCTTTCTCCTTCCAAGTCAAAACAAGCAGGAAGAGTTTCAGCCTTTGTGAGCCATCAAAAGCTAGCAGAGTGTGCTGCTGCTTAGAGTGTTGAGCCAAGGCACTGGGAGACCTGGATTCCAGTCCCTGCTGTACCTTTGGACATGTCACATTGTCTCAGCCTCAGAGGCAAACATTTGAACAATTTTGGCCTTCAAGTCCCCAGAAATGACTTGAAGGCTCATAACAGTAGCAGCAGCAGCAGCAGCAATGGTTTTATAGAACTAGCAAGGCTTTTCCAGGAAAGTTTGCTTAGGAGATTTGTGCCTCTGCAGCAGAGCTGGTAGCAAATGCTACTCTTCTGTAGGAATTGTAAATAGAAGCAGCCCCCTTCTCTTAGTACTGATTCACCAGTGTTTGTCATCCATACTCACGTAGCTCTCCTTGGTTTGTTCCCTCCTCTCAGGGCAACAGTGTCCAAGATGCGGAAGAGGATGGCTTCACTACCACCCATGTGAGTTTCTAAATGTTCTTGATTTTGAATAGAAAGCTGGCGATCCTTCCTAGAGAGAGCTAGGGAATGCTTCTTCCTGCAGAAATAGGACCCTGTGACTATCAGTTGCACCAAACATGGCATCGAGTATCTTGGGCCTGATTCCATAGTTTTTTTCAGGAGAAGCTGCAGTCCCATCTGCCCCTGATTTACTAGGAGAGATGCCTTTACGATAATTATTGGACCTGTTTTAGTGTGGTGAGGGCTTGGTGTCCTGCCAGCGTGGACCTACCTTGAAGCAGAGGTTCTTTGGCTTTGAAAAGAGCTGGGATGTGGGGAAGCACGCTAGTGCAAAGTTCAGTGTGAGCTCAAGTGAAGGATGCTGCTGTCTTTGGGTGCACATCTAGCATGAACCTTTGGTCACAAAGTTTTAGAATGATGGGCAACTGATTAGCAGGGAACCACTTAATTGCTTTTGGGCCTTTCTTTTTTTTAATATATATTTTTATTGGTTTTCTTAGAATACATCAGTACATCAATACCTTCAATATTCTTATATTCCATCCTTAATTCATTACATCGACTATAAGTGTATATATATCTTGTGTGTATGTGCGCGCGTGTGTGTATACACACACACACACACACACACACACCTCTGTCAGTGTCCCCCCCGTCCCCCCCCCCCCCCCCCCCCGCGCGGAGCCACTTCAATTTACATTCTTTTTCCAAAATACCATTTCTTCTTGTAGAGGTAATTTCCCATCTACTTCTTTTAAGCCATTCTCAGTACATTTTCCCCAACTTCATCAAAGTCGTTTTCCTTCCATACCCCTTTCCTGATTCTTAACCTACATGTCAATTTATTGCTATTTTCCATAATTCTTTATTCAATTCTCCAATTGCTTTTGGGCCTTTCAAATAGCAAAGCTTTTGAACTGATGTTTGTTTGCCTGCTCCTCCGAAAGCTCTCATCCAGGATGCTCATTGGATTTTTCCCCTCTTAATTCACAGGATGGCGAAGAAGAGAACGAGAGAGGTATGTTTTAGGTTCAGTAGTGTTTCTGTGTTCAGGTTGCCTTTTGTAAGTGACAGGTTCCTCAGCTTTTTTCCGAATCAGACACAATCCATCGCAGGCGCCTCTGCCAAGGAGAGTGGCTGGATATGTGCTCTCGAGCCGGCCTTTTCTCCTCCCAATGGTGCGTGCACTCGTTGCTTCTGTCAGTGGATGTTTTGCGTATGCACACAACCCTTCCAAATGCTGTGAGAGGGGACTCAAGACCCCAAACTCCTTGGATTTGAATCTTGTGTGCCTGCTAAGTCTAGATGCCTCGCTTTCCTTGGCGCTGCCATAAGTGCCTATAGAGAAGGGCGCCATCTTCTGCAAGATCACATCCAAAAGCTACTCAGACTCTGGAGTACCACACCAGGCTTCCTTGCTGTCAATTCTGCCTCACGCTTCACGGGAACTTTGGAACAGCAGTTTGGTCCATCCCGCCTTGGAACCTGGCATCGAGGAGTATGGAATCAGTGACATAATCCCCCCTCGCGTCCCTTGAAGAAGTCCTTTGGAGAACATGCCACGGACGCTGTATGTGGTGGACTAAAGGACACGGGAACACTGTGGCTCCAGCGTCGGAATGAGACTCGCTTGGGGTGAGAGCGACAGACTTGGCCTATTTCAGGGATCACGTAGCATGGATGAAGACAGCAAGGCCTTCGTGGACTTTGTTCACACTTGACAAGACAGCTTCACTACACCACAGCTGGCAAGCAAGAGATGTGAAGGAGATGCAAAGACAAACACGTTGCCGGACATGAAGGACTTGGCAACCGAACTCTGGATGATCAGACGCACCTTGGAAGACTTGTACATGGAGAGTGTGCTGCATTGACTTCAGCTGCCGCTCACTGGAGGACCATGAAGCAACGCCGCCATTGCCCCCAATGGCAGTGCCGAAAGAGAGGTGCTTGTTCTGAAGAACTGGCGCCTTCTCGGTGGATTCCTGCTTGTCCAACATCTTCAGTGTTTTATCTAAAGAACACATGTTTCCCGTGAAGAATGAGTGATCCTGGGTAAAGGATTGGTTTATGTGTTAATGCCCCTTATGTTTTTTTCCTCTAACCTTCCGTCAGTGCTAATAACCGGTTTGTATTTTCTAGGTCCTCTCGTCTAGCTTGTGCTTATGAAAAATGTTTAAACTTCTTGTTTTGCCATATTTATTCCTGTTGAATCCTCCTAGATAAAGCAGGTTCTGGTGATGGTACACAAGAAGTATCTAAGCTCCTTCCTTCAGAAGAGAGCCTCCCTGAGGCTCACGAAGAGATGGATGCTCACATCTCTGTGAAAGAAGCCGAGGATGATAACATTTCGGTCACAATCCAGGCCGAAGACGCCATCACTCTGGATTTTGATGGGGATGACCTCCTTGAAACAGGTAAAAATCTGAAAGTTACAGATTCAGAAGCAAGCAAGCCGCAAGACAGGCAGGATGCCATTGCGCCGAACCTGGAGAAGGAGGAAGGCCAAGACTATGAGATGACCGAGAACCATAAAGATGGTAAGAAGGAAGACCCTGGCGCCAAAGGGGACCCTGTCAAGAAGGAAGCCAGAGAAAGCGCGAAGAAGGCAGAATCTGGAGACAAAGACAAGGAGCCTTTGAAGAAAGGTCCCTCGTCTTCGGGGGCCTCTGGGCAAGCAAAGAGGTTGGTCTTTCTATGTCCGTTCTTTAAGGTACTGCCAGCATCCCATAAGGCATCTCTCTGAGCGGGTAGCGGCCAGAAGCCTGTAATTGGTCTCCTATGCTCCTGCCTGTAGAAATGTTTTGATGGCCATAAGTTACCTGTGGTGTTTATATATAAATATATATATATATTTAAAAAACATACAATCAGGATCTTCGTATACTATGCTTTGTCCTGCTTTGACTGAATTGACAGCGTTTTTTGTTTTTTATTTTTTTTTCCAAATAGTCAAGTTTTAAGTGCCCTTGTGATGGTAATGAACAACTCTCTCAGTTTCTAAGAACCACCAAAATGAAGCCAAGTCCCAGCCCTGAAATGTGGAGAAGATTGCCATAGATCCACTGAATTAAAAAAAATTGTCAGAAAACCTAGATCTACGGGCCTCCTGGGGAAAAAAAAAATCAGTGCAAGACGCCATGATGATGGGAAAGCCCCTTTCCTCCAATAAGAGTCCAGCCCTTCTTCCTCCCCCTGCTTTTGTTTCCTTCTGGTCCTTTTATTTTTGTTCTTGAAATGACATAATGGCTTAATAGCGTAAGTTTCTCGACAGGCAAGCTCCGTGTGCTCAGTTTCCTTTTATTTGTTCATCCTTTTAGCTCTTCAAAGGAATCCAAAGACAGCAAGACTGCATCCAGGGATGACAAAGGTAATGCGCTCTTGCGGTGTTTCAGCGGACAAGAAGAGTAAGGCTCTCCTCTTCCTCTTCCTCCTCCTCCTCCTCCTCCTCTCCATATCTCTTTTTCCCTACTACAGCAAGGTTTGGTTTGCAGAGGCTGTTTCCTTGAGACGGGCGTTCTTGAAAAGAGCCCTCTCTCAATGGAGGCAGTTTGACTGCTTGTTTTCAGCCTTTAGTGAGAAAATTTCTGGGTTCAGGGAGTTTCTGGCCCAGATTTTGTCACTGCATGATATCCCTAGTTCTCATCAATCCGAGCAGGAAGGCCTAAGGAATCCCTGCTTGGACCCTGAGAGATGGAGAAAGGAAAAAGTAAAGAAAGAAACACTCCAGCCCTTTATAGGTTACCCATCTTCCTTAAAGAAAAGGGGCTTCTACAGTACTTTAGTTCTTTTGATGCAATGTTGTCTTCCAGCCCAGTGTTTTAAACCATTTATGATTTCTGTGCCTGAGCAGGAAGGCCCAAGGACGTTGAATAAGAACCTCTACTTGGACCCTAAGAGACGGGGAGAGGGGAAAGTAAAGAAAGAGGGGCCTCCGGCCCATCTTCCTTAAGGAAAAACACGTTTGTGCACAACTCTAGTCTTCGTGGCTCAGTGCTTGTTTTAAACAAAAGAACTAAAGGCCACTGGCTGAATATCCCAATAGTCATGAACTCATGTGGCATTTCACATTGCAAAAAGAGGCCAGGCTCTAGTGCAGTGTTTCTCAACCTGGGGGTCGGGACCCCTGGGTGGGTCACGGGGTGTCAGAGGGGTCACCAAAGACCATCAGAAAACATAGTATTTTCTGTTGGTCATGGGAAGTTTGGCCCAATTCTATCATTGTTGGGGTTCCGAATGCTCTTTGATTGCAGGTGAACTATAAATACCAGCAACTACAACTCCCAAATGTCATGGTTGATATTCCCCAAACTCCACCAGTGTTCACATTTGGCCATATTGAGTATTCGTGCCAAGTTTTGTCCAGATCCATCATTGTTTGAGTCCACAATGCTCTCTGGATGTAGGTGAACTACAACTCCAAAACTCAAGGCCAATGCCCACCCAACCCTTCCAGGGTTTTCTGTTGGTCATGGGAGTTCTGTGTGCAGAGTTGGGTCAATTCTATCATTGGTGGAGTTCAGAATGCTCTTTGATTGTAGGCTAACTATACATTCCAGCAACTACAATTCCCAAATGACAGATTCAATCAGCCCACAACCCCACTAGTATTCAAATGTGGGCGTATTGGGTATTTGGGCCAAATTTGGTCCAGTGAACAAAAATCCATCCTGCATATCAGATATTTACATGACGATTCAGAACAGTAGCAAAATTCCAGTTATGAAGTAGCAACGGAAACAATTTTATGGTTGGGGGTCACCACAACATGGGGAACTACAGGAGGAGGAAGGTTGAGAAACACTGCTCTAGTGGGCCCTGTTGCTTTCCTTCATAGAATTGTGTTTCAGGTCCTGCCCTGTTTCTTTCTTTTTTTTTAATAATCTTTATTGAGGTTTTTACATACAAGTATGCTTATAGTACTTCGGTATACTGAATATCACTAAAGCAGTATGTATGTGTGTGTGTGTGTGTGTGTGTGTGTGTGTGTGTGTGTGTGTGTGTGTATATATATATATATATATATATATATATATATATATATGGGGGGGGGGGGTGAGGGGTTAAGTGTAGAGGTGGGGAAGAAATAGAAAAGATGGGGAAAGGGAGGGGGGGAGAAAGAAAAAAAGAAAAAAAAAAAAAGAAAAAAATTAAAATAAAAAGCCTGAAAGTAGGAGTATCTCGACCTCCTGGTGTCTTCCGAAAATCTTCTGTTCATTTTGTTTAATCTTATCCTAAAGTAGAAGATAAAAAAAAAGATTAGTTCTTTATTTTTCTTCTCTTCTAAATTTCTTTTCCCTCTTCTTTGGTTTTCATCCTTGATTTCTCCTTTCTCCTCTATATCATTGTCTCTTTCTTCTTTCCCCTTAAGTATTCGATTACGTCTTTCCAGTCTGTTTCTTTTCTTCCGGTTTCCTTGTTTTTCAGTAGTAGAAAAGTAAGTCTAAGTTTGTGAGGGTGATCTGGCTGCGACATCTGTCACCCCATTGATCGCCAGGGTTGTAGGTCCTGCCCTGTTTCTCCCCCCCCCTCTCTCTCTCGTGGTCATTCGTGGCCCTAGAATGGGGATGTCTGTCTCCAATCTCTGCAGCTGAGGACCGTTTTGGGCAGGCCGCCAATAGTCTTATTTCAAAAAGCACCCGGCCTCAAAATCTTAAATTACGACCTTTTTGTGAGAGCAAAATTCATTCCTTTGCTGGTATTAAAAATACTTGGTCCGGTGTAATTTTTGTGACTGTCGCCAAAACATTGTAAGGTTTACCAGTTACTCTCTTAAGTTGTGTTATGCAAGGTTTCTTTTCCAGAGGCATTGCAGTTGGCCAGTTTGCTGTCTTTGGCCTCTGCCACTCAGCTCCAGAATCACCCTACAATTACCTTTCCTAAAACAGGGATTATGTATAAAGGAGGGTTAGATGTATGTTTTTAAAGTTCCACGAAGTGGGCAGAAGGCCAGTCCTTTTCTACAGCCATTCCTGCTTTCTCCAGCAAGGAGGATAGATAGAGCTCGTTGTCGCTGGCTCTTTGTACTCCCTTTTGGTCAATGCCATCCAGTGGGAAAGTAGGTGAGAAGGGGTTGTTGCTCTTGTCTTGCCTTGGCCAGCAGGTGCCTCTGGAAAGCAGTTTAAAAAGTATCCTGCTGCCTCTCTGGTTGGACTTTCCAGTTGGGAAGCTAAGCCAGACAAGCCTTGACTTCAACTGCCAATGTGACTGGCTGTAATAAGAGTAGCATCTCTGCACCTGGGCGACCCCGCTTGATGTTTTACTTGCTTTGAAATAGATGCACTAAGCTGCCATTAGCTTCAATGAAGTGTTGTTGTTCATTCGTTCAGTCGTCTCCGACTCTTCGTGACCTCATGGACCAGCCTACGCCAGAGCTCCCTGTCGGCCGTTACCACCCCCAGCTCCCTCAAGGTCAGTCCAGTCACTTCAAGGATGCCATCCATCCATCTTGCCCTTGGTCGGCCCCTCTTCCTTTTGCCTCCCACTTTCCCCAGCATAATTGTCTTCTCTAGGCTTTCCTGTCTCCTCATGATGTGGCCAAAGTACTTCAACTTTGTCTCTAGTATCTTTCCCTCCAGTGAGCAGTCGGGCTTTATTTCCTGGAGGATGGACTGGTTGGATCTTCTCGCAGTCCAAGGCACTCTCAGAACTTTCCTCCAACACCACAGCTCAAAAGCATCGATCTTCCTTCGCTCAGCCTTCCCTAAGGTCCAGCTCTCACATCCGTAGGTGACTACAGGGAATACCATGGCTCTGACTAGGCGGATCTTTGTTGCCAGTCTGATGTCTCTACTCTTCACTATTTTATCGAGATTGGACATTGCTCTCCTCCCAAGAAGTAAGCGTCTTCTGATTTCCTGGCTACAGTCTGCATCTGCAGTAATCTTTGCCCCTAGAAATACAAAGTCTGTCACGGCCTCCACGGTTTCTCCCTCTATTTTCCAGTTGTCAATCATTCTTGTTGCCAGAATCTTGGGCTTTTTGATGTTTAACTGCAACCCAGATTTTGCCCTTTCTTCTTTCACCTTGGTGAGAAGGCTCCTCAGATCCTCCTCACTTTCGGCCATCAAAGTGGTATCATCTGCATATCTAAGGTTGTTAATGTTTCTTTCAGCAATTTTTACCCCAGCTTTGCATTCATCAAGCCCCGCACATCGCATGATGTGTTCTGCATACAAGTTAAAAAGGTTGGGTGAGAGTATGCAGCCTTGCCGTACGCTTTTCCAATCTTGAACCAGTCTGTTGTTCCGTGGTCAGTTCTTACTGTTGCTACTTGGTCCTTGTACAGATTCCTCAGGAGAGAGACAAGGTGGCTTGGTATGCCCATCCCACCAGGAACTTGCCACAATTTATTATGATCCACACAGTCAAAGGCTTTAGAATAGTCAATGAAGCAGAAGTAGATGTTTTTCTGAAACTCCCTGCCTTTCTCCATTATCCAGCGGATATTGGCAATCTGGTCTCTCGTTCCTCCGCCTTTTCTAAACCCAGCTTGAACATCTGGCAACTCTCGCTCCATGTATTGCTGGAGTCTTCCTTGCAAGATCTTGAGCATTACCTTACTGGCATGAGAAATAAGGACAATGCACAAGTATCTATAATGACATAGAACAAAAATGTATGTATGTAAATCTTAACAGACTCTCAAGAAAGTAATATACAACAGTATTCTATGTTCTCTATTGGCATAACTTGTCTGAGACTTTATAGCATTAAATAAATGTTATCAGCACATTAACATAGAGAAATCAACAACAGACTAAAGGTAATAGAGTCCATCCTTTCAGTGAAGAAATTCCAGAGTCTCTATCTTTATCTTCAAAAAAAATTCTTCTTTTGATAAGACAGTCTCAAGGAATTCTTCTTGGGCAACAAGGTCTTTCATAGGCAACAAAATCTCAACAAGGTCTTCCGGTATGTTTATCCTTGTTTCGAACAATATCTTCCTCAGGGTGTAGTCTGTATCTTATTATGCTTAGTGCACTAAATAAGGAGTAGAAATAACATACAACATAGATACATGAAACTCCCCAAAATAACATTGATTAGAAAAACATTTTGTAATAACAGTAAAGATACACGCTACTCTACTTACATTCTCTTCAGTAATACAGGCTCTGTTGTAGTAGGAGTTCTGTAACGAGCAGTGAGTCATAGCTGGGCTGTCTCTTAAGTAGAATTACATCTCACAAGAAACAAGTGTATTCAATTTTATCATTTAGTCCTAGAGGAACCAGTGTTTGTAGTTTGAAGATCCAAAAAGATTCCCTTTGCAGAAGGAGTTTTTTTGTATCTGCATTAGGTCTGGGTACTATTTTTTCCAAAGCGCAAAATTTAAAGCTATGGTGTGTATGTGCTTTTTCATTAAAATGTACATATAATGAAGAGTCAGTGGACCCATTCCTAATGCGTGAACGATGTTCATTTATCCTAATTTTAAGGGGTCTAGTAGTTATTCCAACATATAGTAATTTGCAGGGGCATTCTAACAGGTACACTACATTATCACTGGAACATGTTGTCAAATGTCGTAATGTGACATTAATATTGAGTGTTGGATGAGAGTATATTTTACTCTTAAGTGATTGCTGGCAGCAGTTACAGTGTCCACAGCTAGTGTGACCCCTAGTGGTAGGTTCATGGGATGTATTAGGAGTGTTATATTCAGAGTGGATCATAAGGTCCCTTAAATTTCTGGATCTTTTATGGGCAATTATAGGTTTGTCTTTGCATCCAGGAATGTCCTGTAGTAAATGCCAGTGTTTTGAAATAATCTTAGTGATCTTGGATGAATATTGTGTCAGTGTCAAGGGCCATATTATGCGGTTGTTATGTTTTCTAGGGCGTTCCTGTAGTAATTCACCTCTGTTGATGGAGTTTGCCTTGTTCATGGCTGTGTTGAGTATGCTATTAGGGTATCCTCTCTCTCTTAGTTGTTTTTTCAGGATACCTGCCGTAGATTCAAAGTCCTTTTGTGTGCTAGAATTACGTTTCAGTCTTAAAAACTGAGAAAATGGTAAATTGGATTTAAGAGAAAAGTGATGAAAGCTGGAAAAATGTAAAAAAGAATTCTTATCTGTAGGTTTACTATAATTTTTCACTAATAGTTTCTGACCATTTTTGAAAACCATGACATCCAAAAAGTTAACATTAGTAGGGCTACAGTGGTGTGTAAATTTCATGTGTTTGTGTAGTGTATTAATCCAGCTGTAGAATAGGTCAGCTACTGACTGTGATCTCACTACTGTAAATATATCATCTAGATACCTTCCAAAATAAAGGATATCTGAAGAAAATGGATTCTTAGTGGTATTAAAGATGAATTTATTTTCTAAGTATGCAACGAATAAATTGGCTATAGCGGGTGCAAGTGGGCTACCCATAGCGATTCCGAATGTTTGTAAATAAAATTGTTTATCAAAACTAAAATAGTTGTATTCTAGCACAATGTCTAGCAAATCCATGAGGAAGTGAGTGGGAGGAACTGGAGATTTGCGTGTGTCAAGTATATCTTTAACTACTGCTCTGGCCTCATCTAAAGGTATGTTTGTATATAGGGCTTCAATATCTAAGGTCATGAGTATGGCTTGCTCAGGTATAGTTAGGGCTTCTATTATATTGATAAAATGTTTGGTGTCTTTGATAAATGATGTATTTAATGGTACAAAGGGTTGCAAAAAATGGTCAATAAACTGAGCTAAAGGTTCCAAAATAGATGCAGTGCCTGAAACAATAGGTCTACCTGGTGGAGGAAAGATTCTTTTATGTATCTTCGGGAGAACATAAAATACCGGTGTTCTGGGGTATGGATTCTGAAGGAACTCATATGTCTGTAATGAAATATATCCCAGTGAGAGACCTTCAGCACATACTGTACGTATAAGGGATCTAATTTTATTAATGGGATCCTTAGGAATACATTTATAGAACATGTTGTTAGAGAGATGTCTTTCTACTTCCTTAACATAGTCAATTCTATTCAGCAATACCACCGCCCCTCCCTTATCAGCTGGTTTCCAAATATATTGTGGCATGTTTGCTAGTCTTTTAATGGTATTCAATTCAGTCATAGACATATTCGGAAAGGTTTTGGACCTGGATTTGGATAGTCTGCTAATGTCCCGTTCCACAACTTTTTCAAATGTTTTTATCATCATATTATCAGTGTTGGGGTAGAATTTGTTTTTAGGTTTGAACACAGTTTCAGGTTTGGAATCCGTCTTATTACCAAAAAAGTGTTTTAATCTAATAGTTCTAAATAACTTAAATAATTCAACCCTGGTGTGGAAAGGACTGTATCTGGGAGTGGGAACAAAACTTAGTCCCTTATTAATTAATTCTTCCTCTTGAGGATGAGAGAGGGTAGTTAGAAAGATTTACCACTAGGGAGGAGCTTTTCTGTATGAACCCCTCTGAAAATGGTGAGTGGGTGGTCTGGATTTAATTCTATATGATCGTCGTGGTAGTATTGGACTAGTGGAAGTAGTGGAACTATCCGTAGACTTCCCTGGGTCTTCTTCAGTGGTGGAATAAGGGTCAAGAGAATCTGTTTCAAAGCGAACCCTCCTTTTCCCTGTACTAGAGGAAGTAGAACGGGTTTTCCAATTGTAGACCCTATTATTGTCATAATCAGCTCTGTCTCTATTAAACTTTTTGATTTTAAATTCCTTAATTTGTGAGTAAAGTTCTTTACATTTCTTATCAATTTCTTGTAGATGAGATTGGTTTTGTTCTACTTTATTTATGTCCTCTGCTAGAGTAGTAAGTTTACCCTCATATTCCACAGTCAGGGAATTAGCTTTCTGGATGATGAGTGCCATTAAATCCTTAGAACATTTGTTCAAAATCAAATTCCAATTATTAACAAAATCAATATCTTCTAAGAACATTCCCGGAGGTTTGTACACTCGGAGGCCCCTGGGTATCATATTATTCTTAATATAATCAGCTAGAGTAGACGCGTGTAGGTCCAAACGGATCAATTTTTTCTTAATCTTTTCATATTCCATTAAAGTGTTTGGGGGTTGTGCGGACTGAGCTAGGGATTGGTCATCTAGAATAGATCTATTCTTAATTAGATCAGAAATGAATGTGTCATCAAAACTTAGGAAGATATTGTTCGAAACAAGGATAAACAAAGATAGAGACTCTGGAATTTCTTCACTGAAAGGATGGACTCTATTACCTTTAGTCTGTTGTTGATTTCTCTATGTTAATGTGCTGATAACATATTTATTTAATGCTATAAAGTCTCAGACAAGTTATGCCAATAGAGAACATAGAATACTGTTGTATATTACTGTCTTGAGAGTCTGCTAAGATTTACATACATACATTTTTGTTCTTTGTCATTTGAGATACTTGTGCATAGTTTGCTTATTTGCCATTACTATGGCTGACGGCCGGGGTACCCTAAGTTTTGATGACACATTCATTTCTGATCTAATTAAGAATAGATCTATTCTAGATGACCAATCCCTAGCTCAGTCCGCACAACCCCCAAACACTTTAATGGAATATGAAAAGATTAAGAAAAAATTGATCCGATTGGACTTACACGCGTCTACTCTAGCTGATTATATTAAGAATAACATGATACCCAGGGGCCTCCGAGTGTACAAACCTCCGGGAATGTTCTTAGAAGATATTGAATTTGTTAATAATTGGAATTTGATTTTGAACAAATGTTCTAAGGATTTAATGGCACTCATCATCCAGAAAGCTAATTCCCTGACTGTGGAATATGAGGGTAAACTTACTACTCTAGCAGAGGACATAAACAAAGTAGAACAAAATCAGTCTCATTTACAAGAAATTGATAAGAAATGTAAAGACCTTTACTCACAAATTAAGGAATTTAAAATCAAAAAGTTTAATAGAGACAGAGCTGATTATGACAATAATAAGGTCTACAATTGGAAAACCCATTCCACTTCCTCTAGTACAGTGAAAAGGAGGGTTCGCTTTGAAACAGATTCTCTAGACCCTTATTCCACCACTGAAGAAGACCCAGGGAAATCTACGGACAGTTCCACTACTTCCACTAGTCCAATACTACCACGACGATCATATAGAATTAAATCTAAACCACCCACTCACCATTTTCAGAGGGGTTCATACAGAAAAGCTCCTCCCTAGTGGTAAATCTTTCTAACTACCCTCTCTCACCACAAGAGGAAGAGTTAATTAATAAGGGACTAAGTTTTGTTCCCACTCCCAGATACAGTCCTTTCCACACCAGGGTTGAACTTTTTAAGTTATTTAGAACTATTCGATTAAAACACTTTTTTGGCAATAAGATAGATTCCAAGCCTGAAACCTTGTTCAAACCTAAAAACAAATTCTACCCTAACACTGATAATATGATGATAAA